>OX596011.1:3434204-4634204 GCA_951394025.1 Heteromyza rotundicornis
GTCTATTTATTACACTACATTTCACTAAAGTTCAATTAAGTTCACATTTTTTCTGATTTCCGATTCAATTCCTATTATATTTGGAACATTGAATTCAATTTGGTTAAAACTTCCATTGATTAGAATTCCGCTGCACTGCAATTTTTCATTTCATTTGTGACAGATCCTTTGACATAACTGTCAAGAGACAAAGGACATAGTATACCAATATTTTCTTCAACTTATCCTTTCCAAGTAGGACATGCGAAAATCAAGAGAATACTGGTTGAATGTGAAAAATAGCGGTATTTGTTGAACTTAAAGCTTCAAGCACCAAGCACACCGCTATGAGCTTTCCGAGCTTTTCACTTGATTTGTAAATTGAAAAAGGCTTTTACCAATTTGATTTTTTAAGGGTGCATATTAATATTCAAATTTAGTTGCTACTAAATCAATGTATTATCTCTCAACAAAGTAAAGTATTATTAATTTTATTTGGAGCTTAATACTGTCACTAATATGTTTGGGACTTGGGGTTATCCAACGAAATTGAGAGACCAGATACCAATAGCAATTTCAACCAACTGGGTGGGGTGGGGTTCCTCTCGTTTAGTGAAGCTTAGGACTTTTTGTAGCTTTGAAGTTTAAATGCCTTCGAAAAAATTCCCCTGAATTTTGAGAATTTTTTTTTAAATTTAGTTTTTGGTGAATTTGTATAAAAATCATGAAATTTTGTCATTTTAAGCAAAAAAACTCAGTTTTTCAAAAAATTCTCACAATTCAGGGGAATTTTTTATCAACTGGCCATTTTGCGGTAGGTACTTAACGGATTAAGGTATTCTTATACTCATTCCAACGGGATCTAGGAGACCTTTCTATATGTAAAGGAACCAAACTTGCCCAATCAGATAGTTCCTAAATTTTTTAACCGGAATAGTGTACATTTTCTTTTTACGCTGACTGTATATATTTACGCATATTAGTTAGTTAATTCATGGATAAGAATATAAGCACTCAATTCGAGTGTTTGGATTCGCTCCGAAAATGAATCGAAGTTTGAATGATAGCAAATGAAAGCATTCAAGAAACAGAAGCGGAAAATCGTCTCTTTCAAAAGAACAGACTTTAATTAAGCACTTACGGGTAATTAAGCTTATACTTGTATATCAAAATCTAATGGTACCCAATAAACAATGTGAGCAAGTTTCAAACCCGATAATATGAGAAAAGTGATAAACTGGAGAAAATAACACACCGCTTTTGGAAACGTATAAACCAAAAAAAACGACTTGTTGTCTTGTTGATATTTTTAGTATTTTTCGCTATTTTTTAAATAAAAATGTTGTTAAATATAAACTTTACTTCGTTTGGTTCATTGGGTAATAAATAAATGAAATGGAAAGTCTAACATTGTCACGGAGCATCAAGAAAATAGCAACAGGCCATTTACACGGACACACATAATAACAACCCACAAAAATGCGCAAACCAACACACATACAAACTCTCGTTATGTCTTTCCGACAAAACAACCCAACAAGCGTATGTTTCTATTTTTTTTATTCCTGTAAAAAAATTTCGCGCGCTTTCCTTTCAAATACTTGGTCTCTTCCCTTTAGATGTGTGACATTTCAGTATATCAAGTACAAATGCCGCACATTGCCTGCTTGTTGCTTTATCCTTAGCCTGCTCTTTAACATAATCTTTGCGCTTAGCGTTCTTTTCTACGTCTATTAGAACTGCTGCTTCTGCTTGTCGACGTCGACGTCGACGTCGTCAGTGTCGGTTTCTTCTTTGCATAATTGTTATTACTCTGGTAGGAAAAAAGTGCTTTCGTCTGGTGTTGGTGGTGCTGCCGTTATCGTTCATTCATTCGGTACATGTATAAAAGGAGCAGCAGGATGCGTGCCAAGTTCATTCGTAAGTTGACTTCGGTCGGTGACGGCGGCAAACGTAAAATCGGAAATCTTGGATAAATCTCTTCAAGCATCGACCTATCAACACTCTATGGATTTTATTGAGGATAACACACAAAACACTTTTGGATACTTGTAAAGGATACCATACAATGGATTTGGTCTATTAAAACTTTCAATGTCGTTTCGAGATTTGTTCGGAAGCAACAAGTGATTTATGTGGTATTTGTGTTTGAGTGTGTTATTTTGTGATTTCATTTTAAATCCCTAATGTCACCAAGTTTGTGATATTTTTGTAAGAGACGTTGACTTGTTGATTTTCGGATTTTCCATTTTAAGGATGTTATAAAAATGGCCCAAAAAGGAAATCCAATCACTTAAAATTACACTGTGGTGGTAACTTTCCATTAACTAAGCATATGAAGGAAAAAAAGTACAAAAAACTTTTTAGTGAAAAAATAAGTTTTAAAGAAAAATAAGCTAAAGACCCAAAAATATATTTTTAATTATTGAAAAAAAAATGAATTACAATGAATTTATAAAAATAGAAAGTGAGATTGTGTGAAATTAAAAAGTTCAAAGCGAAAAAGTTCAAAGTGAATTGAAAAATTAAAAAAAAAAATCAACGCAATTAATTAAAGGGAAATTCTTAAAGTGGAAAATTTCTTTCTAATATATTTATGTTTGTGTGCGTGTAAAGATGTAACATAAAAATTATACTGACATTGAAGTCTATGAACCGCTGCCGACGCGCGCACCACGGGTTTCGGTTGGCTGGGATTCATTTGAATTAATTTCGAATTTGTATGAATTGTCCAAACATATTTAAACGTTTCGTCGACTTGATTTGAATACCCTACAGAGTCTATTGGTAATAGTCTAATTCAGTGCATAGTTTTAAAATATTTTAGCATTTTATAGAAAATTGTGAAAAATTGTCAGAAAAAATTATAACTGACCCGAAATACAAATAGATTCTAAAATTAAAAAATGTGATCCCTAAAATTTCTCTAAAAAACAAAAGGTAATTTTGAAATAACCTGAAGGGAATGGAAAAATACTACTTTCCTTCCACTAAAAGTTTGGGATCCTAGAAGGTTACGTAAATGAGATATGTTAAAATGAAGGAAGCAGAAGGAAGTAAGGTGAAACGTTATTCTGGCGAAATTCCGGATATTTTTTCGAAACCTTTCTGAATGAGTGATCCGAAAATCAAACGCTAGATTTTCAAAGACTTCAATTTCCCGAGTTGTGTGAGGAAAATCATGTCAAAGGCTGATTCCTTGGAGAAACAGCAATATGAAAAGAAAAACAATTTTGATATTAGAGACGTAGGAAGGAATCGAGTTGGATAGTTTACGGCATTCTACACAATAATATGACACTTTTTGATTGTCTGGGTAACACCAAAATGATTACAGATCTGATAACAGATTCTGACAGATTTTTTGTTGGTGATTGTTCTTTCCGTAGCCCGATTTTGACCATCAATTTCCCGATAAATAAAACGGGGCCAGACTATTTTTCAACTTTTCAAAGCGGAAGTAAAGGTTATTTTATTGAGTTAGCATAGCCAGATTGTACATAACGATACTAATGCCAACTGTAGGGTAAACCGACCTAAAGATAAGACTGTGCATTGTACACTGTGTTTATAAATATTTCTATGCAAATTTATATGCAATGTAAAAATACACGATCTGCGCTCTGCATAAAATTTGCATCTTCATTTGCCATGAATGATTACTTAAACAAACGTGTAATTAGGAAAAGAACTTGAAGAAGAATAAGAGGATAACAAAGATGCTTTTAAAAAGTACTTGAGCAAAGTTTTTGAAAAAGTTCCACTTTAAAATTCAATTTTAATAGCATTAGATGAAAGAGAAAAAAATAAGCCCTTGTATATGTTTGAAGTGTTTTTATTGAGTGAAATGTCCTAGGTAAATGGCAGATTTTAGTTGAGATTTTGTTCACGAAAAGAAAAATGAACCACTAATTGGGAAAATTGAAAAAAAGGTCGAAATAATAGTAAGCCAATGGAATAAACTTAAAAAACTTCATACTTTACAGTATGAGGAAGTAGCATTTAACTAAGAATTTAAGTATTTAATAAAAGGACAATGATTTAACGAAAATTGCAAAAAATTACTCATACGCCCGAGAGGCTGATGAAAGAGAAACCACATATTGTGAATTGATGTTTTTCATACTTGGTTAGCAAAGCATGCAGGCGACGACGAGTCTTCGATGAGAATTGTTGTTCTTTGAACCAAACACAACACCCAAACGAACACACCCTCACATCCTTCATAAGCGTTAATGTAGCCAAAGGCGAAATGCGTTTGAATCTGTTTTTCATCACCACCGGCTGCTGTCTGCTGGTTGTTATACGCACATTCGGCATCGTTTACGAAACGAAAAAAATCTACTTCGATGATGGTTTCTGGGAAGACTTTCCCAAGGATAATGGAACGGCAATGGGTGGTGGCGGTCCAACAAGTGGCAATAGTCGGTCGACTGAGACGCTAGCAGAAATTGGCGAACGCTCCCCGCTCCAAGGAGGTCATATCGTTAAGCGCGAAGTGGCCGACTTGGATGACTTTGGTATGCGTGTGTATAATGTAGGCGTGTTGATGGCCTCGCACTTGGATTCACCTTTCGACCTAGAACGTTGCGGCCCGGCAGTGGATTTGGCTTTGGAGGCTATCAATTTGGAATTCTTGAAGCCGCATAATATTACGCTGAAGAAAGTGCAAGCGAGGTTAGTTCAAATCACATACAATGCAGTTGAAGTTTAAAGTTTTTAAAGCAACATCAAAGTTCATTTTAATAATGGAAATATTCATTTTCGAAAAAGATTTCCACTTTTCTTTACAAGGAAATGAAAATGAATAAAATGTATACTAGTGTTACTCAATTAGTTATCACTCATACGCCCGGTATTACAAATTTAATTGCCGCTTTCATACAAAAACAGAACAACGTTTCATTGCACTTGTTGCGTTCGCGGCAATACTTAATCGCGCGGCGCTTCAAAGTTCAAAATTAATTGCTCGTATTTTATGTTGGAATTATGCCTTTCAGTATTCCCAAGGAGCTATCCACAGCCATACCGAAAGGAAACAACCAAGCCGTCGTTGTGTGCGTGCCGTGTCGTTGCTGATATCTTAAAGCATACAACACCCCCCCCCCCCCCCTCACCCTGCGAATGCTCATTAGCATTTTTATGACCGAACTGAGCGACAGTTTTTATATTTTTCAACTCAACCATGACCTCTTTAAACTCTTTGTCATAATTAAAAGCTTCTTCTGTCTTTAATTTAATTTTACAGCTATCCTTCGTGTTCGGGTGCAAAGGCACCCGGCCTGGCTGCCGACATGCACTTTAAGGACGATGCGATTGCTTTTATTGGGCCAGCGTGCGCCTTTGCCTTGGAGCCGGTGGCACGCTTGGCAGCCTATTGGAATTCACCGATTATTACGGGAATGGGAGATCAGGTAATTCGCAGACATGGACTAAATTTTAATTTATCTCTCTTAATGTTATCTGCCACTGGAGATTTTCTTTAATTCAATTTCGGAAAATTGAAAATCTCACCACATCACGTATTTCTTCGCTTTTAATCGGAATTCCTTCACTTTGGAGCGAATTTCGGATTTAACCCCTGCGGAGCACTTCATTCGTATTTCTTGTTTGAATTTTTGCACTCACTTCTCACTTCTCACTTCGGTTGATTTTATAATCTCTGCTCGGATTACGCGTGTCGTTTGGCAATTTAATTTACTTTCGCCTTGTCTATAAATTATTTCCACTTGAACTGCGGCGACTGCCTTCCTCTCCACCTCGCTCCCCCTGTTGACACTCAATACAACTAATTTAATATCAATTTTCTTTAGACTGGCCATGTAGGCTACGGTGGAGGAGGCTCAGCGCTCAATAGCATGTAAATTTATTGGAAATTATCGCGCGACAAATGAGTTCATTAGATTTTTGTTTTAAAAGAGAAAACGCAGAAACGCAGTGTAAATTAAAGCAATGAAATGAGCTGTGGGATGTTCAGATAACTCAGTAAATACACAGCAAGAACAAATTTAATGGCATTAGATTCAAAAATATTTCTTATTTAAATGTTATGTTTTTATTTTTATTCTTACAGCCTCCTTCCGAGGGTGAATTGACAGTGACTTCTGGAATACTTGGTAAAATTCATAAATGGAAAAACGAAAGTACGGTAAGTAGACCATTCCACTAATTTGTTGCTACTTCTGTTTAATGTTTGCTCTTATATTGATATTGACATAACCTAGAATGTCGTCACATATTATCGCCTCACTTAACCTCATTTAAAAAGTCAAACAAATTTGTGAGTGGGACCAAAAAACCTTTTCATATACAAGAAAAAGAAACTTTCAAATGATAGAAAAAAATCCTAATAATCAATTTCCTCTCGAGGAAGGAACACACACACCAGGACACAAAACAAATGCCGATCACTGGTCGGACGGACGAACAGACGCATGTATCGGAATAAGATGGATTGACTTGGTTGTGTGTGGTTGGTTGGTTACACGGGCAGGACGTGTTGAGCATTGGTGAACGTGTGGAAGTATCCGTGTGTACACATTCGCATGTATTTGTATATACTTAAATATACTTTACATGCTAGAAATGACCGAGCGTTTGTGTCTGTGTGATATTTGTGTTGGTGGTTTGGTCGCCAATTTGCCATTGACATTGGATGGTGCTTCCAACAAATTATACAACAACAAATCAAGTAGCATGAAGCATAGTGGCTCGTGTGGACACATGAATGCTGCAATTGTTGTTTAATTGGAAGTAACAGTGCTGACTGAAAGCATTCGCAAGGTCAAGGATAGTGCATGGTTAAGGATGGGGACTGTGTGAAGTTGGATTAAAGATATGCATCTCTACTTTACCAAACGAATCAAAACAAAGTATTTTAATTAATGTTTACTTGTTGCTGTTTTATTTTTGCTCAATTACAAATTATAATTAATCCAATTAAAGGACACGCATTCGTTTTTCCGCCGCATTAGGCTTGAATGAATGTCGGATTGTAAATTAATTGCTAAGAATGGCTCTGCTCTCTGATGTTTGGTTTAACGATGCTATCACATGCAATGTGATAATCCAATCAAAGACTCCCATTAATTAGGCAGCATATCATTGCCGACAGCAACAGACCGCCGACAGCAACACTTGAGCATATTCGAAGAGAAAGTTTCTTCGATTAAAGTGCTCAAAAGTTTGTCGTATTAATTAATTATTCGCTATTAAAGTGTTTGATGAGCATGAATATGACTTATATGAAATGGATGGGGAGAAGTATCACAAAACTTAAGAAATTCATCAGAAAGCACAATCATTCTATGTCTAGGAAATGAAAAACAAGTTTTCACATTGGTATGATTTGTATGGAAATGAGTTTTTATTTCCTTGTTTTTCACTTTCTTTACGATTCCCCCAAACCTCTACAGCCTATCTGCAGCAGCTACTTGCCAGGAATCGAAAAATGCCTAGAACTATATTTTCATGAAAAGGGATGTAGTATGATTGTGCTTTCAGGTATCGATATTTTCTTATTCCAAAATCTTTAAATAGTTTCAAATCCACTTCCATCGGCTTTGCATTGCAGGCCAATAAGGTTTTAATACCTTTTAGTTCAATGAGTTTTTGGTCAGATTGTTAAGTTGCTGCCGAACATTTTATTCTTCAACTATGCAGACTAAAAGTGGAAGAAGTCATGTAATTTTGTTAGTGGATGAAAAAGCATTCTTTTGATATGTTCCAATCCTCCCACACCAAAAAATGATTGGAAAATATGTTTCTTGCAAAGAAAGTTTCGAACTTTAAGAAAAGAAAAACAGAAAAATAATAAACCACATAATTCCATCAGCAAACCACAAGGGAATGAAGACCAGACCTCTCCATTTCAGTGTATGCTAACAGCACTCTGTGAGATGGATACATGGACTCTTCGAAAGAAGTTAACAAAGTAAAAAAATTACGTTCGGGAACGTGTTACTTTAACGCACAAACTGATTATGCAAATATTGGCAAGTACGACGCTTAAAGAAGTATGACGTGTGTGTGTGAGGGGCTAGCAAAGACTGAATATCGTATTCTTTAAGTATTGAGAGAAAAACAAATGATGATGATGACGGTAGGTAGTAGTGGCGCACACTACCGTTAGAACCTTCCAATGGAAACAGCTGGTTGTAGTGTGTGCGCTCTACTGACATTGATATGTTGACATGTGGTGGATATGGTGAAGGACGATAGTTTACCCTAACCCAATAAACATATCTCTGTGAGTGTATCAATGGGGGCCGGGGGGAGTCGTAGTGGGGTGCAGAACTTGTTGATTACTTTACGCATAAGTGGCGATAAGTTCATAATCAAGTGAGAGTGTTGTGTGTCTTTCCATTTGCAGGGCATGTTCAAGGATAAAACCAAATATCCCACATTGACTCGCATGTCCTATTGCCAGTGTCGCTTGAAGTTGGTATTCGCCAGTGTATTTCGTCAATTCAATTGGAAGCATGTTGCTCTGCTCGTGGACCGATCCGATTTGTTTTCATTGACGGTGGGTAAGAACTTGGAGTACGGCCTCAGGCAGGAAGGATTGCTGAGCTTTGTGCGTGAGCTAAATGGTAATGAGCAGGAACCGTACGAGAATTATCTCAAGGATGCTAGCATGTATGCAAGAGGTAGGAGTATGGAAGGAGATGCACGACAATTGCTACGTTCCACCACTTAATATTAAATTGTTCACTCGCAGTTGTTATTTTGTCCGTGCGGGGTATTTTGGTGCGTAAATTTATGCTGGCCGCTTATGCTTTGGGCATGACGAACGGTGAATGGGTTTTTCTGGATGTTGAAATATTCCAGGTTTGCATCATTTCGTGCTCTTTAGTTGGCTAAGAAAATTATAATAAAGGAAAAAAAATACTCTTTTGCCTCTAGAGTTCGTATTGGGGTGATCATGACTGGGAAATGGGCGATGCTGATGACAGCAATGCACGCAAGGCTTATGAGGCTCTGTTAAGAGTTTCTTTGTTGCAGCCAACAAGTCCGAAATTTCAGGGATTCGCGGATAATGTTCGAGAAATGGCCACAAAAAATTACAATTACACTTTTAGCGAAGGAGAAGAGGTAAAATGTTTTTTTTTTGTATAAAAGGAGAGAGAAATCTAATTCAAGTTAATGGGAATCTTATCTTCTCCAACAAGGTTAACTTCTTCATCGGTGCATTTTACGATGGCGTGTATTTACTGGGAATGGCTTTGAATGAGACGCTTAGCGAAGGCGAGGATATACGCGATGGCATGGTAAGGAACACAGAATTATTTTGTTGATAAAGTAGTTTTTGCTTAATCGTGTCTCGGTTAATTGATTGATTTCAACGCCTAATTGGCCTAAGTAATGAGAAAAATGTAAACAGCTTAACTACTTCGCGTTTTGTGGTTCTTTATATTTCAAGGCTATAACGCGTCGCATGTGGAATCGTGATTTCCATGGCATTACGGGTCACGTTAGGATCGACGACAATGGGGACCGTGATGCGGATTATTCGATATCGGATTTGGATCCGATCAATGGTAAATTTGCCGTAGTAGCTCACTACTATGGCTTGCATCGGTAAGTAGGCCAAAGTTATTCAGAATCTTCAAGGGAATTCTCATTAATCATTTACTCGATAGCAACTATTCAGCTGTGAATGGCAAGAAGATACACTGGCCGGGGGGCAGAGAAGGTCCTCCACCAGATATACCACGTTGTGGCTTCCTGAATAACTCGCCCGAATGTCATGGCAATGGTGAGCCGGTGGATAAGTCCTTTATACTTCTTGTATGTAATAGAATATATTTTTTTCATATTTCGCTTCAAAGAAATGATTATAATGTATGCCACATTTGCCCTGGCCATTTTTCTCGGCTTCACTTTCCTGGTGGTGTATCTCATGTGCAAGTGAGTCTTTCAGGAAATGAATCCACTCGAATTCTTTTGATTTATTTTGATTTCCTATTCCAATTCCCAGGCAAATGAAATTG
This sequence comes from Heteromyza rotundicornis, assembly GCA_951394025.1. Lineage (NCBI taxonomy): Eukaryota > Metazoa > Arthropoda > Insecta > Diptera > Heleomyzidae > Heteromyza > Heteromyza rotundicornis. The sequence goes on from OX596011.1 coordinate 3,444,176, forward strand.
AACAGCGAATTGAACAATATGTCGTGGCGTGTGCGGCCCGAGGACGTACTCCTTGAAGTTGGACGCCTCTATGGCAGCAAAGTAGGCCTTCAGAAATTGAATGCTGAGGTAAGGACACAAATTTCTGACAACCACAGACAAACTCTGTGCTCTACTGCGTTAGCTTTTATCTGTTTCTGCCTCAGAACTTTTCACTACAGCAATATGGCATCCATTCGGGACGTGCCTCGATTGCCAGCTGCACCTCCTTACCTCTGACACAGGTATTTACCACCATAGGCATATTTAAGGGTGAACGTGTGGCCATTAAGAAAATCCACAAGAAGAAGGTGGACATCACGTCTACGCTTTTGTGGGAAATCAAACAGACCCGCGATGTCAGCCACGAGAATACGGTGCGTTTTGTGGGTGCATGCATTGATTTGCCACGCCCGACCGTACTTATACTCACCGAGTACTGTCCCAAAGGCAGTCTGAAAGATGTCCTCGAAAATGAGGCGATTCAACTGGACTGGAACTTCCGCATGTCGCTGATCCATGACATCGTGAAGGGAATGGGCTATCTGCACAACAGCGACGTTCAAGTGCATGGCAAGTTACGCTCATCGTCTTGCTTGATTGACGGTCGGTTTGTGCTGAAGATATCGGATTTTGGTTTGCGCACTCTGACCACTCCCTCAGAGTTTGTGAAGGACCAGAATTACTTCAACAGTGAGTATTGAAAATGTGACGGCTCGTGTGGCAGGCACCTTCAACTTTCAGTTTCTTTCAGAATTCCTGTGGATTGCTCCCGAACTGTTGCCGCTTACAGTTTTGCCTGGCAATCCGGCCACGCAGAAAGGTGATGTTTACTCGTTTGCAATCATCTTAGAGGAGATAGTAGTGCGTGGAGGTCCCTATGAGACGGCAAGGCAGTTTATGGACATTCAAACGATTTTGAATCGAGTTGAGGCACATGAAACGCCTCCGTTTCGACCATTTGTGGGCCAAAGGGATTGTCCGCCCGATGTGTTGGATTTGATGGAAAAATGTTGGGCTGATAACGCAGACGATAGGCCAGCATTTTCCACAATAAGATCGTCCGTACGCCTGATCATGAAGTAAGTTATGGGAGATCGTTCGATCAGTAGCGAGACTCAATTGCTCTCTTCTTTGTCCAGGGGCTTTTGTGAAAATCTAATGGATGATTTGCTACGACGCATGGAACAATATGCTAACAATTTGGAGAGTCTGGTCGAAGAGAAGACCGAACAACTGAGCATGGAGAAGCGTCGCACTGAGGAGCTGCTGTATCAGGTACTACCGCGACCCGTGGCTACTCAATTGCTGGCTGGCGAAATGGTTCAACCCGAACAGTTCGAGTGTGTGACCATCTACTTCAGCGATATTGTCGGCTTTACAGCGCTCTGTGCTCAAAGTGGTCCCATGGAAGTGGTGGACTTTCTAAACGATCTCTACAGTACCTTCGATCGCATCATTGGCTTTTACGATGTCTATAAGGTGGGTTGGAGTTGGAGGTGCGTTTTTTCAAAGTTATTGACACAATACTTCCTGCCTAGGTGGAAACAATTGGCGATGCGTACATGGTCGTCTCGGGTTTACCTGAGCGCAATGGCGATGATCATGCACGCGAGATTGGCCTTATGGCTTTGGCGGTCTTGGATGCTGTTAAATCGTTTAGTATCAAACACAAACCGGATTACAAGTTGAAAATACGCATAGGCATACATGCTGGGCCCGTCTGTGCTGGTGTCGTGGGACAAAAGATGCCGCATTATTGCCTCTTCGGGGACACAGTCAATACGGCCTCACGCATGGAATCCGCAGGATTGCGTGAGTTGGGGGCGAATGATAATTTGGTAAAATTTTATTAAAATTGAAAACCCTTCATTGCAGCCCTGAAAATTCACGTCTCTACTGCGGCCAAATTGATATTCGATAAGTTCGGTACCTTTGAAATGGAATTAAGAGGAGAGGTGGAACTCAAAGGTAAAGGTGCCGTGACGACGTACTGGCTCTCTGGCTGCACTGAACCAGATCCACGACCGCCCACACCGCAAAAGAATAATAACGATGAGGTGCCATTTCCGATATTGTTTCCCGCTATTGGAAAATAATTTATAAAACGAAAATGTGCGCAAATGGTAATTTGCATACAACAGCACATTTTGTCCCTTTCATACGCTCTAAATGTAATGTAAATTGTAAAAGAAGTGTTTGAAATGGACTGACCTGGTTCAATTATTTTGATGAAGCTTAGGAAGTATTTTGGTGCATATTGAAAATATTTAAATTTTTATAAATGTTTAAGTTTTTTGTTGTAAATGTGCTGTGAATAGTGCAATTTTCATAGGATGTGTGTAGGCTAAAATTTTAACTGGTATGTACAAGAGAATGGCATTTTGCCTCAAGCAGTATGAACTAAATGCATATTTTAGTAAATTGTTTGATGTCTAATAAATAAATGAAATTAGAAAATCAAAGCTATTTTTTGAAATATAAACAAGCTAACGAAGCTTTTCGAAAAACCAAAATTCACTTTAACAACTAAATCGAAATAAAAATGAGCAAACCCATCTCGATCTATGTATATTGGGCGCATGAAAAATGCCAATAAACAAATCCACACAAAAGTGAACAATATCGGATAAAAACCACGCCTACCTGCCATACAGAGTAGTCCGTGGCTTTGATTTGTAGTTGTGGTACAGGAAGAATGTTAGCTTAAATACCATTTAAAAGGTCTACTGAAGCACTTTCGAATGAGTACAAATTGATACACTTCGTAGAGGGTCCAAACATGCACCAGAAGATAGATATTGGTCACACCTTTCATTTACAAAAGAAACTAAGTGAATTCTAAACCTAGAAGCGCAGTAGTTTCGAATTCAAAAATGAATTTCATTAAAACGCTCATATCTCCGTAACGGAGCCTCCTAGAGTATGAAAACTTTACATAAAAATACAAATTTTTTTTCTTCTATTTTATCTTTTAACTTCATGAATACACTTCGTAGAGGGTTCAAACATCCACCAGAAGATAGATATTGGTCACACCTTTCATTTACAAAAGAAACTAAGTGAATTCTAAACCTAGAAGCGCAGTAGTTTTGAATTCAAAAATGAATTTCATTAAAACGCTCATATCTCCGTAACGGAGCCTCCTAGAGTATGAAAACTTTACATAAAAATACAAATTTTTTTTCTTCTATTTTATCTTTTAACTTCATGAATACACTTCGTAGAGGGTTCAAACATCCACCAGAAGATAGATATTGGTCACACCTTTCATTTACAAAAGAAACTAAGTGAATTCTAAACCTAGAAGCGCAGTAGTTTTGAATTCAAAAATGAATTTCATTAAAACGCTCATATCTCCGTAACGGAGCCTCCTAGAGTATGAAAACTTTACATAAAAATACAATTTTTTTTTCTTCTATTTTATCTTTTAACTTCACGAATACACTTCGTAGAGGGTTCAAACATCCACCAGAAGATAGATATTGGTCACACCTTTCATTTACAAAAGAAACTAAGTGAATTCTAAACCTAGAAGCGCAGTAGTTTTGAATTCCAAAATGAATTTCATTAAAACGCTCATATCTCCGTAACGGAGCCTCCTAGAGTATGAAAACTTTACATAAAAATACAAATTTTTTTTCTTCTATTTTATCTTTTAACTTCATGAATACACTTCGTAGAGGGTTCAAACATCCACCAGAAGATAGATATTGGTCACACCTTTCATTTACAAAAGAAACTAAGTGAATTCTAAACCTAGAAGCGCAGTAGTTTTGAATTCAAAAATGAATTTCATTAAAACGCTCATATCTCCGTAACGGAGCCTCCTAGAGTATGAAAACTTTACATAAAAGTACAAATTTTTTTTCTTCTATTTTATCTTTTAACTTCATGAATACACTTCGTAGAGGGTTCAAACATCCACCAGAAGATAGATATTGGTCACACCTTTCATTTACAAAAGAAACTAAGTGAGTTCTAAACCTAGAAGCGCAGTAGTTTTGAATTAAAAAATGAATTTCATTAAAACGCTCATATCTCCGTAACGGAGCCTCCTAGAGTATGAAAACTTTACATAAAAATAAAAAATTTTTTTCTTCTATTTTATCTTTTAACTTCATGAATACTCTTCGTAGAGGGTTCAAACATCCACCAGAAGATAGATATTGGTCACACCTTTCATTTACAAAAGAAACTAAGTGAATTCTAAACCTAGAAGCGCAGTAGTTTTGAATTAAAAAATGAATTTCATTAAAACGCTCATATCTCCGTAACGGAGCCTCCTAGAGTATGAAAACTTTACATAAAAATAAAAAATTTTTTTCTTCTATTTTATCTTTTAACTTCATGAATACTCTTCGTAGAGGGTTCAAACATCCACCAGAAGATAGATATTGGTCACACCTTTCATTTACAAAAGAAACTAAGTGAATTCTAAACCTAGAAGCGCAGTAGTTTTGAATTCAAAAATGAATTTCATTAAAACGCTCATATCTCCGTAACGGAGCCTCCTAGAGTATGAAAACTTTACATAAAAATACAAATTTTTTTTCTTCTATTTTATCTTTTAACTTCATGAATACACTTCGTAGAGGGTTCAAACATGCACCAGAAGATAGATATTGGTCACACCTTTCATTTACAAAAGAAACTAAGTGAGTTCTAAACCTAGAAGCGCAGTAGTTTTGAATTAAAAAATGAATTTCATTAAAACGCTCATATCTCCGTAACGGAGCCTCCTAGAGTATGAAAACTTTACATAAAAATAAAAAATTTTTTTCTTCTATTTTATCTTTTAACTTCATGAATACTCTTCGTAGAGGGTTCAAACATCCACCAGAAGATAGATATTGGTCACACCTTTCATTTACAAAAGAAACTAAGTGAATTCTAAACCTAGAAGCGCAGTAGTTTTGAATTCAAAAATGAATTTCATTAAAACGCTCATATCTCCGTAACGGAGCCTCCTAGAGTATGAAAACTTTACATAAAAATACAAATTTTTTTTCTTCTATTTTATCTTTTAACTTCATGAATACACTTCGTAGAGGGTTCAAACATGCACCAGAAGATAGATATTGGTCACACCTTTCATTTACAAAAGAAACTAAGTGAGTTCTAAACCTAGAAGCGCAGTAGTTTTGAATTAAAAAATGAATTTCATTAAAACGCTCATATCTCCGTAACGGAGCCTCCTAGAGTATGAAAACTTTACATAAAAATAAAAAATTTTTTTCTTCTATTTTATCTTTTAACTTCATGAATACTCTTCGTAGAGGGTTCAAACATCCACCAGAAGATAGATATTGGTCACACCTTTCATTTACAAAAGAAACTAAGTGGATTCTAAACCTAGAAGCGCAGTAGTTTTGAATTCAAAAATGAATTTCATTAAAACGCTCATATCTCCGTAACGGAGCCTCCTAGAGTATGAAAACTTTACATCAAAATACAATTTTTTTTTCTTCTATTTTATCTTTTAACTTCACGAATACACTTCGTAGAGGGTTCAAACATCCACCAGAAGATAGATATTGGTCACACCTTTCATTTACAAAAGAAACTAAGTGGATTCTAAACCTAGAAGCGCAGTAGTTTTGAATTCAAAAATGAATTTCATTAAAACGCTCATATCTCCGTAACGGAGCCTCCTAGAGTATGAAAACTTTACATAAAAATAAAAAATTTTTTTCTTCTATTTTATCTTTTAACTTCATGAATACTCTTCGTAGAGGGTTCAAACATCCACCAGAAGATAGATATTGGTCACACCTTTCATTTACAAAAGAAACTAAGTGAGTTCTAAACCTAGAAGCGCAGTAGTTTTGAATTAAAAAATGAATTTCATTAAAACGCTCATATCTCCGTAACGGAGCCTCCTAGAGTATGAAAACTTTACATAAAAATACAAATTTTTTTTCTTCTATTTTATCTTTTAACTTCATGAATACACTTCGTAGAGGGTTCAAACATGCACCAGAAGATAGATATTGGTCACACCTTTCATTTACAAAAGAAACTAAGTGAGTTCTAAACCTAGAAGCGCAGTAGTTTTGAATTAAAAAATGAATTTCATTAAAACGCTCATATCTCCGTAACGGAGCCTCCTAGAGTATGAAAACTTTACATAAAAATAAAAAATTTTTTTCTTCTATTTTATCTTTTAACTTCATGAATACTCTTCGTAGAGGGTTCAAACATCCACCAGAAGATAGATATTGGTCACACCTTTCATTTACAAAAGAAACTAAGTGAATTCTAAACCTAGAAGCGCAGTAGTTTTGAATTCAAAAATGAATTTCATTAAAACGCTCATATCTCCGTAACGGAGCCTCCTAGAGTATGAAAACTTTACATAAAAATACAAATTTTTTTTCTTCTATTTTATCTTTTAACTTCATGAATACACTTCGTAGAGGGTTCAAACATGCACCAGAAGATAGATATTGGTCACACCTTTCATTTACAAAAGAAACTAAGTGAGTTCTAAACCTAGAAGCGCAGTAGTTTTGAATTAAAAAATGAATTTCATTAAAACGCTCATATCTCCGTAACGGAGCCTCCTAGAGTATGAAAACTTTACATAAAAATAAAAAATTTTTTTCTTCTATTTTATCTTTTAACTTCATGAATACTCTTCGTAGAGGGTTCAAACATCCACCAGAAGATAGATATTGGTCACACCTTTCATTTACAAAAGAAACTAAGTGGATTCTAAACCTAGAAGCGCAGTAGTTTTGAATTCAAAAATGAATTTCACTAAAACGCTTATATCTCCGTAACGGAGCCTCCTAGAGTATGAAAACTTTACATAAAAATACAAATTTTTTTTCTTCTATTTTATCTTTTAAATTCATGAATACACTTCGTAGAGGGTTCAAACATCCACCAGAAGATAGATATTGGTCACACCTTTCATTTACAAAAGAAACTAAGTGAATTCTAAACCTAGAAGCGCAGTAGTTTTGAATTCAAAAATGAATTTCATTAAAACGCTCATATCTCCGTAACGGAGCCTCCTAGAGTATGAAAACTTTACATAAAAAGACAAATTTTTTTTCTTCTATTTTATCTTTTAACTTCACTTTGTAGAGGGTTCAAACATCCACCAGAAGATAGATATTGGTCACACCTTTCATTTACAAAAGAAACTAAGTGAATTCTAAACCTAGAAGCGCAGTAGTTTTGAATTCAAAAATGAATTTCATTAAAACGCTCATATCTCCGTAACGGAGCCTCCTAGAGTATGAAAACTTTACATAAAAATACAAATTTTTTTCCTTCTATTTTATCTTTTAACTTCATGAATACACTTCGTAGAGGGTTCAAACATCCACCAGAAGATAGATATTGGTCACACCTTTCATTTACAAAAGAAACTAAGTGAATTCTAAACCTAGAAGCGCAGTAGTTTTGAATTAAAAAATGAATTTCATTAAAACGCTCATATCTCCGTAACGGAGCCTCCTAGAGTATGAAAACTTTACATAAAAAGACAAATTTTTTTTCTTCTATTTTATCTTTTAACTTCATGAATACACTTTGTAGAGGGTTCAAACATCCACCAGAAGATAGATATTGGTCACACCTTTCATTTACAAAAGAAACTAAGTGAATTCTAAACCTAGAAGCGCAGTAGTTTTGAATTCAAAAATGAATTTCATTAAAACGCTCATATCTCCGTAACGGAGCCTCCTAGAGTATGAAAACTTTACATAAAAATACAAATTTTTTTCTTCTATTTTATCTTTTAACTTCATGAATACACTTCGTAGAGGGTTCAAACATCCACCAGAAGATAGATATTGGTCACACCTTTCATTTACAAAAGAAACTAAGTGAATTCTAAACCTAGAAGCGCAGTAGTTTTGAATTCAAAAATGAATTTCATTAAAACGCTCATATCTCCGTAACGGAGCCTCCTAGAGTATGAAAACTTTACATAAAAATACAAATTTTTTTTCTTCTATTTAATTTTTTAACTTCATGAATACACTTCGTAGAGGGTTCAAACATCCACCAGAAGATAGATATTGGTCACACCTTTCATTTACAAAAGAAACTAAGTGAATTCTAAACCTAGAAGCGCAGTAGTTTTGAATTCAAAAATGAATTTCATTAAAACGCTCATATCTCCGTAACGGAGCCTCCTAGAGTATGAAAACTTTACATAAAAATACAAATTTTTTTTCTTCTATTTTATCTTTTAACTTCATGAATACACTTCGTAGAGGGTTCAAACATCCACCAGAAGATAGATATTGGTCACACCTTTCATTTACAAAAGAAACTAAGTGAATTCTAAACCTAGAATCGCAGTAGTTTTGAATTCCAAAATGAATTTCATTAAAACGCTCATATCTCCGTAACGGAGCCTCCTAGAGTATGAAAACTTTACATAAAAAGACAAATTTTTTTCCTTCTATTTTATCTTTTAACTTCATGAATACACTTCGTAGAGGGTTCAAACATCCACCAGAAGATAGATATTGGTCACACCTTTCATTTACAAAAGAAACTAAGTGAATTCTAAACCTAGAAGCGCAGTAGTTTTGAATTAAAAAATGAATTTCATTAAAACGCTCATATCTCCGTAACGGAGCCTCCTAGAGTATGAAAACTTTACATAAAAAGACAAATTTTTTTTCTTCTATTTTATCTTTTAACTTCATGAATACACTTTGTAGAGGGTTCAAACATCCACCAGAAGATAGATATTGGTCACACCTTTCATTTACAAAAGAAACTAAGTGAATTCTAAACCTAGAAGCGCAGTAGTTTTGAATTCAAAAATGAATTTCATTAAAACGCTCATATCTCCGTAACGGAGCCTCCTAGAGTATGAAAACTTTACACAAAAATACAAATTTTTTTCTTCTATTTTATCTTTTAACTTCATGAATACACTTCGTAGAGGGTTCAAACATCCACCAGAAGATAGATATTGGTCACACCTTTCATTTACAAAAGAAACTAAGTGAATTCTAAACCTAGAAGCGCAGTAGTTTTGAATTCAAAAATGAATTTCATTAAAACGCTCATATCTCCGTAACGGAGCCTCCTAGAGTATGAAAACTTTACATAAAAATACAATTTTTTTTTCTTTTATTTTATCTTTTAACTTCATGAATACACTTTGTAGAGGGTTCAAACATCCACCAGAAGATAGATATTGGTCACACCTTTCATTTACAAAAGAAACTAAGTGAATTCTAAACCTAGAAGCGCAGTAGTTTTGAATTCAAAAATGAATTTCATTAAAACGCTCATATCTCCGTAACGGAGCCTCCTAGAGTATGAAAACTTTACATAAAAAGACAAATTTTTTTTCTTCTATTTTATCTTTTAACTTCACGAATACACTTCGTAGAGGGTTCAAACATCCACCAGAAGATAGATATTGGTCACACCTTTCATTTACAAAAGAAACTAAGTGAATTCTAAACCTAGAAGCGCAGTAGTTTTGAATTCAAAAATGAATTTCATTAAAACGCTCATATCTCCGTAACGGAGCCTCCTAGAGTATGAAAACTTTACATAAAAATACAAATTTTTTTCTTCTATTTTATCTTTTAACTTCATGAATACACTTCGTAGAGGGTTCAAACATCCACCAGAAGATAGATATTGGTCACACCTTTCATTTACAAAAGAAACTAAGTGAATTCTAAACCTAGAAGCGCAGTAGTTTTGAATTCAAAAATGAATTTCATTAAAACGCTCATATCTCCGTAACGGAGCCTCCTAGAGTATGAAAACTTTACATAAAAATACAAATTTTTTTCTTCTATTTTATCTTTTAACTTCATGAATACACTTCGTAGAGGGTTCAAACATCCACCAGAAGATAGATATTGGTCACACCTTTCATTTACAAAAGAAACTAAGTGAATTCTAAACCTAGAAGCGCAGTAGTTTTGAATTCAAAAATGAATTTCATTAAAACGCTCATATCTCCGTAACGGAGCCTCCTAGAGTATGAAAACTTTACATAAAAATACAATTTTTTTTTCTTTTATTTTATCTTTTAACTTCATGAATACACTTTGTAGAGGGTTCAAACATCCACCAGAAGATAGATATTGGTCACACCTTTCATTTACAAAAGAAACTAAGTGAATTCTAAACCTAGAAGCGCAGTAGTTTTGAATTAAAAAATGAATTTCATTAAAACGCTCATATCTCCGTAACGGAGCCTCCTAGAGTATGAAAACTTTACATAAAAATACAAATTTTTTTTCTTCTATTTTATCTTTTAACTTCATGAATACACTTTGTAGAGGGTTCAAACATCCACCAGAAGATAGATATTGGTCACACCTTTCATTTACAAAAGAAACTAAGTGAATTCTAAACCTAGAAGCGCAGTAGTTTTGAATTAAAAAATGAATTTCATTAAAACGCTCATATCTCCGTAACGGAGCCTCCTAGAGTATGAAAACTTTACATAAAAAGACAAATTTTTTTTCTTCTATTTTATCTTTTAACTTCATGAATACACTTCGTAGAGGGTTCAAACATCCACCAGAAGATAGATATTGGTCACACCTTTCATTTACAAAAGAAACTAAGCGAATTCTAAACCTAGAAGCACAGTAGTTTTGAATTCCAAAATGAATTTCATTAAAACGCTCATATCTCCGTAACGGAGCCTCCTAGAGTATGAAAACTTTACATAAAAAGACAAATTTTTTTTCTTCTATTTTATCTTTTAACTTCACGAATACACTTCGTAGAGGGTTCAAACATCCACCAGAAGATAGATATTGGTCACACCTTTCATTTACAAAAGAAACTAAGTGAATTCTAAACCTAGAAGCGCAGTAGTTTTGAATTCAAAAATGAATTTCATTAAAACGCTCATATCTCCGTAACGGAGCCTCCTAGAGTATGAAAACTTTACATAAAAATACAAATTTTTTTTCTTCTATTTAATTTTTTAACTTCATGAATACACTTCGCAGAGGGTTCAAACATCCACCAGAAGATAGATATTGGTCACACCTTTCATTTACAAAAGAAACTAAGTGAATTCTAAACCTAGAAGCGCAGTAGTTTTGAATTCAAAAATGAATTTCATTAAAACGCTTATATCTCCGTAACGGAGCCTCCTAGAGTATGAAAACTTTACATAAAAATACAAATTTTTTTTCTTCTATTTTATCTTTTAACTTCATGAATACACTTCGTAGAGGGTTCAAACATCCACCAGAAGATAGATATTGGTCACACCTTTCATTTACAAAAGAAACTAAGTGAATTCTAAACCTAGAAGCGCAGTAGTTTTGAATTCAAAAATGAATTTCATTAAAACGCTCATATCTCCGTAACGGAGCCTCCTAGAGTATGAAAACTTTACATAAAAATACAAATTTTTTTCTTCTATTTTATCTTTTAACTTCATGAATACACTTCGCAGAGGGTTCAAACATCCACCAGAAGATAGATATTGGTCACACCTTTCATTTACAAAAGAAACTAAGTGAATTCTAAACCTAGAAGCGCAGTAGTTTTGAATTAAAAAATGAATTTCATTAAAACGCTCATATCTCCGTAACGGAGCCTCCTAGAGTATGAAAACTTTACATAAAAAGACAAATTTTTTTTCTTCTATTTTATCTTTTAACTTCATGAATACACTTTGTAGAGGGTTCAAACATCCACCAGAAGATAGATATTGGTCACACCTTTCATTTACAAAAGAAACTAAGTGAATTCTAAACCTAGAAGCGCAGTAGTTTTGAATTCAAAAATGAATTTCATTAAAACGCTCATATCTCCGTAACGGAGCCTCCTAGAGTATGAAAACTTTACATAAAAATACAAATTTTTTTCTTCTATTTTATCTTTTAACTTCATGAATACACTTCGTAGAGGGTTCAAACATCCACCAGAAGATAGATATTGGTCACACCTTTCATTTACAAAAGAAACTAAGTGAATTCTAAACCTAGAAGCGCAGTAGTTTTGAATTCAAAAATGAATTTCATTAAAACGCTCATATCTCCGTAACGGAGCCTCCTAGAGTATGAAAACTTTACATAAAAATACAAATTTTTTTTCTTCTATTTAATTTTTTAACTTCCTGAATACACTTCGTAGAGGGTTCAAACATCCACCAGAAGATAGATATTGGTCACACCTTTCATTTACAAAAGAAACTAAGTGAATTCTAAACCTAGAAGCGCAGTAGTTTTGAATTCAAAAATGAATTTCATTAAAACGCTCATATCTCCGTAACGGAGCCTCCTAGAGTATGAAAACTTTACATAAAAATACAAATTTTTTTCTTCTATTTTATCTTTTAACTTCATGAATACACTTCGTAGAGGGTTCAAACATCCACCAGAAGATAGATATTGGTCACACCTTTCATTTACAAAAGAAACTAAGCGAATTCTAAACCTAGAAGCACAGTAGTTTTGAATTCCAAAATGAATTTCGTTAAAACGCTCATATCTCCGTAACGGAGCCTCCTAGAGTATGAAAACTTTACATAAAAAGACAAATTTTTTTTCTTCTATTTTATCTTTTAACTTCACGAATACACTTCGTAGAGGGTTCAAACATCCACCAGAAGATAGATATTGGTCACACCTTTCATTTACAAAAGAAACTAAGTGAATTCTAAACCTAGAAGCGCAGTAGTTTTGAATTCAAAAATGAATTTCATTAAAACGCTCATATCTCCGTAACGGAGCCTCCTAGAGTATGAAAACTTTACATAAAAGTACAAATTTTTTTTCTTCTATTTTATCTTTTAACTTCATGAATACACTTCGTAGAGGGTTCAAACATCCACCAGAAGATATATATTGGTCACACCTTTCATTTACAAAAGAAACTAAGTGAATTCTAAACCTAGAAGCGCAGTAGTTTTGAATTCAAAAATGAATTTCATTAAAACGCTTATATCTCCGTAACGGAGCCTCCTAGAGTATGAAAACTTTACATAAAAATACAAATTTGTTTTCTTCTATTTTATCTTTTAACTTCATGAATACACTTCGTAGAGGGTTCAAACATCCACCAGAAGATATATATTGGTCACACCTTTCATTTACAAAAGAAACTAAGTGAATTCTAAACCTAGAAGCGCAGTAGTTTTGAATTCAAAAATGAATTTCATTAAAACGCTCATATCTCCGTAACGGAGCCTCCTAGAGTATGAAAACTTTACATAAAAGTACAAATTTTTTTTCTTCTATTTTATCTTTTTACTTCATGAATACACTTCGTAGAGGGTTCAAACATCCACCAGAAGATAGATATTGGTCACACCTTTCATTAACAAAAGAAACTAAGTGAATTCTAAACCTAGAAGCGCAGTAGTTTTGAATTCAAAAATAAATTTCATTAATACGCTCATATCTCCGTAACGGAGCCTCCTAGAGTATGAAAACTTTACATAAAAATACAAATTTTTTTTCTTCTATTTAATTTTTTAACTTCATGAATACACTTCGTAGAGGGTTCAAACATCCACCAGAAGATAGATATTGGTCACACCTTTCATTTACAAAAGAAACTAAGTGAATTCTAAACCTAGAAGCGCAGTAGTTTTGAATTAAAAAATGAATTTCATTAAAACGCTCATATCTCCGTAACGGAGCCTCCTAGAGTATGAAAACTTTACATAAAAAGACAAATTTTTTTTCTTCTATTTTATCTTTTAACTTCATGAATACACTTTGTAGAGGGTTCAAACATCCACCAGAAGATAGATATTGGTCACACCTTTCATTTACAAAAGAAACTAAGTGAATTCTAAACCTAGAAGCGCAGTAGTTTTGAATTAAAAAATGAATTTCATTAAAACGCTCATATCTCCGTAACGGAGCCTCCTAGAGTATGAAAACTTTACATAAAAAGACAAATTTTTTTTCTTCTATTTTATCTTTTAACTTCACGAATACACTTCGTAGAGGGTTCAAACATCCACCAGAAGATAGATATTGGTCACACCTTTCATTTACAAAAGAAACTAAGTGAATTCTAAACCTAGAAGCGCAGTAGTTTTGAATTCAAAAATGAATTTCATTAAAACGCTCATATCTCCGTAACGGAGCCTCCTAGAGTATGAAAACTTTACATAAAAATACAAATTTTTTTCTTCTATTTTATCTTTTAACTTCATGAATACACTTCGTAGAGGGTTCAAACATCCACCAGAAGATAGATATTGGTCACACCTTTCATTTACAAAAGAAACTAAGTGAATTCTAAACCTAGAAGCGCAGTAGTTTTGAATTCAAAAATGAATTTCATTAAAACGCTCATATCTCCGTAACGGAGCCTCCTAGAGTATGAAAACTTTACATAAAAATACAAATTTTTTTCTTCTATTTTATCTTTTAACTACATGAATACACTTCGTAGAGGGTTCAAACATCCACCAGAAGATAGATATTGGTCACACCTTTCATTTACAAAAGAAACTAAGTGAATTCTAAACCTAGAAGCGCAGTAGTTTTGAATTCAAAAATGAATTTCATTAAAACGCTCATATCTCCGTAACGGAGCCTCCTAGAGTATGAAAACTTTACATAAAAATACAATTTTTTTTTCTTTTATTTTATCTTTTAACTTCATGAATACACTTTGTAGAGGGTTCAAACATCCACCAGAAGATAGATATTGGTCACACCTTTCATTTACAAAAGAAACTAAGTGAATTCTAAACCTAGAAGCGCAGTAGTTTTGAATTAAAAAATGAATTTCATTAAAACGCTCATATCTCCGTAACGGAGCCTCCTAGAGTATGAAAACTTTACATAAAAAGACAAATTTTTTTTCTTCTATTTTATCTTTTAACTTCATGAATACACTTTGTAGAGGGTTCAAACATCCACCAGAAGATACACCTTTCATTTACAAAAGAAACTAAGTGAATTCTAAACCTAGAAGCGCAGTAGTTTTGAATTAAAAAATGAATTTCATTAAAACGCTCATATCTCCGTAACGGAGCCTCCTAGAGTATGAAAACTTTACATAAAAAGACAAATTTTTTTTCTTCTATTTTATCTTTTAACTTCATGAATACACTTCGTAGAGGGTTCAAACATCCACCAGAAGATAGATATTGGTCACACCTTTCATTTACAAAAGAAACTAAGCGAATTCTAAACCTAGAAGCACAGTAGTTTTGAATTCCAAAATGAATTTCATTAAAACGCTCATATCTCCGTAACGGAGCCTCCTAGAGTATGAAAACTTTACATAAAAAGACAAATTTTTTTTCTTCTATTTTATCTTTTAACTTCACGAATACACTTCGTAGAGGGTTCAAACATCCACCAGAAGATAGATATTGGTCACACCTTTCATTTACAAAAGAAACTAAGTGAATTCTAAACCTAGAAGCGCAGTAGTTTTGAATTCAAAAATGAATTTCATTAAAACGCTCATATCTCCGTAACGGAGCCTCCTAGAGTATGAAAACTTTACATAAAAATACAAATTTTTTTTCTTCTATTTAATTTTTTAACTTCATGAATACACTTCGCAGAGGGTTCAAACATCCACCAGAAGATAGATATTGGTCACACCTTTCATTTACAAAAGAAACTAAGTGAATTCTAAACCTAGAAGCGCAGTAGTTTTGAATTCAAAAATGAATTTCATTAAAACGCTTATATCTCCGTAACGGAGCCTCCTAGAGTATGAAAACTTTACATAAAAATACAAATTTTTTTTCTTCTATTTTATCTTTTAACTTCATGAATACACTTCGTAGAGGGTTCAAACATCCACCAGAAGATAGATATTGGTCACACCTTTCATTTACAAAAGAAACTAAGTGAATTCTAAACCTAGAAGCGCAGTAGTTTTGAATTCAAAAATGAATTTCATTAAAACGCTTATATCTCCGTAACGGAGCCTCCTAGAGTATGAAAACTTTACATAAAAATACAAATTTTTTTTCTTCTATTTTATCTTTTAACTTCATGAATACACTTCGTAGAGGGTTCAAACATCCACCAGAAGATAGATATTGGTCACACCTTTCATTTACAAAAGAAACTAAGTGAATTCTAAACCTAGAAGCGCAGTAGTTTTGAATTAAAAAATGAATTTCATTAAAACGCTCATATCTCCGTAACGGAGCCTCCTAGAGTATGAAAACTTTACATAAAAAGACAAATTTTTTTTCTTCTATTTTATCTTTTAACTTCATGAATACACTTCGTAGAGGGTTCAAACATCCACCAGAAGATAGATATTGGTCACACCTTTCATTTACAAAAGAAACTAAGTGAATTCTAAACCTAGAAGCGCAGTAGTTTTGAATTCAAAAATGAATTTCATTAAAACGCTCATATCTCCGTAACGGAGCCTCCTAGAGTATGAAAACTTTACATAAAAGTACAAATTTTTTTTCTTCTATTTTATCTTTTAACTTCATGAATACACTTCGTAGAGGGTTCAAACATCCACCAGAAGATAGATATTGGTCACACCTTTCATTTACAAAAGAAACTAAGTGAATTCTAAACCTAGAAGCGCAGTAGTTTTGAATTAAAAAATGAATTTCATTAAAACGCTCATATCTCCGTAACGGAGCCTCCTAGAGTATGAAAACTTTACATAAAAAGACAAATTTTTTTTCTTCTATTTTATCTTTTAACTTCATGAATACACTTTGTAGAGGGTTCAAACATCCACCAGAAGATAGATATTGGTCACACCTTTCATTTACAAAAGAAACTAAGTGAATTCTAAACCTAGAAGCGCAGTAGTTTTGAATTCAAAAATGAATTTCATTAAAACGCTCATATCTCCGTAACGGAGCCTCCTAGAGTATGAAAACTTTACATAAAAATACAAATTTTTTTCTTCTATTTTATCTTTTAACTTAATGAATACACTTCGTAGAGGGTTCAAACATCCACCAGAAGATAGATATTGGTCACACCTTTCATTTACAAAAGAAACTAAGTGAATTCTAAACCTAGAAGCGCAGTAGTTTTGAATTCAAAAATGAATTTCATTAAAACGCTCATATCTCCGTAACGGAGCCTCCTAGAGTATGAAAACTTTACATAAAAATACAAATTTTTTTTCTTCTATTTAATTTTTTAACTTCCTGAATACACTTCGTAGAGGGTTCAAACATCCACCAGAAGATAGATATTGGTCACACCTTTCATTTACAAAAGAAACTAAGCGAATTCTAAACCTAGAAGCACAGTAGTTTTGAATTCCAAAATGAATTTCATTAAAACGCTCATATCTCCGTAACGGAGCCTCCTAGAGTATGAAAACTTTACATAAAAATACAAATTTTTTTCTTCTATTTTATCTTTTAACTTAATGAATACACTTCGTAGAGGGTTCAAACATCCACCAGAAGATAGATATTGGTCACACCTTTCATTTACAAAAGAAACTAAGTGAATTCTAAACCTAGAAGCGCAGTAGTTTTGAATTCAAAAATGAATTTCATTAAAACGCTCATATCTCCGTAACGGAGCCTCCTAGAGTATGAAAACTTTACATAAAAATACAAATTTTTTTTCTTCTATTTAATTTTTTAACTTCCTGAATACACTTCGTAGAGGGTTCAAACATCCACCAGAAGATAGATATTGGTCACACCTTTCATTTACAAAAGAAACTAAGCGAATTCTAAACCTAGAAGCACAGTAGTTTTGAATTCCAAAATGAATTTCATTAAAACGCTCATATCTCCGTAACGGAGCCTCCTAGAGTATGAAAACTTTACATAAAAATACAAATTTTTTTCTTCTATTTTATCTTTTAACTTAATGAATACACTTCGTAGAGGGTTCAAACATCCACCAGAAGATAGATATTGGTCACACCTTTCATTTACAAAAGAAACTAAGTGAATTCTAAACCTAGAAGCGCAGTAGTTTTGAATTCAAAAATGAATTTCATTAAAACGCTCATATCTCCGTAACGGAGCCTCCTAGAGTATGAAAACTTTACATAAAAATACAAATTTTTTTCTTCTATTTTATCTTTTAACTTCATGAATACACTTCGTAGAGGGTTCAAACATCCACCAGAAGATAGATATTGGTCACACCTTTCATTTACAAAAGAAACTAAGCGAATTCTAAACCTAGAAGCACAGTAGTTTTGAATTCCAAAATGAATTTCATTAAAACGCTCATATCTCCGTAACGGAGCCTCCTAGAGTATGAAAACTTTACATAAAAAGACAAATTTTTTTTCTTCTATTTTATCTTTTAACTTCACGAATACACTTCGTAGAGGGTTCAAACATCCACCAGAAGATAGATATTGGTCACACCTTTCATTTACAAAAGAAACTAAGTGAATTCTAAACCTAGAAGCGCAGTAGTTTTGAATTCAAAAATGAATTTCATTAAAACGCTCATATCTCCGTAACGGAGCCTCCTAGAGTATGAAAACTTTACATAAAAATACAAATTTTTTTTCTTCTATTTAATTTTTTAACTTCATGAATACACTTCGCAGAGGGTTCAAACATCCACCAGAAGATAGATATTGGTCACACCTTTCATTTACAAAAGAAACTAAGTGAATTCTAAACCTAGAAGCGCAGTAGTTTTGAATTCAAAAATGAATTTCATTAAAACGCTTATATCTCCGTAACGGAGCCTCCTAGAGTATGAAAACTTTACATAAAAATACAAATTTTTTTTCTTCTATTTTATCTTTTAACTTCATGAATACACTTCGTAGAGGGTTCAAACATCCACCAGAAGATAGATATTGGTCACACCTTTCATTTACAAAAGAAACTAAGTGAATTCTAAACCTAGAAGCGCAGTAGTTTTGAATTCAAAAATGAATTTCATTAAAACGCTTATATCTCCGTAACGGAGCCTCCTAGAGTATGAAAACTTTACATAAAAATACAAATTTTTTTTCTTCTATTTTATCTTTTAACTTCATGAATACACTTCGTAGAGGGTTCAAACATCCACCAGAAGATAGATATTGGTCACACCTTTCATTTACAAAAGAAACTAAGTGAATTCTAAACCTAGAAGCGCAGTAGTTTTGAATTCAAAAATGAATTTCATTAAAACGCTCATATCTCCGTAACGGAGCCTCCTAGAGTATGAAAACTTTACATAAAAGTACAAATTTTTTTTCTTCTATTTTATCTTTTAACTTCATGAATACACTTCGTAGAGGGTTCAAACATCCACCAGAAGATAGATATTGGTCACACCTTTCATTTACAAAAGAAACTAAGTGAATTCTAAACCTAGAAGCGCAGTAGTTTTGAATTAAAAAATGAATTTCATTAAAACGCTCATATCTCCGTAACGGAGCCTCCTAGAGTATGAAAACTTTACATAAAAAGACAAATTTTTTTTCTTCTATTTTATCTTTTAACTTCATGAATACACTTTGTAGAGGGTTCAAACATCCACCAGAAGATAGATATTGGTCACACCTTTCATTTACAAAAGAAACTAAGTGAATTCTAAACCTAGAAGCGCAGTAGTTTTGAATTCAAAAATGAATTTCATTAAAACGCTCATATCTCCGTAACGGAGCCTCCTAGAGTATGAAAACTTTACATAAAAATACAAATTTTTTTCTTCTATTTTATCTTTTAACTTAATGAATACACTTCGTAGAGGGTTCAAACATCCACCAGAAGATAGATATTGGTCACACCTTTCATTTACAAAAGAAACTAAGTGAATTCTAAACCTAGAAGCGCAGTAGTTTTGAATTCAAAAATGAATTTCATTAAAACGCTCATATCTCCGTAACGGAGCCTCCTAGAGTATGAAAACTTTACATAAAAATACAAATTTTTTTTCTTCTATTTAATTTTTTAACTTCCTGAATACACTTCGTAGAGGGTTCAAACATCCACCAGAAGATAGATATTGGTCACACCTTTCATTTACAAAAGAAACTAAGTGAATTCTAAACCTAGAAGCGCAGTAGTTTTGAATTCAAAAATGAATTTCATTAAAACGCTCATATCTCCGTAACGGAGCCTCCTAGAGTATGAAAACTTTACATAAAAATACAAATTTTTTTCTTCTATTTTATCTTTTAACTTCATGAATACACTTCGTAGAGGGTTCAAACATCCACCAGAAGATAGATATTGGTCACACCTTTCATTTACAAAAGAAACTAAGCGAATTCTAAACCTAGAAGCACAGTAGTTTTGAATTCCAAAATGAATTTCGTTAAAACGCTCATATCTCCGTAACGGAGCCTCCTAGAGTATGAAAACTTTACATAAAAAGACAAATTTTTTTTCTTCTATTTTATCTTTTAACTTCACGAATACACTTCGTAGAGGGTTCAAACATCCACCAGAAGATAGATATTGGTCACACCTTTCATTTACAAAAGAAACTAAGTGAGTTCTAAACCTAGAAGCGCAGTAGTTTTGAATTCAAAAATGAATTTCATTAAAACGCTCATATCTCCGTAACGGAGCCTCCTAGAGTATGAAAACTTTACATAAAAGTACAAATTTTTTTTCTTCTATTTTATCTTTTAACTTCATGAATACACTTCGTAGAGGGTTCAAACATCCACCAGGAGATAGATATTGGTCACAGCTTTCATTTACAAAAGAAAAATGAATTTCATTAAAACGCTTATATCTTTGTAACGGAGCCTCCTAGAGTATGAAAACTTTACATAAAAAAAACAAAAATTTGTAGAATTCACGTAGTTTCTTTTGTAAATGAAAGGTGTGACCAATATCTATCTCCTGGTGGATGTTTGAACCCTCTACGAAGTGTATTCATGAAGTTAAAAGATAAAATAGAAGAAAAAAAATTTGTATTTTTATGTAAAGTTTTCATACTCTAGGAGGCTCCGTTACGGAGATATAAGCGTTTTAGTGAAATTCATTTTTGAATTCAAAACTACTGCGCTTCTAGGTTTAGAATTCACTTAGTTTCTTTTGTAACTGAAAGCTGTGACCAATATCCATCTTCTGGTGGATGTTTGAACCCTCTACGAAGTGTATTCATGAAGTTAAAAGATAAAATAGAAGAAAAAAAATTTGTATTTTTATGTAAAGTTTTCATACTCTAGGAGGCTCCGTTACGGAGATATAAGCGTTTTAGTGAAATTCATTTTTGAATTCAAAACTACTGCGCTTCTAGGTTTAGAATTCACTTAGTTTCTTTTGTAACTGAAAGCTGTGACCAATATCCATCTTCTGGTGGATGTTTGAACCCTCTACGAAGTGTATTCATAAAGTTAAAAGATAAAATAGAAGAAAAAAAATTTGTATTTTTATGTAAAGTTTTCATACTCTAGGAGGCTCTGTTACGGAGATATAAGCGTTTTAGTGAAATTCATTTTTGAATTCAAAACTACTGCGCTTCTAGGTTTAGAATTCACTTAGTTTCTTTTGTAAATGAAAGCTGCGATCTATCTTCTGGTGGATGTTTGAACCCTCTACGAAGTGTATTCATGAAGTTAAAAGATAAAATAGATGAAAAAAAAGTTGTATTTTTTGTAAGGTTTTCATACTCTAGAAGACAAATTTTGTAGAAGCGCAGTAGTTTTGAATTCAAAAATGAATTTCACTAAAACGCTTATATCTCCGTAACGGAGCCTCCTAGAGTATGGAGACTTTACATAAAAATCCTATCCGTTAATTACTGTTGAATTATTGGATACAACGTCTTTTCACTAGAATCTGTAATAGTTTTAATTTTTTCATACTTGAAATACAAAAATAACAAATATTTATATTTGATAACAGCATCGAAAATTGAATACAATAAAAGGAAATTGAAGTAATTTAAAAGACCGAAAACGAAAAGTAGGCTCAAATGCGTTGAATTCTAAATGGAATGAATCAACATAAAGTTTTCGCATTTAATTTAAATAAATTGTTGACGTGCTACACTTGTCATGAAACCATGAAACCTGTGTCAATTACAAATATGTATGTATGTATCTAAAAGTGAAAATTGTATTAAGTAAAATATAGAAATCACTCCTATTAAAAGTGGGGATTTTCGCGACTATTGAAAGCCACCAACAACAACCAATTAAATTTGCAAAAACATGTGCTGCCATTAAATAGTGATGATGATGATATTCAAACGCTTATTCAGCAAGCAAAAGGTGCGAAAATCGACCAACAACCAAATGTGATCTGGCAGAAGTAATGGTTCGCATTGGTATCGGCCACCAGTCTCAACGTTTGTATTTTGATAATTTGAAATAATTGTAAGCAAAAACAGTACAAAAACAAATAAAACAACGACCTAAACTCCAATTGAATGTCGCATGCAATTACGCGGTTGTTTTTTTCTTTTTTACTTTCATTAGTTAATATTTTTTGTGTAATTTGGAATATTCTATTTCATATAAAATGTCGCACCACAGAGTTGGGAAATCAGTTCAAGTTGAAGTTGACCAAGTGAAAGAATGAATACGAATATTTTGATTTTGTCCATAGTGGCAGTGGCCAGTGCGGTATGATAAATAAAAGAGCCTTCGAATCTTTTATACTAAATAAAAATTTAATAAAATTTCAGAGCTTAGCTGCTGGAGCCGATGTGGATTGCAAACAGCGTCCTCAACATGTGGTGAGTATATCGGATATACCACTTCTTTAGAGATAATATAACATTTGCACCGTTTATACGACCAACAGAATCCGAAAGACTGTTGCCCCATGCCCGAGTTGGTTACCGATGAGTACAAAGAGAAATGCAAACAATACGAAATGCCCGAGCCGAGCCCAATGCCAATGAGCGGGGAAGTTGATGCCTCCAAGCCTCGTCCACGTCCACGCCCTCATCCTCATCACCACAGTGTGAGTATGCGAGAAAAGCATACAATTTATATTCTACCTAACCTACAATGCAAATTTTCCACCAAACTGTAGTGCTTCATGTCCTGTGTCCTCAATGAAACCGGGATCATCACCAATAATAAACTGAACGAAGACAACCTAAAGAAGTACTTGAGTGTGGCTTTGAAGGACTCGGCCGATATGATTCCCGCCGTGGAAGAATCATTCAAAACCTGTGCGGCCAAGGCTGAAGAATTCAGGGCTAATATGGAGCAGAGCATGAAGGCCAATCCGCGTCCATCGCCATCACCTTCAACCTCTGATCGTATGATGCGTCAACCGCGTTGCCCGCCAGGCGGTGGTATGCTTATGGGATGTGTGTTCATGAAGACGTTCAACAACTGTCCTGCTTCCGTTTGGAAGGACAGCCAAGAGTGCAATGACTGGCGTGAGTACACGAATAGCTGCATGCCTCCCCATGGACGGGGACGCGGTGGTCCTGGCGGCAAACGTGGACCAGGTGGCCCACGCAATTCAATGGAAAATAATATGTAAAAAAAATGAACTGACCGCTATGAGAGCATACCCACCACTATTGGCCAAAAATATGAAAATTGTGTAAATTAAGTTATGGAAAAATGCATATTTCCTCAAGAAAATTATTTAAAGAAAATTTTAATAAAAATTACTAAGTTAAAGTGAGAGCAAAGTATTATTTCTATTTATTAATTTTCTTATAACTCTTGTTTGGTGTCTTTGAACTCCAAGACTCGTGCTCCCTGTTTATATACGAGATGCATTCTTAGTCACAGTACCGACTACCAAATCTTTTGATTTAATGCCATTTAATGACTTCATTTTAACCAAATCCTCATCTGCTTTTTATTTCCCAGCGTACAAAGCATTTTCAATTTCCAATTCAATCAAGTAGAAAATTAGATTTAAACCGCACCAAATGCTTATCGGAAAAATAGACATTGTGCAGGGCACTAGCATTTGCGCATGTGTCATTTGTGTCTCAAAAAGCAGCGGGGAAAAGCCCCACAGCAGCAGTTCCTTTCAAACTCATTTAAGTCTGCACCATTCAGCGATAATAACGTGCCAAACTGCGCGATGGAATCCGTGGAAAAAGAGTTTGAAGATTTTTTCAACTGCACAAGTAATCAGGGATTCACCACCGATCAGATGATTACCATCTGTCGACCCTTAAAGCGAAACCAGCGCCTAAAGAAGTTCAAGTGGTGGACTATTATTATCGTACTTTCTGGAGCAATTTATTTGCTGTGCAATTGGCTTGATTGGTTTTCATGGCCATTGAGTGCCATAGGACGTTTAGTATTAGTTCAGCTGCTGCCATATTGGAATTGGACTCCCTTATACAAGGCCAAATGTGTAATTGAACGTTCTTTAGATGGAATGGAATCGAAACCAATACAGAGTTTGGGGAAATATGAAGCAGATAAGGGAAATTGTGCACTTTGCGAGTCTCTTGGTGAGTATTTCTTTCACTTCCTGCTTCACGTAGCTGATGTGCATTGATAACATTTTTCAGACCACGTTCCCACCACTTCCAATGTCACATTTTCGTTTTTGGAGTCCAAATATTTGGATCGCGGTCTTCCAGTCATCATTGTCGATTCGCATGAACCCAAATCCTTTGATAGCTTGCTTTTTTCGATGCAATCAGAAGCAGGAGGCTTCATAGGAAGTGAGCCTTGTGATGTCGCTACCAATTTAATGCTGAGAAAACTTTTCGATCTCGATTTGGCCTTGCAGAAAATCAAAGTGAATCCCTTGAATGAATGGTTCCTTCAGCTGCGCAACTGCCAGTTTCGTGCGGTGAAATCGTCGCGCATATTTGTGACGCGTCCTTATTACTATCCAGGGCATTTGGAGCCTTTCTATTCGAGTTGGGTTCTGATGTCTCACAACTACAATGGTCGGGAGCGAAAACTCTATTTGCAGGGCCTGGTGTTTGTCCAGCAGTTGAGTGGTTATTTCGATGTGCACCTGAGACCCAAGCAACCTTGTGCTGATGTTTGTCCTGTGGTCAATATACGCTTGAGCGCCGGCGAGTGTTTGGTCTTCTCCACGGACTTATGGATGTTGAGCTATGGCACTCAATCGATTAAGAGCAAAGTGATGTCGATTGCCACTATTTTGGAAATTGATTGGCAATTGTAATTTTAAAACCGTGGCAAAATGCAAACGAAAAATGAGAAATAAATGTAAAAAATTGTGGAGTTTGATTTTAGGAACAGTTTTCTGGGGACTTCAACGGATTTGACACTACTAAACAGAGAATGTTAAATTTCGCTTTGCCAAAGTTTATTACATAATGGAAATCAGTTATAATAATTAAAATTTACACACAGAACTTTACAATAATGCCAGAAATATGTACTTCTAAGCCTTTCGATTCTTGACCTCTACCAGCTTCTGCAACGTACTCGTCAAGCTGTTAATTGCATCGATTTTAACGCGTTCGATCTTCTCCTGCTGCACCAAAGACATTTTGTTGAACTGCATTAGGTCGCGATGCATGTCCTTCTGCAGTTGGATTTTCTCGCGCTCCACTTGCATTTTGCGTTCAAAGTAGTCCTTCCACCACACAGATTGCTGCGAATCCGGCGGATTATTAGAACCACGTGGGAAGAAGGCTTTGGTCCGAGAGCTGTTGGTGATATGTTCGAAGCCATTCGCATGCAAAATCTCCAGAGGCAATTCAGCTTTCAGTTCGGTTTTAAATTCGAGCTTTGGTTGCTTCAGTTCGGACATGGTTGTACTGTCTTCGTCGAATTCGTCATTCGATTTCAGTTCGAGCTGGACGTGCGGCTGCAGAAGACACTCATCCGGACTCATGTATTCGCTGTGGGACATTTCGGACGTTTGGTGTTGTTGTTGCATTTGTGGTTGTTGTTGCTGTTGCTGCTGCTGTTTGGGCTTCGGCTGCATATTATATTTGATTTCACAATCAGCCTTCTTGCCCTGCAAATACTTGAACATCTCCTCGAAGAATTCCCAGTGCACATATCCACTTAAGTACTTCTTATTCAAATTTTTATTGTATGTAATGAGGATGTTGTGCCACTTCTTCTGGACTTTAGCTGCACTATAGCGATATCCCAGTTTCTGGAGTTGTCTAGTGCAGTGCAGCCACAATGCTGTGCGCTTCTGACGTCCCTCTGTGAAGCGACCCTCCATGGGACCGCGTATGTGAATCAGTGCTCGGGTGGCATCCGTAGTCCAAGCCCGTTCATACGGACCGCGACCACCATTGATGCCGCTGGGACCTCCTTCTGTCTCTTCGAGCAGGCAGTCATCGCCTAGGTCTTCACATTCATCCACATCGTCATCGCTGATTTGGTAATAAGCTAGAATAGAAATATTTTTGGTTAGAGTGAGGTTTTCTTCAGAATCAAGATTGAAAATAAAGTGAAAACGCTTACGCTTGGTTT
This sequence comes from Heteromyza rotundicornis, assembly GCA_951394025.1. NCBI lineage: Eukaryota > Metazoa > Arthropoda > Insecta > Diptera > Heleomyzidae > Heteromyza > Heteromyza rotundicornis. The sequence goes on from OX596011.1 coordinate 3,470,420, forward strand.
GTAACTGCTTGAGTCGCCAGATATTAAACCAACTCAATTAGTTACATAAGGCGTTATACTTTTTCAATTGCTAACGGAACTGACAATTAAAATTCTTGTAATTGGAACATTCCTTTAGTTTAGTTTCACACAGATAAGCAAATGAGAATTTCCGATATATTAGGTCAATTTCTGAACTACTCAACCGCCTGAAAATCCAAAATTTGTATATTCTCGTTTTACCAAGTCTTTTGTTTTTAGAAAATACCCTACTGTTATCTAAATCAGATACCTTGAGTACACCACAAAACAAGAAATGCCTGTGAGGCTGAGTTGAGAAAAAGTGTAACTAAACAGCCTCAACTTCACTTTTAGCGCCTAATATTTTCAACACATTAAATCCTTGGCCCACAACACTACACCGCAGCCACCCATCATAGTCGGCCACCTCTTATTTTCCCTGCAGCAGCCCACTCAATTGACGAGTGAAGAAGCTAGCGAGTGATTCAGATGTGTTACGTTCTGTTTTGGATACACATTTTCAATACACCATCAATGGTGATAGATTAAGCGAAAAATGCACACAGAGCCAAGACAAAAATATGATTTGAGAGTTGTTTTTATCCACAAAAAGCTTCCTTGATATCATCTTACCGTCTCCCGCCGCTACGCTGACGTTTTCCATAATTTTCAGTTGAGTTTATTCCTTTGAATTTAGTTGGAATTTTTTAACTTTTTCCGTTTTTAATCTATACACTACTAACTGCAAATCCTTTTTTGCAGCGAGATTGCGTTCTTGCGTTTTTTTAGATCTGCTTCGTATCGATAGTTTTCTATTACTAACGAAATTCTTTCATCTGCCACCACTCGATACCGAGAGCATTTGCTTGCTCTCCTTAGATCTGCACAACAGTCAACAGTCCGACGGAGGAGGAGGAGGGGAGTATTAACGTTCCAATGTGAACTTATCTAGAAATCATCTGTTTTTTTGTGGGTTGCGCGAGTAAAACAGAATCAGCATCTGAGAGGGCTAGGCAATGTCAAAACAACCCCCATTCCAAATTGCAGACTAGAACGTATTTCAGCTCACTCGGAATATTGCAGACTCTCTAGTCTGCTGTCTCGCGCAGACTAGATGTGGATTTTTTTCGAATTTTTAGCCCTAGAGCATCCCTTATTTCGAGTTTTTTCTTATTTGTTGAATTTTTAGAATTTTTAGGCTTGTATGCTGAATGGACCAAAAGAAACCACCCATTGGGTGGTGTGGTGAATTGCATATCCTTCTCAGAAGGTCCTTCTGTCATTCGAACAACCGAACTATATAAATTTATTGTAATAGAATTGAATAATCTTTACAGGCGATATTAACTTAACGGATTTTCTTGACATACAAAATGTGTTGCATACTTTTAGTGACTAAAAATCAAATTTTACGTCGATAGTACAAATCAATTATATTTGTAAATTTCATATATGTAGAGTAATGGTTATTTTATTAAATAAATTAGGTAACATTTATTTCGGTTCGATGTAAAAAATATCTAAAAATTTAATTTATTTTCTCTTTTTTAATGTTGGCTTTCGTTATTCTTTTACAATTTCTGCAATCTTTTACAAATTACAAATCTGAGCCTGAACAGCTGATTTGAGACAACATTTTTTGACAGTTCCGACAAACGAAAAACGCGCTGGAGTAGCTTTTATTTTAATTTTATTTGTTGATCCAATTTAACATAAATTTATAAATAAAATTTAACATAAGAGGTAAAAAAAAACGAAAGTATGAAGCCCGAAGCCCGAATGACGAACGTATGTCTCAATCTGTCTGTGTGTGATTGGAAGCGGTTGTGGTGTCTGGTATCCGGCATTCACCATGAGACTCCCGAAAGCACTGTCCTGGAAGAACTACTAAATGTATCCAAGGAACTGCAAGATGGCTTGCTACAGTTCCGGCCAACGAGTGCGTCCAACACAAAGCTGGACCATTTGCTGAAAGAGAAGAAACAGGAGAAGCTGCTGCCATTCACGCAGCAATTGCAAGAGTTGTTGGTAAGAGCACAATGAATTGAATGCAAAACTCAACACTCTACTACTTTACCATTTTCAACAGGATTTGGAATCGAAGCAATGCTGGGATATTCTTTGCTATTATTTGGCCAATGAATACCGCGGCTCCGCCAGCTCTTTAACCGCCTTAATATCCACGGAAAGCAACATGACCAAACTGCTCGACGATATTTGGGGTTACTATACACTGGAACGCATGATTGTTTTAAAAATTGTAAAGAACCTGCTGTTATTCTACAAATTGCCCAACCATCCTTATCATCGGGAATACAAACAAATTGTAGACAAAATCTCGTTGGTGAAGCTGCGCGATTCCTATCTCGGCCAACTGGAACACTTGATAAACGAGACTCCGCCCAGCAAGCTAAAGGCCGGCGAATTCTTCAATTACCAATCCAAGTTGGTCGTTTGGTCGGAGCGTAATGCACGCGAAATTAACGAAGTTTTGCAAATCCTATTGCTTGTATGCGACCACATGCCTGTGGGCTTGGAGCAGGTCAAGCAGCTGTTTACATGTTTCAAGCAGCACTCGTTTGGGAGACAGCAGCGTTATTTCAACATTTCTCATACTCTGCATGCCGAATTAATGGCACGACTGGCCTATTCCGAAGTGGTACTTTTGATGAAATGTCTCGATTTCGATGATCCGAAAGCCTCGGTTTCGCTCGCTCGCGAAATCATAGCCGCTCTGGACAAGGAAATCGCACGCATGTATCATAATCCCGAAAATGGCCCGATTCTGTTCGCTTGGATGCTGGTCAATTTGCGTTGCACGGATGTGGCCGACGACGAAGAGAACTTCCAAAGATATCGGCAGTTTGGCAAGAGGGCGGTGGACCTGAATTGTTTTGGCTATTTGCACACTTTACTCACCAGTTCCATGTATCAGGTAAGATTGAAGAATTTATGGAACAATTTAAGTCCAAATTTGTTTCTAATACACAAAACAAAATGTTCCATTTTTAGGACGACAGTCTAGTGTCGCGCATTGCTCGAAAGACAATATACAACATGCTTACGTACACTTGCGATTTCTTCGATGGCGATGGCTCATGCTCGCGCCATCCATTCATTTATGAACTGCTCTGTGAGCTGTTATCATGGCCGACATTGGCCAAGGAATTCTGCAGTCAAGAGGGTAAGTTGGGTATTCTCTTTGCCACAAGGAAAAAAAGTAATTTTCATTCGCCACACCAGATGGAGGGGTGCGTTCTCTGTACAACACCTTGTTGGAAGTTTTTCCTATTGATTTCGTGCATCTGTCGATGCTGGCCAATGCTTTAACAAAGGCTGGGATGGGCTCATATGTAAGTTTAATTCAACTCAAACCTTAACAGTTTGAAAATATTCTCAAATATTGTAGGTCAAGGCGCAGTTGGAGACTCTGCCCATTCTAACGGACTTGTATGATGAATGCAAATATCCTCTAAGGGCTAATGGCGACGATGAATTTGTGCTAACAGACAGTGTACGTCCTTACCCGCGCATCGATTTCACTCTGCCTGCCAATACCACGGCCGTGGTGATGTCTCGTCCCGAGGGTTACTGCGTCCACTTTCGTACTAGCGTGAACTATTTCAATATACTGCAACATGAAATTAATTGTCTCTTGTCCGAGACGATCATAGACGCCGAGCGCGTTCATCGTGTGGATGAGGGACTCAAGTACCTCGAGTCGTCGCTGCAACGCACAAAAGCCTTGTCCTCTATCAGTGTGGAGATGGTTCATCCCACTGAGATGTGCATTGACTTGCTGAATAAATTCAAGACTGTACAATGCCCGCCTGTGGCGCTGCTGGCCAACTGCCTGAATGTTTGTACCGCATTACTGCCTTTGGTGGATACGGAAATTTTCATGCGTGTCAGTAATCTGAATATATTGCCCGAGTTCTCCAACGAGACGCTGCACGATTACAAGAAGTACGCTCATGGCGTTTGCTTCGATTCGCAGCTGGTGGGCAGTTATTTGGTGGATATGGAGAAGAAGCTCGAACGATATGATTTTCTGCTAGCTTATTTGGGGTTCTTGCGAACATACACGAAGGTAAGCGGGAAAGTAAATGTCCAGAAAATATAACAAATTAAAAAGAGAAAAGGGTAATAATTCAAAAAAAGGAAGAATTATCTTCGGTCTAACCGAAGCCTAAAAACCCTGCAAATGCACTAGTTCCTTAAACATTTTGTATAATTAAAATTTTATTAAAATGAATTTTGGCAAATGTTTCTTTAGATGCAACGCAATCGTATTTTTCAAGTGGAAATACCCGGCTTAGTCTTCCTGATACGCGAAGTATTCCCGCACATGCACATGTGGCGCTTCAAAGTGCAGTCGGATAAGAATAAGATCTATGCCGAAATCATGGGCTTCATTTGCGATATTCTGGATGCCGTGACCATCGTTGAAGACAAGCAGACAAAGGAGAATGTCCAGAAGGAATTGCTAAGGGACATTTGTGTTTACAGTTTGCTGAACTTGGAGAATGGCGTTATGCTTTTGAGGTTCAATTAATTTAATTATTTTGTACAATTTAAATTTAACATTCGTTTGATTGTAGATTTGTTGGTCTGGGCAATGCCTATTTGCAGCATACCATGGAAATGGAGTCGAACTGGATGGTGCAACAGTCGCACGGCTTAGTGCTCTTAGTGCGTCTTGCCATGCGGATTTTGATGCAGTTGCTGCGTTTGAAGCCCACTGTCTTCAAATGTGCCGAGCTGTCGCCTCTAGAGGCTCTCATCTACACACAACCCAAGCAGCGAGATACCCTGCGCATTATACCCGTAGTCATGAACTACATGAGCAACATCTTTGATCGTTGGCTGCCCATACTCTCCTGTCGCCTGCTCAAGCGCATTGCCTTGGAGTTCAATATGTCGCTGCTGGCCTGCTTGGATATGGAACCCGATCAGATAAGGCTAACCTTTCTGCAGAAGTTGCCCGACGAATTGGAAAGCGATTCGCTGAAGATAGCCATACTTGAGTTGGTGGAGGCCTGCATCGAAAAGCAGCCCGGCGTGACCGAGGCATTCTTCAAAGTGAATTTTGCTCAGGAGAAGCGCATTTTCGGCAAGGAAACAGACAAACAAATCGCTGACAGCATACTCACATATATGGAGGACTATTTGCTGGCCGTGTCCAAGGAGCCGCACACTGTGGAGCATGTCTTGCCCAGCAAGATAATGAATATATTTTACGCTTTGTGGAAGCAAAATATGCAGATGCTCGTAGATGAACTAATCGACAAGCCCACGTTCTGGGCCCAGTTGTGTAATCCACTGTTCAGCGAACTGAGACCCAATGTGCGCGCCTACACTCAGCTGCTGAATATTTTGGCCATGGAAATATTCTGCACGCCACGCAAGTCCACCGACGAACTGAAAAAGATTGTGCTGAAGCTGTTCGAGCCCGAGCATTTCGAGAAATGGCTCAACTATATGTTTGATATGCCCAAGACACCTGCTGTGCTGCCTCTGGCCAACGATATTATCGGCGATGAGATGCCCGAGTGGCTGTGTCGTTTGCAGGCCTTCAAAGGCTTCCTGCTGATTCTTATCAAAAAGCAGCCGCAATTCATTGAGATACCGCAAAAGCAATTCAAAATGTTGGCCGAGAAGTGTCTGACCGTGTTGGTGGATCGCTCGCAGTATGTGGAGGATTTGCGTCCCTTCATCGTACTCTCGGAGATGTATCTCTTCATCCTGCTTAGCTTCAAGCATTCTTATACCGAAACTCGCGAAGAGGAAATTAAAATGCTAAGAGAACTAATCCAGCTGCTGAATCGCGTCGCCTCTTGCTATGAGGATTTGCATGTCAGAGCCAAAGAGGCTTGCCTGTCCATAACCATCAAGTGTGCCGATCTGCTCTCTGACGCGCTCATCAATGATTCCACGGCGGCACTGAGTTTTCTCCATTCGGTGGTGAACATTATTTGCTCGGAGCTGCAAAATTTGGAAAATTGTGTTAAGGTCGAGGCCCAAACGAAGAAACCTCTGGAGAGTCAAGTGCAAAATTCCTCGGACCATTCGTTGATTTTGAGTTTGAACTTGTTGAAAACTCTGGCCGTCACATTCCACAAGGACGTGCCTGGCAATTGGGATTTGCCTTTCATTTCCAACAAGGTGTTTCAGCGTCTGCTCAGCTGTACGGGCTTCATTCTGAAAATGTTCAGCAAGCAGCAACTTTCGGTGGAACTCTTGGATGTGCTCATAGTGTTTGCCAAAGGCAATTGTTCCGTGGAATTTCTGCACTGCGATGTGGGCGATTATTTGTGGCTGAAGCTGCTGCCGCCGAAGGAATTGCTGCAGGCCAACTACGCTCTGAGCAAGCCGCGTCCGGACGATTGGACTGTGCAAAAATGGTGGCCCATCTATGCGCGAGGCATTCAACTGGTCACCATTCTCTTCCAGAAGCACAGCAACCACTTCCTGAAGGATGTCCTGCAGTTTGTGGGCATACACGAGGAGTATCTGATGGACTCGTTGCTGTTGGGCAAGCAGTCACTCGAGCCTTTGTCAATGTCGTTGATCAAGAGTGCCATTACCCTCATGTCGGAATTGGTGGAGTTCGAGAAGCAGTGGCGTCTCGAGCACTCACAGTCACTGTTCAATTTGATGGTATTTGCGAAATTTGTTTACTTTTACTTGCCTTAGTCATCCTATTGATGCAAAAACCTTATTTTTCCTTGTTGCCAATAGCGTTCCGTGCAAATGCTTATGAGCCACTGCATTTCCATGTTTCATCAGCCGAAAAATCTCAAGTTCTTAGTTGCAGGCCGACGTACGCAGTTGGAGATTTTGAGAGACAGCGAAAATGCCGGACTGGTGGATGAAGTCATTACGGCCTTTAACGAGTAGGCTCTCCTCTGTTTGGAAGGATTTCCCATTGCATTTCTAATATTTCCTTTTGCAGGCTCACCGAAATTATTATTCTCTGCATCAAGTGTTTGCAACGCTTCAGTCCCGCCCTAATTGATTTAATTTGTGAGCCCGAATTCTTGGCCAGCAAGTGGGAGCCAATTTTCGAGATTCACTTTGGGGCCCCCAAATTAAACGAAAATGAAATTACTCTAACTTTTGGCACAGTTCTCAGCATTGTGAGCGTGTATACGAAAGTACTGCATTTGGTAAGGATTCATATTTTTTCACTGCTGCAAAATATAATTTTTTTCCACTTTGAAAATTAGCAAAATTATGGTTTCCACGAGGTGCCTCTGAATGTCTTACCCTGCGTGGGCGATGAGGCTCCAATTGCGTCGACTAGTGCCGCCACGAACGCCACCACTGCCGCCAGCTCTCACCACTCACAACGTCCCTTCTCGAAATCGCTGTCTGTCACCTCGGTATCCTCTGTCAATTGCCCGCCCAACGAGCTGCTCTCTAATCTGGATGGTGAGCTTTGTCTGATGGCCTTGGAACATGTACTAACATTGGCCGCCTCGCAAAGTATGCTCGCCCTGAAAAACTCACAGCTGCCGCCACGCGAAAAACAACTCATCCGTAGAGAAATCAGCACCGAGCTGCTAAGCTACCATGAGTTTGTGCGCAAGAAAGTCTTGGTCGATTATAGGGAGCACAAGGACATCTGGTATCGTCGCAAACATGGACAGGTAATGATGCAGAATATCGTCGATGATCCAAGCGACACATCGCCATCAGCGCGTTCTTCTGCCCATTCGAGTCACCGCCACTCGACCGACTTGCGTAGTTCAATGCGTGTCAATGTGGTGCGACGTTTGCACTTGCAGCAGAAGCACCAACGCACACCCGCACCGAGCGGAGGAGTCTTTGAAATGTCTCACGCCATCAGTCCAATTGGTGTGGCAGAGCCTTCTTCGGCTCCGGCAATTTCATCGACACCCAATCTGATGCGTGCTCCCCTACGACGCCAAGGCGATGAATCGCCGCCTCATGTGGATCAGAAAAAACGCGTTTATTTCAATGAGGACATTAACGAAGCCGACGAAGAGTTGGAAGAGGAAGATATTGAGTATTTCCCGCCGGAAGAACCAAAGTACAGTCCCCTTTCCTATGTTCAGTTAGTCGAAGAGGATTATTTGCATTTTATGTCCAATCTTTTTAATGTGATTTGCCAAAGCGACTGAACGACGCGAAATCGAAACGGAAAATTGTTTATAGAAGCCACAAGCATTTGTTTTTATACACAAGAACTAATTTTGTTGATATAATAAGTATCGTTACTTTTAATTATTCTTACTGAACTTGTCGCAAAACTCTTATATTAATAACTAAATTAAAATAAACTAAAAATAAAAACAAAGTAATTGCCTTTCCTGCAGTTGTGCATTGAAGATCAGTGAACCACCACCGGGAATACTTTACATACACGCTGTCAAGTAACTGCCGTTTCTGATGTAACGATGGCTGCCATACAAAAACCTATAAAAAAATAAAAATACTTGCTTCCGTTGCTCACGTATCGGCGCGTGTACCCATAATGCTTAATTTATGTTAAGAGGCAAAACAAACGAGCCCCCAAAAATATTTTCGAAATATATTCTCTTTACAAGAGTACACGTGTGAAATGCTTTAGAGTGGAAACTTTTAGTGCTGCGGAGAGGAAACAATTTCATTTCAAACTAGTGCATGCGCGTGGGAATGAGTGTCTCTTTAGAAACATACTGTAAAACAAAGTTGCTGTGACGATAGAAATTATACTAAAAGTTAATTATTGAGGAACAAACTTGTCACAGTTCAAATATAGTTAAAATATCCCAAAGTACAAATAGAAAAGAAATGGAAAGTAGAGAAGAAGATACAAAAATAAGGCCTACGCTAGTTCTATGAAATATGTTTTAGGTACATATTACCTCCAATGCATAAACTTTTACTTTTATAAATGGAACGAATTGGCGTTTTTTTAAACCAATTTTTTGTTGTTGTTAAGTAGGAAGAAATAAGTTGAATTCAAGTACTTAAAGCATTTGTACACAAAAAATCGTTAAACAAAAATGCCGTAACACTTGACTCTTTACATTTCAAGTGATGACCAATTCAATTTTTTTTATTGTCGGAATTAAAGAAAAGAAACACGTTTTGTGAATACATAATTTATAGAGCGCCTGTACCACAATTGAACGGTTAAAAGTCTATTGGGACGATTTAAAATTAAAATTCACTCGTACCAGAGAATCCTCGTGGGGTATAGCAATATTATGTGCCAGTCTTTCCATACGACTTGAAAGACCCTATGCCTGAAAATGTCTGTCGCACTGTGAAATCGAATGACTGTAGAACTTAATCGATTTGACTTCTGAATGGCTCACATAACTGTGAATAGCTCATATAGTTACCATTTTATATTTTAATTTTAAACCTTTCAGATTGTAATTCTCTGCTTTAAAACAAAATAGAAAAGATAATTAGAATTGCACAAGGAATAAATTTTCTAATCTAATATATTTCTGAAAATGTTTTTTTTTACTATTTAAGAAACGTGTTCCCTGAGACATAACAGATCATGTAAGTATTCCACGCGATTCTTTTAGCTTTTTCTTATATGTTGAGAGCGCTTTGGTAAAAATGGTTCTCATAATATTATATTTGCTACTAGTAGAATGCCAGAAAGAAATAATTAGAAAGTACGAAGATGGCTAAGTGCAGAGCGATTGATTGTTGCAACCAAAAGTATGTAAGACGAAAAAAAAATTCAAATAAATTGAGTTTCCATCATGTTTCCATCGCGTTCATGAATAGACCATTTTCGGCTGCCGCAAGCAGCTGACGTGAACACACTTCGGTCCAGATACTGTTTGCAACCCTTGACAAGTTCCAAATAATCCGCTTATTCTTCTGTCGAGAGCGGGACAGAGTTTCAAATACCAAATATATCAACAACAACACCGAGAACGAGCCGAAAACAAACGAAAAAAGCATTTCACACAAAATTATTGAAAATTACTGAAAAAGAAGAAACGAAACCAAAAAAACGATTTTTTGGTAGATACAAGAGTGTGCCCAGCAATGCTTTACCAGTAGTCTGTGAGAAGTCGAAGAGAGCGTTTGTCTTAGCGAAGAAAGAAGTCTTTCGAACACACCACGAGTTTGAGTCAGTAGCCATTTGAACTTTTACTGAAGAAAGTAAAAAAAAATCCACTGAAGATTAAAAAATAAATAAATAAAGTTAAAACCTTTGGTCAAATTGAGAAAAATTTTGAGTTTTCGTAGAGATAGCTCAAAAAAAAAATACAATCCAAACTAACAAAAACGAGGACTCTATACCAAATCATCCGCTAAGGAACCTATTTCTTCTTCACGCGTGTTTAGTGGAAAAATAATGATTAAAGGTTGTTCGTCGTCCATAAAAAATTTGTGGTTGTTCAAAAACTCCCATTCGAATGCTTTATTGATTAATGGATTAATCGCTCAACGTGCCAAGGCGACTGCTTTAAATCTAGCTGAGAGTGTGGATGAATCGAAAAACAACAACAAGAGCAACAATAAAGCGTCGAGCGATAACACCCGCACTTGCAATAATGCTAATGTGGATTTAATTGATCCGCTGGCGACTGAGACGAATCGTACGAAATTCGGTCATACAGGAATACCATTGCAGGAGAAGATCGCTTTAGAGGTAAACCTTACAACTAACTGGCCCATAATTTCCATAGACAAAACATGCATACACAAAATGTGTTTCCATTGGTATAAATGGTGGTATCAAGGATGAAGCGGGTGTGTTTGAGTGGGTGGTTGTCCCAAGGACTTTTATCGATTACAATCTGACTAAATGTAATTTAACACGCTCTGCTTTCGTTACTCTGATATACATTTTTTTTTTGTATAAATTAAACCTTAACTAATATTTTTTTTCCACTAAACTAAATGGTTAGAATTGGACTTCTGATACAATCCAATATTTCAAAATGCTACACTTTGGCTTCCATTGAATATTTCTAACTATAAATATATTCGACAATGGACTTATTAATTGAAGGCAATCCAGCTAGTAAATGTGTACAAATTAAATAGAAAAATAAATAAATGGGCGTATGAACCTCGAGGAAACCTGGCTAAACTTCTAGCTGCAACTTCTCACAGAGACGACTTCGTTACGCCCTACAGTATACTCACGACAAATTATACTTTCGTAAGTTTGCCATTGCTTAAAAAGATGTGGAAAACAATTTTTTGTTTTATCAACGAGTTGGATCTGGACTCGACGTCTCCGGGTTGTAAGTCAAATGAATTTGTGTAAAGAATTGCATGAATCCAAAATGCGATTTAAGCGTGTTCACACTATGACACCAGTAATTGAAAACACTTCGGTAACACCTACATATTTACCAATAATAGATTTACGAAAACTGTTTGTAGAATTTAATTTGAGTATTTCAAAATTTTTGAACCAAACTCTGTTTTTGTACCGAAGGTCGTAAGCGAATACATTGCATTACTTTTTCTTAAAATGCTCATAGAAACTGTGTCAAAACTCAAGTATTTGCATAATTTTAGTAGAGGAAAAAGCTTCAAAAAACCATTCAAACAATAGAAACCGCAAATATCGAGAGACGTAATGTGTGCGCTGAAAAAATATTCCAAAGTTTGTGCACAAAAAAAAACTAATTCCATTTCCGTTTCTTTGCTTTTGTGGTTCGACAGTTATTCACATTATTGAGTTGAGTTGCAAAAATACAAAATACAAAAACAAACTGAAAAAAAATACAATAAAAAAATGAGTCAGTCAAAAATGTTGTGTATATACTAGAATCTTCGATGTGGATGCTAATTCAAGAAGAATGTCTGGCTGGGTCAAAACACGAAAGACTGTAGGTATGTAGAACCAGTTTATAGCAATTGGGAATGAAATGCCGGTGATAAATGATGGCGGTTAGACTTTCGTATGTCTGTACTTGCACATGAAATAGATAAGAAAATGTGGTAAATTATTTCAACACAAAAACACGCATAAACGCGCAATAAGCGAAAAAGATATGAATCTGGAAACGACTTTTGCTCTAAAAATAAACAAACGGAACAAAAAAATCTCGCTCATCTCACTCATAAACATTTCAGAAAAAAAATACTTGTTTTTGCAGATTTTGCACACTCACCCTTCGGATATTTTCTGATACATATTTTCTTTCTTTTTTGCCAACAAAATTTTTGAAACGAAATTCGGCTCAATGTGCGTTGTGACGTGAATAATTCGACGCGCCATATGACATTTTGAGTTGGCGTATATGAAACACGTTCCAGAGATATCACGCTTTTATCTTATCGCTCGAAAAGCCCAGCCAAAGTTGTGTGTCATTCCTTGGTCCTCAGTAAATTTGCGTGACAAAGTTCCGCGAAAACGTGGACTATCTATCTTATAGATAAGAACATTTAACCATGCTATTTTAGTATGGACTTGTAGGATTGAACAGATTTTTTAGATCTGATTAGATAAGACTATGGTGAAATATGTGTGGACACTGTACAGCCAAATTTTGCTTACCTCAAGCCTATTTTAATCCTTGGTTTTTTTCCTATGGGCTTGTGACTCGAACGAATCACATAATACTTTCATTTAAAAAAGCCGCAAAGCGTACTTTTATCAAAATTATTTTCCACAAAGTAATAAAATTTCTTTTATATGTAAATATATAAAAAGTACAATCACATTAAAATTTTAAATATAAACACAAAAATAAAAATAAATGAAAACGTCTAACGAATTCTCTCATTTCTCATGTGTTACAATCGACCATGACTTTGATTTTGATTTGGATTTTGGGTCGTTGTATTTAGTCGTAGGCATGTTTCGAAAAAAACTCTGTTTCGGAAATGTGATGGCACGTTGGTCGTAAAAAAATGATTTAGGAATTTTTTTGTTCAGAAAATGATAATGAATATTTGTTTGTTTTGTGAGGGCGTTTATAGCGTTTAAGTTCTTATCAGTCGTAGCCAGGCAAGGCAGTAAATTCTTTTTATATATTCGGAATTTTTTTTACGAAATGACAAATAAATCGAATGCTTGTCAAAATCTAGAAGTTTGCATAGAAAGTGATGCAAGAAAACATATTAATTTCATCATTGGTCGCTCCGAAAAATATGTGCCGTAATTTTTGGTATTACGAGTTTCACTTCGAAGCCTGCGTCGACAGTGAAGCTTAGGTACTAATTTTTGTATTTCATATATAGAGGCGTTCCATGCCAAATCGGCCATGACTCAAATTCCATGTCTGTGATTTTCCTCTGAATATTTAAACCAGTTTTAAAAAATGCATATATAGAAATGGTACTTTTATTTTTGTTTTACTGTAAAATCCAAAATAAGACATGGAAATAGTTCATATTTTTTCAATAGTCATGTTTTCAATTTGATGCAAGCCGGAGACATGAATTTTGAGTCATGGGCGGTAATACAAAAGTATTCATATATAAAAGCCTCCTCTGCACCCTCTTATGAGGAGAATTCGGAGCGTTTGACTAAAAATGTGATAACTCCGGTACAGGTAGACCGATTTCCCCGGGAGCGGGAGCGGGAGCGGGTTCGTCGGGTTTCCACGGGAAGGGTCTCGGGAGGGTACTTCACCACTGTAAATGCATGTCCGAGCGACGCCGGGTTATTCTATTAGTAAAGATTTTAAAATCGATACATAAATATTTGAAGGGACAAGAAGGCTTTGAAATGTATTTTTTATTTAATTTTTATTTAGTAACGCCATTATTATTGGTTTTAAATTGCAATTAATCTACATCAAATCTAAACCGTTCCATACCATATATTTTAATCTACCTGGTGTTCATGTTGATCTTTTTTAAATTCTAAGCAAATTTCACAAATGGAAAAGTTTTGCGAAAAATCTATTTGCTTTTGCCATACGTAATTATCACAAGACATGCTGTGGCTGTGACGTCTTAGACATAAGTCACAATAGAGCTCATGAAGCACACAAACCAAATGTCTGCCCATTCATTTAGTTGAATGAAAAAAAATCTAGGTACAAACTACATGCTCTTACCTGACACTCACATACCTAAATAATCAGTAAAACATTGGAATAATTATTTTATTTATTTGCGTATTTATTTATTCATACGGGCAACCTAGCAACATAATGGAACGTTTCTAAATTTTCTTTTCAACCGCAACAACGTGTTAGCAACTGCGTACTCAAAAACTAGTAGAAACGTCAAAAATTAAATAAAAAACGAATAAAAAATGGGCTAAGCGCCAGCAAAAAGAAACAAAAAATAGCGACGTGCCCCGAGCAAGCCCCGTACACACCCTCACGCGCACGTGAAAGATAGCGTGAATGTATTTGTGGGTTTGAATAAAATATGGGCAAAATAATTGTATTTATTTTATTTATTTCTTTCATAAAAAAATTCACTTGTCGATCAATAACTTTTTTTTCCAATTCTTTACAATCGAAAATTTATGGCGGGCAGATCATGAGTTTTTTTTTATATACCAAAGCAGACATCACATCAAGATTAATCTCATGACATCAACTCTGCAGCAACGGTTTTTATTGCTGTTGTTGTTGCATTCAATACGATTTTTTGAAAGACGCAACTAGTGACATTGAATATTTTATTTTTGCAAAATATTTTTCAGTTGTATTTTTTGGGGGGAATTTTGTCTGAATTTGTTTTTGCCGCAAATTGTTCGGGGTAGAGTGCCAAACGGGTTTTTGGTAAAAGGTGTTTGCCTTTTAAACAGGTGCTGATAATTTATTAAGTCAACATCACGTGTACATTATTTTTGTTCCTTTTTTTTTTCTTCACTCCTATTGTTCACTCCTATCATCTGGTTAAATGATGAAACGCATTTATGCTAACAGGAGGCCGAATATTCTTCAATGTAGTTGGACAGATTCAACGTTAAGTGAAATTCAATGGAAAATTTTAGCTATTGATCGAAGTAGTTAGAGTGCAGACAGCATAGAAAGAAATTAGTGTGAAGTGTGATATTTCTTTGTTGTGGCTGCCTTCTGTGGTTTTCTGGTTCGCGCTGACTAATTTCCGGAATTCAATTGAATTGTTTATTTTACTATCAATGGCTATTGTGAGGCACTTTTTTTTTATTTGCCCACCAATTTAATTCATTAATTGACAAAGATTCTACTGTCATCAGAGTTAACTTTAAAAGGTCATATTTAGGCCTTGTAACGGTAAGTTTTGGCAATGCATAGAGTGCAAATGTACCCAAGACTGCCTAAGAAAGAGTTAAAAACAAATTAAAAAACATGTTGTTTTCATAATACATTTAAAAAAACTTTTTTTTTAAATTTTACAACGCAAAAAGAAATTTTATTCAAAAATGTTTTTTTTGTCTTATAATAAAAAGAAAAATGTTAATATTTTTCATTTTCACTGCACATAAGTCAAACGTTACTAAATAACTATTACATTTGACCTGCCTTAAAAAAAATCCGCTTATGAGTGGTTTTTTTCAGTACGCACGTGCAAATATGCAACGGCTGCAACAATTAGTCGTACATAACAATTTACACAATATTTTTGTTTAGTTATTTTCATGAGCTTTTCTCTCTTCTTATTAAAGCGAAAGCGACGAGCACCACCTCTACTTAACTTGGTATTTGCCAATAGGAAGCTATCGTTTTATGACACCCACAATGGCGAAGACGCTTCACGGTAAGTTTTTGCATTTTTTTTTCTAGGCTAATTTAGTTTTACAAACGATTTTTTTTTAACAAACCTTTTTTGGAATATGTATTGGGAGCCCAAATAATGCTTATTTAATTGAAACTAATATTTACTAAGAATGTATGATTAATGACGCAAAATGAAGGTGACACGTTGCCAAAAATATTACTTCTTTGCACATCCCCCAACCTTCATTTGAGCTAAGAGAGCCATTTTTAGATTATATTTTTTAGAATTGACTATAAAATATTAAAAAAATCGTGGCCTCTTACCTTTACGAAGACATTATTGATTAGGAATGTTTATTGCGAGGTGGGTGTGGTTCTCATCCGATGTTGCCCATTTTCAATACCGTTGAAATAGAAGCAAAAAAAGAGAAATTTAATTTGGATCGATAGCTCGTGCCAAATGACAGATAGACAGCCATCGCCAGATGGACTCAGTAGGTGATGCTGATCAGATTGTAGCTTTACTATAGGCCAAAAAGGTGGAGTACTTATCTTGTTTTTGGAATAGTGATTTTTGACAGAGCGATGAAGTTGTAAAATTGTAATCTACTCAGTCTTGCTTCGAAACTACTGAAACAATTTTCATACTTCTCGGGCTAGATAGTATTATCTGAAGTCAAACCCAACTTACAATTTGTTAGTGTCATCTATTAGACAAATGAGTTTCGTTTACCGAAGGGACTTACACAGAAAGTCCCCAGCTTTGACAAAAACAACTTTTGTTCATTATCATTTCAGTTTTTGCCAGTTTCCAGTTGAACCAGTAAATTTTGAGTTACAAATCAAACTAATTAACACGTTAACACAATGGCTAGACCAAATATTATCTAATTGGGTAAAATCCACATTTACAGTGAAGTTAGAGGTACTATTTTTAGTTAAAACTAAACTACGAGCAGTTACAACACTGAGTTCAAACACTGACTGATAATTCAATAAATAAATGTACAATCCATAAAGGTTTACCAAGTAATTAGAGCGTTTAAAAATAATGAAAACATGTTGACATCTTAGGCAATTTTTAATGTTAGGTTAGGTGAAATTGTTTATTTGCTTGCTGCAGCTCGGCGAAAAACATATTTTTGAATATATTTTCGAACAATAATATTTGCGACACTTCTTTTTATATATTTACGCGCAAATGTGATTTCTGTTAAAATAAATATTTTTACAATTCGCGGAATTCGTAAGAAATTAACAAGTTTCTTAAATTCTCTCTGAAGCACTCAAGCAGTTTCTTCCTCAACTTCAACTTCTACTTTACTTGTTAATTTGTGTAACAGTGACAATAGCCCATGCAGAAAGTAGACTTGAACTTCATTGCACCATTTTGTGTGTAACCGTTTTTGCGGTCATATGTTAATTAATGTTAATGCGATGATAAAAATTCAACTTAATATTTTCGAGAAAAAAGAATACATTCACACATTGGCAAAAGTAAAAAAGAGAAGAGAAAAACAGCCCAAATATATACAAAATCTGAAATACATGGTGCACCCGAACATTTGAATGTAGTAAACTCAGGTACGACTCATACAAGTCTCGTGGCCGAAGAGATTATACAAAAACATGTCTGCTAATTGAAATTTACACATTTTTCGGCAAAAATTTTTACTTATCATTTTTTTGATAATTTTTCGGCTATAAAAACTGCTCACTTGAATGCGGGCCTTGTCATTAACTAACGAAACTTTTTTAAGCTAGTAACTGCAAAAGAACCGAGCGAATTTATTGTGTGAAGGCATTTGGAAGTTTTTAATAATTTCACAGTGAAAACAGAAAAGAATTTATAGAAGAAATTAAAATAGTTTCTAAAGTGCTCAGTAAAATATTAAGAAGTAAAAATAATTAAATAAATTTCGATAAATAAAAAAGTAAAAAATCATGAGCAACATTAGTTTAAATTTACGGGACGATATTCCTCAAAGCGACGATTACAATTACGCTTTAGAGAACGAATGGACAATTACCGAGAATTCTGTGCTTAAGGATTTGTTGCGCGAAAAGCTGAAAGAGACCGACTTAAAGTTGAGTTCTAGTGAATTGCTTGAAAATGAACGGAGCCACCACAATGACGATGAGAGCGGTGTGGGGGATAGTGAAAATGTGAGCATTGCGGGCGATATACTCGATGTGGTGCAGGAGTATCCGGATATTGGGGACATTGTCGAAGAGGGCATTTTAGACGAATTAGTGCAAGGAATATCGTCGACAAAACAAAAGTCCACTTTTGTCAAGATTATCACAAAATACTTAAGGTAATTATAGAAATGGACTCACTAATGCCAAAATTGAGATGCAGCCAGGACACAATTCGGACTCTAAATGAGTTAGTACTTAATACTTCGATTACTTAGATGACTTTGACTTATTTTCCCTTCGTTCAAATTCCAAATTTCATTTCTCGTCATTACTCATTTGTGCTTCTTCGTTTGTTATCTTATCGATTAGAAAGTTGCTCCCAGTTTTAATCTTGTTATACACAACGATTTACCACCGTTTTATTAACCATACGGCAATAATTTCCGGTGATTAGATAAATTGTCACACCCATAATTCCATATAAGTAATGAGCCACTATAAACTCATCACAATTGGTTGGATGTGGTTTTCTTTTCTATAAAATACGAGCCCCTTTTTCTTATCAAGTTTACGTAAATCGAAAATTTGTTCGACCTTTTTTCGCTTTCGGGTAATTAGTCATAATTTGTACAATGAATTTCGTGATTGGAGTTTTTTCTTGCGTAAGAAAAGTACTTTTTCTAGTGAGCAACGTCTGACATCAGACATTTGGTTATTTTTTGTAACTTACGCCATTAATGCTCATAACCTTTTTAGGAAAGTACACTTTATTAAGTGAAAAGGAATTTCAACCCATTTTATACTGCTGTAGTCCAGTTTTAGTCGGTGACAGTCAGTGTTCAGTTCACTCACACAGCGTTTTCAATTCATATTTTTTTTAATTTTTGAAAATTTAACTTTCTGAAGCGAGTACACTTTAGTGTTGAAGGCTTACGTCGGGTTTGAAGACAGACCAATAAATTTGTGAAACCGTCCCATAACCTCCAAAGAACAAACTCAGATTAGATCATCAATAGAGGAGGATTCAAGTCTGCTCAGCTAAGTAACCTAACTACAAAGCTATTGCCTTTCAATTAAATTGAGTACACCAGGGCGTATACGTGACGTCTAAATCGCTATAGTGACAAACTTTGTTCTAGAAACTGAGACAATACTGAGACACTCCAGACTTCATAGGTGAAATGTCTAGCCACACTTACGTACACATTCAAATGCATTACCCCCTCCCAATTTGCCAAAGCACCTCTTATAAATGCCTATTATAAACGCCATGTACGATAACAAAAAAAAAAGGAGTTAATGAATTATTTTATTGCCAATAACATGATATTAAAATTAACACCTTTTCCGCGAGTAGCGCAGCGCGCTATTGTAAAATGGATACGTTAATGATCGTCGTGTTCACGGGTTGAGTGCAGACTGATTGACTCAATGAAGACGCGACGAGGTGTTGTGTGCCTGTGAGTGTGACGTTCTGTTACCAAAACTCAGACTTTCGTATATAAATCACCGTAGGCAGGCAACTGGAGCTTCATTACGTGCGGCACAGTTGTACGATTGAGACACGGGCAGGACAAAAAAAAAATACGCAGCCAAGCAGTTATCAAGGAGACTACACATTCCTACAACCTACAATCAGAAATTACTCATACGCCATGTTGCCCACCGATGAAAGTGATTTACAGCAACAGCAAAAGCTCGAGGCTGAGGTCGAGCAAAAGGAGCAGGCCTACCGCAAGAACAAAGATCAAGAAAACACCGAAACCGCTCAAATTATCGAAGAGATAATCGAGGGCATTTCACTGCAAAGTCGACGCGGCACAATTGTACGCACAATATCGGCAATCATAAGGTAACAGCGGTTTGGGGTGTGTTTTTGAATGGCAAATCGAAGACAGTGGAAAGTTTATACCAAATTATCGCTCGCTTGTAGTTGAGTGAAGGCACTATCAGTAGACCGCGTATTTGGCTTAGGACAATCTGTATCAGTACTTAGTTGAGCAACTGTTTCAATTCATCTCCCCTCATTCCACTTGAACTTTCTGAAAAGAATTCGTTGTCAAGCAATTTGTTTCGGTCATTAGGCAAACGACTAGTTCTTGCTGGTGGCTGCCTTCAATGAATTAATTAATTTCTGTTTGATAATTTTTTTTTTTTTTAAAAGACAAATGTCTTGCTAATAATACTAACTTTGTTGTTGTTTATTCGAATCTTTTGTTTTTTTTATGTTTAGCATTCAGAAGCGCTTCTTATCGATGCGACCGTGAGTAATATTTGGTGTTGATCAAATTTATCAAAATTCATTTACAAATTATGTCCGTGTATTTAGAATGTATTGAGTTGCATTTTTAGAGAACTCTATTCTTCCTTAGATTTGATCATTTCGAAGTTTCTACTTATATTCATTTCGATTCATTATATTTGAAACTCTGTCATCATCATCATCGAAGTCTTTCCACAAATATTCAAAGGGAAAATATTCAGAGTCATACGTTCCATATTTCTTAACATACTCTCCATACTTTATAGTAGTATTCATTCAGTTTAGTTAATAGAAAATTCATTCACAGGGTAAATTCAATGGTGGGCAAATAAGTAAATGGAGGCAGGCTTCAATTGAGTTGCTTCCGTACACAATAATTTTACTTTGAGTAAGTTTCGAATGAGTTATACTTTAAAATAGTGAAAAACATTCTAAGTCAAAACTAATTTCCATTCAGTTGAGACCATTGACACATTTCTCACCACCACTAATTGACAATTCAGTTTATTCAAATATTTTGCGAGCATGTGCCAATCAATTTATATTCTATACACTTTGATTGTCATACGCAGGACAGACACTTGCCTGAATTAGATTGAATACGTTTCATTTAAAGTTCACTTGAATTCCTAGAGTTTTATCGATTCTCTTGATTGATACCAACAATCGATAAAAATTGCCAGCAATTAATAATGTCTAAAAAATGTAGTTCATTGTCAAAACGAAAAATTTTCCATCACTCATATAAATACTTACACATAAAGAAATACTTAGCATGTTGTTATTGGAAAAATTATAAAAAAATAGAAACCATGGAAGTCAATTTCCATTCTATATCTCTGCAGTACTCACATTGCTACCCTTTCAAAGTCGATCTCCATCAGCAGTCATTCAATTCAATTTAGTTCTCTTCTCTCATTTATATCATGGCGAGCCCTTATTTTATTACATACAAATATCACCATCCCAAAAATATCCAATTTGCTTGAAGTTTATCAACCAAAAAAAAAAAGGCATGTGACGCATGTGCGTTTAATTAACGAGTAAACCGAAAACCTTTCACACACTCGCTAATTGGCATACACGTTTTAACTTTTTTCTTTCAATTTTTCCTTTTCCTTAGTCATCGCGAGCAAGAGCAACGCAATGCCGAAGATGTGCTTTTCGATATGTTCTACAACGAGGAGACCGGACTCATCTCTATGGGCCGCTTCCTGGCCGCACTCAAGACCACCGGCATTCGCCGCAGCGATCCACGTGTACGTGAGCTGATGGAAAATCTCAAGAAAGTTCACAAGCTGTCCAACTACGAGTCGGGCTCGTCCGCTGAGACGCAAAATCTCAATCGCGAGACATTCAAGGCGTAAGTCACCAGTCAAAGACAAATATGAAATGGAATATTGTAAATAAGAGCAAAATGTCCCTTCCTTCCAGTGTGATTGCCCAGAATATCGTTCTGATTGCCAAAGCATTCCGTCAGCAGTTCATCATACCCGACTTCGTGGGCTTCGTCAAGGACGTGGAGGATATCTACTGGAAGTGCAAAAGCAACACGGACGGCCAT
Source organism: Heteromyza rotundicornis (assembly GCA_951394025.1). NCBI lineage: Eukaryota > Metazoa > Arthropoda > Insecta > Diptera > Heleomyzidae > Heteromyza > Heteromyza rotundicornis. Next base: position 3,492,000 of record OX596011.1, read on the forward strand.
GTGGCCGACTATATACCCCAGTTGGCGCGCTACAGTGCCGATTCGTGGGGCGTCAGCATTTGCACTATTGACGGTCAGCGCTATTCCATAGGAGATGTGGATGTGCCCTTCACATTGCAGAGTTGCAGGTAACTTTTTAAGAAAACCCCCCCCCCCCCAAAAAAAATACATACTCTCACCATCAACACCACTCATTCGATGTTCCAATCAGGTTTGCTTTTGGGTCACTGCCCACAGACGGTCGTCTGTGGTGGTCTGTCTCACATTTTCTGCCTCAATTTCCTTCATTAATCATGCTTCTTTCAGAGGTCTTAACTAAGTATTTCTCGAAAAATCTAAACGAGGGAGCGAGACGCTTGAAACGTGCGTTTAAGCCCCGTGCGTTGCTTTCACTTCATATTTTGTGTTCTCCTTGTTGTTGTTAGAAGTGTTTGAAGAAGGTTTGTAATTTTCGAATTGTATTTAAATCACTTCACATCCTCTTGATTGCAGCAAGCCCTTGACATATGCCATTGCCTTGGAGAAGTTGGGTCCAAAGGTGGTGCATTCGTATGTGGGCCAAGAGCCCAGTGGCAGGAACTTCAACGAATTGGTTTTGGATCACAACAGTGAGTTGCCTTCGTCATTTTAGGATTTTCCTTGTGATATTTATGTGTGCTTTTCCTCAGATAAACCTCACAATCCCATGATCAATGCTGGGGCCATTCTAACGTGTTCCCTGCTACAGGCTTTGATTAAGCCCGAAATGACTGCCGCCGAAAAGTTCGACTACACTCTGAGCTGGTTCAGGCGTTTGTCGGGCGGCGATAATATCAGCTTCAACAATGCTGTCTTCCTGAGCGAACGCGAGGCAGCTGATCGTAATTACGCTTTGGGCTTTTATATGCGCGAGAATAAATGCTATCCGAAGCGTACCAATCTCAAGGAGGTGATGGACTTTTACTTCCAAGTGAGTTATTTACGGAGTTGTTGTTCTACAACATTTTACTTATATTTTCCCATTTATTTCCGTAGTGCTGCTCTATGGAAACTACCTGCGAAGCTATGTCTGTCATTGCTGCCACTTTGGCTAATGGCGGCATCTGTCCCACCACCGAAGAGAAAGTTTTCCGGCCTGAGGTCGTGCGTGACGTTCTCTCAATAATGCACTCTTGCGGCACTTACGACTATTCCGGTCAGTTTGCCTTCAAGGTGGGTCTGCCCGCCAAGTCTGGTGTGAGTGGTGGCATGATGTTGGTCATTCCCAATGTGATGGGCATCTTCACTTGGTCTCCTCCACTGGACCAGTTGGGCAACTCGGTGCGCAGTGTACAGTTTTGCGAGGAGTTGGTTAGCGTATTCAATTTCCACCGTTATGATAACTTGAAGCACGCTTCGAACAAGAAGGATCCACGCAAGCATCGTTATGAGACGAAGGGCCTCTCCATAGTCAATCTGTTGTTCTCGGCTGCCAGTGGTGATGTCACTGCTTTGCGTAGACATCGTTTGAGTGGCATGGACATTACGTTGGCTGACTATGATGGCAGAACGGCTCTTCACTTGGCCGCCTCAGAGGGACACTTGGATTGTGTGAAGTTCCTTCTAGATCATTGCCATGTCCCGCATAATCCCAAAGATCGTTGGGGAAACCTTCCTGTGGATGAGGCTGAGAACTTTGGCCATCAAAACATTGTGGAGTTCTTAAAGGCCTGGGGTGATAAGGCCAGTGCGGCTGAAGACACCACCACAGAGGCAGTCATCAAGAATACGGATGCTGATGAGGTGAGTTAGTCCTCATTGATGATGATTCAATCGACTCTTCTAGCTCATATGTTTTCTTTGTTCCCCTCCAATAGGAAATTCTCACACCCGAGCAGAGCGAATATGATCGCAGCACCACCGCCAGTCCCGTACCTTCTGAAACTAGCAGCAGCAGTGTGGACGATAATACCAAACCCGGCCTATAAGTACCTCAAACCTCAACTTACCCACCCATAGATTACTTGGAGAATCTCTCGACCCAGAATACTTATTTGCTATACTTCTTTCTGGTCCACATTCACTGCTCGTAATATTTTTTTAAATTACTAAATTAGGCGTTAATTTATTTTAAAAATTTGCAATTTTTTTTGGTTGTGAATTAGTGATGTGTAAATGATATAAGGGATTACTAGTATTTTGTAGTGCATTCAGAGTACTGGCAGATTTAGGTGTGCAAATTCTTGAAAATGATTACGCTAATTACTACTTACTCGAATCATGTCAAAGTTTCCTATAATTTATTACTTCTACAATTAGTTAATAATAGTTTTGTAACCAATACAAGTTCAATGCGAAATGGCCAGTCTAATCCATTGAATGGGTGGAAGCCCCGAAGAGTTCTCACGACAAAAAGAGAAATACTTAAACTGAAAATCAAGAAACAAAAAATGACAATAATATTTTCGAGCTTTGTGGAAAGCTCTAACGATAAACCATGTTCGCACAATCCATCATTTCAATTGGTTGAACCAAAAGCATTTCATAGAATCAATTTCGCTCTTTACTTAATTATTTCCTGTGATTATATCAAGTTCTTTGATTTTGTATTTCTTTGTTTGTTTTTCTTTTTGGTATTACTATTAACTGTAGTCAATTAGTATTTAGATGCATTTTAAGAAATGGAATAAAACACTGTATTATGTTTCAAAATGGAACAAATATACATATTTCATATGTAATTGAAATTAAATTGAAATAATATTGTATGTCTTTTGAAATGTTCATAATGTTTTTGAGTATTTCATGAATATGTAAGAAGTTATCGTCACATTAAAATACAAATTGCTAGTGAATATACAAAATAAAATATATAAACTGAAATAGAGTGTTTTTATAATTACCTAACATGGCCAATGGATCAAAAGAGGGGTGAAAGCTGGTGAAGGAACCTAAACCCAAAAGAAATCAAAAACCAAAGTGGATCCGAATATGCTACAAAACACAATTGTTCACTTATATGGGAGGTAGGCGTGTCAGTGTACGATTCCATCCAGTTGCAATTCCAACTTATTCTAAGACGGACATGGTTAAACCAACTCAGGAGGTCAAGAATACATATACTTTTCTATAACTATCAGGTATCCTTCTTGACGTTACAAACTTCTCATCAAAGTGAATATATCCTGATAGCGTGTAGCGTCTAAAAATGAATAGACTCTGAGTCGTACGCCTGGTTTTCTCTTATTTATTACGGCCATAAACTGTCAACTGAGAAAAAATATTTAAAATGACAACGTGAACCATTTTACAAGACATTTTTACATATGACACAAAATGACACAGTGAAAAACGTGCATTGGAGTCTAATCAATGTAAGTATTCTTATGTACGTATCGATGGTTGAGCGCAATTGGATTAGAATTTTGAGGAAAGTCAATTTTGAAAGTATTTTATTTAGTTTGGCAGCAAGTTGGCTATGTCATATTTATTGGCAACGTAATCTATAAACGACTGAAGGTATCCAAAACATGCTGGCAAAAGAAATTTGCCAGCATGTTGGCATTCATTGATATGTATGACAAGCGGTGGTGCCACTTATGTTACAGCTGTTCGTGAAATTGACGACGATATTCCAACTGTTCCACTTAACAGACGACAAACGCCATTGGTTATGACTTGGATCCATTTACACTCAAAAGTTACTTAACACATTTGTGCACATGCCGGAAAGTTGTTTATTTAAAAAATTAAATTTATTCAATCCACCAACCAATAAACATTTGCTTTGCACTGTTAACATTCTATAGAAAGCTCTTTAAACTGTTCGCAACAGTAAAAAGTACCCCAAATATATTAAACCGGAAGCAGGGTGTACACACTGATTGTAATCACTGCGGACCAGTGCTACCATTGTGGGACTAAAGTGGAAATTTTAGCAATTTTTTAAATATTTAATTTTTTAAGTTTCATGTTGTACAATGAAAATATTACAGTTACGAAGTGGAATATCTTTGTTTTTTTTAATGTAGAGAAGTAATATTCCAACAAAACAATTGTACAATGTGAGTAGTATTCACGGAACGGACTAGTTAGTATCAAGAAGAAAAACTTTCCTCTATCGAAATACTTTCCTATGAAATTGACTTTGCCACTGTCACTTCTCTGTTGAAAATCCACTTTTACTTGTCATTTTTTCAAATTATTCAACGGCAACCCTGGTGAAAATGTCCGGCCAGCGGTCTTTTGTGAGTTGGTATACAAATGCGACAAATACCGACAATTCAGTGTAAGGCAAACAAGCAAACGGGGAGTGTGTTTCGTTGGAGTATTCGTGTCGTTGCTCGTAGGATTTCAATTCCATTGTGCAAATTTAAAAAAATTGTAAATGTTTATAAATTGAAAAAAGCCAAACAAATTTTACCGTTAGCAAAAAAAAAACACTAAACATTTTATTCCTTAACCAACTAGACTCTGTTCATTTTCAAATCTCAGTACTCGAAGTACACCAAGTTATCTCTTGGGGTAGGTTACGTCTCTCGCATACTTCATCTCGGTCATCTCGGCATCCGCATCCGTATCCGGTGTATTCATACTCATACGTGTGTTAGTGTCTATTGCGCGACGCTGCTGACACAACAAATTAAGTGCGAAGGGCTTATCATTACTTCCTGCTCAAGGATAGCACTGATTAACTATTTTTTCTCCACGGCCGAGTTAACGTTTTGTTTTTGCGCGACTGGGCGAAATCTACTTGCTGTCTTGTTGTTGCTGTTGTTGTTGTTGTGCGAAAAGGAGTTGCTTTCGTGTCTGTATAACGGCACAGCCGAGCATCGATAAAAGTTGCCGCCCTTTTTCCGTAGCGCCACACAAAACACACACTAACCACTCACTAGCAGGCATTGGCCTCTCCTTGTGGTTGCCACAATTGTTCAAGCAGCAAATTAACACAAGGATTTTCATCAGATTGTACGTCGAGTGAGACTTGAGGCTGACAAAAATCAACAAAAATCTTTGGCGGCAAATTGAAGAGTAAATTGAATTCAACATCTTCTCAGCAGAGAAGCCAGCCGCTCGAGCATAAATTATCGTTATCGTATTGAGCTAATGTAAGTAAGTAAGTCTCTGTCACGGTTCTTTTGTTGTGAATTAGGAGGAAATTGTTCTTTTTGTTGTTGTCAAATTTATTGTGATACACAAATTGAGGCGAAACGGAAATGCATTCACTTTTCCCTCATAATTGGAAGATTCAATGAATTGTTTGAGGGAAAAAAATGAAAGAAATTCTCAAAAAGAAGAGAGAAATGAATGGTATCTATCTATCTATCTGTGTGCACAAAATTCAGATCGTTTCTATATTTGATACTGCCGGCTCACACTGGTCCAAAATGTTATGCCAAATATGTGTGCTGTAGAAAAGTTGAATTTCCCCAATTTTGATTTTGATACAATTTAATTTAATTGAAAATTGTTTCTCTGCTCAATAACGAAAATCCCAACTCCCATGAAACCTATTTATTTGCAGCATTTTGCTACGATTTGCGTACTCTTGGAGGTAAATAGTATTTCTAATAAAGTTGCCATGAAGACAATGCTTGGGCTCTCCACACAGATGGTTGAAATTCATTTGATTCAATTGATTGTCGGTGTTGTATGCATTTGAACAAGGTACAGAATTGGCAAGCTAGGTACTGAAAAAACTGTTCAATTAATAGTCAAATGAACTCGATTGATAGAAGATATTTTATGCTCCTTCCGTAACAGAAATGTGACGGTACTCTATTCTCAAGGCGACAATTTATAGTACACTGCAAAGCAAACCAAATACATGGAATGTGTCCTAAGAATGTAAATAGTTGGTGGAAAGCCTGCTAACCACAATTCAAGTATTTAAAGTGCACATCTTTTAAGTAATTAATTAAAGTGAATTCTTATTAATATGTGAAAATGTATAACCACTGAATGGAATTGAATTCGCCAATGTATCTGAAAATCACTTGAACAATTAGCAAATTAATAACAACACAATCAGCATAAATCGACGGCACAAATGCGAACGGTCGCTGCTGTCTCAATCATAAGAATTGAACGTGAGAACTTGACACATGTCGTTTCCATAAATAAAATAAAGAACCACAAAATGAATATGAAACGTTCGCATTTTCATGTGTACGTACTCCTCTGTTGAGTATATGATTTTGCTTTGCTTATACTTAGTTGATGTATGGTACGGTTTGATGACAGGTTAATATTTGCAGAAGGTATTCCTACTGAGCACCACTATGGAGTGAGGTCAATAAACTGCAACTTACTTCAATATTCACTAGCAATTCTAGGCATTGCCTCCTCCTACATAGGCGATATTAATTATTTGTATAGCTGATATCCAGCAATTAAAATGCGTTGTTAGTTAATTAAAATTGTAGCCCATTGAAAAGAGAGAGAGATTCCATTCAATTGCCAATAAAATTGACACTTGATTGAAGGCGACGGCGCTATCGTACGAATACCAAAGAGGATTTCACGCATTTCACAGACTATGTGCCAACTGACTGGCACGACCAAGAGCAATGCACTTTCCATATAAAACGGTTTTTTTTTACATGTATTGCTTTTGCTTTCCGAAAATAAAAGTCAATTTCCATTTTAAGCATAAAAAGAAGAAGAGAAGGAAAAAAATGCAAAATCTGTGCTCACCACATGGAAAACTGCAAATTTGAATCAGTGCCAAAGAGAACTAAAAAAACTGAAAATGAAAATAAAAATAAAAAAACGTTGGCATATTATGGCGCCCCTATTCATGGCAGGCATCAACCCGAGTCGTTTGTTACTACTCCCACCTTTCAAGCATCATCGCAGTGCAACTTCAGCGCTCATTTGAATTTCCGGAGTGCAACTCGGCAGCTTCACTGCCGTGGAATCTGTGTGCAGAGTATAAATATTAATGCACACAAACTGAATTCACACGCACACACACATACCTTGAGTGAATGTCAGCGGCATATTGACTTGAATATTTTTATGATTTGTTTTTGTAAAAAGGCGTGGCAAAAAAGAACACACTTTTGTTATCCTTTGATTTCCCTTGCAACGTCTAGGTCCCTCATCACAATTAAGGGACTCTAAAGTCTTCAGTTATTGGCCTTTTGATTAACGTTTTCAAAACAAAAAGTAATGGCGCATATTCATAGCTTCTAAACCTTAGTACCAGCTTAAGTTGGTACTTAATTGGACCATGAATATGAACCAATAATTTTATCAAATAAAAATGCTTTTGTAAAAAATAAAATTCTCATGCTTTCAGATATAATCAAACCTTTGTAATCCTAATATCTAATCTTCAAAATTTTCTGTATAAAAATGGATACGAATTCGGTTAGTCCACTGCCACCACCAGAAGCACCACTCGCCATGATGGAAGGTGAGAAGACACCGCCTGGAAGTGCTTCGGGCAACGAAATGCCACCGCCACCAGATGAAAAGTAAGTGGAAAGAATTAAAAGAAAAAAATAGTAACTTTGGTCAGACCAACACTGCAAAGTGAAATGGCTAGTTTATACACACTTAAGCGTGTTTTAACTAAAGAATATAAGCACTTTGGAAAAGACTGACGAGAATTTGTTTAGATTTCAAAGTATTAAATAATTGTTTAGTAGCAAATAAGAAATTGCCATAACTCTGGATAACGAGCTATTTCCTGAGCTTTAAATTGTATTCAAAAATGCTGTTGTCGTAAGTCACTAAAGTCACAAAGTTTAGTGCAAAGCGAAATATGTATCTTTCGACCCAAATAAAATAAAATAAAATAAATTTAATTACGTGCCTAGACGACAAATAGCCAAAGGGGACGATTGTCCTACACTGCTCACTTGTGTTTATTAGTAGATCTTATCATTTGAATCAGAACTTATGCAATCAAGATATCAACAGGGTAGCTAAAACTTCTGCCACAAGTGTCTACATTCCTCAGTTACTATCCCAATTTGCACGTCAGCAATCAAGTCAAGCAAATGTGTATTGCGAAAAGTATCACCAGCGAAACACCGCCCATCACTGAGCGAGTAGTCACTACTTTAGAATCATATATTATTTTATTATTATTTTACTGCAGTGGCTGTTTTGCTTTTCAGAATTATTTAAATAAATTTCATGATATATAACCGTGCCGGGTGTATTAGCACAGCGTGCAAGTTATAAAAAGTATACACGAGTTAGGCAGTCCCGCGACAAAAGTATTCGTTTGTAAATTGGTAATTTGTAAATCCTGCACGCAAGTGTTCAAAGGTACATCTTTTTGTTTCGCCGCTTGTAACGCACAAAAAGAGGCATGGCAGGTATATGAAATTATATTATATTATATTCTCCAAATGCAGGGCTCAAGACCCCATTTTGACCCACTTATATGTGGTTTTGGAATATGTGGGATAGAATGCAGCAATAAAAGAATTGCAAAATTTATACTTCAAATCCTTTAAAAATCAAAATTGAATCAAAATGTTCGCAATACTAAAGAATGTAATCCAGATTACAAAACAATACAAATTCTACTCAATAAATATGTTTGCGTTAAATTACTTTTCTTTTGTCTTTTGTTAACACCAAGGAAGTGGAGATGGCAAAAATTCTTATCGCTAGTCCTTAAAAGTTATGGACGCAAATATGTCCAATTCATAATAGTAATTACTAACATTTGTTGTGTCTTCTTGTTGTTGTCCGCTAAGCTAACCATTCGAAAGTTCAATATTCTTGGTCAGTATTGCGGAAAATATAGCTCAAGGGTTAGTTGCTTTTGGCTAGAGTTTTTATTTTTTTTTTCAAGTAGAAGGAAGTGGTTGGAAATGTTCGCAAGTAAAGAAAAAAATAACATGAAAAAAACTGTAGAAAAACTTTTTTCTTTTTGCAGGACAAAAGAACATACATACATTTACGAATTGTGTTAATGTATGTAAATGCGAATGTAATGTTACGTAAGTAAATGGCAGAAACTTGTATAATAGTAATAGAAAAAGTATATAAATAGAATCGGAATGGAATGGAAGAAGAAAATAAAATGGAATTTAAATAAAATTATTGTGGACTTACTGGAATTAGAAAAAAGGACGCATCTTAAAATTTTTAGTAAAAAAAAACGCAGTAAAAGGGTAATAGGGTAAAGTATGTAGTTAGTATCTAACTTATTGTCTTTTTCCTACACAAAAGAATCTGGAAAGTTTTTCATTATTGTTTCTTCTTCATAATTAAATTGCCTTTAGTAACTATCAAATAATCTAAAAATAGCCACCTAGTTGAAACCCAAAAGCACGCACGAGTTGTGATTACTTTTTCATAGCAAATATAATAAATATGGCCAAAGGATAGTAAGGCCTAAACACATGAAAGTCTTTTTCGAACGAATTGATACTTCTTTGTTTTTATAGAGCAGCAATGTCGCCCTACAATGACTATACAGCTGCCCACCACCTGGACACTAATAAAGTTTCCCCCATTTCCTCGCTTTCCTCGGCCGACCCGTGAGGTTTAAGGTTACTTTAATGCGATTGTAGTAAAATCACAATGTCTTGGCCACATCCTTGCCATACATTCAACAGTTGATTGCGTGTCATCCGCTGTTGGCTGTTTATGAGCTAATTTTGTTGGCCTAAATACTTTCCACACCGCTTTTGGCTGTCTGTCTGTCTGCCTGCTTGCCATTTGTTGCTCCTAATTCGTAGCAGGCACTATGAAATTGATTTCAATTTCATGAACTCATTTTGGTGGCTCCTTTGAGTTTTTCATGCCCAAAATCCTTTTAATTAAGGGCTTGACTTTGAATTTGTCGACAATTTCGAATGGACAGGATAATAAATATTGTAAAACATGTCGCATATCTAATTTCCTGTTGGCCGTCGGTGTATCATGGCATGAAATTACCTGTCAATTATAATGGGCGGGGTACTCACACGAGACTTTGTAGTTGTGGTTGAATTTTTTTTGGTGGCTACGTCTGGGATCACTGACACCTTCGCATTGCAGGTGTTTTGATTAACTTTGACAAAATTACTCTAACGCGAACATTTCATATTTATTGATTTGACAATTCATTTCAATTCCAAGTCCTTTTGATATTAAGGGTGAAAAGACCTAATTGAACGTTGAAGAAATTAAATGATTTCTTATCGAGCAGATAGGCGCACCATTCTCTCAACTCTACCACACCAATGAATTAAGAAGTACATATGCATTATAAAGCGACGATTAGGTATTCTTACAGGTGGAGCTAATTGCATAAGGTTAATTGCTTTTAAAATAAATTTTTGCTTTGTTTTTTTAATTTTTGTGGAATCCAACTCAATATTAAAAAAGTGAAAAGCTGTCTGATTTGTTTAATTAAGTTGGCAAATTAAGCACACAAATCTACATAAAAAAAAATTAATGAGTCAGGAACAACAAACAATACTAATGAAACTTGGCGAAATTTAGCTTGAGTCGTTTCTTGACTGCACACCAAGCTTTAAAGTGAACTAGACTTTGCCAACTCTATTGCTTTGACAACTTACCCTAAGTGCCAACTTACCCAACACTCCTTTATATATTTTCTTTTAGTGCAGACACAAACCGCACACTTACAATATTTGTATACAAATCAAACTGAAACTGTTAGCATTAACAGAAGACTTAACAGTGAATATTTCACTAAGATAAAATCAGGGATGCCAGATGCAGTTGGACAAATTCCCCACACGACACAAAATTCAATTCCACTGTCAAAACATTTTGATCTTAAGTTGTGTGACCAGGGGCTAAATTCCAAATACTTAAGTTCAGTGAGTTGTTTTCTGAGCAGTGCGTAATTTCTACTTTCTCACAATAAGGCAACGTAAGATCAGATCTCAATATATATAGACCGACTAAGGTCACTTTCAAAGTGTGCGCTACAAGTGCTCCTCTATCGTTAAAACTTCATAAAGGAAAATCCCAAAAACTCTTCAAAGAAATGAAATCGTTTTGCTTTCTCGCTTGTGCAACATACAAAAATTTCCCACAAACTCGGCAATTTTTCACCATCTGGCATCACTGCTTAACAGTGAAGATTTCACAGAGCTCCAATCAACCCCACTCGCTGTTAAGTGCAGCAGCTCGCAGCTCGTGATCCTCGATTCTCAAACAGTCAAACAGTTATCGAGTGAGGTTCATGGTGGTTGTGTGTACTATAAAGAAAGAAGAAGCAATCGAGCTTCTATATACAAAATTGAAAAGTTCCAATTTTCTGGAAAAAAAATTCAACAACAACAACAAAATTTAAACAATATCATATTAAATGTAAACAACAACTACCTGCTGATTCGATAGAAATAAATAAATAAAAGAAAATTCTACCTTCGACATTTGATGCGATCGATCGTGTTTGTGTACATAATTTGCAAACAGTTTTTTAAACAAATTTAAAAAAAAATATTTCGTTTTGTTGGCGCCTGTTTCTGTTCTGCTGGTTGAAAATTGAAACTTGGAAATTAATTGAAATTCATTTGAATTTATTTTGCCTATCAGAGTTTCATTTCGCTTGGCGTGTGATCTTTTGTACTACGGGCAGTACTCTTCATATGATTGTGTGCATATGATTGTGTGCAGTATCTGGTATAGTATCAGTAAACGCTGCTGACAATTAGCACGAAAGATTCTAATAGAGATCATTGATTAGCGAGACTTGCTCTGACGGCTACTGCTGACTGACGAAGTATTCGCTTCTGTTCTATTGTTAATTTTTTGAGCCAACGTATGTTTCGAACATTTGCAAATACAAGTACAAAATTAATTGTCGCGTCGGGTTTATTTGTTGTTTTTTTTTTTCGTTTAGCTCAGTTTAACAGATACACGCCCGGAAGTATTGTTCTATTGTGCCTATCTGAAAGTTCTAACTTTGAAGCAGATAAAACCGAAAGTGAACAGAACAGACTTCACGAGTTCAACTTGTGTGAATATTTCTTTGGTGGAAATTCCCATTAGCGAGTGCAAATATTTTATAGAATTGGCAGACGTAGAATCTAATTTTGGACACATCATCGTTGTGACGAACAACGGCGATCAACAACATTTTTTGGATATCATACAATACAAGTATTTGGGTTTCTAAATGCGCGATCGCCAATTGAGAAAGATGCCGCGTAATGGAACGACAACTGCGTAAGTTTAAATTAATAAAATAATAAAAAAAAAAGTTAAAACACATTTCAAAAAAGATAATTCACTGAAGGAAAACATAACAGCCAACTTTGAATTAGGGTGTGTGCGAATGTGGAAAAGAAATAAATTTACTTCTTCATACCGTTTAGTCTCGTGCATCTCATGGATACAATAAGACAGACTTTGTGCTGTTAATTTAGACTTCAGCAGATATACAAAAAAAAGGAACGGAATAAATCAATGAATAAATTGCATCTTCATCTCCCACCATACGTACTCCACTCTATCTAGCGCTCTGTTAGTGCCCACAAATTGTATCTTTAAGTTACAATTACGTGCAATGCTCATACAATTTACACATATTAAAACACAGTTCATTGTGTCAGCGGCATGAATTCTTCGCGTCTAGGGGGAAGGAGGTATTCGAAAATGGGGAACAATTCAAAGCAACGACAAGCATTTGCAATTGTATCCGTCAGATACTTAACTTGTGCGTGCAAACAGAGTCTGCGGCTATGGTAAATGAAACAAAATTACAATTTCTTCAGTGTTACTGTGTGGCTGTTTGTCTGCTTCGTGTGGCTCTTTATTCGTCGTGCCTTTGCTTGGCTTTCAATAATTGACCCGCAGGATATTTTATATTTATTATGATGATTGTTCAAGCAAATAGAAATTCTAGAAATTTTAATAAAACAAATGACTAGTTGTCCCCTATTTAATTCCAAAGTATTTGGAAAATGAAATTTATCAACATGGATGTGATGAATGTAATCAAATAACACTGTTTGACAAATGAGCATTTTGGAAAAGCGCTGGGACGAGACAACTCAATTTATACTAATTCAAGGTCCCTGATCACGAAATCCGTTTTGCTCTGCTACGTCACAAAAAAACGCTGCTAGGGTTTTTCTTTTTGGAAAAAATTTGAATTTTCGAATTTTTTCGAACATTTTCGAAAAATTTTCAGCCGTTTTTTGTTTATATTAAAAAGTTCGTTAAAAATTTGTTTACAAAAAAAAACCTAAGGGAATTTTTGTGACGTAACTGGGCAAAACGGAATTCGGATTCGTGATCAGCGACTTGACTGTCTCGTCGCAGTGTTTTTTAGCTGGCGAACAATTATTTAATCAAATGTTTTAAGCCAGTCTCATCTTATACAGTTTATCAATAAATTTTTCTAAGTAGTAATAATTTTTAAATGCATTTTGTGAACTTATTTTTAAGTGCTTCTGTCGTGATTACATCAACATTCATAAGTTAGGTCACCGAAGCAAAAGATTTTCTAACTTTCTACGATTCAGCATTAGAACAAGTTAAGGTCTGTTGGAAATTTCTGTACGTGACTTTAATTAATAATTAAATATTTTTTGAATTATTAATTTGTATTTATTTATATAATTTATATTTTGTAAAAATAGATTTCATTCGCAATTCGATTCGCATTGACCAAGTGTTTAGTTTTTTCCAAACCATAACAAACTGTTTTTTTTTAAATATTTTGTATGATTTTTTGTGTGTACTTAACAATTTGCTTTTGTGAGTTTCCGCTTCTGGGAGCATCTGCACAGACAATAATTTGCCCAAAAGGAGAAACTACTTATATCACAACTCAACTATGTTCGACAACAACGATGTGAGTAGATGTTTTCCCAGTTGACAGATTAGTGCGCTTCTGCACGAAAGCAATGCACTTATCTGAAAACCTCCATACAAGTTGTTCAAACTGAACTTTTCCTTCAAACAGATCAGTGCAGGAGAGATGCACTGGAAGCACAGCAGAGTTCATAAAGTGATTAAGTCAAATGCCATTCGATTTGGTTGAATCTAATCGCTTTCAGTTTCCTTGACTGATTCAAAATCTTTGCCTTCGGGCCATAGTCTGCTCAAACTGATATTGCGCCGACTTAGCTGGCATCTGACTCTTAACGCAATTTAGAAATTGAAAAAGTTCGAACTTGGGAAATTGTTAATGAATCGCTTTGACTCGGTTGCGGGCAAAATGCACCTGAGCCGCCATGCACCAGCCGCAGGTATTGTTTTCCAGCCGCTGCACACACAAACCACAAATCGTCTTCACTGATTATTGTGATTGGCTCTGTGCACAATTATATTCAAGCGATCACGTCGAGAGCCCCAGGGGTTACTTCGGTTCACGATGAGGTTGAACGGGAGTCGATGCGGACGTAGAGTTTCTTTCTGGTTGGCTTTCGGTGTGCTGTGTGATTTCTATATTATTTTCACTTTCTTTTAAAGCATTGCATTGTGATAAGTAAATTTTCCTTAGCTTAAGTGAAGCTATTTTCGAGTATACCTTGTCCTATAAGGATTCTCTTGAAGGTACGTTTTGCTGCTGGTTTTTTTTATTATGGACCATCCTCAAATTGGTTTTGTCATATATCACCTTAATGCTTGAACTTCGTTTGGAAACCAGTTTTCCTTTCATTCGCTAGCTTTGAAAAGCTTTTCACTGTCAGCAGCAGCCTGCACGTAGCAAATGCTTCAGTGTTAACTGCATAAGGCTTGGTTGGTGGCGTTTTGTGAAAAGTGAAAGACTGTTTTGCGTTGCATTTATGTTAACTGCTGTCTGCTTGTGAGACATTTTCTGCTTTCAAGCTTAACAATAGCGAAAAAACAACAACAAAATTGCAACTAATCGATGCACAGCATCGTTCATTGACTCGCAATAAACCACTAAATTATCCACTGCTGGTGTTTGGCATTTACTGCTGTCCAACACTAGAGGGGAGCTTTTGTGGCAAGCAGTGCACCGAAATATGTAAGGGATTGTCGGAAATGTTGTGATGGTTTTGGTTTCTTTTGTGTAGTTTATAAACGGAAATGAATAATGTCAGCTTCTAGGACCGATATGAAGCTACGGCCATTGGCTAGAACTTTGCCATAGAAAGTTATTTGATATCGTGATCGAGACAAAAGTGAGTGTCCCAACATTTACACAGCAGGCCATTTCATGAGCAACAAAAAGTAATGAAAGTCATAATAACATGGGTCTCGCCAGTACGGAAAATTGTAAAAATACAGCTATGCCAACGTATACGTGAGGGACTGTCCCTTATATAGAGAAAAATTTACATGGCAGATACCATTTTGTATATACATCCAATATTAAACTCCTTTTACTAGCTGCGTCTCTGATCGAAATTAACTATTCATAAATTTTATCGAATGCTTTCCAGCATGTCAGAAGAAGTAAAGGTTGTGGAGCTTAAATTTGTTGGCAGTTGCACTGATTTTTTGCGTGTATTTCATTTGTAAACATTTTCCAAATCGTTGCCACATTGACAATTTTTGATATGGAATTGAAATTGAAAGGCAGAAAATTCATTTTTATTTCAGTGTATGATTGTCTAAGCTAGAAGATTTTAAAAAATTTTTAGATAAAAAAATATAAAAAAAAGTCCCAACTGCCATTTTGCTTTACGTTCTAGATTAGCTTTTTGCTAATTTTTAAAGACGCAATTAGCATGCACTTGGGTCAGTTTGCATTTTCTCATGTGCCAAACACACCTGTAATTGTTTGCATTTGTAACTAAGTATGTATGAGGTAAGAGCAGTACGAATCGCAACAATTTAATCATTTCGCTATATGCATGACAAATAAATGAAAGCAATTGTCAACTAAACGGAATTGGAATCCATAAAATTCTGTTAAAAGCCATCCAAATAGAATAAATATAATAAAAAATCTCCATAGAGAAACGTTTTTTCGAAATTAGCTCATAATTCATAATTGAAGCGCAAGGAGCTCAGTGTTTATCGGAAGATCGGCACTGTCCATTGTCACAATGTTTTTTCGTTCCTTTTTCCTTTTTGTTTTGCTTTTTCAATTAAATTCAATTCAACAATTCAGCGCTGAAGTGTGACCGCATCACATTCGCACACGCAGAGACACACAAATTGTGGCTATCCCAGCACCACCACCACCCCCTCACCAATAAGTAAAAACGAAACAAACACCAGTAGTTTGTTTTATGACACTGCAACAAATACTCTACTCATGTGAAATGATCTCAACATAACCATCGGAGCACCCGTCAACAGCGGCAATTCGAGACGATGCTTTATTGTTTGTGTGGGTCTCATCATCACCAACAGATGCGTTGATGTTGAGTTCTGCAGAGTACCACATAAAATATGCTTGATACGCGCAGTACATGTATCAGAATATTGCCACATTAATCCAATAAAATTAAAGTCATTCGGCATGAAATTAAATGTCTGGTTTTTAACTTCATTGTGCACTAGAAAATGCAGAATTGCAGCGACAACTGCTAAGAAATTTAGAGTTTACGGACAACATTTGTGTGGAAACACATGCGGCTGGGATTGACAAATTTAATGTTGCACTTGTGATATAAATTATAATACAAATGAAACCTTACATATCATAATTATAATTTACAGTCGAAAGATGTTCCAAAATGTTGACTCAATCAGTAGAGGAATTTGTCACCCAACTACAGTCACTTATTATCTGTCAAATCTCACTTATTAATCTGTCAAATCAGAGGAATACAGTAGGAAACTAATTTGATTAGAGTTATTAGTAGTAACAACAAACTCTTTTCCTAAGTCCATAGTTTGAAAAAAGTTTCATTTTATCGTACAGTGTGATTTCTAAATGAAATATACTCGTAATTGAATTAGTTTTGATTTGCTAGATTAGGTTATTAGCAATTTTAATTAATGTCTGAGCAGATAGATCTCCAGCGCCGCCAAATACTCACTCTACATAACACTGGACACATTGGCTGTGCTGGTCGTCATTTAATTTAAATCACATTTTTCTTTTTTTCTCCATCCTCTAATCAATCTCAATCTACATTAAGCTTTTCATAGTCTTGGACGTGAATTAGAAAATTGCGGGCTGTCGTGACCTCCTCTTCCTCATCGGGTTCTTCTTGAGCCGCGCGCGCGGTACAGCGTTTTATCAATTAAATCAAATTACAGCGCATTCAACTTGCAATTAGCATTTGTAATTTCTGTTTCTTTGTATTTACTTTGTTTAATGGATTTACAAGTTTTCAACGAAATTGTCCTAGCCCAACACAGCAAATTTACATGACTTATCCAATAAAAAGATGACAAAAAAAATAACCGAATGTGTACGTATGTAATTGAAAACATTCCGCCCCTTCACCTAGACAGCGTTTATGTAGTTAGTAGAAACTTATTCTGTTTATTTAAAAGTCGTTTTGAAATTTTTTGTTATCGTTTTGTTTCCTCTTCCACCGATTGTAATTGGAATATTTTCGTAATGACTGTAAATGGAGATTTTATGAAAGAGCTGAATAGAAAGATACTGCTGCGTTCATTGTCCGATGCGGAAATCAAACCTAATCGCCTGTAAAAAATTCAAAAATTTCCTCAATTTTTTAAGCAAATTTCCAATTTTTCTTCCAGACGCTACGAGGAGGAAACTGAGAATGAATGGAACTGTGGTTCATGGTTCGAGTATTTGCTCATTGTCATTCTGTCCACCATACTGCTGGTGGGTGTACTTGTCCTCACACTCTTCTGGGTGTTGTTCTACCGAGGCGGCTTCGCTTGGAACGAGAATCCCGAATTGCAGTTCAATTTGCATCCCACTCTGATGGTGGCCGGATTCATAACCTTTTCTGGATTTTGTAAGTCTAGGCGATTGCAGCGATTTCCATTCAGTTCCAAGTCTTTCAGTTAATAATCACAATTGTAACCACCGATTGCAGCCATTCTATTGTACCGCCTGTGTCGCTGCCTGAAGCACATCTATGTGAAGCTCATACACATGTTCTTCCATGCTTGTGCCATACCGTGTGTTGCTCTGGGATTTCTGTCGGTCTTCGATTCGCACAACTTGTCGGAGCCGCCCAAGCCGAACTTCTACAGTCTCCATTCGTGGCTGGGCTTTGTCACAATGGGCCTGTTTGCTCTGCAATTCATTGTTGGATTCTTCAGGTGAGTGGGAACTGAAATTCAATTACTCCACTGATGCTCCACATCACTGCCAGCTAATTAATTTTATAATTTCAAATTCGATGCTGGTTCGTTGGCTAATTTGGTTTGTTTTGTTTACTTTGTGCCTTTGAAGTTTTCTGGTCTTGCTCTGCTGTGAGAATCGCACATACAACTGCCGGGCCACAATGGTGCCGATACACGCCAGCTTCGGTTTAGTCAATTTCATGTTGGCCGTTGCAACATGCATTACCGGGCTGATTGAGAAGGAACGTCAAATGGCCAGCGAAAGTGGTTCAAGGTAAGTTGTGTGCTGTGTTGGAAACTTTCCACCCCATTAATTCGAATATCTTCTGCCTCTTTCGCAGCTCCCGGAACACTGAAATCGAGCACTATATCATGAACTCGCTGGGCATCGTCTTGGTTGCCCTGGGCATTATAGTCTCAGTGGCTGTACGCCGGTCCAATGCTCCTGCCACCGCCAAAGTGTACGTCACCGAACGTATCTAAACATTGCCAGTTGCCACGTCGAAATTTCCTTTTCTCTGGGGCATTACAATTTGTTCACTACTTTCATTTAATCCATCATATTTTCTAATCTGATTTAAATTCATTTTTAAAAATTTTCATTTCTTGTTTCAATAAAATCGCATATCTCTGCTGGTAGATAAAGTATTTAAAATTATGCCAAAAACAAAATACAAGCACAAATCAAATTTAAAATTAAATCAAATGTAGATCAAAATAACTTTTGATATATTCGAAAAATTGAGTAAGTAACAATTGTGTCATTGAAAGCCCAACTGACCAGAGTCGTCGCTAATTCGAAATCGACTAACTTATAAGCCGTAATTGTAGTTGAAATTTTTTTATAAATATAAATACATACCGCTAAGCAATATACATATAAACGTATAAACCTATTTTAATTAAACAATAAACTTTTTTTATTTATTTAAATCGCTGTGTATTTTTTGAAGACGATGGATTTACAGCATACTTTTGGGGGCCAATAATTCAATAATTACGACGTTATCGTGCGGATCGGGTGGATTACCTTACAATCGAAACGGTTTAAAATCAGTCAATTGGCTGTGTAAATAGCGATGAGAGACTTTATGCTAAAACTTCATGGCTCTACCTCTTGAATTCTTACAATTGGGTTGCGTATACGTCCAGTAGTTCATGGACAACTGGACGTATACGCAATTTCAACAATTTCTCGAGATGTTTTCAATGATCGACGAAGAGTTAACTTATTTCAAGGCCTTTTTTATCATTAAAATTAATAGTTCTGAAATTAATAAAAGATTTCGAATTTTGTGCGAAATGGTGGCAAAGTCTTTGGGAGGGTACATTTGTAAGATGAATAAAATGTATCAGTCGATGGACGATTTGACAGATAACACCGTTTTGTATTGGCATACATTGCATATGAGTTAAAAGTGTACACAATTTTGCAATTAAAAAACCTTAACGATTTGATGTAGAAAAAAGGAAAACAGGTGAATAAGCTGCTGTCAAAAATGCTACTGATTCACACAACGATTTTACACCAGAGAAACAAACTACTACACCCTGTTGTGATACTTTTAGGCACAAAGTTGGTTTAAGTATTAGCTGCCAAGCACTAAAGTCCCACCAAAGCTCTCCACCATTCGAAGAAAAACTCGCAGAATTCGAAATGCTTTTGTGGTAGATTCTTTCTTTAAGTTTCCCATTTTCTTGGTTCTGTACTCGAAGAACTTAAGAGAACATTCCGATTCCTTAAAGGGTTCGAGTTCTTTGTCGTAATTTATGTACGTAATAGTAATAATGTATAACTTTTTGTCATTTTTATGTAATTGAAAGTTTTTCTTCTCTTCATTTGGGGGAAAAAAAACGTAATCTTCTTACTACCAAGTTTTTTGTTATGGAATTTTTCTCTTCCATTCAGACAACTTGAAGTCTGGCCAGCTTGTATGCGATCAGTTCTCTGCGGACATTCGTCGTGTAAAGTTGTGCGTACGTAGTACATAAATGTTGATTTAGCTTGCTTTGGATTGAAGTTTCGTGAAGTATTCAAAGTTTACGTGCTCGGCAAGAGTAAGAAGTAAAATCTGCTAGTGTAGAAACAAAAGTGTAAAAAGTGAGTGGCATTTAGAAAATTTGCAGAGAAGTGAAATCAAAAGTACATACTCGAGAATACAACACAACAACAAATCACACTTATTTGCAATTATTTACATTCGGGGCAGAGTTTAACATCACCAACTACCATTTAAAAAAAAACCCAATTAGCACCTTTTGCCTATGAAAAAAAAAATGAATTTTGAGCAATTTTGTAGCGAAACTTGTTAAGATTGCATACATATTGCCATGACGTACTGGGTGCAATTTCCAATGTAGTGGCTAGCCAGCAACAAGTAGCAACTATTGCGAAATGCCTTACTTTAACTGCTTCCTGGTTTGATGGGTTCATTTCTTTGTCATGGTTGTGTTGCTTTTGGTCATATTTGCATGAGTTTTTTTGTAATGCAGTTTTCACTTGAACTTGGCCACCGCGAAGTGGAGTGACTTTAACTTTTTGCTCACGCAATTGCCGCCATTGCCGCTACACATTCCGTTGCCAGTCGTAATTTCGTAATTTGTGAGGCATTTGCTATAATGTTTTTGTGTCTTGCCACTTTACGCATCACTTGCCTAGTGCTAGAGTGGATTTTTCTGTCCCAGTCTTGTTTACAAACAACAACAAAACGCTGTTCATCGATCGCATCGTTCGGTGTGTGGTCTAGTCCGGTCCGGTCTTGGCTGTATGAGGAATTGCATTGACGCTATTACTTGAAGTGGTTGTTGCAATTTTTCAGTTTTAGTTTGGCTTTTTTGCAACTTGACTGCATTTGCATTACCCGCTTACATAACAAACTCAGCTGCTTCGCCTGATCGAACCGCTGCGCACTGGAGTTGTTTACCTTTTGGACATTCAATTCGTTTCGCCTCTGTTGGCGGCTGGACAACTGATTTGGAAAAAAAGAAATTACGCGACTATTACCGCATTGAATCAGCAAATAAATAAAAATAAAATTTTGGCATTTCAATTTTAGACAAAAGGCAAACACGAAGCACAAGTGCGTACAACACAAACCAGCGCCTTACTTTTTTGAAATGTGACAACGCTTCTGCTTAGTGAATTCAACACCTTCCACCAACCACTGCCAAACCAGCCGTAGCCACTACGATCGATGAAGAAATTCACGTAGTATTTCGTGTGTCTACTTGAATTTGTGGCCCATTTGCAGCGTCGGCGGCTCCCATCTACCTTCCACTGTAGACTTAAAATTGAGTTTTTAAAAAAATCGCACACTCAGTCGGCATACGTCATTTGCATTTTGCTGTTGCTTAAAAATTTCGAATTGACAAACAGAAAAGACTAAAAGAAACTAGTGGTAGCTTGGCGAAAAGTGAAAAAGAAAAAAATTAGCTTTTACAACAACAAACAAAAAAATACATTTTTAAAAAGAAAAAAAAAGAATTTTTGCAACCCAAAGAAATATTTTACACAAATCTGAAGCAGTGTCGTCGGAAATATGTTGCCGCATTTTCATTCCAGAGGGCAAAATGCACTCTGCAACGTATGCGTCACCGCTTGCCTAATGACGTTGTTGCTGGTGGACTGCTCTAACGGCTATGGTTTCGGGCGTTGTCCGAAATATCCTTCAATGCCAAAATTCAATATGAGCAAGGTAAGGCATCATATTGCATTATAAAATGTGTGCATCATTAATGAATAAGAACGAAAGAGTGCATGAAGCCAAGAAATCATTCATCAAATCTGCAAAAAGATGGGCTTAAAAGCCTATAGGCTTTTATAAAACTGAAAAACTAGAATACAGCCCCGAATGATTTTATCACGTCTTAGTGCACAGTGGGTGGCCTATCATTTTTATTTTGTATGAGAAGTAGGCTTGGTTTTTGCCAATTTGTAATACCGTCCAAATGGAAGCAGTAAGAATGGGAATGCGAAATATCGGATTGGATAGCTATGAGAGTTCCTATATGTTCTGGGTTTTTTTTAATTTCTTAAGTGCGTATTACAGAGTGTTTTTTTTCTATTCTAATCACTCGATTATATACACAACTTCTAATTAGTAAAAACAGATCTGAATACGGTTTCCATCAATTCCTTTTGTAAATATGTGCGAACAAACAAAACAAACAAAATTGGGTTAAAATAAATGCAGCAACAACAACTTTTGTTAATCAAATAAACGCCGGCAAAATGTAAAATACAAAATATGCATAAAGTAAAAAAATATTTCCACTTCACTTTTATTGTTGTTGTTTTCGTACAAGTGTTTGAGCATCTCGTATCATAAACTGGTTTTAATTTTTCAATTCATCTCAGAAAAATAGTTCAAAGTCATTAACTGATCAAGCGAGTTGCAAACGCATTTGATTAGAAGTAGAAGAAAATGTGTTTACACAGATTTTGAATAAAAAAAAAATTAAATAAATATTCGGGGACCGTAACAAGTGGCTAACAGCTAAGGTCTTTGCACTCTAAACTCATTATAGTGTAGAGTGCAAGCAAAACGATGCCAACTGTCAACAAAACATTCCATTAACTGCGCCAGCTCATATCGGTTTCTCTTCGAGCATTTGGTTTCCGCCATTATCGCCATTTATGCAAATTGGTGATGCGATCGCAAACCGAGCTCAGCGCCGACTGGCGCACTTTGACTCCGAGCTCTGCTCTAATTGTATTTTCAATTGAATTACGCAGTCGCTTGTAAAGTTGATTGAATTTATTTCTATTTTCGCTGATACCAGCAAGTCGTTTTGAAAAGTTTCAACTTGTAACCGTATACTATAGTGCAGGCAACTAGTCTTTAGATTTTTCTAACCGACCTTGAGATTCCGTTTTGTATTTGGAGAAAAACGGCATCAACAAACGCTTCGAACGGTTGAAGAAATAAATGAGATCAAGTACGTATCGTTGAATGGGCAACAATTTGCAAAAAAAAACATCAATTGGTTATGGCCATGTCCGATGCTGGATGGATGCTGCTGCACAAAGATTTGCTGAAGTTTCATTAAATGATCTCTCTCTCTCCGTTAGCAATGTACGTGTGTGATTCGTGATTCATTCGTGTTTTTGCTACTATAAAGTTGGTTAGTAAGCAAATGGTGTTAGATCTTAGAATTTTTAATTACCATTTAGCGAAAGTCGTTTCACAGACTTAATAGCAATAAAGCTATCAGGAATTTCTAAAACTATTCATTACTAGATAATAACGATACTAGTTCGTAGTTAAGCAATGCTTAAATCAGTTGCCACAGCTTAAGGGCTTCATTTTGCCTTTCGAAACTTCATTTAGTTAGATGAAGAAGCTTGAGAAGAGCCAGTAATTGTTTTGGTTAATAGTGAAAATGTTGCCATAAACAGTAAATTTTCAGCTGGGGATTACTTTGGTACTTATCCATATTTTTACTGCATTTCAGGTGCTAGGGCAATGGTATGAAGTTGAGCGCTCCTTTTATCTGCCCGAAATCGCTTCTGGGTGCACATTATTGGAATTTCAACCACTAAATCGCGGCGAATTGTCAAAATTTAATAATTTTAAACTTGAGGTGGCCATCAAAACCATTAATAGGCTGTGAGTATGCATTTACAGACAAAATATTCATTTAGAAGAATGCAATTTTTTTGTATTTTTCAGCACTGGAAATCCCACAATAAATCTAGGCTACGCAACGCCAGAAAATCGAAAGTCGTCTATAATGGATTTTAAAGTGAGTTCTTTGTATGTTGCATTTAAATTTTTCTATAATTTTTTTGTGAATTAAATTTCCTATTTTCTTTAATCCCTCCTTTGATTTTCAAGAAGTACAATAATTTCTTTATTTAACTTACTTTCATATTGTCCCAAGTTCAATACCCGCTTTCCCGATGTCATAGCGCGTCTCTTGCCCGGCTCGGGGAAGTATCAAGTGCTCTACACTGACTATGAGAATTTTGCCATTTTATGGTCGTGCGGCAGTTTGGGCTCGCTTGGCTATTCCGATCAGATTTGGGTGTTCGGACGTGATCGTGACTTTCCCGCCGAAGTGAGATCGAAAATTTACGATGCATTGAAGAAGCTAAGCTTGGATCCGGAGCGGCTCGTTTTGAGCAAAAACAAAAATTGTCCAAATACGTTGTAATTTTGCAAAATTTACATATAAAAAAATATTTTAATTTATATAAAAGAAAAAACATATATATGTATCTATATTAAGCTAAGATTTATATATGAATCTGTTAGATTAGACTTCTGTGATATATCAAAACGAAAATTGTGAAGAGCATTTGAATAGAGTAAAACGAACAAAATAATAACAAACCAAATTATCAAATTAAATTGTAAATACAAAAATTGCAAATAAAATGTGTTTTAAAACCAATCATGTAGCACTTGTTGTAAATTGTAAACAAGTATTAGAAAATATTTATTTAAACAATTTGCGTCTTAGTCAGTGGGTTCGATCGTGAGTGGAGCATTTTGTCCAATAACAAATAAACAAGATTTATTTTAATCTTGCGAAAAGTTGCAAACATCAATTAACATCAAAAGTTCTAATTAGTTTTCAGAGCAGTTCAGAAAGATGTACGGGTTTTGCCACAATGTCAGTTGCGTTTTCAATGTGGCAGATAAGGGATCGTCGCTTTTGAAATGCGAAAAATCATTTTGATAATATGGATTGCATTTGTAATGGCTGAGATGGGACTGGTGGCAGCTGCTAGAGGAGGTGGTGGCGGCGGTCATGGTGGTGGCGGTGGACATGGTGGTGGCGGTGGACATGGTGGTGGCGGCAGAGGTAATTTTGGTGGCAGAGGCGGCGGTTTTGCAGGCCGAGGTGGTGGATTTAATGGCCTCAATGCCGGCCGTGGTATTGGTGTAGCTTATCCTCCTCTTGGCAGAGGTTATCCTTTTTATCGGCGGCCCATCTACGATGTGGGACCCTACTATCCACCAATTTATATTTAAAAGCACCATAAATAAATAATCAATTTTTTAGTATAAGTGGGTTAATTAGTTAATTAGAATCGGAATCTATAAAAACAATCTATATATATACTTACATATATATATACTTACATATTATGTACTTACATTAATCGTAACAATATTGCTAAATTTTCACTGCGTTGGAATGAAATGGCAAAATATATTTAGTTTTATGTGAAACACTTTATTGAAATAGTTTTTGTGTGTTGGGTTATAAATAATTTTATACAATTGTGTAAACTACTTTTATTAAGAGGTTAGAGGTTTTCCAAGTGATGTATGTAGAGGTTAATAAAATATTTTCTTGAATATTTTTTTATTATTTTTTCTTTTGGTTGGTTTGAGTGTAAATGGAACTTACTCGTATGTAAATACCAAAAAAATAATTTGTATTGTTTCGATTATTTCATTTAAGATACATACATACATACAGTGGTAAAAAATGATTATGTCGACATCTTAAAACCTTTTAGAACGAACAACTCAATTGTAAAAAGTCTTATTAGATTTAAGGAAACGAAAGAAATTCTATACGCTGACTAGATATGAATTATTAATGCGTCGTTGAGTACCTACTTATATAGACAAATAATACAACTGTTTGAAAACATACAAGTGTGTATAAAAGTCCGGGGAAGACTTTCTGTTGCGGCGGTAAGTCTTTCAGCATAAAACAGGGTGTTTCGTTGTGGAGTCCGAATTGCTTTAACAAATTTATTTATAAACTATTGAAATTACCCAAATTGCAAACTATGATCCACTCGATCCGTCAGACTCTTCTCGTCTACAGCATTGTCTTGCACTCGTACTCCACCTTACTGTGCTCTATGCAATGATTGATTTCGGCAAAACTAGGGCGTTCATTTGGCTTGCGATTCCAACAGCGGCGCATTAGAGCGTACACCGACAGCGGGGTGTTGTCGGGACAACTCAACACATTGCCCTCCTTGATGAATTTGATGACCTCTTCGTGGATCATGCCGAAATACGGTTGCAAGGCGAACGAGAATATCTCCCACAAGCAGATGCCAAAGGCCCACACATCCGATTCGATGGAGAACTTATTGTAGAGTATACTCTCCAACGGCATCCAGCGTATGGGTATGACATCGTTTTCGTCGCCCTTGTAGTAGTCCTGCAAGTAGATCTTGTGCGAGAGACCAAAGTCGGCGATTTTCACAACCAATTGGTCACTAATGAGGCAGTTGCGCGTGGCCAAATCGCGATGTACGAACTTACGCTCGGACAGATACACCATGCCGGCCGCTATTTGTCCGGCGATTTGCAGTAAATGGCCCTCGTTCAATTCGGGACGATTGCGCGGCTGTGCCTGGTGTGTGGCAAAGGGCGAGCAACAGCGCAAGTATTCGCTGAGATCACCGGGCGACATAAATTCGAAGAGCAGACACATGGGCCGCCCGAGAGCACATACTCCTAATAGCTTTACGATATTGGCGTGATCGAATTCGGCTAGAAGCTCGGCCTCACGCTCGAAGTCCATTTGCATTTGATCGGTGGCATCGTCTTTTAACATTTTGACAGCCACAAGGAGATCATCGCTGCCGGGCACTAGACCAGGAGCCTTCGCCTGTAATATAGCCAATAAAATAATGGATCAGAGTGACTTACATAGTCGTAAGTATTCTAAGGTTCTTTCTTTATATAAACTCACCTGAAAAACTCTTCCGAACGCCCCCTGACCCAATGAACGTACATAGACGATATCACCACGCGGATACTCTAGTTTCTCCAGTTTCGAATTCATCTTGGTTTTTGACTCGCAGACACCGTGAATCGTTACAGTGCTGCGTATCGTTCCACACTTATTGTTTACAACCGCCTGCGAGCCCAATGTTTCGCGACTAGCATTCAAATTGCAATTGTCGCCCCTCGCGGAAACATTGCATTCGGAGGCGGCAATTGGCGGCTGCTGTTGGGTTTGTGTCGTGTACCCTTTGTGCTTGGAGATTTTATACACCAACAGAATTATCAAATGCAGAGCCACAATGGCGATGAAGCCAATGCCCGCTAGCAAAAATATCATTGAGGGTGTGAAGAAGGTTTCCATTTTAATCGGAGTGTTCAATTCCATTTTGGCATCCACATAGTCCGCTAAAATAGAGAGTGATTAGCTAAATACTGTTCATTTGCATAGCATGTGCACCTACGACATATGGGAATATCGCAATGCTGCCATCGCGTTGACTCATCCTCCGAATAGCACCAGGGAAAGGGCTCCTCGCCGCCCGCGTTCCGACAGTAGTTCTCACCCTCGGCAATTTGTGGAAACACCAATGGAGGCTGCATGTGTTTGTGGGGAGACTGTACGTCCCAACGCTGGCAGGGGATACCAGTTTTGGTCACATTGGCAGTGCCGAGATAATAACGTCCATTACCATTCCGGCAATCGTCTGTGAGGAAGGCACGCATGAAAATGTATTGAAAAGTTAAAGAAAAAAATATCAATCGTACAGCTGACTTCGTCTTCTTTGATTTCGGTGAGGCCGATGTAGGAACAAGTTGCCTTCTTGGCCGTAGCGTTGTATTTGGGCAGCACCGAACAGTTCGGCAGACGGAAGTGACCACGGCTCTTGATGAAATTGTTGCGCTCCTTTTTCTCCTCTATCAAAACCCAATCGTTGTAGCAGTACTGCAGATGTGTGGCCGTGCAGTCCTCATAGCAAAGGGGCACCTTTATTGTGCGTCCAGCTTCCATTTGGCAGCGCGGAAAGGCATATGCACACAACATTTTCTAGGAAGAGACAATTCATTCAAATTCAAACTCATATTCTAGTCGAAGGAGCATTCCTCCTCACCTCTGCGGCAATTTTGCACAAGCCCGTCAGGTCCGAAATTAATTCCTCCCATAAGGCGGTCGTTATTTGTTCGTTCTTCCAGCCGCCATTGGGGTCCTCGCGGCTATACCAAACCTGCCCGCTTATATACTGTTTACATATCTTTCCGTTGTATGGCGCACAATAGCCTTTCTCTGCGTGCACTTGCTCCCACGAACTCTCCTGTTCTACACGATGATGGTGATGGCGTCCTGCCGGCACGTCCGGCACGTCGGTTGTCTTCAGCGAACTTGCGGTCGCACGGCCACCGGTTGTAAACAAAAACACGCAAAGCAAAACAAATGTCGAAGAAAAACTAAAACAACCCCGCTTATCGAAATGTGTAGCCCCACTCCGGCTCTTCAACACCCCCGGAAGATTGGGGGTAGTAATCGAAGCGAACATTTTGCAATGAGCTGCTCTGTTCCCCAACGATTTTCAAGCCTTTTCTTTACAAGTTTTTACCATTGTTCGCCACAAACGCAATCACTACAACTCAATGGCAATATTTTAAGAGTAATTTGCTAATTTTTTGCTTATTTTTTGTTGGCAAATATTTTATCTTTTCTTTACAGCTAATCGGAAATGTTTCGCTTTTCACTCGACGACGCCTTTTACCTACTACACAATGGATGGTATGTCAGGAGCCAGGATAAAGTGGTTGTTTGGGGGTGGTTTTTGCGCCGAAAAACAGGGTTGTTAAACCGTTATCCTGGCTTCTGCACATTCTGTTGAAGGCTGTCTCTCACAGGGAGAAGATGAATATAAATGAAAATGAATCCAAAATTTCGAATTTTCAAATATGTTTTTCGGAATTTTATTTAAATTTTTGAATTAAATTTACAACATATTCGTTTTCTACAATAAAATAATTCACTTTTCATCGGGAACCGAATCCAGGCCCTGCAAAAAGAAAAGGCAAAGTGTTTGTACCAAATTATATCGTCTCCTAATTGCAAATTTATTGTCGCTTAGTTAGAAAGTGGAAAAGACCAGACCCCCATTTAAAGCCAAACATTTTATTTTATAATGCAAATAAATAAGATGTGCTGTAACTCTCAAACTCTTCCAAACAAAAATTGGTAATTTTTTTAACGTATCGTAGAGTTAATTTTTGTCTTAAGCGACAGTTAACTTCAAAAATACATAAAAGAAAAGGTGAAAACTGTCTCCTGCTAAATTTACTTTTTGGCGCTTAAGACCATTTCGCGGGATGGGCTCTATAAGCAGTAAGCAACAAACAAGGAAGAAAGGAGAGCGTCCACCGGAAATACAAAACTACCCTTTTGGAAAGGTTTCAGGCCAAAGGAAACGTATTTCACTTGGTGGTTTGAAATCAGCGCAAATAAACCCTGTCAAATGCCTAACATAAATAGTCACGCGAAGAAACTAATACTGGCAAGTAGGGACAATAGAAGACTTGAGATAGCTTAACAACACGGCATAACATCTAATGAAACTATTGGCAGTCTTTATCTCCAAAATTCTACTTATTTGCCATTCGATCGTCTATCTAGTCGTTACAACTTTCATGCTGTAGTCGGTACTCACGTTCATGATGTATGGATTGTTTGTTAGTCGGAAATCGCGCTGATACATCACTCGATCGAAACGCTCGTCCATGTTGCGCCGATAAGCCTGTAAAAGAGTAGGGATCCGAGATAAATTATTCGTGGCTAGGCTAATGTACAAGGGAAGATCAAAAGCAATAAACAGCCGAAATACAATAAGCGAGGCTGCTGAGAATTGAACTATGATTGGAAAATGTCATTTGTTGCTTCCAAACTTTCGATTATATAAGAATTTTGGAATCTTACAAAAGACACTTACATTGCCAAGAGTCAATTTCTGGAGGCCGTACAACGCGTATGTGGGCACGGTCAGAGCCACGGTGATGATGATAGCGGGAGGTAAGATTTCGAACCACATTTTCCTTTCCTAATTAATAGATTTGTGTTTGTGAAAATCACCGTTTGCCTCCGCAAGAAAAAAATCGAACACCTAGAAAAATGACAGCCAGCTGATTGCTATAGTTGTTTTTTTTTTTACATTTGAGCGTTGCCAACTATTTTAAATGTCTTAAGGTGCATTTAGACCACACGAGCGAACTCAACTTTTGTTGCGAACTCCAATCGCAAACAAAACTCGTGTTCGGAGAACCGTTTACACTGCCTGAATATTTATTCGCGAACGATCGTCGGAAACTAGAGATTTGTTCGTTTTTAAGTGTTTACACCGCCCGAACATTTCAACCGTGCGATCTAAGTGCAATTTAAGAACGTCCAATTAGGGTGCGAAAACACTCAATATATTTTTTAACAATAAATAACTGCGGTTGATATTGCCCACAAATCCGACCATAACGCGTTCTAGAACAACTAATTAGGCCAATGATAATGATTTTTTGTCCTTAAATTTGTAGTGTATAGGTGGAGGTAGACCACACGAACGAAATGCCGTTCATTCGGTTAGTGTAAACACTTCTTCTTGCGAACTTTGTTTCGAGAACTTTGGCTCGTTCAAAATGTTCCGGCAAACTCTGCTTGTGCGGAAACAAATACGAAACTTGAACTTTTACTAAATAAATACCCATTTAATATCCCAGAAAATTTTTCATACCCGATTAACATTGTAATTAATTTTCATGAAAATTTTTTCTAGTAGGGCTCTTGAAATCATTTGAATAATAAAAAAACCGGTTAACCGAACGTCGGATTAGTATGTCGTTTATACGAATACTATTCGGTTAATGATATTCGATTAGTCGCTCAGCTTCGACTATTCGATTAACCGTCCACTGTCGACTAGTCGGTTAACCGTTCATGTTCGGTTAACCGAATAAGAGTTCAAATCGAAATCAATGTAGGGACATAATAAACAGTTTCCTTCCTTCCAATTTTCTAAAAATTTAATCTAAAGATGCATTTAGATTGAACGACCGAATGCAGTTGCGAACTCCACTGCAGTAATTTCATTATCCGCTCTTTGTCAGAATTTCTCGACCATGATAGTGTAAATAGTCTAAATGTGCATGAAAGCGATTTTCCTCTTAATTGTGCTGTAACTTTGTTTTGGAAAATATTACTTAACCTAACTTTTTTTCCCAACGAACAATTTTAAATTTTGATATTATTTTATTTCAAAAACCAGTTACTTTAAGTACACATTGTCTGATATTGATATTTTATTTAAAGAAAAAACGATTTGTTGAGTGGGTTCTCTGTGTACTGGGCTGTGTAGTAGTTGTAACCATAACCATTAAAGTCGACCAGGATTGCGTCCCAAAGGTTGTTGTTGCCGTACTCTTGATTGTTGTTGTATGAGCATCCATTGCCGGCTTGGTTGTTGTGGTATGAGCCTCCACTGCGGGTTTGGTTGTTGTTGTGCGAGCCTCCACCGTATACTTCACCGCGGCCTCCATAACCATTGCCACCATTATAGTCGAACGGGGTTGCGTCCCAAAGGTTGTTGTTGCCGTACTCTTGATTGTTGTTGTATGAGCCTCCACCCCGGGCTTGGTTGTTGTTGTATGAGCCTCCACTGCGGGCTTGGTTGTTGTGCGAGCCTCCACCGTATATTTCACCGTGTCCTTCATAACCATTGCCACCATTATAGTCGAACGGACTTGCGCCCCGAAGGTTTTTTCCGTAGGCCTGCTTGTTGATGTGCGAGCCTCCATCCCAGGGCTTGCTGAAACTTTTGTAGAGGGAGCCTCCGCCGTGTAGTTGGTCGTTGTGGTCGTATGAGCCTCCAAAACCATCTTGATTGTTGTTGCTGTTGTGTGAGCCTCCATGCCAAGAGTTGATGTGCGAGCCTCCATCACATGGGTTGCTGATACTTTTGTAGAGGGAGCCTCCTGCTTGATAATTGTTATTGAAGCCTCCACCGCGGGTTTGATCGTTGTTATTGGAGCCCCCACCGCGGGCTTGGTTCTTGTTATTGGAATCTCCACCGAGCGCTTGATTGTTGATGTGCGAGCTTCCATCCCAAGGCTTGCTGAAACTTTTGTAGAGGGAGCCTCCGCCGTGTAGTTGGTCGTTGTGGTCGTATGAGCCTTCAAAACCGGCTTGATTGTTGTTGCTGTTGTGTGGGCCTCCATGCAAAGAGTTGATGTGCGAGCCTCCATCACATGGATTGCTGATACTTTTGTAGAGGGAGCCTCCAGCTTGATCATTGTAATTGAAGCCTCCACCGATCGCTTGATCGTCGTGGTTGTTGTTTACGACTATACCGCGGATTTGGTCTCTACCACTTAGATACTCCTTGCAATGGTCACTCAAGGTAATAATATCCCATAGTATTTTATTTTTCTGAAAATAAAAGTTTCGTTTAAAGTTAAAATTATTGTAAAAATTGTGCGAAATACTTTTTTATTTTGTCGATATCTCAATCGTTTCTGGCGTTTTTGTAGTTTGGTCGGCATTTGTAACTATTTTCTAAATAAATCGTTCGATCTTTCGAGTTGAAATAAAATTTTCTTCTGCAACAAATACCAAAGCCTCCTTCCCCTTTCAAAAAGAATATTGCTGTTTGATTCAAAATTTAAAACATAGAAATAGAAATTCAAATACCGAATACCAAATGCCGAATACCCAGTGCTGCCTTCTTTCCTCAACGGACACAAAAAAATCCCACGAAACTCCCAGACACAAAAATAAGACGAATTTCAATTCAAAACCCTCTTTCCTCTGAATTTTCGGTGTAAAATTTTCTATGATACAAAATCACTATCATGTGATGAAAAAATAGGCAAAGAACTAACACATTCGGGTATCTCAGCGCCTAAAAGTGTTGTATGTAGCTCAACAAACATTTTGAAATTGTTTGAAAAAACTGGTTCTAAAAATAGAAATTGTGTTGCTGAGAAATGGGTAAAAAGCTTTTTTCTAAAAATTTAAAAATTATTGGATTCTAAAAAAAGCTTTAAAAAATGTATTTTGCTCGTTAAAGAAAGAAGGCGTTTAAGAATTCGTTAACGAGTTCAATTATGAAGACATTAACTATATTTTATCGAGGAAATTACAACTATCGTAATATACGAGCGAAAGCCGGATTTTTCTCGAATATTTTTATCGACACAAGTTCGTAAAATACGATTATCGCCAAAAGTTCGTTCAATTATTGGCTGGGATGGTGAGAAAAAACAGCTGTTACGAATTTTTAGTACCATGATAGAAATTTTACAATCGTTTACTTCTAACCTAAAAAAATTGATGACAAGCATCCAGAAATCCGCTAGTCACATAGGCTACAATAAATTTTTCATAGACTATTGGCAAGTTTATTATTTTTGCTTTGCTTCCATTTTGCGCGAAATTAGCCAGAGAAAAATCAACAAACCTAGTTCGTTCGACAAATAGTTCGTCAGCAGAGAAAAGAATTGTGGGATTACAAATTGAAACTTCTTCTGCTGCAATGAAAACCTGCGGAGGCGTTCCGGAAAGTGTTTTTCCTGCGGGAGCTCTAGTGCCAAAGGCGGAAACGGGCGTACTAAATTTCCTCCAAAAGTACCCCGAATTCAACGGACGCGATGTAACGATAGCAATTTTCGATTCTGGCGTTGATCCCCGAGCCACGGGGTTAGAGGTAAGTGGTGGCGATATCCTTTGTCCTTTGTTCAGTTGTTCGAATCTAACCTCATTTTGGCAATCGATGTACTCCATTTTTTGTTGACGAACAATTTTGTAATTGCAAAAATTCCAATTTGCCCCTATTATAGACTATTTGCGATGGGAAAACGGCCAAAGTGATTGAACGCTTCGACTGCAGCGGCTGCGGTGATGTGGACGTGTCCAAGAAGGCTTCTGCTGACTCTAATGGTTTCATTACGGGTCTTTCTGGCCGCCAATTAAAGGTAAGTTCGGGAACATTTTTCCTGGAACCGTTAGTATGTAACTGTAATAAGTGGGGTTGTGCGCAAGTAATATTTTCTTGTTTCATAAAATTCCAGTTAGTTAAACTTATTTTATTCTATTCAGAAAATCAATTAAATTATTCTTTGCCACACACGCACTGAGCCATTTCGGGTTTCCCCCTAATGCTCTCCAATCTCAAAACTTGTTTCCAATTTCATAAACATTCTCCTCCACAGCTCACCCCGCAAATGGTTGCTTCCAACACTGCCAACGGCGGAGAATATCGCCTTGGCTTGAAAAACTTTTCCGATTTGTTTCTGACAAAGGTGCGTGAAAATGTGACCAGTGCAGTCAAACTTAAACACTGGGATGGTAACCATAAAACAGCCATAGCCGAGATATCACGCAAAATTAATGAATTCGAAGCACAAAATGCGGGTGAGTATTTTTAAAATTGATTTCTTTGATTTTTTTTCTAATCTGAAATTGTTTTTGTTTTGCGAAAGATTGTTCCAAATTAACTTGGGATAAGAAACTGATCAAAGAGGACTTGGACAATACATTGGAAATGCTCAACAATTATGAGAAACTCTATAATGACATCAAAACATCGTACGATTGTATTTTGTATCAAACGGAGAGTGGCTGGCAAACCGTGATCGATACTTCCGAAAAAGTAAGGTCCACAAGATTGTTGTATGCCCTTCTTTTCTATACTGATTTGTGTCTTGTGTTCTAGGGAGATCTGGAAAGTGCTCTTCACCTCGGTGAATATTCCAAAACGCACGAAATCAAGAATGTCGACGACTACATGTCCGTCTCTGTGAATGTACATGACGCGGGAAATGTTCTTGAAATTGTGGGCATGTGCTGTGAGTAGTTTCTAGTGACAACTGCAACTCCTTGTGAGGCCAACATTTGTTGTACGAATTTCAGCTTCCCACGGTACTCATGTGGCTTCCATTGCCAGCGGCAATCACTCTTCGAAGGATATCGATGGTGTGGCTCCAAATGCCAAAATCGTCTCATTAACTATAGGCGATGGTCGTTTGGGTTCCATGGAGACCGGCACTGCGCTCGTGCGCGCCATGATGAAAGTGATGGAGATGTGCCGTACGGACCGTAAAATTGATGTGATCAATATGAGCTATGGCGAGCATGCTCACTGGTCCAATGCCGGGTAAGATCGATAAATTATGCAATGGAAGTTTCTTAAATTCCTTGTGAGATTTCATTTTATAATTTTTGCTTTTGCGTTTCTTGGCAAAACTCTCAAATCGACTCGAAACTGAATCTACTTTGAAATTTTCACGCAATTAATTGCAATTATTTGAAATAAACGAAAAAAGTCCTTTGGGCGACTCTAAAAAACGCAGAAGAAAAAGGAAACCCTACTCGAGGTAATTTTGACCCTTTCATATACGAAGCTATGATTAGAAATGGCAAGTCGAGAATAAAACAGTTTATTTACATATACATTGCTTTCAGGCTTTGGGCAAAAAATGTGAAATTCTGGTAAAAACGTTTTTATTCTGGGTGCGTCATATTATCTAGCTCGTTTGAGTCTTTTAGTCTCCTCTCACTTCGGTATGATTCCTTAAAATCCTTTCAAACTGTCAAAAGTGATTAACAAATATAAAACACGCAATGTTACACCAACAATTTTACATTTAAGTGAATATAAATTCAATTTAATTCATTTCGTTAGTAGCCATTTTAAAATTTGTTTAAAGTAAATCAAAACAAATGTGTTAATACAATGTCTCTCATGTGGCTCTGTTTGAAAACATGTTGGCTTAAAGGTAAATCAGGACCGCTGATAACGAATCCGAGATTCCTTTTGCTCCCTTACCCCTTGAATTCTTGTAATTAAATTCCTTAACCTCAACTTGGCCAAAAAAAAGAAAATACCAAACTTTTAAATTTTAATCTTTTAAATCAAAAAAATGTTTAACAGGCGCAAATCGGTTTTTTTTGGAAGTTCTGAATATTTTTTCCAACGAACGTTAATTCTTCTTGGGTTTTCAATATTTGACATTACATTTTCAAACTGCAATTTAAAGGTAATTGAAATAGAAAAAAAAGCAATTACATTAATTGTAGTTGAGCATATTTATCATTACAGAATTTAATTGTTAAATTGAAAATAACATCGATTTGTCAGTGGAAGAAAATGACAATAATGTAAAAAACAAATTTCAAAGTAAATTCAATATAACGGCAATTGTATCCTTTTGGTTGCTAACTTGTTCAATTAACATTGAAACCAATTGCAATTGCAATTTGTTGTGTTATTCATCAAATTTATTTGTTTTTTAATTTGGAAATTGCTTCACTTCCAGTCGCATCGGCGAACTGATGAGCGAAGTGGTCAATAAATATGGTGTCGTCTGGGTGGCCTCGGCCGGCAATCATGGTCCTGCTTTGTGCACTGTCGGAACTCCGCCCGATATCAGCCAGCCAAGTTGCATTGGTAAATATTGAAAGCCATAAACTTTAGCCTGTCTTAATTACCTTTCGCCATACACGCGCGTATACATTTCTCTTCTCTTGCAGGTGTTGGTGCCTACGTCTCACCCCAAATGATGGAAGCTGAATACTCGATGCGTGAAAAGCTGCCCGCCAACGTTTATACGTGGACCTCACGTGATCCCTGCATCGATGGCGGTCAAGGGGTTACTGTGTGCGCACCAGGTGGTGCCATTACTTCGGTGCCACAATTCACCATGAGTAAATCGCAGCTTATGAACGGCACTAGCATGGCCGCACCACATGTGGCAGGCGCAATTGGTAAGCGTTTCAGTTAAGAATATTTCATTGGCTTTGTAATGGCTGGTGCAGTGGTTTCTTTCTTTTAGTTAAAAAAAGCCTTTTTACTTTATTTTAATGAAATAACAATTTTTTTTTCATTTGTTTTACTTGTGGTTTTCTCTCAGCACTGCTGATTTCCGGCTTGAAGCAGAAGGGTATTCTTTATTCGCCGTTTAGTATAAAACGGGCCGTTTGCGCCACCGCCAACAAATTAAATTATGTCGATCCATTTGCTCAGGGCAGCGGTTTGCTGGATGTTGAGAAGGCTTTCGAACACTTGGTGGAAAATGAAAAGGCTGCGGATAATATGATAAGGTACGTTTCTTCTCCCAGTGCACTTTTTAAACTTTTTTTTCAAATTGTTTTTTTTACTTTTCAATTAGATTCTCTGTGCGTGTTGGTCCCCAGAATACAAAAGGAATTCACATACGTGAGGGTGTCTTACAGAAGCCCTTCGAGTATAATGTCAACATTGAGCCAGTGTTATTCAATGATAAGGAGGCGGGTAAGAATTCTACACATTTTTATTTAAGTAGGCGAGTGTCGAGTAATGCGACACTTCGGGTAATTTGCTTATTAAGTTATTAGTGCCACATTAGTCGGATAATCGGGTAAATTGACAATATAACTACAATATAACTAACACAAAATAAAAAACTTCCAAATAAAAAAAAAAATTCAAAAAAGAAATTCCCGAAATAATTTTTTCCAACAAGATAAATAGAATAGAAGCAAAATGAAGGGAACGTCTGGGGTCGATAGTTAAAATCTACAGTAGTTACCGTTTGAAATAACGGACATCGCTAGAACGACTCAGGAAGAATGTGTGTATATACTTTTCTATACCTACCTCGCCTTCCGGTAGAAAAAGGTCCCACTTTTCGAACTTTTTTCATACAAAAATTACAAAAATTCGCGTACGCTTACTGTCGAGGCTATGCAGTGACGAGCACTGATTTAAAAACACTGCAAAGTAGTAATATCCAATTCAATTCTATAAGTACATTTTTACAATAAGAAACGGCTTCGGTTGCCTTTCGGTGTATTTAATTTTAATTAAATTACAAAATTCACTTTACATTTGACATTGACTCCATTGTACTACTAGTAGACAACCATAAACCATAATTACTCGCAATGGTTATAATCCTGATTGAAATTAAAATCCCACTTAAATGACTGCAGGTATTTGGAAATAATTGGCAATCATCTGCCTTTCATCATCAAAGAGCGTTTGTCATTTTCAACTTTTAATTAATGTTAAGGCAGATTTGAGTTTTTCATTTTTCCACTTACACGGGCATTTCAAAACGTAATTTAAACGCTCTTTGCACTTTTGGAAAATATTCGTCGATGAATTGTTGCATTGTTGTCTGTGCTGATTGTTTCTCGTTTCGTCTTTTTTCATTTCAGCTCCAAAGGATAAATTCAATTTCAATGTGCGTTTAAATTTGATCTCCTCACAACCGTTTGTACAGTGTGGAGCATTTTTGGATCTCAGCTACTCGACGCGTTCGCTGGCGATTAAAGTAGACCCAAGTGGACTACCACCGGGCGTGCATTCGGCAGTGTAAGTGTCCTCGTATTCGCATTTCAATGTAGCTCACAATTATTATACTTTGACGGGGGGAAGGGCGCAGGTGGTCGGGCACTCAAATATTAAACCTTTACTCAAGCCTCCTTTAAAGTAAATAAATCATGTGTGAGTGCGGAAGCCCACCATTTTATGGACTCTTGTGCTGTGGCTATTATCTTGCAATCGCTCTGTCATTATTTTCCGATTAAAACGTTTTTCAATTAATTGGCAAATTTGTATTGAATTTTTAATTAATTGAATCCCTTTACCTTCCACATTCATTTAGCATTCGCGCCTTCGACACGAATTGCGTACAGAAGGGGTCGCTATTTGAAATTCCCGTCACTATTGTACAGCCGCATGTGGTGAACTGTGAAGAGTCGCGCACATTCGAGCCGGTAACGCACAAGGGCGATGGCAGCATTGAATTTCAACCGAACACGATTCAAAGGGATTTCATTCTGGTGCCCAGACAGGCTACATGGGCAGGTGAGTAGTGAGTAGTGCACCGAGTTAAGCTACACCAAATTGCCAATTTGAAAATAACAACCACATCAGACGATAATGTGGGTGGCTGTGGTGCTGCATTCAAATCACCATTTGAAAATTGAAGTAGTGCATTCGTTATTTTCTATTTTGACTTGATTTGTGTGGACTCTCTTATTGGCTATGCTTGTCTTGTTATGATTTTCGTTACGCTTCGCTTTGTGATTTCCTCTTATTTATTTTTGCTCTCTCTCATCGCTCACACAGTCTTACGTATGCGTTCAACCGACAAAAATCGTGACAAGGATATTGGCAAATTCTTTGTGCACACAATGCAATTACTGCCGAAATCATCGTGTCGCATGCTGGAGACCATGAAGATTTTGTCTGTCAATTCGGAGAACGAGACCACATTGGCTTTCAAGTGTCAGGTTAGTAAAAACAAAAATCGGATTACTTTCTATGGATTGAAGCAATTAGCTTCAAGATTGCTCAGTGCGGGAGTTTCTAAAATAGAAGATTCCAGTAGGAAAGTTTCTCATCCAGGAAAGAACGAAAGATATTAACAAAATATTGTTCTTTTTATGTAAAAGTATTTTTTTACTTTTATGTCTTTTGTCCTGGGAACGGCATGAAATGGAATTATTAAATGAATTTGAAGTGCAAATTATCGATAAGCATTGAAAAAATTTCTGTAAAATATCAAAAACTTAAAAAAATTGGATTTAAAAAATTTATTTACAAAATTTCGAAAAATTTTTGGAAAACTTTTCTATCAAAAATTATTTTAAAAGATATTAAAAATTGACAATATCGATATCGATAAACTATCAAAAAATTGTCTATCAAATATAAACGAAATTATGAAAAAATTATCGATAAAATATAAAATTGGCAATAAAATATCGATAAACTATTAAATATAAAAGAAATTAATTTATCGAAAAACTATAGATAAAATATCGAAAAATTATCGATATAATTATAGAAAAATTATCTAAGTAGATATCGTACTCGCATGTGAAGGCTATTTTAGCTTCGATCAGACCAAATATAATTCTCTTCTAGATTTCAAAATGTTTACCAAATTACCTTTTAACATTAAAAATGTTTACTAATTATTAGTAGTGTTTCGGTTCCAAACGAATCTATTAGTGTGGTTTTCTTATTATGAAAACATATTTTACGTGTTTTTCATATAAAAAACAAAACTGTTACATTTCGTTTGCAACCAAAACACCCCTATTTTTGAAAAATTTTGTCAGCTCTCAATAGTTCAGTAAAGTTCAGTTTTGCTCAAAATTGTTTCACCTTTTTCCCCTTCATCATTTCACAGGAGAACAACATCCTCGAACTTTGCATTGCCAAATACTGGTCCAACTTTGGCAGCACTCATTTGAAGTATAGTTTGGATTTCCGTGGTATTCAGGCGATCAATCCCAACGCATGTAAGTAATTGAAAGTTTGAAGTTAAAACGTTTTTTTTCCATACATTTTCAGTCTCTAAATTTAAGCCTCATACAATTTTCAAAAGAAGCATTTAATAATGCCAAAAGCCAAATTGCAACATAGGCAATATGACCAGCCAACCAACCACTTCCTCCTCGGTTGTTTATGGGAGCGTGAAATTGTTCCACCCAAAACACGCTCGAAACCATAGACGGTTGCATGTAATATCCTAACTCAGTGCAACGTTAAAGCGAAAAGTCGCCATCTTAAAGCGAAAAAGCCAATTGGCAGTAAATAACTCGAACCACAGACTCAACACATGGCCCCATTTCGTGCAGAAGCCCATTTGTCGACAGGCATGGGAAATCTGTGCCAAGTGTCATATCGGTGGAGAATGCAATGAA
The DNA here is from genome assembly GCA_951394025.1 of Heteromyza rotundicornis. Lineage (NCBI taxonomy): Eukaryota > Metazoa > Arthropoda > Insecta > Diptera > Heleomyzidae > Heteromyza > Heteromyza rotundicornis. Next base: position 3,532,512 of record OX596011.1, read on the forward strand.
AGTGCGAGTATTCGCTGCCTTTTCGTATTCAGAGTAAAATAAGTCGTAAACAAGTTTTTATTTAAACTTTATTTTTGTTGTTTAATGTGTAAGCCGAAATACGCACTTTGTGAGTTTGCTGTAGTCGGCGTGACGACATGAAACGTTGACAGCAAGGATATGTGCGTTTGTCGGCTGATGGTGCAACGAAACTTATGCAAATTTCCTGCTTTTTACGTGCTTTCACGAAGCAGAGGCAGGCAGGCAGAGAGGACTTATTCTTTTCCCTTAATTCTTGTAGCGAAATGGATTTTCATTCCGGTCCTTGCTTTACTTGGATTTGTGTGTGCATGTATTTGTCTTGTTTGTGCAATTTTATAAAATGACAAAAGTTGCCGTCGTCATTCTGCATCCATCCATAGTAAGTAAATTGCAATCGCCCTGCTGGTGATGTCTATGTGTACGTTCCATTGGTGCATTGGTGTGCATATCACATTGCCTCCTTCGTGTATTTGCCATGAGTCTGGTGTGTGTGTGTGTGTGGTTATTTCTGCTCTGATAAGTGCCACATATTTGTTCGCATTTCATTCAATGCAAATTTCTTTTGTTCGCTTCTCAACAACTCACCCGGTGACGTGGTAGTGTCGTCTGAATGGAAAAGCTGTTGCCAGTGTGTGGGGAATTTGTGAAAATGTATAAGTACATAAGTAGGACTCGAAAGTTCGGCTCACAATCAGTTAATTAAAAAAGAAAAATTCTCCGACACACACACATGACAAGCATCCAGCAAAAATGTATAAAGAAAGTAAAAATCGGTCAACGTTAAGATCTTAACCATTAATAATTTTCTGATTTAAAAACCATATTCATAACTAAATCAGAATTTTCCCGATTCAATTGAATATTCAAAAACTCCATGGGGCATTGCTTTCGCTGAGAGTTTTCGTCACTGTCACTATCGATGCTCGAAACAAGCGTCAACCAAAATTCCGCTGCAAAAATTGCCAAGCTACCATCAAAAACAAGACTTCTTCTGCGCAAAACTATTTACATGAAGTGGCAAAAATACATTTTCCCAAACGGCTGCTGCTTGCAAGAACTTGTAGCATCTGCAGCATACTGCAATAGGGTCAACGTGATAGAGCGGAATAGTGTGCGTGGTAAAATTGCAGGATATTTCATTCATGTCTCGTTCCATATGTAGAGTTCACGGAGCACAACAAAATATAAATTCGGATGAATTTGCTGCTGCATTTTCAATTTCTCATCACGAAATAATTGCGACCAAGATAAATTCGCTCAACCGAAAAAGCACGATGGTAAAAAATGACTAATGCTGAAGCATCTGAACTGTAAGGCTAAGGAGAGCAGATGAACGGGAAGGGATATTGATGCTGACTCACACATTTCGTATGAGGAAATTTGTAATATTTTTGAGTTATGAGATAGCATAAAAATGCACAAGAATTGATTTTTCGCAATTGAAATTATGTTGGAAGAGGTTGGAAAATGTTCGTTCAATCAAGTTTGAAGCTATTTGCAAATATTTTTGTTCTGAATAACATGAATAATATTTAATAAATATGTGTTAGATTTATAAATTTTAGTTAGCATTGAGGGAATTTTACAAGTAAAATCTTCACTCGCAATTGGTTGCACACTAGACGTTTTCCTCATTATTTGCATTCACACCACACAGTAGAGTACATGAACCAAACCGCCAATGATTGTGTGTTCACCGACCCGACAGTAACTTTTGACAAACTTACGTACACCCTTGTATCGTCGTAAACTCGCACTAATTGCAATTTGGCAAGAAATTCGCTTTCAGCGCCAAGGAAGCGAACGGCCACGATTTTTTCAAAAGAGAAGTTCTTATTCTCCTCCAGTTCACATTAACTGCAATTGCATGACCTTGCCTTCATACCCTTTCAATTGGTTAATTTGCAGGTGTAATGCATGCAGCGCGTGGCATACATAAATTGGAGGTGACAGCACTCGTCAGCGAGGAACTGCAGCCTCAGATTCTATTGAAGACTGCCGCCGTAGTGCTCAAGCCCAACGAGGCGAAAATCTCACCGCTCAGCGCAACACGCGATGTCATACCCGAGGGCCGGCAGATCTACCAAAACGTATTGTCATACACTCTGCACGTGCCCAAAGCTCAAGAGATCGCTTTGTATGCGCCCATCTTTAATGCGATGCTGTACGAGGCTGAATTCGAGTCACAGTTGTGGATGATCTTCGATTGTAACAAGGCCAAGATTGCCTGCGGCGATGCCCACTCGCACACGTTCTACACAAAGTTGGAGAAGGGCGAGTACAGCATTAAGCTGCAGATACGCCACGAGAAACGTGATCTGCTCGAGAAGATATCCGAGGCGAATATGGTGGCTCTGTTCAAGCTGGCCAATGCCTTGGCTTTGGACGTGTACGATCACTACAATCAGTGCGTAATTGGTGGCCGTAAATTCACAACCAGCGTGGTCAAGGAGAATCCGCCGAAGGTGCTCTATGTCGGCCTATTGCCCCAAGAGAAATTAACCAAGGCTAGTCTGCCCAACAACTGCGCCTGGCTGGCCGGTGCTATGACTCTGGCCAAGGATGAGGCAGGCAAGCGAGTGGACTCGCAAGAGTTTACGTACATTCTAAGTCCTGCCGAAGCAGGCAAGAAGAACAACGGCAACGGTGCTGGCTCCAACACAAGCTCATCTGCCTCGGCCAGCAATGCGTTGAAATCGAAGACTACTGCAGTCACTTCTGCTGTAGCTGGTCCTACACCCGCATCGGGAGATGGTGCCGCAACAACACAACCGCCTGCCTCATCGGCGGCCGGCGGTCCAACATCACCCAAGAAGAATAACAAATCCAATGGCGATGAGTATGCAGAGGGGCTGCGCGACTTCCAGTGTTCCATGATTACCAAGTGTGGTAGGTTTTACACAAATCTCAAGAAATTACCAGAAATCCGTGTTTCAAAGTGAGGTTAGTTAATAGTCAGAATTATTCAATTTTTGCTTTGTCCTGCAGAACTCGAGAAAGCTGAGAAAATCTATCAGGAAGTAATTGCTGCTCATCCCAAGCATTTACCTGCGCACTTATTGCTGATTCAGAATATTGAATCGTCTGAGCTGAAAGCACAATATCCATTCACATTCGCCAAGTCATTGGACGCATGCGACGAGGAGAAATCTGATGACGACAAGCCAGTGGAACATATTCAAAATATGCGTGCTGCGTGTGTACGCATTGCCGAATTAGCGGACATCGTCATCAAGGAGACGGACAAGGATGCTCTATTGGCGTATTACGGCATGAAGAACGACACACGTCCGGAGGCCAGTAAAATAAAAACGTACGTTGACCTAAAAAATATTCACAGCTTATAGCAAAAAATTTACCCAAAACCAGCAAAATCATTAAAACTATTTTCTATGCATTTATTTTCCATATTCCAGGACTATGGATAAGCAGAAAAACAATTTATTGGAAGCCCTTTCAAAGAAGGGCATTACCATTGCCAAGCAAGCTGTTATCGATAACAATACCAAGGACGTCTTGGAGGATCTCGACAACGTCTACACGGAAATCATTAAATTTGCCGATGCCAATGACACAAAGGTAAGACAATCCCCACTCCTCATCGCATTTGTCATTTGAATGCTGTATTTCTTCTTTGACTAGGTGATTCAATTTTCGTTATGGCATGCCTACTCGCACGCCCAATACGGTCGCATGTATAAATACCTGCAGAAGTTGTTCGATGAGAAACGCAATCGCGAGAATTTCGAGGAACTAAACCTGATTGCCGGAGCCCTCAACTACGACCACTTGCAAACCGTAGTGCAGCGTATGACCATATCCGCCTTTCCCAATGGCTACCGTTTGTTCTAAGCACAGATGCCGACGTCTACAAATACTTTAAACAGAAAACCGTCAATTGTGTTTTCATTTTAAATTTAGTCCAATTCAAGTGATGTGTGTATAATCCTCTTCGCAGAAAACAAAAAGTAATGTTCTTTAAAAAAAACAACAACACAAGAAAAACCCAAACTATTTATCTCTTTGGCAATTTCAGTATAAATTTAATTTTTAATAGTATAAATTATGCGTTTTATTGTGGGAGTATGGCATCGGCGGCCACCTGGCTTTATCATATTTCATCAGCTCACATCATTTGCACATGAATTATGGCGCTCTTCTAATACAATTCGAAATGCAGCATGCAGCAAACTCTTTCCACCGTTGATTATGGTTCAACGGTAAATTTATGGTCGGTCTATATACAGGATTTTTCTTTTTGTCACGAATTTATAGATTCATTTTAAAATATATTCCAGCGACGTGTTTTAACTTTTAGCGCCCGGAAAAGAAAGAATTGCTTATAAATTCCATGAGAATCAAATGAAAATTTATTGGAACAGGGAACCGAACACGAGCTCATAAAATCTATTTCGTTGCAATATCAATTTCAATATCAAAATCGACAATTAATATGAAATATTAACACGTTGAAAGAAGTGTAAGTATAAAAAGGTAGTATATACTCGTAAATCTTTCTGAAAGCAACGCGTATGCATCGTGGTAATATTGGCAGGAATGGATGCCGGTCTTTATGCTTATTTTTCACTAGCTTTTGTGTGCGCTTGTTTGTTGGTTCTATGCTTTTTTTGGTATTAGCTCATGTGGTGAGTACCCGAAATCATCATTCATCATTGGACCCTTAAACTCCTCGGGGAGCATAGGTCATCACAAAGTCCCCACAATAGTTAGATTTTATTTGGGTCGCTTATACGTTCGTGGCCATTTAACAAGCAATCTATCAACAATGACTTTAAAAATTTTAAGAATATTAACTTTGGTTCCCTTTGGAAAGGTCTACTGGATCCCAAGCAATTACGTAGCGAAACACAAAGTAAATATCGAGAAAATGTAGTTTTAAAATTGACCTGTTTTTCAAACTTTTTCCTGGGCTTTATACAATTGTTTTTTGGATGCAAAAACTTTTCAAACTCTTTTCAAAAACAAACTACCTGCAGAAGACATTTTTGTGATACAAAAAGACAAAAAAAATAACCATTTTCTCAGGACGCACCCTATTCAATTTAATTTATTTTTTTTATTTCCATGTTTTAGTTCCATAGCTTGAGTAGCTTGTAAATACAACATGACATACAACTCAAAGGAAAAAAAATTTAAAAAAACGTTAAAATTAAAATTAAATAAAATTAAAATTTTTTATCGAAAATCTTTTTTTTAATTGTAATGGACACAATTAAAAAATTTAGAAAATTTTTCATCGCGAAAAAAGTTTGCAAAATGCACAGCCTAGATTATTTCTAAATTAAAACCACAAATGGAAAATCAAAACGCTTCCGAAAAAAATTTACCATTTCACAACTATTTAATTTGCTTGTGTTTGTTTAATTATATGTTTGCTAAACACAAACGATGGCCGAAATCACAGGCTCAACGTTATTCACGTGTTACACCGCCACCTACAACCGCTCGTCCTTACAAACGGAAACCAATTTAATTTGCATCAAATTATGTATAGAGCCGAAATGTATGGGAATCATTAAAAAGCCAACAGCAAAACTTAAAACGCGAAATAATTATGACAAAGTAAAAACAACGAAAAACCGAAATTAAATCCAACGGGATGACACGCGTGATTCGCATCGTAACGCTTCCGCAGAAACTAATTAAATGCACAACAATATTTACGATTGAAATGGAAATTTAAATAAAACGCCAAACTAGATACAAATACGAAATCCTTACACAAAAAACTATGGCAGGGGATGAACGGACAAACTAATGAAATCACGTGGCAATTTCATGCAGATTACACATGAAGTAAGCTAGACTGCAGTTGATATTTGCCATAAATCCTAACAGGAACGTCATAAAATTAATACTAATACACAGCCGCACACTTTGGCCGTGTAAGCACCTACATAATTTAATAAATTAATGTTTATTTTGTAATTTATGAACAAATAAATGAAAAGTACATATATGGTGGAGCAATTATGTCAAATCTGAAATGTGGTGAAATAAAAAGCGAACATAAAACACTCACACACTAGGTCTAAATACAGTCGAACTTCTCCATAGTGAGAAGTTCACTATATAATGAATTGATTTGTATGGGAGCCCCGTCTAGTTTTTGTCCGATTGGGCCGAGTGGAGAAGTGGAGAAGAAAAACACGTACCCAAATTTTCGTGTCGATATCTCCGAAATTGCGATCGCTATCGTGATGACAGACGGACATGGCTAAATCGACTCAGAAGGTGATGCTAATCAATTTTTTCTTACCGGATACGCCTCCTTATGGGCGTTACAATTTTTATTTTTTGGTGTGGGTTTTGTGTGTACCTTTCCGAGAATCATGATTGACGACCAGGGATCTAACTTTTTGCTACGACGAGAGTAGTAGTTAGTCGATTTAAAGGCAGTAGATTTGATGTACACGATGAGGGGTAATTGAATGAAGAAGGAGAAATTCAGAGTTTTATATATGCATAAATGTGAAATGTGCTATAAAATATGAACTTATTCCGCAAATTGACACAGCTTTCAACGACTCCGGCGAGCTTTTTCGTTAAATGAGTAAAGCTATGGAAAGCATTGACCTTATAGCAGATAAAATACAATCAAATCTCAGAGACTATTTCGTTTATCCGAAACCCCTATTTTCGTTTCCTAGAAAAGATTTAAGAATGGTGGATGGAAGCTCTATGGTGGTTGTTTGTCCAAGGCAAAGCTTGAATCACTGATTTGTGCTCATTTCCCATAAAAACCGTTTTATGGGAAACGCATATTTATGTACTTTGGTATTTAACTATAGCCTTGCCACTATGACTATAACATGATTGTATATTATTTACAACAACCTAAAAATGACTACGTGTGGTAACTTTTTTTTTTTTAGGCGTCGTCTAAATTTTGAATTATTAGAGGAGTCGTTCATAGGCTGCTCCTAGATTAGTAGGATTTCCGGAAGGAAACTTTGGGGCAGTTTCACAGTGAGTAAAATAGACTTTAAATGTCCGAGGTTGGCTCTTTTGCCAAAATAGGTTGGCTTATGATGATTTAAATGAGGTAACTTTCAGAAACAGCTGATCTGCCTTACTGATTCAGAGCACAACCTGCAAGAATATAATTTTAAAAACAGTGGATTTTATGTTCAGACTTTGTAAAAGTTTAGGCTTTTTTCTTATTGCTTTTTCTTATGATGCAAACAATCTTCCAAATATTCTTTAGCATGATCACACTGCGCGGTGTGATGATACTTTTTCGGTGGACAGTTAATGATCATCTCGTTCGAAACGCACTCGAATACCAGACCCGGATAGGGATGACAGTTGTGTGCAGCCAAACGCGTTTCCAGCTTCTTGACCTCGTCATGTGAGAGCATATCGCGGGCTGGAATAGAATCATTTCCAAAAAAAAGGTGTCAAGTCAAGGATTTGTAATTTCCGTGTGTGTTTACCATGTTTATCGCACATCTCATATGTTTTATACATCAGAGCCTCCGATTCTGCGTCGCCATGAATTTCGTCCAAATGATGCTTGATGACCTTCATGTTCAGTGACATCTGATCGGCTCCAAGGTACTCCGTTTTTTTGTAGGTACATTCGGACACACACTAAAGATTTGATGAACTTTTTGGTTGGTTGATATGCTCCCAAATGGCCAAAACTCACAAAGATGTACTCCATTTCCAGCTCTTCGTTGGTGGCATGTATCTTGTCCGCCCACTCGATTTGGCATTCAACAAACTCGTTGAACTCATCATGAATGCTGCAACAGAACTCGTGCTAATTGGATGAGCGGAACAAAAAACATTTTAATTATATTTTTCGGCATTAAAATATGACAGCCCTTCTTCTGTTCGTCTTACCATGGTGGAGGGAGCGTGTAATTCGCAGTCTTCTGCATCACGAGCAGCAGCAGCTCCAGAAGCAAACTGACAATCATTCGATATGAATTTGGAAGTGCGGAATGTAATTTTGTACGAAAACTTACCAGAACACATAAGGCGAAATATTTCATTCGATTCATTTTGTATTTAATTTGCTCTGGGCATGGATGGCTTCTATTGCCTTTATATACGACTTCCGGCTGCCCAAATGTGTGCGTCTAATTTACCATGACAAATACAATTTGCTAAACCATTTTTGTTTAATTGAATGCAATTTTTTAAATGTTAGATAGCATTTTTTTAAATTAAATTCTTGTACCTACATTGGAAAAAAATTGTGTATAAAATTAAATTGTTTAAAATTTTATCAATTTCCCCCCCTCAAAAAGAAAATGTTTGATTATTTTCAGTGCAGTTTAACAAAAAAATACATCACACTTGTAGATCATTAGCTGCAGTAAAGATAAATGATGGAGGGCACACAGGAAATCGATCACACACAAACCTACAACGTAGACAGACACTCCCCCATCATTCATTTTGTTTGAGTAATTTCACCAAATTCAGTATAAATTCAAAACAGAAGGAACATCTATTTTTAGATAACTTCACCTACACGGTCCAATGATTTTCACCGAACCAACACGCCGAAGAGAGTTCATCAGTAAATGTTCGGCGCTGTTAATTAACAAGGAAACAAATTCATCATAACCGTGGAAAGCAGACATAATTATGCTTGTTGTGTATTCTCCTATTGAAACTTCTTCAAAAATAGATCTTTAAATTGTAATCAAAATGAACGGCAAGAATTCACAAGAACAACAAATAAATCAAGTGTTGAAACACTGAAGCCATTCCTCATACCTTATTGCCGCTGTGGACAGGGAGAATTTTTCTGTTTTCTTAATTTGAAAACTTTTCCGACTTGTGTCGTGTCGCTTGCCGTCCACAAATCACTTAATCTTTTGTTTTTCCTGAATGTTTTCTCGTTTTTCGGTTTTTAATTGTTAGGCACTGACTTTATTTCCTCCAAACAGATGTTTAATTCTGCTGACGCATTCAAATTGATCACTGAGGCTCACACGAAGACATTTGATTTGACTAAAAGCTCTTTGGAAAATGAATCTTTTTTTCTGAAAATTTGACAGTTAGGTCCTCTCCTATAAAGGAACAAACTGGAGGGGTGCTCTTGTTCAATTTCAAAAGTACATGTACGTCGATGCCAAATTAAAATTCACTAAAATGATCCACATTTGGTTATGGCAATTTTCGATCGTATAATCGCACAATTAAATAAAATGCGTGGATAAAATGATAAATGCATATTTTACAGAAGTGGTCCAGAATTAAAGCTGGTATCGGCTAAATGAAAACAAGTCATTGCAATAGCTTAAACATGATTTTTCCCCGTGACAGTTTGTCTCTGTGCAACAGTTTGGCTCATTATATATATATTTCCTTACATATCCACATATCCACATACATACCAACGTACCTTTTTCCCATTATTTACATACCACCTTTAAGAATGACACAAATGCTCTGAAGTTCGGCCTTCTGTTGGGTCTTTCTTACACGTATGTAGTCTTACAATTTTTCATGGTTATAAAAATGTCAAATATTTCCAAATATCCCATAAATAAATGGCACGAGCAGAAGTGTCATGTATGATCTCCTCGCTAGAGAGAGCGCTGATCATCAAAAATTGTGCTCCTGCTTATTCGTGCGCCGTCGATTGTAAGATGGCCACACGTCGACATATGCCACCCATCATCGACAGAGGCATATATGCCACCCTTTTGAACGTTTCCAGAGGCGTCGTCGTCGTCGTCGCCGCAGTTGGCGCACGCACCGCTCTGCAGTAAAGTAGCGTGTGCGCGCTATCTGCTGTGTCTCTACACGTTACTTAGCTTAAGAGGATCCACTCAGTTTAAATTTAAATCAGTTGTCGAAGTGTAGCAACAGCGAACAGTTCGCTGATCGGACTAGAATCCGACCCAAACCGATTCAAGACTATTCCAAACGCGTACAAAAAAATATATATATTTTCTCATTTTCATTCAGTGGAGTTATTTTTAAAAATATATATTTTTGGAATTTTTTATTCTTTTGATCTTACCAAAATGTTGGAAGTGAAATTGTGAAACTTTTGATAAAATAGTGAGAACTTAGCACGAACAAGTTAAATTCGTAAAACAAAAGAATTGAAATATTTTTGAGTAGTGTTACAAAAAGAAACGATGTTTAAAATGTCCAAGGATATTGCACAATATTTGTGCCTACTGGTGACCCTGCTAGTGTGCGCCACGTGTGCTTCCGCTCAACATCACCACTTCCTAGATTCGTTGCGCGCCAACGAATTATACCAGCACGAAGATGAGTCCTGGCCAATTCAATACTTAACGAATGGTGACAGCGAATACGAGCCACTGCAACCGGAAATTCCGGTTAATTTCTACAGTGAGAAATACGATCAAATTTTTGTAAGTTAATTTTGAGAAAAAAAAAACAACCAATTAACTAGGAAACAGTTATATTAACTGTCATTTCGATAATTTCAACAATTTTAAAAAATTCTAATAATTTTACATAATTTATATGCGGAATCGGTTAAAAAAAGGAAATAACTAAAAAGTGAAAGTAAAATTTAGTAAATTTAGTATTCAAATAAGTGCATACATAGGCAGTGAACAGAGTTAATTAGTTCATACAATTGTTGAAGGTAGAACGGTAAAATTTAGTATTCAAAGAAGTGCATACATAGGCAGTGAACATAGTTAATTAGTTCATACAATTGTTGAAGGTAGAACGGGGCAATGGATTCCAGAGAATCGGCTTCCAGACCTTTGATATCCAAATGGTCGCAGACCCTTTCCCAAACAGAGAATATAAAAATAGGCTTGAATGTAAATTTAAGTGCTACAAATTTGTACACTTCCTTCGATCCCATTACAGCTCTTAAGGTGCTCTGCTGACTGCATCCGAGCCTACTAAAAGTATATCTGCCACGACAATTTGTGAACTTAAATCCATCCCGAATCTTTGAAGTCATGAATGGGGTGCATGGGGTGCATAGGATATATTTATATTTATGAAATAACAGCTCCTTATTTTTTAAGCTCCATTACAGAATTAAAAAAACACCAACATTTTAATTATATTACTATGAAAAAAAATAAAAGATCAATGTTGGAAATATAGTTGCTCACCGTCTATACACTACACTCTGTTTTTGATCAAATAAAACTTGTAAGCTTCTATTCCAGATTGAAGTCATTTACTGAACTAGAATTCCGCACATTCTTCACATTATCATCATCGATGCTCTAGAATAGCCTTTGTTTTCATATCAAGAATTACGAAAATGTAATCTGTTTATTATGGCATCTGTTCCGATTCTAATCGAGTTTAGTGGATTAGTTGCCAAAGTAAAACAAACTAACAAATAATTAAAAGTAATGACAGCAATGCAAAAACAAAATGCAGATGCAGTAGCAGCTCATTCAGAATATTCAGATTCGCTATTAGAGTTTGTTTACATTTGCACAGCCAGCAGCCATTGTGCAAGTGATAAGAGATTGAACTTTAATTTGGCATGGCTCGGATGGATTAATCAAAAATTAATCTGCGAAAAAACCGAAAACTCGTTTAATGAACCTCAATTCGGCAGCGAACGCATGCCGGTGGTTGTTAACCTTTTGTAAAGCAATTTGTAGTTTTACTTTCGTCGCAAATTTGTTTCAATATTTAATTGCTTTCGAACAAATCTACCGCAGCGATAAGAACACTCACACATACACTAATCGGCACTATCATTCCGTAATGCAAACATTTAAAATAAAATTTCAAACTAATAATTTCTGTCATTCAGCGCAAAATTAATACAAACGAATTTTCTATATTCTTTTTGGGATGTCTAATTTTATAGTCGAACATTGTTGTTGGCCTGTCAAAACGTCTCATCTCGAAAGATTTCAAAACATTTCGGCGCTTTTTTTCGATTTGGCACTTTGCGGCATACTTCATTGGTTTGCGACACCGATTCGCACGGTGGGTGGCACGGTCGGTAGAGGTGGGAGGCAGTAAAGAAATGCGGTGTAGAAATTCGCGCAAAGCCCCACTATAGCACATGGTGCGTCTAGGGAATTTGAAATGTTTTTGAAGGCGCCAATTGTACCCCGCTAAAGAACGAGAAAAAAATCTCAAAAACTAAGATGGCTTCGTGCCAAACACTTTTCCGCTGTGAGAATTATGAGTTCTTTTAAGTTTAATAGACTTGGTGTTATTTCTGTGTTAATTTACGGAATTTATGTGTCTACGTACACACGCCACACGGGCCCACAATGTTACCACTATAATTGTCATATCACAAATGTGCGAAAAAATAAAACAAGCAAGCAGTTTTGTGTGTTTCACTTTTCCATGTAAATATGGTAGGAACTTAAAAATAAATTATGAAAAGTGTATGTTTTTTAAAAAGAGGAAATAGTGACTGTTATAGAAACAATACACTTAGGACTAGTTTTATGCTAAGAACTTGTATTTACTAAGTGGATTATAGCTTTTTTTTTAGATAGTATCACTGATGCAGAATTTAATCAAGGTCAAGAATCACGCGTCCATTTTGACTGATCACGAATTCATGTTGACACATAATCTGTCCTCTGAATCTTGGATGAAAACGAGAGTCACATTTTGATTGAACTCATAGACCTAAGCCACTATGGAACTGTACGTCTCATGTGCAAGAGCGTTGTGAACTGGGCAATTGCATGTGGGTGTTTTTACCCCCTTGTTAATTTTGTAATGGTTCAATTTCTGCTTCTCAAATACACAATTTCGTTGAGTGTGTATAAAAACAACGATTAAGTTCGTGTTATCAATTCATAAATTTTCCGATTAATGAGTTCTGATTTTAATTATGTTTTTCTTTTTAAATGTTTACGCACATTTTGGCCATACAGCATGAAACTATTCCAAATGTAATGAATTTCCAAACAAATTTAAGTTTTATTTTGGAAAAGAATGAGAACATTGACCATAATTTATAGTTTCACGCAGCAATAGGCTTCAGGAAACTACCAAACTACAATATTTGGTTTACAAAATTAGTTAAAAAAAAACTCATGAGCGCTGATGCACTCACCTCGCTGTACGAACTCCAGGCAAATGCCACATATACTGCATACCTAGCACCTGTGTTCCACATATCTGAACACTTTGGTGTTTATTTTTTGAACTCAATTCGGTATTTACATTTTCGTTGGAATTTCGGAAAAAGTCGGAAGAAAAATATTATTCTTCAAAATGCAATGAAACCATTTGCATGCACATAAATTCCCACAATAACACAACACATAAGCGAGACGCAGAACACACATGTGCTGGATAACCACAAATTATTATTGGAGTGCATAAGAACGTTCAACAAAAAGAACAAAAAAAAAATGAACTAAATTTAGCAACCAAATGAGGCGATCGCCTGCCTTATGTGCAGCAGCATCAACATCCTCATCATCATTCGAAAGATGTTTATTTGTGAAGTGAACCGCCACCAGAGAATGGCAGACTCCCAACACATTCCAAACCGCAAAGTATTAATGATAGCATAAATTACGAACTCCTCGCGAACAGATGATGCAGCTAATGTCTTTGCTGTTGACGTCGCTGACGATGTTACGCCAAGGCGCGCATGCGTGAAGTGCAGATGAGATGCGATCGATCGATTGCACTTCCTCCTTCTCCGCCTCGTAAATGCATCTCAATTAACGAAACTCATTAAGCGACTCAGCCGACAGTCCCACAATGAATGAAATGGTTTGTTTGTATTATTCTTCCGCCACTTCTGAGCGTGGCCATTTCATGTTTACCATCGCATAAATGCAGTTCGAGTGCTATGTGTCCTACGCCATGTTCATTAGTCTAATGATCGTGTTGGCACTTATGGATGCACTCAGACAAATGCCCATATGTGACTTTATCGGTATCGATCTGCGTCATTATGTTAGGCTGCTAATTGGTATGCAATATAGAGTTTCATTTGACGTTTGATCATTTCGAATATTTCCCACATTTTCCTCTTGAAACATCAAAGGAGATACAGCGCCTCAAGTGGTGTGAAATACATTTCAGTATGTATGTACAAATGTGAGGGGAAGAGAAACTTAATTGGAAGGGTTTGCTGATTGATTTTGATTATCTTCATAAATGTAAAGACGTCAGAATTGAGTGAGACCTAATTGTAGTAAATATGGATAGATACTACGTACTAGCAACAATTTGGAGTAGGCCGGTACTTGGACAGACAAAAATTCGGTGTGGTTAATGGTTGCTTTTGACTAATTACACTCCAATAAAAGGAAACTTCCCCCAGTGTAGGTAGGTTCAGTGGGAAAAAGGAAAACTGACTTCATCTGGTAATAGCAGAACGCTCCTATGCGACAACGCCCCAGAATTGAATACTACAAGTTCGCTCACTTAAAATTTTGTCTCTCTTCCAGATCAACACCAACGGTATTCTCACATTCAACATTGAATTTGGCGAATACATAAACCAGCCCTTTCCCCTGGAGTATCCATCGATAGCGCCATTCTACTCCAATGTTGATACTTCGGGAGCCAACGCGTCCACTTCGATTTCGATTTTCGAATCGCAAAGTTCCGAGCAATTGGAGAAGGCCACCGATTTGGTGCACTATGCTTTCAATGACTTGCCCGATTTTGAAGCGAAAGACCTGATTGTGGCCACTTGGCAGAATGTGGGCTACTACGATTCCAAGACAGACAAACTGAATACGTTTCAGGTGAGTTTGTTGACAAAGTGTCTTAAGAGTTGTGTAGTAAGGTTTATACTCCTATTGCCAGGTCATTTTGATTGTCAGCGACGAGGAGACATTTGTGCAGTTCATTTATCCCGAAGGCGGTCTGAATTGGCTTCAGGGTGAGACAGGCCCACTGGGTTTGCCCGATATACGCGCTCAGGCTGGCTTCGTAGCAGAAGATGGACGTTTCCATAATTTGGACGGCTCGGGCTCAGATAATGTGAGATATTTTTTTTTCTACAAATTAAACTTTTGAAAAATGTTATTGAATTTTACGCCATTGCAGGTCAGATTCCTCAGCGATAACTCAAATATTGGTGTAGCAGGCGTTTGGCTCTATCGCGTCGGTCATCTCGATTTTCATGAAAATATTCAAGGTCCCACCAATACGGAAACACTCACCGAACCACCACAATCGATACAGACGTGCTCGGAGGGCAGCCAGCGGCATTGCCATTCCAATGCCAATTGCTTTGACAAGTCTGCAGGATTCTGTTGCATTTGCGATGAGGGCTACTTTGGCAATGGTTTGGTCTGCATTAAGAACAACATACCCATACGTGCGACTGGCTCGTTGAGTGGTGAAATCAATGGTCAGGTCATTGATGAACGTTCAAAGCTGCAATCCTATATTGTAATGTCTGATGCACGCAGTTACACTGCGGTCAATCCCGTAAGCACTGAACTGGGTACGCAACTGCGACTGGCCCTGCCTGTGGTTAGCACCATTGGTTGGTTGTTTGCCAAGCCAATGAATGGAGCCCTAAACGGTTACCAGTTGACTGGTGGAGAATTCCTGCACACTTCCAAGCTGCACTTTGGCTCGGGTGAAGTTTTGATAGTCAATCAGACTTTCGAGGGCTTGAACTACTGGGATCAGTTGTCTGTCAAGATTGAACTATTCGGTGAGGTGCCCCATGTGAACCATGAAGCCAAATTCCATATGGCTGATTACATTGATGAGTACATTTTTGTGGCGCCCGGTCACTTGCGGTCGGTGCATGCTCATACGATAGAGGTGCCTGAAGAGAATCGAGTGATCCAATTCCAGCTGGATCAATCCATATTCTTCGATAGGTGCTTGCTCGATGGGGATGCTGAACCCACGGGCACCACAGTGTTGCAGAAGGTTTCCAAGATTGTCTTGGACTACTTTGAAAGGGATCAGGCTTTGAGGACGAGCGTCTTGACGAAAATTGGAGTAGATGCCGAAGCGAATGCCTGCACCGATAATAGCGCTTCATGCGGTGAAAATACAGTGTGTGTTCCGTACGAGGACACTTACAGGTGCGACTGTTTGCATGGCTATGCCCCGGAGTTGGACGATAATGGTACGGAAAATTGCGTGGACATTGACGAGTGTCACTTGGGTACTCATGCCTGCGACGACCAGGCTCTGTGCACTAACAATGAGGGAGGCTTCAGTTGTGTGTGCTTTGATGGTTATGAGGGCAATGGTTACAGATGCCTGGCCAATGGAACTGCGGATAATATCGAAGCGCCCACACCCGGTTATATTATCAACATCGATGCTGCTGATCGTAATATGGATCATAGTTTGGATCATCATGACAACACGAACGACAACATGGAGCAGAATACGGATTATAATGTGAATCGCAACATGGATCATGACACAGATCATTCCGATGAGACTCAAGCTGGTCAAGGATACAATCATCTGGATGAGTGCTATGTAAGTGTGCTTCTTCTTATTTTTCACATCATCTTTATAATTAATACGATTGTATCTGCAGCGCTGTTCTCACGATGCCGATTGCGTGGAGGGACGTTGCGAGTGCCGTGAAGGCTTCTCAGGAGACGGCTACTATTGCAGATACTCTTGCGCTCACGATGAGATCTTTGAAAACGGACGTTGTGTGCCCACACAGTTCGAAGAACATGAGGTTGAACCTATGTGCGGTAGTTTGCCTGGCGATTGTTCATGTCCGGACAACTATGAGCTTTTTGAGGACTTACACGTTTGCCGGTATGTGGGACACTATGACAGTGACTCCAAGTCCGAGGAACTAGTGCCCTGCGACGTGGACTCCCATTGCCACATCAATGCCACTTGCGAGTGGTATGAACATGAAATGCGTCACATTTGCACATGCAATCCCGGCTACCAAGGCGATGGACACAATTGTGCATTCATTGATGCCTCGTGTGCTATTGTAAGTAACGAAATAGTAATAAAAAATATAAAAAAATGCCAAAATAAAATGCCCTCTCTCCTTTTTTAAAGAATCCTGAAATTTGCGATCCCCATGCTGCATGCAACTACAACGAAGTGGTGGGTAAGTCGGAATGCCAGTGCGAACGCGGCTATCAGGGTGATGGCTTCAGCTGTCAACTGTCTCCCGAATGTCAAGACGATTCGAAATGCGGTCAGAACTCCTATTGTGATGGAGGCGTCTGTCAGTGTGACTCCGGTTTCGAGCGTGATGTTTCCGATGTCTGCGTTCCGGCTGGACGCTGCGGCGTTGTTTTCTGTGGTGCCAATGCTGTGTGCAAATGGGATGCCATTCAGGGAGTCCAATACTGTGACTGTATGGAGGGTTACCAAGGCGATGCCCTGGAAGGCTGCAAGAGTATTCCAATTGCCTGCAATGTGAGGAACAATTGCGGTGTCCATGCCACGTGTGAGCCCACAGAGTAAGTTGGAAGTTCAAAATCATGCGCGCCACCTTCCTTAACCGCAATTTTCTTTTTTCACAGAGATCCTGCCACATATGAGTGCCAGTGCAATGCCGGCTACCATGGTGATGGCTATGTTTGCATTGAAGATCAGAATTGCCTGAATAACCCACACATGTGCGACATGAATGCCAAATGTATGTCCACCAGCAGCGGTTTGGTGTGCGTCTGCAGTCAAGGTATGAAATGTAGTTTTTTTTTATATAAAAAGTAAAGAAAGCATAAGCCGAAGACGGAAATCCCACAATGGGTTGGCGTACAAATATCAACTACCATATGCCCGAAAACATTGTCCTGAATTCCCTAATAGACATGTTCGGGAAAGTACAAAGTCCAGAACGGACAAAGCATTTCCCAAACTGTTTGTAAATGGAAAAATTTTATAAAAAGGATCTGGGTTTGATCGATGCTGATCAATAATATATGATTTAGGGGTAATCCTTCCCACAAGGTCTATTCATCTTTATCTGTTATAGAATATATTATTTTTTCTCTCCGAATCATATGAAACTTTACCTGGTTTCGAAGCTCGAATTATGTCATTTGGGATTACAGCTGCCACCAAGTGCGTTTGGCTGCCACCAAATTTTGAATATGGAGTTGGAAGCTCACTGTTACGCCCAGTTATCTATATTTAAAGTAGTCCTGGTCGCTTAACTTAGATGAATTTTTAAAAATATAGAAATAGGAGGTTCACGGAAGGATTCTGACTTTGAGAAATGTAGGCCACACTGCAGCAGTGCCAACATATATGAAAAGTAGCTGAAATCCTTGTGGATCGAATTTTCTAATATTTTAAATTTTATGTTAAGAACGCCATGAGGAGAAGTTACCGTCAACTGCAACGTCCATTGAAGTTGTCGCAAATTATTGGTATTTCAGCTTCGGCACAGCCAAAGATACTTCACTCTCCAGTTTTTGTATATAAATAGACCATTTTAAACGCAACAGCGTTCTCAGTTTCGATTTTTTGAGAACTTGGGACTTTGTGCTCAATTTACAAAAAAGCTATGGTTGTATTTTCAAAATGTTTTATATTGTGTTGTTCTTTGAAATATTCTTTGCCATACAAAGTTTTTGTCGTCAGACGTCTAAATAACGGTCTAGAAATAGTATATCAATTTAAAATTATATTACTGAAAAATCAAAACTATACGAGAATATAGAAGCAGTCAACACTTCGACATATGTCGGCCTGTGTTACCTATTGTTTTTCAAATAATAAGGGCACACACAAATTATATGTAACATTTTGTTTTTTTATTTATTACAAAATATTTCTTATAACTAAGAAAAAAGGAGAGCAACAACTACCAGGGCTTTCAGCAAAATGTTTAATAAAATTATACTTAAATCAATAATAGTTGATTATATATAGTTGAAGAAGCTACAGTTTTTAATGAATTGTTTGACAAGTTTAATGTTACTGTAGGTTTCTTATTGCCAAATATATTTTTTCGGATGGTGTCGAGTTTAGTAAAATCGTTGAGGATGTGTACGATTGAAGCTAGGTTATTGCAAAAGCGACGATTGACAGCAGTTCTACCACGTAAAAGGTGTTCGTGAGAGAGATTACAGTGCCCCGATCGGAGTCAGTCGAATAACGTGGTTTCTTGACGTGTACAAGCTTTTGAGGAGATTGTTGGTTTTGATGTTGGTGTCGTGATGGGTGTAGCCTACACTCGTTTGCTCTGTTTAGTTGGATGTGTTGGTCTACAAATTTCTTTATGTCGTTTATTTCAGATGTAGGGAATGTGAGTTTAGTCGCAGCAGAAGGTGCCTCATCCGCAAATTCATTGCCTTCTATTGCTGCGTGTTATGAAACTCACATTATTTTCTTTTTGTTTGGGTTTTGGATGCAGTTTTCACGTTATGGTAGATATTATCTGGCTGTCATTGTTTATGTTTCTGACGGCTGCTATGGTAGATTGACTTTCTGTGCTCACTACAAATTTCCGACTATTTTTCTTGGCAAAATCTGTACCCAGCTTAACAGCGAGTGCCTCAGTTGTGAATATTCAGCAATGGGGAGCGTCCATCATTGATTATTGAGCCATTTTGATGTACGACTGGAAAGTGTGAGAAGTGTGGTCTTTGACCCGTCTGTATATAGGAATTTCCATTGGTTTTTGGTGTAAAATATCTTAGGAAAAGCTGTTTGTATACGGAGCTATCGGTGTTTCGTTTGGAGAAGGATTGCTTGTTGAGAAACCTTGGTGGTGAAGTGGTACGTTTTGTTCGATGTGGGGGGAAAATCTAGATTATTCGACTTATTGAAGTCATAGCACCTTTAGGTTGTTGACTCGATTTTCATTTTTTTTTTCTGTTTATTGACATTTATAATGTCCTTGTGCAAGATAGCGTTGTTACTGCAAAAAGCTTCTGTTTAAGTTTAAGTTGTAGTTTGAATACGTTCGGCTATTGGTGGTAGATTAGCTTCCGTCAGGATGTTTTTTTATGGGTGATGTAGGGAAAGCAGAACAGCAGTGTGATGAGGTGCGTTCAACTGTTTAATAATTTCAGCACACCATCCGAAAATTGGTAAGGCATAGTAAATTTTTGGTAGGAAAGAGTTCAGATGATAAACATTTTATAGTATTTACCCTGGCAGCTAAGTTCATTCTTAATTCTAAACAATTTTGCTTACAACTAAATTGAATATCTAAAATGGTTCTTAATATTAATTAAATATCTACATTTGTGTGTCTTTGGGTGAATTTTTTTACAAATATATAGATTTGTTTTTTTTTGTCGAAATGAATCAAAAGAGAATTGAGTTTGAAGAAAAGTTGATTTGTTTGTGATGAATTCAATGGAGAAATTGTCGTCCCTAGCTAAATTTCACCAAGTAGAAGAAAATTAATTTGACGTTTCTATTGATGATTTTATTACATTTGTTCCTGAATTGATAGACCTAACCTGATCTGCTATGAATGTGAATGTGAATGAAAAAAATGGGTCGGCTCCTTTGCCATAAAATAAAATTATTATTATAAAAAAAATAGAATAAATCTTGATTCATAATAAAGTTTTATAACGCTTGTGAAAATAAAACTACTTTGCAAAAAGATGTTTTTTTATGAAAAATTTATGTTTAAAAAAAATTTTTAAATTCAGGACAATTGTGTATTACTAAACTTTCTTTTGCAAAGTTGTTTTATTTTTAATTTTAACATTTATTAGCCCCGCTCAAAGAACTATGCATTTTCTGCACCGTTGCCTGCGTAGTTTTCCTGCAATAACTTCCATTTTGTTGTTAAATTCATACTTAATAAATCTATATGGTAATAACCCAAGATTGCTTTCCGATGCGGAACGCAGTCTTGTGAAATTGGGTTAAAGAAATCTGCGTAACGAGCATTAACTTCCGCCATAACCCTCATTTGCAATTTATTCAATAGATGCGGCAGATGAGCACAATTGGCGAAAGTCATTTCGAAAGATTGCATGAATATTTGCAATATTTCAGAAAAATGTTCTGTATTGATGATATTGCTGCAGTTACTACAATTAGGGAAATATTTGTGAATTATTTCCCTAATGCGTAGCCGCGCCATTTCCGTCTCAAACGAATTAGTATTGGAAGCAATTTCGAACTGGACTGGACCCAATACTTTCATCGTTTTAAATTTCACATCTGCACACACATAAAAATTGGCTAGCGAGATTCCGTCCGTTTCGAATGTCCTCTTAAAAGCTAAAAAAGTGCCTAAGTCTGCAACAGAAAAAAGGTTGTTTGGATTTCTGTTCTGTCCTGCTTCAAACTTAATATTTGAAAATAACTCCTCCAAAGTGTCTTGGCTTAAAGAACCCATATAAACATGGCGGACGGACATATTGCTAAGGTCCTCAATCAGCTGATCATGTACCTGCAAATTCCATAGTAAATGGTCAAGTGAGAGTCTTTCCATCGGATTGTCCTCAGTTCCCACGCGGTACTGTCCTAAATAATTTCGCAATTTCGATATGAGCCCACACCCGTCTGCAGTATTTATGGAATTGCGGCTTCCGATTAGCTCCATAAACTCTACAATATGCTCGATGCACTCGGCTGTGCGCGAAGCGTCTATTTTTTCGCGTACGCTAACGCCCAGTTGATCCTTAGCATTTGCGACTCTAATCGCAAATGCCATATTTCGACTGAATATAGCCCGGACATCATGAATCGTAATATTACGCATGCTGCTTATGGGAGCATGCAAATCAAATAAATTTACGGTTTGGACGAGTTCGGTTTGAATTTCAAACATTTTGACCACAATTCCATAAACAAAAGCACCACCCTCATTATGAATTAAATTATGTCCAATAACTAGTTTCAAAAAATTTATAAATAAATTAATGTAATCGTACATTCCTATGGTTGTGATGTCACCAATTTGAAGCCGCAGCCCGCTTTTATGGACATCCATGAATTCCGTTTGAGTCGGTAGCTCGTCAAAAAGTATCACTTTTACGTTCATACCTAGTTCCTGAACTTTCTGGGTGTTCACAGTTATTAGGTGGTTAAGTTCATTGTATGAAAGGCAACTGGTGTGCACCCAATAACTTATAACAACCATCCAGTTTGCGGTTAGACTTCTAACTGCAAACATTGTAACGCTATTTCCCAACTCTGGTTTGGGAGTGTCAGTTTCGACGAAGCCTACGCATCGGTTTATACTGTGAACAAATGAGGCCTCCGGCCAAACTGGGACTTCAGCGAAACAAAGTACGACCGATGCGTCACTTTGATTAGTAGCAGCGAATTCTGCTACAATCTTCAATGCGTCTTCATCAAAACCTGGATTGATGAAGGCGAGATCACGAGGAGCTGACGCTCCACCCATGTTAACGATAGTCGAAATTTCATCCGGTAAATCCGACAAATCAATCATAATTTCCGCGCTAGCCGCTTCTCCACACTCCCAATCAAGAATATTGTCCGCGTTGGTTGCGTCCCCACCCTCCAAGTCAAGAATATTGTCCGCGTCAGTCGCGCCTCCATCCTCCAAATAAAGAATATTGTCCGCGTTATCCGTGTCCCCAACTGCAACAATGTTGAACGGCAAAGGAATTGCATTTTTAAGCAAACACTTGCCACTTATGTTGTAGCTTCTTTTTTCGAAGTGAATCGAACACACCTTCGAATTTGCTTTTAAATGCATTTCCTCCAATCCCAGATTTTTTCTCCACTGGAATCGAAGCTCTTCGGATTTTGGAAAGCCATGCATTGTCACGTATGGTGTACGTGAAGTGCATCCTGCGACAATGCACTTTACACTCATGATTCTGCAAAAAAAAGTATAATGTTAATTAAAATAAAAATGAAATACAAATGAAAATAAAATTCAAATCATCAAAAATGGCGCGAACCAAAATGAAATGTATATTTCTAATTTATTTGTATATTCTTAAATTAACTGAATATACAATATATAATTTGGAAATAACTTACATTAATAGTTTTTCCTCCTTCAAATTTGATCAATTTCAACTACTAGTTGCTTTCCAATTTCCAATTTAATTTTGCTTGCTTTAATTTTCTGCTTTCTGTTTTCTGGCTGCTGCCTGTGGTTGGTAGTGATGGTAGATTGTTCAAGATATAGTGATGTGTGAAAGTTGAAATCCAATTTGCAATCGATTATTCCTCAACACAGTGTTGCCAACTTTTCAAGTTATTTACTTGGTAGCAGTGATGCTACATTTTAGCATTTTTACAGGTAAAAGTTCGGTCGATTGAATGAGTTTAGGTACAATTTGCTACCGCGGTAAAAAATGTATCTTATACAGAAAATTATACAAAAAAATTATACATCCTCATGCAAGCAAATTTTTGTTTTATTCAAACCATTAATGTAAACAATTTAATTTAATTTTTTCAAAAATAAAAATAGTTTGGAAATTTTGCGATGGCAAAGATCGTAATTACGCCACTGAAACAAATTAAGTGACATCTTTGGCAACACTTGCATTTTATGTCAAAGTGACATATAAGTGCATAAGTATCTTATGACGTCACTATTTAGTATTTTATCTTTCTTAGCCTTTACTACTACAAGTGGAAAGCTGAGTTCTAAGTCGATTGAAAATTGTCGGCGGTGGCGGCTAAACGTCTTGATGCCGACAATAACCGGTTTTGTCGCACGACCGGCTAGTCGTTGGTTGTTCTTCACACCCGTTTTCAATTTCTTGACCAACTTCACTTTGCTCATAAGCTTGAACGTAATAATGGAAAAAACATATAATTTATATAGTATCTATCCGTGAATGTACTTTCACTATACTGTCAATATGGAAGTATTACATATATGTATGATGAAATCGAAAATAACACTGAGTTTTGTAGAAATCTTGTTTTTCACTTTCGATTACGGCTTTGGAGGACTTCTAGTTATCATCATTTGACATTGCCAATACCAATTTTCAATTACTTTTTAGGATTCTATGGGAATGGCTCGATTTGTCTGGAACGCCAACAGCATGATTCTGGATTTTTGTTAGTCAGCCATGGTGTGGTCATTGTGCGTGTGCCGCTGAACGGAAAGAATGTGCGGCCCATTTCAGTGGCCAGTATGGCAATTGGTTTGGACAAGGACTGTGTGGAAGGACGTATCTACTGGGGTGATATTTCAACTAAGAAAATTATTAGCGCTAAATACGATGGTACGGACTTAAGACCATTCATCACCGAAGGTACGAATTGATTAATTCCGAATAAAAAATAAAAACAAGTACAATAATTACATTCGCAACGTTTTTGTCTATAGACGTTGAGTCTCCCGAAGGCATTGCCATTGATTCCATTTCTCGACGCATCTATTGGACCGACTCTGTCAAAGATACCATTGAAGTGGCCAGTTTGGATGACTCATCATTGCGTGCGGTTATTATCAGCAAAAACTTGGTGAATCCCCGCGGTATTGCTGTAGACCCTTATAGAGAGTGAGTCATATTAAAGCTTCTTGAGTCCCAATTTTAAACCGCATTTTTTGTATCAGGAAACTGTACTGGTCTGACTGGGATCGTGAGTCCCCGAAAATTGAAATGGCTGATTTGGATGGCACCGGACGCGAATTGCTGTTGGGCAAGGACGGCGTTACTCTGCCCAATTCATTGGTTGTATTGGATCGTACGGGCGAGCTTTGTTATGCCGATGCAGGCACTAAGAAGGTCGAATGTATCGACGCGCATACCAAGAAGTTGAGAACTATTTCCAATGAACTCACGTATCCATTCGGCTTGACCTTCACGCATGACCAATTCTACTGGACAGATTGGACTACGTAAGTTAGAATTGTCCAGCAAAAGATTATAATTCCATATTTTAACTTATTTCAGTAAGAAACTTGAGAGTGTGGACACTTTTGGCACACGCCAGAAGGGCATGCAAACACCTTTCTTTGGCAGCCACAAAATGTACGGCATGACTGCCATCGAAGACAACTGCCCCCAAATGGATAGTCCCTGTCAGATTAGCAATGGTGGCTGTGCCGATTCGAGAATATGCTTGACCAATCGTAAGGCTCCATCGGGCAAGAGCTGCAAGTGCACAAGCCTATCCAAATTGTGCCAAATTCCCCAGTACGGCGGACAATTTTAAGTTTTGATTAGTGCAAAAGTTGCCAAAACTGCTGCAGAGGAATCACCTTACTACATCCTAATTTATAATATTTTTTTGTTAAATAAATTAATAGTCTTTGTAACTTTGCTAATATCGATGCCAAAAAATTAGTTTGTGCCATTTTATACATTTACAAAATAAATTGAGATTCAATAAGTAAATCATGTGATTTTGGGAAATGGGTGGAACGAGCTTGGAACTATTGAAATTTTTTAAATGAGGTGCGAAGGCAAAACGGTTTGTGGTGTAAATATTTTTAAATTCAAGACACAAACCTTTTTTGTTATGTTTTTGCTATTTTTGGGTTATAAAGTATATTATTTAGCAATATTCTTTTTTAGTTTGAATTGCAAGTTTATTGACTACAATATTTTAACTTGAGGCGAATATTTCATTGCTTTCCACTTTCTTTTCAACAATCAAATTCATTTTTTTGCGATTAGTAACAATGACTAAAACAATAATTGTCATTTTATTATAAAATTAGTGGACTCCCCTTTACCCTACGTATATAAATATCATTTGTGGAATTTATACCTGCCGCCAACAGCCTGTGTTGCCAACTACTTTCAAAGTACAGTTCGAACTCGTGTGGCCGCACATGTATTTTAACATGTAAGGGAGCCTGCTCAGTTGTTGGACATGTTTTAATTTTTAGCCATTGAAACTAAGGACAATCGTTTCATAGTCAATTTGGTGAGGTGACTCCAAAAAAACGACCCCAAAAATTTCTGCCCACCTGTTGAACATTTAAGTGTATTTAGGTAGAGATTTTCGTGAGGAAATTTGAGGTTCGGTAGAATCCTAAAAGTTACAATTGTATGCAGTGTCCAAAATTTGGGCAAGTTTTACCTGAAAGTCCTCAATTAACAAATTATTTGATTATAATTTTCTCTTATTGAGTTCCCATGCCCATGCATTAAGAATACTCATTTTTTGTATAGGAAATTTTATTGAATTAATTTTTCAGTTTATAGGTTTTTTTTTATCTAGATGATTTTTGTTTTAGTTTTTAGTTTAGTTTATTTTTTTTTTGTTGTTGTTTTAGTTTCATTTAATAGAGCACTACGATCCTTGTACATAACAATTACTATTCGTATCGTCAGAGGATACAATTACATTATTTTATTTATTTATTTATTATTTAAGTTTTATATTGTTTGTACATACATAATTACATAATTACATAACTTTGTATTACTAATTATTATGTAATTTATCGTTTAAAAACTAGCTGCTTGCTTACTTAAAATTGGTTTGAAACGAAAAGAGATTTTTTTAAGTAACCAACGGAAATCGCCTTGGGTATTATCAATTGAGTGGATGCAATTAATTCAAATCTAATGAAGTGCAAAAATAAGTAATTCATTCATTCAATTCTACGGTGTATGATTAAAAATGTTAAAATCTCTCAAAGAAACGTTTGCAATACGTTTTTTAAATTTAATTTGCTTTGTGTTATCAACAGCTAAAATGCTTTTTTTTGAATAGTATCAGAACGTACGATTTAAGGCCTTAATTATATAAAATTACTTAAATTAATGTTTTTTTAATTTTACAAATTAGCTTTTTTTGTGTGTTTATTTTTTAAAAATGTTTGGTTCGTTTGTTTGGTTTATTAACTTATGGGCTAAGTAAAAGGTTTACAATTTTTTTGTTTGCCTTTAGTTCCGATATTTGTTGTTTTTGTTTTTTTTTGGGATTTTTTTTTGTTATATTTATACTTAATCCTAGTTTTTGTTTTGTAAAGCATTCATAGTATACCAAAGCGTTTGTTCGTGTTCCCTTTTCGTCAAAGCTTAAATTCGTTACGAAAAGTGGGTTTGAAGTACGAAGGAATAATGAAATAAGACACTACAAATTGGATGAACAGAAGCCAAAGTTTATATTTCAAAGTGGATATGGAAAGCGAACCAATTGCTAAGAAGTCAACTAAGAAGAACTGGTGTCATATTCCAAGCATTTTTTTTCTATTATTAATTGTAAATTCGACTTGTTTGACATTCGATAAGCTTCAAGTGTGTTTAGAATTCAGTTAAAATTGTGTAATGTTTGGTAGTTTTTCACATCTTCTTTCCTTATTGACTTCAATCGTCTAAATTGTCTACGCATTCCTTTCATGTCATTGCGGACTTTAAACATTCGTTCACAAAATACATTAAAAATTAACAGGGTTTTTTTAAATTTTTGCATACCGAAATACAATGATTTATGAACAAAGTTTTTTTGTAATAGACTAAAATAAACCAAAACGTATCGATGTTAACGAATTGCTTAGAAATCTTTACTTGACCAAGGAGGTAAATTTGAAAAAATGTAAATTTTTTAATTTGATGGATTAGTAAAAGGCGTATTGTTATTCGAATAATCGAATACCCGAATCAACCGGATATCAAATTATTCGACTAGTTGATTAACCATTCACTTTCGCCAAACGGTTACTATTCGGACTTGCGGTTAACCGGTTTTTATATTATTCAAATAATTTCAATAGCCCTAATTAAAAGTAATACTAATAAGTACATATGCCAGATTCTCTTGAGTAGAAAAGAGAACAGAATTGCAGTAGGTGTCACAGTGAGTATTAATTTCGCCATAAGAGGCTTTAATTTTGAATTATTGGAGCGTTAAATTTGACTGCACCTATGGCGCTACTATACTCAAATTCGGTTCTGGTAAGAGTTTCTAGATTGTGTACTTTTGTAATTATTAGAAATTAAAAAGGAATTTAATTATAAATTGATATTATACTAAAGAAATGCTTTTTAATTTAAGGAAAACTATAACTGTGTTGACTGGGGTAACCAAAATCGGGAGGAACGCTATAGAAAGAAAATATAACATGGCACTCATTTCATACAATTGAAGTAAAATTTTGAAGTGGAAAAATCATTCGATCTTACAAAGTTTTATAGTTTACATTAAATTACATTTATCGAAAACTTCGAAACCTATACACTACTCAACTACATTTTTACAAATAAGTTTAAACAAATGCTTGAAAAATTAAAACTAATAATTCAAGTTTTGAGCTTTGACCTTTGATTTTGGTGCTGAACGCGTCTTCTCCATACATTGAAATTAGTAGTACATCGTCGTCTATGCGGAAAAACGTAAAACTGATAACGGAAAAATTGACTTACAGTTTACATATTACATATTTAATGATATTTGTTTGATGAATTGCCAAATTCGGTTGATCCAATGCTAAGCAAACAGTTTGCACATTTTTTGTTTTTATTATAAATTTTATTGACCGTTGGCCAATTTTCCATATTTATTTAATTTTTTACAACATGTACACTTGCCGTTCTACTTAATGCTACATTTAACTATTGAGATTTCCCTTTTCAATTGGTTTTCATTTTGGTTAAATATTTACATTGAATTTTTGGTTTCTCGTTATGACTACAATTTTCATAATTTAACTACGTTTTTTGTTCCCAAAACACATTTGCCGCTTTCAACAAAGACTTTTTTTTGTTTGTTTGTTTCTAACAAATCCAAATGAATTCATAATATTAATGAAAAGAAAAAGTGAGTAATAATAACAATAGAAGAGCATTTAGCTTTAAATTATATTTTACATATTTACAGAAGGGTCTACTTGAGTAATTCACTTTGAAAGCAAAACTAACAAAAGGTAAAATTTCAATTGAATTTTTACGTAAAAAGAAAAACGGAAAATTGCTTTTCACCTACAATTACAATTACAATTGATTAAACATAATTTGTTCTACACGATTACTAAAAGTAGGAAATTGTCGTTGATTATTCGAGCAGTTGTCATGTCATCTCTCTTCGCCGCCACCTCATGTCTTCCTTAAATTAAGTTTTATTTCATCTGCTTCAGACGCTCTCCGCGAGCCTTGTCCCTCTCCTCGTGAGTGCGGCTATTATATCCATTTGTTTTTCTTCGATATCGATGAGCGGAGTCTGCGACCCCACATCAGGTTGTATCATACAATTGTGCCCTG
The DNA here is from genome assembly GCA_951394025.1 of Heteromyza rotundicornis. NCBI lineage: Eukaryota > Metazoa > Arthropoda > Insecta > Diptera > Heleomyzidae > Heteromyza > Heteromyza rotundicornis. The sequence goes on from OX596011.1 coordinate 3,561,524, forward strand.
CAGATGCTGAGGTGACTGCATCTGCGAGCCTTGAGCCTGGTCCTGTTGCTGTGGCACTTGCAGTGGCGAATTGTTGCCCCCAAAATCGGACGAGTTGATGTTCAGCGATGATCCGCCGCCCAACGAGGATCCACCCAGCGCTGAGGGGTTGATGCCACCGCCCGGTCCACCAGCCACAATACAGGGTACACCCAGAATGGGTGTGGGCTCTTCGGGTGGCGTCACCTGCAATGAGATGTGATTCTTTTGGAATGCGGGAAAATTAGTTCAGAAATCTTTAATAAAAAAAATAGTAAAAAACATGTTGCCCAAACTCACCTCCAGTCCAATGCTGCCATTCAGAGCAATTTTAATTGGATTCGAATGATTTGTAGCCTGCATTAGCGTTGTAAAATGGCTAATGCCAATTTCCTCCAATGAGGACTTGCGACGGCCATGACTCACACCCACACTGGGCAGACCCTGTCGTAGCGACGAGGAACGCCGCAGTAGAATGTCATTGTCGATCTACAATGGGAAACAATGGAACAAGCAGACAAAATACGAAAAGAATTGTTAACGAATTCGCAGGAAGAAAATTCAAAAAATCTTTTGTTCACAAGAAAAAAAAATAATGAAAAACACTTCAAACGCAAACAACAACAGATGATGCAGAAACGGATGCGTATGCTCTGGTTGGTATCCACTGGCCGCATACTGGTGCTGTGCTCACCGGTTCTAGCGCACACTAGCTTGGATGTTTGCAGTACGTGCAACTCGAACGATTGGTGTTGGTGGTGGTGTTGGTGTTTGTTGGTGATGAGCTCAGCTCAGATCGATAAACTAAGTGGTGGTTCAATGTTGATGGGTGGCTTTTAAACTTTTACACTTTCAAATGATTTTCTTTTTTTTTTTTTTGTACTAAATGGTAATTTAAAATTTTGTTGGTGCATTGATTGAATAGTGTAGTAGAAAGTAGGAAGTAGTAGTAGATAGGTAGTAGTATTTGCCAATTCATAACCAAATGCAAAGAAGACACACAATGAACAGAGCCTCCGATGTTGGGAGGGTAAAGCTCCACAAAATCAAAAGCTCTGTGCGACAAAAATATTGTAGAATAGACTAGTTGGAAAAGAAATGCAATAAACACGGAAACAATTCAAACGAAAGACAAAAGTAAAACGAAACGAAATGAAAGGAAAGATTTTTCGGAAAAGAATGAAAATGTAAAACTATAGCCAACCCGCAATGAATTACTCCGGCCGCGCTGCGAGCCAACAACCGTCGGACTGTCGGGTAGAGAAAGAGAATTGGATTTAATTTGTTGTATTGGCGGCGTGCAGCGTGGCGAACCATACCCGGCCAACGTCTGGACGCTTTGCATCTGCATGGGATTGAGGCCCGCAATGCCGGAGCCGCGACGCGAGCCCGCGCCCGTCGCTCCGCCCACATTCGGGCCACATGCAGCGCCCAGATTTATGTTCGAGCAGAAGGATATGTTGGATTTGCGTCGCGAATTGTGACGTTCAAAGGTTTTTTGCGCAGAGAACGGTGAGGGCCGTACCAAATAGCTGTGAAAGAGAACAATTGAAAGGTGGAAGAGAGAGAGAGAGAGAGGGAAAATATTTTACAATTTGAAAAAGTTATTACTAAAATAATTTAACTAAAAAATTAGTAGGAGAATTATCTTCAGTCTGACCGAAGCCAAAGTACCCTGACACATTCGGCATTTTTCAATATTTTATCGATAATTTTCATTTCCGATCAATTCTTAAATGTTGTTCCGATTCCAGTTTGTTCCTGTCCAATTCCATTCCCATTTCGTTCCCCATGTAATTTCCAACAAAATACAAAAAACGATGTCAAAATCGAGGCAGTATTTTTCAAGAAAATAAAGAATTTTGGCGGCCAATTTGTATGGGATGTGGCCGTGGTTTTTCTCCTATGTTCAAATAGAGCCAAAAGAAGAGTAATGCCAAAATTTTAAGTCGATAGCTCAATAACTGCGACAGTTATCATGCGAAATGACAGACAGACGGACGCACCAACGGAGATCGACAGGTGTCATGCGACAGTTATCATGCGAAATGGCAGACAGACGGACGCACCGACGGAGATCGACACGTGATGCGGTTCAAGAATACTTTTCTATACCGACTACGCCTCCTTTTGGGCATTACAAACGGTGTGTGGAGGCTATACAAATTGGAAGTAAGAGTTTTTTTGGGTTTATTCCCCTCACTAACATGATATCGCCTTCCTCCAGTTTGAGATCACAGCTCGGATTGATTATCACATAGGACAGGTGGTTGCGTTTCTCGCTAACGTCATCATAGTCGATTGTTGGCAAATTCAGCGACTCCATGCGGCTGCGCACCAGATTGGCTATCTCAGCGCGTTCGATTTGCTGGGCATGATTGTCGCGTGCCTCGTCCGCTAAATTGATTGAATACTGGAAGAACATAGAGGACTGTTTTACGATTAGTTTGCTGACTTGCGGCGCGTGAGTTATGACAGTTTCTGACTAGTTAATTTCTGAATTACATAAACATATAAGTTGTTTCGCGGTATTCGCGAATGCAAGTGTGTTGGTTGGTTGGCTGTTTGGTTTGTTTTGGTTGGGTAGGTCTTTTTGTTAGCGATATTAATTAGAAAAGTTTGAAATGATCTACGTCAAACGGCATTCAGTTGATATAGTTAACGTGATTTCCATTCCAGATTAAGCGTTTACATTCAGGCATTTCATTTTATTTGCTAACGGAGCGGTGTTAAGTAGAGTTTTGATCTTTAAATTAATTATATTTTTTTTTGTTTACTAATTTTTTGTTTGTTTAAGGTTAAGTCGTGCTCGAATGTTTAGTATTTTTCTACACGCTAAATGGCAAAATGCAAACTAATAAACATTTCTATTAAATTGCATCCTTTGCATACGAGATAACTCATCACTTAGATTTTTTGATGTGTGTGTGTGTGTGGTACCTACCTTAGGAAAATATTGTATGCTTGTTATTTAAAATTTGTATGAGACATTTGAATTTAGGGTATTTCTTTTCTACTGATTCTTTTAAAACTCTTTTACTTGATCCTTGGAGTTTGATGTGGGAAAATCATATTGAAGAATTGTGGAATTTCTTAATTCTTAGTTCATAGTTTTGAAAGTTCACGATGATAACCCTGCATACTAAATTATGAGCGCTCAGAATTGAGACTCTAAAAGGTATCTTATTTTGGATGGTTGTATGAACGAACCTGTTAGGTTAGGGTGACTGCACTTAGACTATCTGGAGTCATATTTTGTACTCCAATTAGAGTCACATCTCATACAATTCACCGTGCCCCATACAGGAAGGCAAATAAACCATAAACGAGAGCCTAAAAACCAAGTATGTGTGGGAATATTTCATCCCCAAGTTCACCTTAAATTTTGCTAATCAAAGGCTTTAAAAAACATTTTTAGTATATGAAAGCTTTCTCGAAAGCACAGCTACATGTGTATTTTAAAAATTCTTTTACTTTAAATTACCTTCGTAAGAGCTTCATCGAATTCCGGCAATTCTCAAAATTTATAGAAGGTATTGTTGCAGTTTGTGAACGACCATACCTACTCAACCGTGAATTAGTCGACGTAAGGAGTTTGCTCCACATGAAACTTTACAAATATTGCTGCAAGGTATCGAGTAGGAAAATGAGCATCGAACTGTGTATGCCAATTCATTTGGTTTATACCGAAATTCTGGGGAAATTCTTTGGAAATTCCTTCTTTTTTTTTGTTTCATTTTGTAGGTATGAATTATTGATATGCATGTGTGGTTTGTGGGTTTTATATCCTTTTTTCATGTGTTTGCTCTAAAGAACTGTTCGTTGAAAATTATTGATTGGTGGTGTTGGTATATGAGGCGATAACGATGATGAGGTTGATGTTATGCAAATGAACGATTACTTACTGAGGAGCCTTTCCGTTCAGTGCAGCCACCCATGCAGGTGGTCGATTTGTTGTGCTGCTGCTGCTGCTGGTGATGCTGACGGCCACCGCCGCTCGATGGCGGTCGGTAGGTGACGCCGCGTAGCGCTTCGCTGCTGTCTTTGGTCGAGTCAGGTGTGCCCGTTTCCTCGTCGTACTTTACGTTTTACCACACCATTTATGAGTTTGAATGTTGCGAAAATTGGTTAAACACAGAATGATTTCCATTTTAATTATTCTCTAATTTTCAGTTAAAATGTCGTTAGGATGGGTGACGAGAGAAGGTCTTGTGAATATTAAATTTTTCATGCGTTTGAGTGAATTCGATTAAATCTTGCTTAACTGTACTTCAACACGAAATTATTTTAAATCGATTTTAATATTTTTCATTTCATTAATTTTATGACAATTTTTTTTGAATTGTATGGCTCAACAATTTACGACATTCAATACCTACTATTAAATTGAAATTTGTGCGTTTATCGAAAAAAAAAGAAAAGTTCAACTCAACTCAACTGAAATGAACTGAAATGAACTGAAACTTGAACTGAAATAAAAAGGACCAGCAAAAAAATAAAAAGCAGAAATTATTTATGCAGAAAACATGCACCAAACAAGTTTTGTAAAATAAAAAATTAAATGAAGAATACAAAGTAGGAAGCAGGAAGCATCTGGCATGCAATTTTTCCAGAAACTTTGTTACAAGTACTCACTTATTCATATAGTAAAAAAAATGAAATCAAAAAGGACACGGTAAGCATAACTTCAAAGAACGTAAAGTTTGGACTTTTCGGCCAAGCAGGAAACAGCTGGACTTTTGGTTGATAATGACCACGTGAAGAGGCTAGCAGCAATGACCCTTCCAAACATCCAAATAAACTGAATATTTTGGCTATTAGTTCAATATCGCCTGAATCTTATGAGATGGAACGTATTTATATATTTTTGATAGTCACTACTACTAACTAAGGGAAGAAACCATCGAAGGCATATTTTCTACTTTATCTTTCGTAGAAAAGTCTGTCAAAATGGTTGGACTTGGTGTCCTACAATTTTTATTGGAGTGTAGTAAAGGCACGGCAAAAATCAAAAATATCTAATATCAACTTTGGGAAATATTGCTAAAATCATAATGCAAGGAAATGCAAAGAAAATATTTTCCGGATTTGTTCTATTCAGGCTAAAAAACATTTTCCTTGAACAAATTTTTGCATTTCTGGAATCCTTATACTACATTTACATATAGAAATTTTCAAAGAGATTCCGGTAACCAAAACAATTACAAAACATTACATTACATTTATTTTGTTTATTTGTTTTGCACTTTTCATTATTTCCTTGTTGGAAAATCGAGAATTTTCGTACAAAATAATATCAGAAATGGAGAAAAAAACCGACAGTATTTTTTGAAATCTTCAAAATGTGCATCAACACAGAAAGGCGAAGTTAAGCTAAGGTCCCCAATGGAAAGAGGCCAATACACCTACCATAAGAGCCGAACAGATTGCGCCATATCTGCGGATTGAGTCAATCATCAAACCATAGCTTTTAAAATCTAATTTATGGTAAAAAGAATTCCAATTAAACAATTAATCACTTTAAGGCATAGGATAGGTAAGGCAATTTTCAAAATTTTGGTTTTATTACATGCGAAAAATAATAAATAAAAGTAGACTTCACGCAGGCTAGGTTTTTTTTGGGAAACTTCATTATTAATAATTTATTAATAATAACAAATGAGTATTTTTTTATTTATGACGAATAATAAGAAATTGGACTTGTCGCCTTACTAATCTTATGCCTTCACTTCGAGTAAATAAAAATACGTACCTACTTAAATTTTTGATAAACTGCTTGGACTCGTACGAATATAAACAAATAATGAACTTTCCATGCAAAACAGTCCAAGTAGAAGTACAAAGAATGTAAATGAATAGTAAATATTGTATTTTTCGCAAATGAAAGTTGTTACATGAGTAAAATTTACTTTATGTAAGCGCAGCATACAGCAACAGTTTTTTTATTTGTTTTTCCAGCAAATTAGTTTGAACATGCAAGTACTTTACACACAAACAAGGCCAGGAGTGTAGCAAAAGACTCTATTTAGATTTATTTTAGTTAAGTTTGTTTTTTTCTTTCTTGTTTTTATTTTATTCATTTTTTTTTATTTAAGTAGCAACAATTTACAACATCAATGAAACTACAATCTGAATTAACGTGAAACAAATGAACAAATTTGGAAAAAAAACGTAGCATAGCAAAAGTGTAAGTAGGTTGTACTTCAATTTTTGTTTGTTATTAGTTATTGTCTTGCTTTTTAAATTTAAATTTAAAATTTTTTACTTTGTGTTTTTAATTTGAAATATATTTTTATTTTCAATCGAGAGAAAGACTCACTGCGTGCGTGTGCGTAATTATCAGGTAAAGTCCAATACAATTACGAATTTCATACGAATATCTCTGGTTATGTTAACGTATGGAGACGGTATTCTTTTCGTTTTCATGTCGTTAACGTTCCACAAAAAAAAGTGTTCACTGTTGTTGTTTTATTCAAATTTAAATAATTTACATCACTCACACATGACGGTATGCGAGCATTGGTGGGTGAGAGAGTGGTGAGCGAGAGTAAGTGATAATACAGAGCTGTGAAATGCTACTTAAGGATAGAGCAAACGCCGGAAGCGTGCACTTGGTAGAAACCAACAGTCGTTAGTTTCACATGGCTTGTTACTTTAAAAAGTACAAGTACAAAAGTAATTAGAAATAAACTATAAAAAATCTAAAATAGGCGAAATAGGCGAAATAGTAGGGAAAAAAAGTGAATACCGTACTTCAAAGTAATTATGTCTGAGAGACAGTATTCAAAAATATATGAAACAAAACCTTAAAATACGTTGAAGAAAAAATATACTCTATTGGAAAGGATTCTCAAAACTTGTATCATGGCAAATATGTTACAAAAGCTTATAAAATTTCGGAAAGGAGGTAGAACTTTGAATAGTTGAATATTTATAAAGCAAAGTAGATGAACATAAAGGAAACAACTTTTATTTTATGAAAACTGAATTTATCGGCATGAAGCGTTTGTATGCACCTACAAAGAAGTTCAGGTGTTTGTTCAAGACAAAAAACAAAAACCATAATAAAACTGGACGGCAAACAAAACAATTTTAAGAGAAATATGTGACAAAATAAAAATAACGAAAAATTCCTATATATGTTCGCTTGAGAGGAGATTGTATAGGAATATCTTTTAAGCGGAAAGTAATCAATCAATCAATCAATAAATAAATATTTCGATTTTATGGCTCGAGAGTAGAGAATTGGTTCCGTGGGCGTATGATTAATCTTAATTTCTATAATTGTTATGATATATATTTTTTTATAAGTAGATTTTACTCTCCACATCCATACTTTATTTTCTTAAATTTTATTTTGCCAGATTGACCAACCAGAATTGTGAGCAGGGCAAGTGCTTTGAATTGATGTGAATTGTTTCCTGAGGCGTATGCGCAACCAACAATTCATTCTTATTCTTAAGTTCAATCTCCTTTCAGATTAAACGTGCTCTCCAATACAAAACTTAAGTTTGAAGTTAATCGATGATCTCAATTATCGAGAAAAGATGACAATGGTGTGTATACTTGAAATTCGCGAGGCAAGGCAAGTGTGAATTTTTAAAAGTTTTTTTTTTCGACCGGCAATTGAAAAAATGCGACTCGTCTCAAGGTGGCGTGACATTTAGGTGTTAGTTGTGTTAGTTACTGTGTTCTATGTTATTTTATTTATTAATTCAGTTGGTGTGTGTGGAGTTTTTGTAATTGATTCATTTTGGATCTTTGGACTCACCGATGGCCGCAAGCGCACACAGTGCTTTCCGAAGGCTGAAAATGGTCCCCATTTATCTACCGGCGAATTACTCACATGTGTTGTGTCCGTATGCGATGTGTCCTGCGTGCGATAAATGCCAATTGGGATTTCACACGTGGTCGAGCATAATTTCTGATACAAACGCCCATATGTTCGTATCCACATGTCGTCTTTGGTGATGCGCATCTTAAGTGAGGAATATTTTGTACATTAATTTGAAGAGTTTTCGGACCCCCTATTGGCGCTTCCTCACTTACCGATGTCAGAAATCCACTGCCCGGCGCCTGGTCGATGCCCAGCAATAGCCTCACAAATGTGATCACATAGTCCTTGACAAAGGCCTGATAGAGCAGCGTATCCAACATGGACGCACTGAAGACTGAGCCCGCGGCAAAGGGCAATCGGAACATGTATGAAATGTGTGAACCGCGCTCCTTTTCACGCTAGCGGAAACGAATATTTTAATTTTTGATTTAGAGACTATGGAAATAATTTATGATGCAATGAAATGTATAGAGCGTCCGTTCAGGGTGTGTACGCCGTGATCGCCCTATTGTCTATGTACAACGTTACATTCTGTCTGCGTATGTTTTGATTTGCTATTTGAGTCAGTAGGTGTGCAAGTGCATGCAACATGACAGGCCAAACAGTTGAAATTCAATTTATATTATCCATATTCCAATAAAAAAAAATGTTGGCAACATTTCGCAGCTCTCATTCCTTCACTCACCTTTTCCATTTTGCTCAGGTGCAGGGCGTATTTGTCGTGTGCCCGAAACTGCATGAAACGCATATTGGAACTTTGCGACAGTTCAGTGATACTCTTGATGCTCGGAAAGAATCTGTGAAATGTGAATGGCAGGCATTCGAATAATGCTTTCATGAGTGATTGGCATTCGAGGAGCACGGCGTGAGAGTTGGAAATAAGCAATGCGGCTACTCACTTGAACATGGTCTGCACAGCGACGATGGTATTGCAATCGGCCAGTGAATCCTCCTCCGCCGAGTTGGATAGTTCTTTGTTGACAACGACGACACTCTCGGCCAAAGTGATGCCGGCACGCAGCAGGTCATCCAGACAGTCAATCGAGCCGAGCATCCAATACACCTGTCGACGGAGAGAGAGGTTGAGAGGACATGTGATAGCGCACACATGTAAAAGATTATTATCATCCTCTGAGGGCACACATACACACACACAAACACTTACCAGCGGGAAGTAAGAGAGCGCATCGAGAAACGCCACGTCCGGTCGACGTTCGAGCAGCAAAATAATCGGATTCAGCGAAGTTTTCGACCGGAAGTGAGCACGCAACGGTATGATGAAATTGTAAATGCCATTCGAGGCGTAATCGGCAGCGAGGATGATTGTTTTGTTCTGCCATTGATACTCCTTGGCGTTGCGGTAGCTGCAATGCTCGCACACCTGAATGCAAATGAAACAAAAGCGTGCGAGCGATCAAAAGCGGTGAGTGCACAGGAAATTCCAATTTAAAGGCAATCGAAGTACATTTAAGGCTAATCGGTTCGTTTGTGCTCATTTGAATTGTTCACTTACCTGCGCCAGTTGCAGGCAGCACAGCGGCTTCTTCTCTTTCAGCAGGTAGCACAGAGTGGGGCTGACGCCAATGAATGGCGAGACGGGAGGAAAGCCCTTAACGATTCTGTAAATATGCAAATGCGAAAGTGAAATCGCAGCGAAAGCAATGAAGATGGCTTATGTGCGGCGGTTTATGTAAAGTAGTTGAAAGCCAATTGAAGCATTGGTAAAAGTCTCAATCGAACTCAAACAAATGTTGAAATGTTAAAGTGCACTTAAACGAAACGGAAAAGGGGTTAAACGGAAACAACACAAACTCAAATTAAGCGTGGTTTTGCTTTTTCTTGATTAATTGAAGTTATTTTCGCGAAAACAAGTTGAAGAACAATTACGAAACGAAAGCCAACTTAAATTTAATTTAAATGAAAATGTTTCAATGTTTGCAACTTTCAATTAGCAATTCTAATGCGATTTGAAGCTGGCTGAAGTGTCCAAACTTCTGTTCGTTTGCGTTTCGGGTGATTAAATGAGGCATGCATGCGTTATTGAATTAGTTGATTATTCTACAATTATAGTTGAAAAAGTTAAACAAACTTTGAGCGAAAATTTAACAGAACTTCAAAAATGGCATTTTATGAAGAGAGAGATAGAGAAAGCAACATTGGCAAAATGAATGGTTGATGTTGGTAGTCTAGTCTAGTGAGAAGTTCTTAAAAAAAATATGTCTTTATATGCCTGCACCGATAAGTTTTACAACCCTGCATTATTTGATCATTTTGAGGCTCCATAATACAAACGTAGCTTTTCTTATGGGTTTTTAACGTTGAACAAGATGCAATTATCATGGTTTTTGTAAAATTCCATTAATATTCCTACTTTTTTTTTTAAATTTTAGTCAAAAAAAAACTATACGAGTTAGCACAAATCTGTGAACGCCGTCTTCTTCAGCATCCAAAAAGCTCTAAAAGCAAATCCCACTGGTCACACATGGTCCTAGTGCTTTTACCCTTTTCTAAAATTTTCCATTACTCCTTTCCTTTTAAATTTCAAATGGATTTTTCCCTTAAAGGTTGTGTTTTGGGTCTAAAAAGTATTGTCCCAAAGTATCATCCCAATCGAACAACTCTAGACCTTCCCATTTTGTGATTTAAGGTAGTAAAATAGGAAAAAAATCCAAAATGTTGGCCTTCACAAAAAATATAAAGCTTCTAAATGAAAAAAATTTAGGGAAAAACCAAAAAAATTGTGCCATATTGCCCTAATGGGGATGTTATCTGGGAAACCAATAACTTGTAATTTTCGCGTTTTTTTTTAGATACATTTTGCATCTTTTATCTTAATGAGCGCTACAAGATAATAAGAATTTTCCAGGACAAAAAAACAAAACCCAATGAAAAGTTTTTCAAGAATGACTCCATGGTTTTAAGTGAAATATTCCAAAAAAAAATTAAGAGCTAAACTTAAAAATTTAAAATGTTTGATAAAATTTTCGTAATGTAATGAATGACATTTTTTAAAAATTCTGCAGAGCATTAAAAATATGTTGAGTTGTAAAAAAGCAGCTTAGCAATTGTTGTGAACATTAGCAGTGCGGTTGCCGATGTTCAACACCATCTAAACAAAATTAAAATTGTTTTCTAAGTTCTCTGTTAGTAGATATTTTGTTAGTTGATTAAATGAAATGTGAAACGAGATTCGGTTAGACAAAAAAAAACACAACAAAACTTACTGATGCGACAAAACTTTAATTTGATTATTTACTCGAATGCAAGAAAGTTAACAAATTCCAAGTTAAACACGATGAATGCCAACAATACAAGTCAGTCAACGGCATCCGAGCAGAACCCAGCAGAAGCGGATCAACTAGTGTGAAATCGAAACGGTAACGGAAAAGGAAACCGCTGCCAGCTGCAACGAGCAACTGACAAGGCAGCAGCAGCACCAGGCGCTACCTCCTCTCAACTTACCGTGAATAGTCTGCTAGCCACACTGGTCGACCTGGTTTCCCCCCTACCGAGCTGCTTGAGGCGACCGCCTTATTGTGACTGGAGGTGGTCGTGGTTATTGTTGCTGTCGATGCAGGCGCCATTGTGGTCGCCGACGTGCACGAGGAGCAACACATGTCGGTGGCGGGAGCGGGCTGCTGTCGCGTGTAGGTAACCTTGCGCGTACAGTCACTGTCGCAACTGTAACTCTTCTTCATGGTGCGGAGGCGTGCCTCGTATGGGTGATTTGTGCTACAGCTACAGCGAAAGTTGGAATCCTCCGAGGAGCTCATAATGAGCGAATAGGTGCGAGACTGGGGAAAGTGACCGCCCAAGCAACTGTTGTCGTTTATAAAGTGGAGTGTGGTGGGGTTGGTAGGGTGTACGATGTATAACAACAACGGTTCGTTTGAAGAAAAGAAAAAGAGACAATTTTGTTAGTCGGAACAAACAAACACGTGACGATGCCGGGAATCAGTACTTCCACGTAAAAAAGAGGCCTTCATCGGATATCGTAAGATTTTATATAATGCAGAGAAATTCGATATAGTGAACAGTAACTGGAAAGGGTAACAAAGGAGCCAACAATGGGAAAGAGTAGAGTTTTTTTTGACACCAGCACTCACAAAGAAAAATGTAGGTATCTCAGTTAGTTATCATTTCAGTTGTGAAAAACATGTGCGTGTAAATTGTACTGTGCTGCGGAAGCAATTGAATGAGACTAGCCTTGCTGATGAATGTGTTGACCTGTTTTTTGGAGGCCGTAGCTCAGTGAGTAGAACATCTGACTTACAACCGGGAGATGCCAAGTTCAAATCCAGCTTGGGGCGAGAAAAATTTCCGTACGGAAATCAAACTTAAGAGGAGTATTTGCTGTGAAGATACTTCACTTGCCCTTCGGGACCGGCACTAAACTGTAGGTTCATTTAATTTTTTTTATTTCCATCGGACAAGAGGTTAAAGCTTCAAGGAGAGTTAAATTTGTATACCCATTCTATGACTCCCGCGATAACTAAACAGATATTTGTCATGTAATTTCATGAAGATTTCCTTGGTGTCAAAATCATCGTATACCCCCCTTTTCAATTAATAAATCCTACATTTTTCCTTTAAATTTTGTCCCATAGAAAATATTGAATGTTGGGAATACGATATACCCATATTCCAATTAAAATTGACCTCAAAAGTGAATTCTCCGCCGAAATGTAAATCTTAATTTCAAAAAGAAAAGAAAAAATCCTCATAAATTAGGAAATATTGTGAAGTGAAAAATTAAACATTTGCCAGGATGGAAACTTCAAAATCAGAAGTGGAATCAAAGAGAAGCAGAAAACAATCCACCGCACAATACACGAAATGCTTTTGTTGCCAGTGTGGCCACTGTCGCTTGAATAATTTAATCAAAACGCTTGATTGCGAATGTGGTTGAGGTCGTCGACTAAAGCTGACATCGACGGGGAAGAGGAAGTCTGCAACCGTACCCACAACCAGCGAAATTGGGTCGAAAAGGGCGGCAAACAGCAAATAGTCACAGCGCGCAATGCTCTATGGACGCTTTAAGCCAATCAAAAATAGTATACAAACCATAAACGAACGAAAAACATTTTTGCAAAGTTCTATCCTTTAAGTTTCATAGAACGAATAGCCTTAGAAACGAATTAGAGAAAAAGAATGCAAGAAAACCAAATTTTGAGGACATTTACATGGAGAGCAGCACATTAAATAGTAAACAGGTTTTATTTCCGCATAATACCATCAAAAATAAAAAATATAAATAAGTAAAAAAATTTAATCACTCAAAACTTCTAGGAAAAAAATCAAATAATTGAGTGAAAAGATAAATTAAGGGGAAATCAAGGAGAAACTGAAAAATGTCGGTAAAAACGTTGCTTGTTTAATCTAGGGAAGTGAGAATTTGTTAAAAAACCAAAGAGAAATTCATATTGTACATAGTTTTATATTGAGGAACTAAGCGATTCAGTATCGGTCCCGTATGTTGGCCAACTGTTGACCGCCAACAGCTGGTATGACTTACGCAATTTTCTCGGATGGCGATCGCCACGGCACATCATCATCGATTTCATCGTCACTTTCGTCACCCTCGTCACCATCATCGTTGCCTGATATACTGAAAGAGGACGACGTGAACATATCGGGCACGGGCAGTATAGAAGGACGACGACTTCCTGAAATTGGAAAGCAATAAAAACAAACAAAGTTAGAAAAGACAATTCATTTTCTTCCTATTCATCAATTCCCCCCCCCATTAACTCACCTCTTCTTTGATTTAGAACGTCTGGACTGAGTAGATTCGGATTCCCCGCTTGTGGCACATCTAAATGATTTCCGGTCGTTAGACTGGCAGAGGCCACACTCAGACCGCCCAAACCCAAACCGCCACCACCGCCGCCGCCACCGCAACCACCACCCAGTCCACCGCCGCCACCCAGACCCATCGGTATCGTTGTTGTCACTGTGGTGGTTGTCGTTGAGGCTGGCGTTTGCGTTGCATTTGTCGATGTCACCGTCGTATCCTTGAGATTCTGCTTCGAATCCGATATTATCACAGACGTTGGATTGTCGGTTGCTATTGGCAGACAACAACAAAAACAAAGTAAAAATAAAATGTAAATAAATTCGAGTTTTTAAGGACCCATCGAATGCCCTTATTTGGCATTCACACAACTCTAAGTGGCAATTAATTAGGAATTAAAAGATTTCCAAAAAAAAAAACCAAAAATCCAATCAAACTACATAATTTAAAATATTCAAAAGAAATGTGCAAAATCTTCAATGAAGTAATTAAACTAGCAAGATTTTCATAACTGTGGCAATGTGGCACAAAAGTTAAAGTCAAAGAAATAAAAAAAATGTTGCATAACATACTTTAGGACCGTTTCCTCAATGTCCTACTGGCTGACACTTTACCAGAAGTTTTCAATACGTTTACGCAGCGGACTTGAAGGTAAATCAAATGACCGAACATTGAGGAAATGCCCTGTGATGTGCTCAAAGATACTTTAAACGGTAAAAACTCCATCTAAACTTGAACTGGAACCGTTTTTCCATTTTGTCGCAAATGTATGTATGTATGTATTACTACCATTAAACCTTCTTGTATGCAAAAATGGCGGTCATGCAAATGAAGAACGAATTGAGCGTACGCACACAAACAACTATTCATTTCATATGCAAAAAGCGGCAAATAAAATGTCAAAAATAACAAATTATGACTGGCAATGCTATGTAGAAGTAGGTACTGTATGTTTTGTGAAGGGAAATATATGTAACGCGTTCTTTTAATTTTGTATTACTTCGTCCGGTAGGTACCTGTGGATCACACTTTTGTTGGCTATTCACTTTTGTAAATTTCCAATTATAAATACTCAGACTTTGAAATACTCTTTTTAGGGCCCAAATTCTAAGCACTCTTATATGGTTTGTTGGGATATCAGAAAACTCCAAATTACTCTCAAAATATTTCAGAATATTTCACTGCTTTAGTTGCTTCAGAGTGAATGATTTATTATCGAATTCTTCAATCTATTACCAAATATGCAAAGAGCTAATTTATTACGAAAGAAATAAGCTGACTGGCAACGCTCATGTACCATCAAAGGTATTTAAAACAAAACTGAAATGTATTTTCTATTTTATGTTGGCACTGCAATGGAACATCTTCTGAGCGAACGCAGGATTTTCTGAATGGATTTAGTGTTTTAAGGAATTTATGTTCAAAATGATCACGGAAAATTTTAAAAAAACTTCTGCAGCGTATTTGATGAAGTATGACGACAATTGTTTGATTTTCTTTGCGGTCCATTCTGCTCGGAAAAAATGTAAAAATAAAATAAAAATTCATCAATCACAATCTCCCTCTTTACTGTTATTATGAAAAAAAGAGGTTCTTTAGCACAAATTTATAAAATCGAGTTGTTCGGCTATGCCTTGATATGACGACAATTTTGTTTACTCATTCATGCCTTGTGACTCAAACGAAGCCATAAATGAGTTGCTAAAACTGAGCTGCTGGAAGTGACATGACAGCTCATTTGGTATTCAAATTGTATTGGCGTCAACGAAACTTTTTTTGTTTGTTTTTTTTGTTTTTTAAATTCGTATTGAGAGTTCTTGTGCCTAAAATTGCGCAAAGAGGCAAATGACTTGCAAATGGACTTACTCCTACGTCAGAAGTGACAGTGGAATGTCGTAAAACGCTTTAGTAATTAAAAAATATATATACATGTACTGGCCGCATGTAAACACGCTTTTTCATTCATGTCAAAACCGTGACGATCAAATCCCGGAACAGTCTTGTGGAAGGGGGAAGGGGCCTGTAAACGGCAAGCGTGCAACATGCAACGGAACTGCAAACAAATTGGCAACACTGAAACAAGTCCTTACAACAAATAACAATTATATACACGGTACACATTAGCTAGCGATAGAGGAAGTATTCTAGTGCTGGATGGATGGATGCATAGGTTGGGTGAACGGGGGTGTGGACAGTAGCTGAGGCGGGTTAGCCGAGGAGAGTTTTATAGATTTTGGAAAAAAAATAAAGAGAAGAACATGTTGTGTCACACTCACGCACAAATAGTGTTGTAAAATCACTGTCGAATGGATGCCTTTCAATGGGCGTGCCAGCGCCAGAGTCTAAACTGGGACTGTGTGGCACACGTACACAAACGGACGGCACTGGTGCCGTGTTGTGAGCTGTTGATGTGGCTGTACTTGTTGCTAAAGTTGCTACATTCACAGTGGTCATAGTGGTGGTGTTGTTGTTGTTTATTGTTGTTGTTCTAACTAAATTCAATTTTTCAGCAATTAATTTCATGTGATGGAAATCAAATCATAAATCAAATTAAAATCAAAAATGAAAAGGAAATCAAATTCAACAAAAAATGGCGCATAGTCGATTGTACCGACAGCTACGAATACACTACACTTTTGACCAGAAATCGATCAGTCGGCAAAATTTAGTTCAGGTTGGTTCGGTCCTTTCTTCATTTGTTCGGTTGAGAAACAACAATTTTATTGATTAGTTCGTTGTTAGCCAAACAGTGCTGAACAGAAGGGAGAGGTTTCGCACGCAGTACGCGCTTTGGAATGCATTGAAATATACTTGAGCGCCCAGAATGAGTAGTACAGCTGATTAATTCTGTGCTTCATAATCTGTTCTCCACTGCGTGATTCTATGTCATAATCTGGGAACGGATTTTGTTGATCTACAAAATTTGTTGAATACGAAAAAAACCAGGCATCGGTCCTATGGGGCATAAGCCACTCAACGTATTTTTTCGTTTTCACAACCTGCCTTCCCTTCACGCTATTAATACAATTACAGCACTACCCCACCCTTATATGGGTTGCGTTACGTAACATTTAATATTCTTAAATTTCGTGTTACGTGTAACCACCGTCTAGAACGAAGTGAAAATCTCTAGAAATATAAACAAAATTTAGTTTAGTCAGTAATGGTGTAAACCCCATAGCTGCGAGTGAACAAGGAATAGACAAATGTTACGTAACATGTTGATTAAACGCCCCAACTTCCCCCACGTAACATAAAATAGACATTTTTATGAGCCTCCCCCTCTCAACACTATTTGCTGATCTACATAAGTATCTTCTGTGTTTCAATAAATCTATAGCGCGATCTTAATTTAAAATTCATGCTCCGCTTTCACATTGAGCTGAAAACACTTCCTTACGGTAAATGTTTTCGTGGGAAAACAAAAGGGCTCGCACTCCTAGTCCAATACCAGCCCGAATATAGTCAGTTCACAAAATAGCAACTCCATATATTTTTTAATAGAATTTCAATGAGGCAACCCTAAACAAAGTCAAATAACTTTTCAGCAGAATGCTACAAAATGTTGTTTCATGTGAGTGTAAAATTCCAGGGAATATGTGCACAGTCCTAATGCTTGTTCTGGGAATCAACAACACACGAGAACCTAGTTAGACCTTTTAACTATTAAATGCGGAAAATTCAAACAGAAACACAAAATCTAAAATAGAAAAAACTGAAAATCTTCACAACAAAACTTTTAATTGAATTCATTTTGGGTGTAAAAGCGTTTCGTTTTAGCAAGGTGTGCAAAATTTGGGTTCTTGTTTGGTTGGTTGTTTTTCGTGTGCTGTGTAAAGGGGGGGGGGGGGCAACGGAACAGTTTTCATAGTTTTTATGCAAGTTTATGTAGTTTATACAAAAATTAGGATAACAAAAAAATACAACGAAATGGGTGAAAATAAACTAAAACAATTAAAAATTGTGCTGACATGTTAGCCAGACATTTACGGTGTACGGTGGGACTTCTAAACAATTCCCCGAATTGAAAAACATTTTATGATTTCGGAATGTGGGCAAAAAGTGTTTCGTGTGTATAGGTGTGTGTTCGGTTTCCATGTCGAGCGATGAAACAACAATGAAACAGAATACAACTTTTTCGGTTTTTGTTCATTTTGATTATAGAATATTTGCGTATAAGGCTTTAGCAGAACATAAATGTAATATACAAAATGGCATAAATGTGTAATTTAAAAAATATGTAATTCTTGTGAAAAATTAAACAAAGAAAGTACTTTTAAGGACAAAACAATTGCAGCCTAAAAGCGTTTAACCGTAATTAAAATAACGACTAGAAATTGAACTGGAATAAAATTTAAAATTAAAAACCAACTGAGAAACCTTTGGCATACTTCAATGAAATTGTAGAGGATAAGTGAGAGACAGAGACAGAGACAGAGACACAGCAGGAGCAATTCAACCGAACGAATAAACGAACGAAATTAACTTCACAACCCACGCTCAAACCAAAACGCACACACAATAAAAGCGCCTCTGTCAAATATGTAATATCCTAAGTATTTCTTTTTGTTTTGTGTTGTTGTTTTTTCTTCTTTTTTTTCTTCTCTTAAATATATCAAAGAAAGTATAAAGGACATGATTGTCGTATACACACCACCATCTTTGCCCGCCGCCGGGTCGATGTTTTGATTTTGGTTTTGATTAACAACAAATGCCGAATTCTCCTCCTTGGTGATGCTCATGTAGTAACACGTGTCGTCCTTTTTCATGATGTGCCGCGGTCCCGGATTCAGCAAAATCGTATCCTCATAGAATTCGGGCAGTTCGGCGGGACGCACACCAACTAAGGCGACGCCATACCTGAGCAAAAAAGGAAGCAAGAAAGCTTGAGTGAACATTTGAGTTAATCAATAACAACAATACAATAAAACTATGCTGAATAGCTTTTGTGGTCGAAAAATTACGCAAAAATTATCGATGAACACTTCAAACTTCACTAGCTCCCTTCGGGACACGTCCCTGATCTTATCTAATCTATGTACTAACACGAGTGCCACACAATTATCTGTGTGTGATTGCTCATTTTCAATTGATATTGCAAATGATTGGTTGACTGAGACTTCTATCAGCTTTTCCGCTCTCCACTATGTAAAAGTAATTACAATAATTGTGCCTTCGAGAGTATGTATGTGTGCCGCTTAATATTTTTCCACCTCAACATAAACTTTTATACATATTTCACAATACATTTTGGCAAGTGTCCATCAAACTGTATTGCATTTTTAAATTATTGAACTACTTGTAAGTATGCTTCGTTCTTCTTCGAATTTTCCACTTACTTTCGATGCGAATGGAAACTGGCGTAGGTGAAACTTTTGCCCTCGTACTCGCCGAAGAAGCGACTATCTCCCAGCACAATGTGATAGATTTCGTTGCCCGAGCACTTGCCATACAAGCGGTGCCATTCCTCGGGGGATTGCTGACCTTCCCTGTAAGTTTAGGGAGAGAAACAAAAAATAAAGAAAATAAAGGGAGGAATAAATAAATAAATTGCAAATGGAAATGGAAGAAAAATGTAGTGCCCAAAATACAGTGCAGCCAAGAAGAGTTAAGTCTAAAAATATCTGTTTTTATCGTGAATTGTAATTGCATTGGTTTGAGAAGTTATGTCCTAAAAGTGAATTGCGTTCTTCCTTCATTCTCTGGAAGTGAAGAAGTCTAACTTTTTGAACGCAGAAAGCGGAAGAAGCTCTCAGAACATCGAATAAAATGCTTTCAAAAATACTAAAACGCCAAACAAACCCCCAAGGGAACTCGAAATTCAGACTACGCGTATATTTAATTAACTCACAGCTATTTTATACGCTGTAAAACGGTTTGCATGAAATGTTGCTGCGCATTATTATGTCATGCCTTTATTTAACATGTCCTTTAGGTCTTTTGACACGGTAAATTACACGTAAAGCGAACAACGAACGAACGAACGAACGAACGAGCGAAAGGAGCGCAACAGTTGGACGAACAATAAATTTTCAGCAGACAAAAGAAGCGACAGCAGCAAAACGTTGACCCAAGGCAAACATCAAACCCGCAACATCATACTATTGAAAGGTGAGGGCGGTGCTAACTAAGCATCGGCACTGAACTAATACGAACTAATGCGTCCCTGGGGGCAGCCGCCCGATGAAAAACATGCATGGGGCCGGCATGGTCGCTGGTGTTTTAAATAAGTGGCAATAGTCAAAATGAAACAAATTGTCTGACGTAGAGAATAAAGTAAACGAATAAAGTAATTTCCATAATGAGACCCGCAAAATTTTGCGCTGACCTAGTTTGTCTGTGTCAGAAAATAAACAGATTAAATACCGAGTGAATGTAATTTGTCAGAAGGACAAAAAGCTTGTGCTACATACCACTCACTGCAGCCTATACTTACTGTCCGCGCGATGTGTGCAGCAGCAATGTGACCAGCGTACTCGCACCCGGACATGTGCAATTGTTCGCCAGCAGAGCATATTTGAATTCATCCTCGCACACGACATGCTCGGCGAATTTCACGTGAAGTTTGTGTTCCGGCCTGTGTACAAAATGGGAAATGTGATTTACAGTCCAGCGGATGAAACAGCAAACCGGATGAATGTGCACATGGTCCATCATGGTCACGGCAAAGATATGGAAATTTTAGAACAAAAAATAAAACCAATAAAAGCATAATGAATCGAATCATAGCTATTAAATTTCCGCTTTCAAAAGTTCAACGACTAAACCGCAGAAGCGTTTAGTCGTTTGCTTTACATTTTATACAATTCGATTAAATGCACTCACCGAAATATTTGCACATATTGCGGTACAATTGGTGCAAAGTCCTTCACCGCCCATGAACGCAATATCGTGTGTTCATCGGCCGCAGTCTTATCCGCGTAATTTCGCGCCGCCAAAATGAAGCAGGCCTCCGCTTCGTTCATGCGTGCACGCGCCAAATCGCCATCCTTTAAACAGGATCCCTATACGAGGTACACGAAAACGTAAAAAGCCATCATTGAGATAAAATTAAAATTAAATTAAATGCAAAATGCAAAATGGCGTGTGCGGATATGTACGTATTCGAATGTGAAGCCAATTTGTAATTCAAATAGGACAAATGAGTTTCCAAAAATGTACGCAACAAAAAAAGGAGATTACTTGTACAATAAAATAAACTCATGAATAAGTAAGGCGTGTACAATTTACAACTGTAATTTCATTAATTCACTTTTCGAATTAAAAATGTAAAGCAAAATATTTGCATAGATGAGTCATTTCAAACGCTTGCCAGGGAAAAATTAAAAATAAATAATTTCAGGTGCACATGGAGCACATTGACATTGAGCTGAAGTCTGTTATATTCCTATACGCCTTCTAGGAACTTCCAAAATGAATTTAACCCAAAGAAAAATATAAACCTATATGACAAGACCCATGTCCCTTGTCCAACTCCATCACTCACTAACCTGAATATAAATGACACGTTGAGCCCATATCGGCACCTGCAGTATCATACGCATCGTCGTGTCCAACTCCATGGGACTCAGCAGCACAACATAGTAGTCCTGCAGCAGCGGATGCGCGTAGAACTCATTGAGGAAGTCCATGATTGTGTCCGCGTGTAGCGTTGTCGAGCAAACGACAACATGCTTTTCGCTTTGTGCCCGATGTGAGGAATAGCTACCGCCCAGCTTTTGACGTTCCATCCAGGTGAAGGCCAATTGCTCGAACTGTTGTAGAAAAGAAAAATAAATAAAACAAAAAATGAACAACGGAAAAAATAGCGAAACTATACACAGCCGAATGCAGATATTAATTGCCTAGTTACTGGAGCAATCATCTATTGTGTATACACTTTACGCCCTTTGCCCACCCAGTACTCAGCCAAATTTAATTAAGTTTTGGCTTTTGCTATTTCACAAAAACTTTGCATGATTGCTTCTAATGGCGAAGTGCATCCACCCCTCGTCCCACCCCTGCCTGATCTTTGAACATATTTGCAGTTTGCCTTCCTCAGCAAGGATAGATTTTTTTTGTCGTTTTGCTTTGTTTTCATGTGCAACAATATACTAAATTTCCAAAAAAAAAGTTCAAAAATGCTGTGAGCGCTGGCCCCGTTCTGATTGATGTATGATGTATGACATTTGAAAGTTTGTTAACAACAATCGTCAAAGTCACAGAAGTTGAAGCGACACCAGCGATGAAAAAACAAAATTTTTTAAATGGATGAAAAAGTTTGTATGGTACTGAAGCCAATTGTGTTTTGGAAATAGAATCGCAACTTAATTGATTGATGGACTATGACCATTTGTGTACAGAAGTGATGAAAACAATGAACATTTTAGTTTAGATAAGCGGCGAGCTTTAAATAATTCAATAAAATGCTGGCCCAGACTGATAGTGAAGTATTAAAAAATTATTTTATCACAGCGAAATGTATGAAGTGGGCTGAGGGGTACTCGTATAATCGGTTATGCTTCAATATTTTGATCCATTGTATTTTAACGAACATCGACAGTACATAAAAGTTAAAAAATCATTTCATAGATTCAGTTTCCCATTGTTAGGTTATAAAAAAAGAATTGTTGCATTTGAGGAGCAACTTCGATTTTGAAAGCGTTCAAATCAGATTTGTCTGATGCTGAAATACATTTGTCAATATCTGCCTTCATCCCCTTCAACTATTTTCCCAGGTGACGATTTCACAAAGTTTCCTTAAAACATGTTTTCGGCAAAAATAACATATAAAGTCAATGTTGTATGTACAAAAGCAAAGAACCCAGCGATACACAATAATTGTCACCTCCTGGGGGCTACGTCCTTGGCTACTAGTGTTTGGAAAGTAACCACCCCTCGACCACCTGTCAAACAGTACCCTAGAAAGAAACCTACAAGGGTAGTTGTTCGTTGTTGGAGTGAGTGGTCCGAGTTGGCTAATGCGTTTGGTACAAGTACGTTTAATGAAATGTTTACATGATTTGCCCACTCCCACTCACCTGTGTCGGTAGCACAATTAACGCCACACAAATCATAATCACCATATACAGCTGCGATGGCCAAATGTCGGGCACAAAGTCGCCATAGCCGACCGTTGAGAATGTCACGACCACATAGTAGGTGCTCTGGAACAGATTCAAATGCCGATGTCCAGCGCGCTGGAAGTGCTGAATGCCACAAACACTGCAAAATAATCAAATAATAATAAGGACATTAAGGACTTCTTCATTATCGTCAGTGCTTGTAACTACGGAAAGCTGTGTATGTATGTCATAATCATCGATGCCAAATTCAATTATTAAATTACGTTGATGGCATATGAAATGTGTTTTTTATTATATGTATAGACTGTGCGTACGCTGTAATTCGTTCAGGTCTGTGCGTGCAGCTTAAGTGCATTTTAAGTGGAAATCGCTGTCATGTGTATTTGTTGTGTCATTTACATTTACTTTTTAAAATCGTTTTTTTTTACCTCGTAAATACTAAGCACAGCAATGTTGCGGACAATATTGTCAATTGCTGCGACAAGGCGGACTGAGATTTTTGCATGGCGCGATGCAAATCGTTCTAGGATGAGAGATAGTAAACAAAATATGTATTTTTTTTTGTATTTGAAAGAGCTCTTCCTTGAATGTATTCACACTTACGAACATGTTCTCCAACGATCGCTTCGCTAACCAACAATTGAGAAAAATTGGTATAAATAGATTTCTTAAAGGCGACCATAGTATCTGAAAGCAACAAGGACCATTTTTAATTGATTAGGAAAAGGAAAGAATGAAATTTCCATTTAATTAAAATCAACTTACCGTAAGTGCAAAAGGTATTGTCGTAATTAACTCTAAAATAAAGTGAAACGAAAGTATCTGTTGCCAAATATTTCCCTGCAAATAGTGAAATTGGTTAGGCATCCCTTCAAACGGCCATAGGACCTGTGGAGTCAGTCACTTCGTTCGTTCGTTCGTTTGACTCACCTTATAGCCTAGATATGTAAGAAGAACTGCCTCTGTGAGCGATACTAATGCTAAAATTAATTGAACAGCCCACAGCACTGTGGGTCGATTCACCCATAATATTGCCTCCCAATTGATGATGGGACTCTCCTGGAACTCCTCTTCCGTTAGTTCGGCCGAAACGAGGAATTCGGTTTTATTGCTCACCGAGCAGCCATAACTGTTGTCGAGGCGAGGAAAAACCAAATGAAAAAGAGAAGAGCGTGAAAAATGGAAAGGAAAAGGAAAACTTATAGCGAGCATCCTTGGCCTAGTTGGATGCTGTTCGATGTGTTTTTCCTTTCTGCTTTTTTTTTTGCTTACCATGTTGCAAATGTTGGATTCGTATCCGTTATCACACGTAGTATGTACAGAACACATGCTAGTAACTTAAAAAACAAATCGGCAATTCGTATGCGTAAACCTGAAATCACACAAACAAACAAAGGAGAATGTAACGAATTGGAGCCATGGCAAATGAAAGAAAGCAAATTGAGAAATTATGTCCATACGTGGTAGAATCTTCTTGTTTTGGATTTGTCTGAGCTTTAGGAATGCGAAAAAGTCATTTAATGTTTTTTTTTTCAAATTCCCTTCTTCCAAATCTTGAACCTTCACTGCCTCTTTTGATAAGAAATAAATTCAATTCGTGGGCCGATAAATGCAACTAATCAAATGTTGTGTTATTTGGCGGGGGGGTTTGTAAACACTTTAGGTGAACAAATCATAACAATGCGATGTTTGCCTAAGCTGTTCTGGGTTCTAACTGCGGTGTGCTGTAGCTCAGTTCATTATTTTGGGGCCAACCAGCTCCTTATGTGTGTGACCTGTGTTCGCGTACAACAGCGACTATTGCTTTGGCCTGCTGAGTATTTGGCTTTATCGTCGGGGCCATTTGTTGGCCAACGACTAATCCGGTTGCGGTATGCTCGGTATTCAATTACTGTTGTTATTGTTGCTGTATATTATTTTTGTGGGGCTAAACTGAAGTGTGTGCGTATTTAATTTGTGGCACAGGTGCTCTGTGTGCGGTGTTCTCCACCAAATATTGAATTTAATAATTAATTCGGCTCAATGTTTGTTCTGTTCCGCTCAAGTTCATGCTCTGAATATTTTAATTAGGAAATTTAATTCAAACGAAGTTTGAATTTCACTAATTCCACGAAAGTTAAACAAAATTTCGTATAAAGTACCCAAATGTTTCCAAAGGACCGCCTGCTGGTGCTTTATTTCGAAAATAAATTCCAGTGTTGTAATACAAGTATTTTAATGAATTAAATTTACAAATATATACCTAATTTTTTAATTTTGAGTTTAAAAAATGCAATTTAATCAAATTAGAGCTGAATTTGTAGAACTGCCTACGCCAATTATATTTTTTTATATATATTTCACATATCTCACAAGGAATTCATTCATTTCTAACTTTAAAAACTCACAACAAATTTTGTTTAGCAAATGCTTGAAGCTTTCATTTTTGCTTCCAAAGTAAAGGCTTAATTAACCAAATTGTTCCTAATTTAATCACATTATTTCATTCAATTGAAAATGATTTTATCCTTGATTCAGGCCTCGCTGCACAGCAGAGACATACCCAAAAAAATACAAAAAACAACAAAAAGTGACTAAAAAGTTGATGAAATGTTTTTAAAAGTTTTCAGTGGGTAACTTGAATCACTTTAATTTATTAGGAAGTAAAAAACGAAAAAACATAAAAAAAGTTTTCAAAGAAATTTTAAGTATGATTTAGTATTTACTTACTTGATCTCTGATTCTTAATGAAGTAAAGTTGCAGTCTTTCTTTGAATGTGTTTTCATTTACGTAGTATTCTACACGGACTCTGAAATTGTACGAAAAAAAGGTGGAAGTCGTTTAGTGGATGCTTTCTATGGAACTAAGTGAGATTTACAATCGCTTTTTATAATTATAATACTTAAAAATATTTTGAAGTAGTTTCAAATGAAATGACTCGTATTGCACAGTCCTTCAAGTAAAAACCGTTTGGGGGACCTAAGTATTGGATAATAATGCTAAAAGAGGAAGATTCCAGCGGCGCTATTTTTTGTAAGAAAAAAATTACTGAATGTTGCTGAAACAAACTTGTACTTTAAAGGCCATGTCTTAAAATTGAATGAGGGTTACCTATAAGTTCAAATTTGGTTGCTCTTTAAATGTGAAAAATGTATTTAAAGTTTAAACTCTAAGTAGAATCATTTAAAAACAGTATTTAATAACTATCTTTAAACAAAAGTGTGATGGTTGGCGCTGTACTAATTTTTATTCGATGACTTCATTTATTTCTGTTGCTCTGCAGAGAAACTTCAAGATAATTAACAGTTGAAACTACTTCCACATCTAAACTTTCGGAAAGTCTCTTCCATACTCAGCGCTGTCAAAACTGAAAACTATAAACATTTTATATTAGTGTCCACTCAGAAAATAAATGGAAAAAATTCCTTCAGCTCATTGACATTTTACAAAAGTATAGCTGCAAGTAATAGTTGTTCGCATCATAGCCGTTGGCTGTGCTGTACTATTCCACTTTCGTTTCTACCACTTGCAAGTTGCAACTATTGTCAAATTACATCTTCACATTGCTTGCTTTGGAGAAAAACAAAACAATGAAGCTACCTCACGTGTTCTGCACACTGAAAGGTATCCGAAGGTGAAGGGCATGTGAGCGCGTGTCTCTCAGACGCGCAGTTATTGTCAAAAGATGTGTGTGCGCGAGTGTGCCTTCTCTTTCGGCAGCCTTTGTCTTTTAAAGCCAACTTGCGAAATCATTCTCGGTTGTTAAAAAACTTACTGCTAAGCGACATTTTCAACTACATCCTCTTCCGAAACGCCCCGAGATTAGTTTTTTGTTTTATTTCATTTGCACCACTTTCTCCTTTCTTTCAAATATGCAAAGATATAAAATTTTGACTTTATAGCTCGTAGCTTTCCAGCGGCATGCCATACTGAAACTGGCATTTCTTTTGACCTTCAACCATTCCTTCGTTCTAATTAAATTGTAAAACAAAATCCTTTGCGAAATAATTCGAAATGTTCTTTGTGAATTGCTTTTCATTCTTCAACACCCCACGGGCCAATGCCTTATTCCACGACGGTGTCGATTTAAGTCAAGCGTTTGCCTCAAGTCTATTTCGCTACATTCACACATTCGCGTATGCATGCAAACATGTGTACCTATGTGCGAGCAAAAATAAACATAAATTAACGTTTAACCCACAAGTGACCAATCAAGAAATTCAGCTAAAGCGAAACAATTTATTAGGATGTTCACATTCATGTAGCACATCCTCAGCATATGTGCTGACCTTTGCCCCTGAGGGAGGCAAAGGCGTTCGGAAATTCAGTTGCTTCATTTGTATGGCAACGAGTCAATGCTCGCTATGTGGCCTCTGCAGCCTTTGTACTCCCTGATACTCGGGCACATTCATTGTATGTACGGAATTTTCCCTTGAACGTTTAAGATAAAAGCGAAAATTAAATAAATCGTTTCGTTCTGTAGGAATGTATACATTTACACCAAAAATATCCCTTCATATGTACTTTTGTGTGTATTTATGTAGATGAACCCTGGGCAAAATATTAAAGGAAGGTTCATCATCCACAACGTTCACAGGTCAGATTCCTCGGAACTTTGAACTTCACTTTTTTTTTTTTGCTTGCTGCTTTGCATTGTTCTGCTTTGCGATTAATTGTGGCTGCCAAATCACTGGGTCTGAGTGTCCATTTTCGGAATAATTTATTCTCGCAGATGCATTAATTATGGTAACACATTCCTTGTTTCAAACCGATCATAAATCAATTATGCTTCTCATCGTAATTACTGATGCGGAATTTGGGATTCAATTTGTTATGGAAATATTGAAGTCCAATTAATTAAAATAATTTTTTATTTTGGATTTAATAATAAATTGACTACAATTTCACCATGTTAGTATCAAATATCTTCAAAGCACAGGCCTGCTGAGTGATAAACATTTATATGCATGCAAGGAAAAGAGTTCGACAGGAGGTATATTTTTAAATATGATTTTGTCGATAGTATGTGTAAATTAAAGTGCCCTGGCACTCATTCGAATGGGGTTGCATGGTTCTCTCCAAAAGGTACCCAAGGTAATATTCTTGACGTTTTTTAAGCCAATCACAATGGCTGCTAGTGTACTTGAAGTCAATTTTTAGAATTCGTGTAGCTGTAAAATTTGCTTTAAATTTTTCTAGGTTTAATGTCTTTGGAACTCCTTATTTGCCCATAACCGATTAACTCTCTCTAAGTCTCCTTACTGGACTTACATCTGACTTATGTTCTTTACTTGTTTACACAATAAACATATTTTATATTCATCTGAGCACTTCACCAACCATGTCTTTTTAAATGGAATATTTCCAAAAAATTCTTAAAGTTAAGATTTATTAGTAACAACATTTATCCCAGGAATGCGCGCTTATAAAATAATGTTAAAATTAAATTTTTCCGGAATTAATAAATTGTTTTCCAATACTGGAAATGAAAAAATAAAAATATCAAAAGGATTAATTTAAAGCATAAAATCCGCCAATCCCATTCATCAGTGACACACTGCGGAGAAGAACCAGCCTTCACACGAAAGTATGCAATGAAAAAACCTAAACTTCAAACAAAGAAAAAAACGCATAAAAAATATAAAAAAAAAATAAATACTCAAACGCGAATATTGTAGGTATTTGTATAAACACGCATAAAAAGCGAAAGCAAATGGCGAACGAACGATGAACGAAGGAAAGCTTTCAAGCGCCACTAAAAGGTTGTGGAACAAAATTCAATATCGTCGTCGTTGTACGGCGCTGATGTGTATAATCAAATGATGGCAACAACAGAATTACATTAGGGTACAAATTGTTTTCCAAAAGCAAAGGAAAAAAAACAAAAAACAAATTCACCTGAATGGAGTTAGTCAGTTCTGGAAAAAAAAACGAACAATTATTTCCCCCGTCTACCTTTCAGGCAGTGGACAAATCAGTTCAGTCGTTAAATCTTTAAGATTTAATAAGGCTTTCCCTAAGAGAGAAGAAAGCGGTTAGCTTTCATTTCCTTCACTTATTGACATTTGCATTTACTCGATTTTAAATTGGACTTGGTTATTAGTATAATCATTGCATATGTTTGTATGTCAGAAGAAATATCGATATGTGATATATGTACTCCTAAGTTAGATCCATCACTGATATGCATTCGCCTCGGGGGACTCCTCTTTTTTATTAAAAAAAAAGGTAACCTTTCGCTTCAGTTTCGCTGGCAGTGTGACACGTTGACTCTCATTCATATTTACTATCGCCGGGAAGTACACTTTGTTAGTTGGTTCGTTTGTTTGCTTATGTATGCGAAGTGATTTGTTGTTGTCTCTGGTGTGGTTTTCTTTTTTTGTTCTCTGTGCAAATATTTTTACAGTTTTCTTGTTTTACAGTGGCACTGTTGCAGGAGCAAATAATTGTAAAATAATACCCATCATTAATATCGCGTTGCAAAAAGAAAATATACATACTAACTGGTGGGTGGTTGGTGGATGGATGACGGCGCTGCGGTATTCTAATAAAAACGATGTTCATCTTAAATGGCGCAGTACCGGTTGTGGTTAGTAAAACGAAAGAGCATAAATTTTAATATCCGTTTCCAAGTCAAGTTGATGAAGTCATTTGAAAGCATTTTTTTCTGTTATTATTTACCTAAAGTTTTCTTTCATTTTATTAAATTCGGCTAGCTTAAATTCCACTGTGGGCTGTAGTAACCTTCGTTTTTTTGAGGAATGTTAATGTTTAAATCAGGATCACATTTTGCTCTATTACGTTTACTACATATCGCATAGTCGGATCCAAAAGAAGAGCAATGGAATGAACTCGATAGCTCTATAACTATGGCAGTTATCGGTCAAAGTAACAGACAAACGGACATCGCTCAGATCGAGTCAGGAGGTGATGCTGATCAACACTTTTCTATATCGACTAGGCCTCCTTTTGTTGGACCTTCTAGCTGTGTAACTCTTGCACGTATTTCATTTGTTTTTCACACAATAATGTTTGCCAATTCAGTCTCCCTAAGGCCAATAAAGACTTAATTGCAATGTAACCAAAACATTATGTTGCAGTATGAAATATCTTACCACATTAATTTCATAAATTCTACCAAATGAAATGTATATTTCTTATGAGAACAGAAAGAAAATGTTTAAATGGAGCGACGAAACTCTTTGAACTTAAATGCGAAACCATAAAAATGAAACAAAAGGAACTAAAACTCTAAACTCCTCACAAAAAGAAAATAAAGAAACGAAAACGCCACAAAATTTCATTCATTCCGATAGAAGATGCGAAACGATGCGCATTTTGTTCATGGAGCATAAAATTTAAATGCTCCATGAACACGCTCCGCTAAAACGCTTATTGATGCTTTTAAAAACTTAATGGAGGAATTTCATTTTATTTTCCTTTGTCATAAACAAACTTTCTTCACTTTCACTATGTGTGTCGGTGTTTGTGTGTGTGTGGGGGGAGCGAAAAACAAAAGACAACCAGAAAAAGCAAAAGTAACGCACGAGGAACATGCAACCGCTACAGCATTCGAGTAATAAAGACAAGACACAAACCGGAGACGATGACCAAAAGCACGTAATATCATTTTAATGTGCTCGACGATTTGCTTGATGAAGAGCTTACGATGTTAGATTATACAAAGGACTTGCGCGCAAACGATGAAAACCCCTAACCAAATCACAATTGACATGAATAGTTTTACGAGTAAGTGCCGGCTGAAGGAGGCAAGAGAAAAGATGCTTCAATGTACTATAAGTATAATGAATTCGGTCATGAAAAGGCGCTTTAGTTGGTGAAAAGGATTGTTTATTTGGAAGATTGCTTGCCATTAGAATAAACATTTCGGTAATTTTTTTGTTTTGTCATTTAGTATATATGAAATGTAAAGGTTTTCCGAATTAATCATATTGAAATGATAAGAGCATTGAAAAAAGTCCTTCCAAATGATAATTCGCCAAAGGTTAGGCTGCAATTTTCATATTTATTACCCGAAAAAGGCAATAACTTTCGTGCTCAGCATACTTGAATGTAACAGAAATTCTTGTTCATACAACAGACATTCGTTCAATGTAACAGAAGTCATGATGCCCTTCTAGAGTATTTATCTCGTCCCTTGGTCCCATCAATGGCAAACCGAATCACAACCCAATTTACAGTTAGCTACTTAATGTACTAAGGGCCATCGAACAAACTCAATAATTACCTACTAAAATGAAGACTGCAAACTGCCCTCCTTCCGTTGGGTGAGGCCCAGAGGCACTATTGCAATTTGTAGTGAACTGAACAAGGAATTGAATTCCGTTATCTGATTTCATGAATATGCGGATGATTAGATGAAAATGATTGGTGCATGTCCTACCAAATGCCCTGGACAAGCTGAGAATTTGACATTTAAGGCAGGGAAAATGACTAATTTCTGTTTCGGAAACAAGTTTTTCCACATTCATTGAAGACTTCACCCACAAAACTTTCACAGTCCATTAAACGAAAAGTAAAATCGATTTTAAAGATTCCTAAATTCCTCAAAGTTGACGGGAAAACAACTGGGCTCTCCTGTCTCTCAAGGGGGCAAATATCGCATTACCAACACTAAGAAAGATTTTAAATTGCCGCACAAATTGAATTATTTTCGAAAACTCAATTTTCGCTACTTGCCTATTCATTGATTTATTGACAGAGAGCTGGCGCTGTCAAACGATGTTGCTATATGAGGACGTAGTACATGGTAGAGAGGAGGCACACGTCATGCGTCAGTACAACACACCGTTCACTTTGTGTATTTGTAGATTGAAGTCAAAATGAAAAGTGAGCTGGAAGGTGGGTCGATTGAATTTGGTGGGTCTGGTGCGTGGATTTTATGAGATGGTAAGTGGATTTTGTAATTCTCGTCTTCAAATCAATCAGGCACAAAAACACATAAACGCAATTTTGACATAATGACGTTAATTGAAAAACTTCAAAGGATTCCCGAATTTCAAGGCTAATCGCTGAAAGGACACTTCATCTACACCTTTCTCTTTCTCTTTCTCTTTCTCTTTCTCTTTCTCTTTAAAATTTAAAATTGTTTTTGTATTGATTTGACATTTGGAAAATTTTAACAAAATCTTTAGTTAAAATTAATCAAGTATTTGTACTTGTGTGTGTCCTCAACCTAAATTCCGCCTAAATGTATGCTTGGAAAAAAATTCAAATTAAATAGTAAGTGAACGAACTAAAGTGAAAAGGGTTAATTTAGTCAAATTCACAAGCCATTTGCCGCAGTGTGACAGTTGCGCGGCGCCGCACCGCGCTGGGAAACTATTTCAGTTGCACTCAGACTATCTCCTAAAAGAATGTAGCGCTAAAATAAAAGCAATACAACAACAAAAATTAAGGTGTGAATAAATGTAATTAATTCTATTAGCGAAGAGTCTTTGCCTTGCTGCTTCTTCTGCGAAACAATAACAATAAATGCTACATAGTTAGTTAGCTGGAGTTTCAGTCGAATTTTCAATAGGTACGTTGTTGCGTGCCAATGTCTACACTTAATTACGTTGAAATCCAATTATACTGGAAGAAGTCAACGAACACGAAGAACTCCCAATGCTCACACGTTTCTGAAGCGAAAGGCAATTCCTCAGCATGGCTGGGCAAAAATAAGTTGACTCCTCACACAATCGAAAAATACTGCCTAGCGGTTCGAAGTAGAAGTTTTCTCGAATGGGGTACTGTTGAGTAAAATTTATCAATTTGAAATATTCAAGTTAACTTGAACTTGAGTATGTGGTAAGCATTCAATGGGCGTTCACATTTTGAAAATGCTTTCACTAAGAGTCATTAAATATACAAGCCATTAGATATTTATGAATAGCTTGCTAATTTGTAGCTTAACATTGTTAAGAGCTTCATCACATAAAATATGTTGAGAGCATGAAATAGGTTTGAGGTTGTAATCCAAACTGTTGGAAAATTTTCAAATGGTTAGTTAAAGGACTTTGTTAATAGTAGCATATTAAGGGGCACACTAAAAGTTGTACATTCGTATTGAAAAATCTAACATTAAAAATTTCTCAAAAAATGCCAACAGCCATTGTCAGAAGTATCAAAAATACAAAATCCCCCATATCTGTCTTTCTGTCTGACAAGAACATATTCCGTAAATAATCTAGTTATAAATATTGTCATTGTAAAGTCTAAAAAATTCCAATTGTTGGAAAAACACAAAAAAATCCATATTTTTTCGATAATTTTCCGATAACTTTTATTAGAACCGTTCCCTTCGAACAATGAACACACCACACTGTTGTCATAGTATTGTCACTGTCTGGTATGAGGGTGTAAGTTAAATATGCGATACAAATTTATGTCACGAGAGCGAATTTTGTTTAGTGAATTCAATTGGAAATGTTCAGAAATAGCATTGCCGATGATACGTTCACGTTCACGTTCAAGTTTTAGTTTGCTACACTTTTATTTTCCTGTAATTCATATCCATTTCTTTCCGTTCCATTCCTGTATTTTTCAACATTTGTTCAGGTATATTTTTAATTACATAAAGAGAAACTTGCAAGGTAATTTAAACGCTCTGTGTCGTCCATTTCCACGTAACAAGCGTTATCCAATTTCGAAATAAAATGAGTTATTCACCCGTAACCAATCTCCATCGATTACTTAACCCGTTTCTGCATTGAGTTTCTTTAGCAAACTTCACCAGCCCAGATGTAGACATAAGAGAGTAACCTATCATAAAAGTCAAACATATATATAACTTTTAATGCCACCAAACTGAATGACATTTTCACAAAAAAAAAAGAAAAGAATTTCACATCAACCTACTCACCTTGGTATCTTGTCGTATGAGTCCCATGACGTTAGACAGTTGTACGACGAGTACCGACTATTACCCGCCATGTTACACAATAAATTATCCATTGGATTTTTAATTTCTTTATGTGAACGAATGTGGGAAAGGGGTATGGGAAGAAATAAGCAAGTGTGGAAATAATGTAGAAAACGAATGGAAAAGTAAAATAATTACGACGAATGAAGTTTGAGCTTTCAAATAAATCAAGCTGATTTAGCAGAGAGAAAGAAAATTGAAAATTAAAATGTCATGACGAGACGGAGAAGGGGGGCTGGAGGAAGCGAGAGTAGGAAGCTTTGAAATCATAGATATGTAGTTTAATCCCAAATGAACAGCGAAGCGGCAACAATAATAAATGTAACGAGAATAATTGCAGGATGGTTTTTTCTGCTGCTGTTGTTGTTGTTGTTGTTGTTGCTACGCATTGTTACTGTAGCTACATTGGTGACGCCTTTCGATGCTAGAGATATGAGAGCTGACACACAAATTTACGCAGAAGCTGACGCCGGCACTGACTGCGCCGCTTTAGCTGATGATGACAAATTGTATTTTCTTTTGCGATTTTGTATTTTTTTTTTATTTTTTGTATTATTTTTCGATGGTGTTTTTTTTTGAGTATTATTCTTCCTTTTGTTGTTGGTGTACTACTCCCTTCAATATTTCAAAAATTGACTTATTTGTTTTTGTTATAGTTTCGCTTACATGTGGCTTTGTCAGCGGCAGTGGCGTTCTTTCGGCTATCTCTTATTAAGACATCCTCAATGGCGAATACAAACACACAGACACTCACAAGCCTTTAATCAAAATTGATCGCCTGTAATATTTCACCGTAACACAAACACTCACTCATTCGCATTCTCATTCACACATACTCCCACACGCACGCACACACACACACCATGTTTGTATTGCAGACATTTAATAAATTTATTGCAATTATATTAGAACGTAAATCGTCCCAATGGGACGGGCATACCGATAGATATCAGCTGCTGCTAGACGTTATCATTTCAGCAATTGGAGCAGCAGTCCATAGTGAAGTGATTCATTTTTTCGAAACCATCCATTTAATTAGTGTCTGTAAGCAAACATTTTCCAAGCAGGCATATTACAATGTATTATGGCCACTATGTATATTTGAGTAACGCTTTCCGTGGTTTATTTTACAAAACAAATTATTAATATATTTTTTAATATATCATAAATGTGTTTTAATCTCTTTTAAGCCCTGAATCCTATCACATATTCACACACGCCAGCCATGCAATTCACTCATATTAACCACAGACACACTACCACCATTCCATGGGGAAATCATCAAGTGCGAGTTGTGTATGAAGCGTTTCATTTACGTTTGGATTAAAAACGATTATGCACACTGATATTGAAGAGCTACATGCACTGAACCTGGATTAAGTGTCGCTTGTGGTTAAGTTTTGTCGCTTTAATTAAACCACAAATACAAATGTATACTGATATCATCAATTGAATCCCCTAAATTTTATTGCAAACTTCATATGAAAATGAGGGTTTTATATTTTGATTCCAATTCTAATTGGTTCTCTATGCAATTCTAATTCATTTGAATAGCAAATTGGCTAATACCCGCATTTTGCATATTTGTTTTGAACATATTTTATTTGTCAATTGAATTATTTATTTTTATTTGAGCGAATTCCACTCAGTAAACCTAAATAAATCGGTTATTGTGATTTATTTATACTCGAACGAGAGTGTTTCACTGTTTAGTTGACTATTGCTATAAACACTTTTTGCTGGTCAACAAATTTAATTTTTTACTGCATATCTGTTAATGACTGACTCTTGTAATTGTAAATTACAAATATTTGATATTGTTTTTTATATAATGAAAATCTCTTTTTGAATTTGGAAATAAGATTTGACAGCATTGGAAATTAAAATTTTGTGTGAATTTAACTAACTTGAGATTATTTACAAGTATTTGCAAAAGTTTAAAACTCCCGAATCAGCCTCCATTACACTGATTGGATGGAAGTTGGAAGTGTTTTTTTCTAAATTTGTAATCTCTACCGCACATAATATCCCCCTACCTCCAACACTTGTGGCATTATTTCAACAACGCGTCGGTTCGTATATACTCGAGTACAGCTAAATATGATGGATTGTATGAGTCAAGTACTTGTATGTACACTCGCCCACTTCCTCTTCGCAAACTCTGAGCTATACAGACATTTCACATATTAAATTGTACATTACAATGCTTTGTAGGCATTTAGTAAATTTGTATCTTAGCTTTTTGTTTTCCCTTTTTTTTTTGGAACTTTTTCTGTTTGCCACATCCTTGAAGGAGAAACATTATATTAAAATCAAACTACTTGACATGTCGGTTTCGGGTTAAAAAGTTGACTTTGTGTGCTCTTGTCAAACCCCAAAATGATTTATTGTCCAAATGCGGCTTAGGCACTTTTGCCGAAGGAAGTTCATTGCTTCGTTTTTTTTACCCATTTTAAAGAGTTTAGTTTATTTTTGTAATACATAATCCGGTTTAGGTCTTACGTATGAATTTGGTTCAATGTTGACAGTTGCTTTTGGCTTAAATGTAACTAAAAGCAACAGCACCCAAGGTTGGATTTAAAATCTTGATCTCTTTTTAGGCCACCTTCCCTTTTGACTATTTTCGATATTTTAATTTTCTACCATGAGTGAGTAAGTCATAACTCTGGCATGGCTGTCAGTTAACATTTAAAGTTGGACAGCTGGAAATGGTCCTGGTCAGGCTACTGAACAAGCACATCTCAAAACTCAATGATTATGCAAAATGATGGCACTCGCAACTCACTTCACTGACGATACTCAAATTCTATAAATGCCATAAGCAATTCACAATTCACTCTTTTGCGTCTGATGAAATCCATTTTTTAAATGTAAGTACTTAAACATAAACATACGTTTTTCTATTTATAAGACTGTTGTGACCCTTTGGGCGGTTTTCCAAAAATACCATTTACATTTTTGTGCAGTTCTATTTTCGTAACGTATATGTTGACATAGAAATCGCGTTCTATGTTTAACTGTAGTGAGAATTGTTCAATTATTCAGAGTACTTTATTTTTAGGTTTCTCTTGAACTAATTTCTTTTTATAGATATACGTTGCAGCGAGAATAGTTTGGTTTGTTGTTCAAGTTATATTTATAAATTAATTAAATTTGTTCTAGAAGGCTCAGTTCAATTGCATTACTTTCGAAGTCAAGTGAAATACTTCGCAGTACAATTGCGAGTCGTATACCACGAACCGTAATTCACGTCACGTTTAGAAAAATTGTTTGCGCTTGGTGAATTATCGTTGGGTGTCAGTTTTAGAGTTTTCTATTGTAAAATTATACCAAATTGGGGTGTCTTGTCTTGTCAAATGGATTTGTAATTTTTTTAAAGCCTCAAGTAAATGTTTCGGTCTAGCAAAACCACAAGACCAATCAAACAAACTTTCTAGTTAGGTTATGTTTATTTGCTAAAGTTGAGAAGTTGATTGAAACCGTTAAGGATTTTTGTTGGCTGTTAGTTTATTATGTAAATAAAGATGGAGTTTAAATCAAGCAGATTATTGGAAACAACAACAGAATGAAAGAAAGGCAAGACAACCGATATGGCAGCAACGGAATCGGATTTAGAAAAATAAAAATTTCCAAAAATTCTTGGTCGAAAATGGGCTAAACACTTCTTTTGAACGTATTAGGCTTGCGCCAAATATATAGCGCCGAACCTGTTTGTCGTTGCTTGGGCATGAAAGTGAACTCGATTGTTTGAATTGTGGTCCAGTTGTAATGCAAAATTGGTCCAAATGTTGCATATACTAACCAAAGACTAGCCGAGGGTGTACAGGTGAGGTGCTCTTTCTCTCTTACCGGAGTGTAAAATGTTCAAACGGAGCTCACTGTATATGAGGATAGGAAAATGTGTGCAATCAACGGGACACACAAGAAATAGAATATGTTGAATCGATTTTCATATAATTTTCAATTAAGGTTAAATACACACAGAAACTGCTGAAGGACAGCGGCAGAGATATGGTTGCAGCAAATGACCGGTAAATGTGGGCAATGGTTGAGAATTTTTATATGTATTTGCTAATCTATTTTTAAGCATGTGGCTGCCTCCGAGCGGTGTCGTGTTTGGTAACTATTCATTAAGCTACTCCATTCATACTATTAGAGCATTTACATTAACCAAATGGGTGCATATGGCTTTCAGCACTGAGCTAAGAAGAGGGAGATATTATGGGGTATGGGGAATGACGCTTGAATGGTGCTAACTATTTGTTCACAAATGATGATTACATTTTGAAATGCTTCTTTCATTTAAAAATTTGCTGGGATAACCGTTTTATTTATTTAATTTGCACATTACGAAAATTCAACGAGAAGTTAAGTACGTGAAAGACGGAATTGGCTTTGATGTACAGGATTCTGTAAATTTTTCTTATTTTTTGTATTCACAAAATTTTTTCTCTTCAGAACATTCACATATTATCGTAACTCAGAACTGCTAGTTCCGTCTGCACAAAAAGAGGTCAAAATCCTTGCTGGATAAATGTTAATGCAACGCCAAGTAATGCGTAAAATGCTTTTGAGCTGAACAGTTCAAAATCCCCAAAGTGCTGTGAACTGTTTGCGTCAATGCCAGCCAGCCAACCCACCAACCCAAAGAAATCCCCTGTAAAGCAAGGAAAAACAACAACCACACCAACAGAAAAGAAATAATATAATTTCTTATTTTTTGAAATAAAAATTTTGACTGAATGAAAAGAAAAGCTACGAAATGCTTATGCACGAAAACTCGTTCAAAGACAAGCAACCAAACAACAAACCAGGGAACATCTAAGAGCTCTCTTCGCAGTCTGCTTAAGACTATGGGAGTTTAGTCAAACATATCAATTTTCGAATTACATATTTGATTTGAATAAAATTTGAATAATTTACGCACCAGTTCCCACTACATGCCGACATCTGGCAGTGATGATGCTCTACTGGTTTGCAGGATATATACAGGATAGACACAGTTGGACGGAGAGAGGACAGAAGCGGGAATGGAGGGATTTAAATTTTATTCTTCTTTACACTTTTTATGTACGAAATGATTTCATTTGCATTTCAATATCGAATTATTAAGTTTTGCTAAAATGATTTCGCACCAAAAAAAATTCAAAATTCTACTTTGTTATGGAAATTTGTTTTATTTTTGCTTTAGTTAGATTTGCCAACTCATCGATGTCGGGTGCGGCAATTCGCTCAGATTAATTGCGCTGATGTTTTAATTTTCCCCGAGGTCTGCACCCTTTGACTGAAGCCTTTGTGCATTTGACTCATGGACGACTGGAGAGAATTGTTAAATTCCGTTTATATCCAAGAGAGATTTAATTTTTTATTTACTTTAACTTAAAAATAAAGTACGTCTTTTTCGTTTTAATTTTTTTGCATTTAATGACCGCATTGGGTATCTCTTGCAGCGAAAGTGCAAAGAGTGGGCCCCTGGCAAATGGCAAATGCCAAATGACTGCACAAAAATTATGGTGGATTATAAAAATGCTATTTTTATGGCGTTTGGCTCGTAAAATGTGCGTCGTTAAGATGGCGACCTTTTTACTGTCTGAAGGTCGTTGCGGGATTGCTGCAACTTCCCGGAAATGAATTTGGGAAATTCCCCCATCAAGAGAAGACTTCAAGAAATCAACATTACTACGAAGATTGAGATTAAATCAAAGTCATGCTGATATCAATATAGATAGAAAAAATATTGTAAAAATATTAGAGAACAATTTTTTTGTGATTAAAATATTGCGCACTTCTTATCAGAGAACAAAGGAAATATTTTTCCAACTGAATCGTTTAAGGGTCGTTTTCCCAATGTCCGGTTAGTTGGCGGCTAAGTGTCAATAGAAGTGCTAACAGAACATTGGATAAACCCCAGAAAATC
Organism: Heteromyza rotundicornis; assembly: GCA_951394025.1. Classification (NCBI taxonomy): domain Eukaryota; kingdom Metazoa; phylum Arthropoda; class Insecta; order Diptera; family Heleomyzidae; genus Heteromyza; species Heteromyza rotundicornis. Next base: position 3,601,059 of record OX596011.1, read on the forward strand.
CTTTAAAATGCACATGACTAATATGTTCCTAGGATTTTGCAGATTAAGCTTAATCGATCACAAACATAAAATGCCTGACAATAAGCCAACCATTCAACGGTGTCATTAAATACTCCTAATTTGAAAAGTGCTAACGCACTCAAAGCCAAAGAAACCACTCAACCTCGAATATTTTCTCCTACCCCACACATTAGAATGGTGGCTTCCTTCACCAAACCGAAATGTTTGGCAATACGCCAAGGAAACACCTACGGAACAAAACAAATGGAGCGCAACAGCTGGCTGTAGACAGGTTTTGGTTTTGTGCCTTTGCCAAATCACATTCATTCAACTCAAAATGCCTCAACCGCCCACTGGCATACACACCACACCTCCATATGACCGTTCAAGTGGCTCGACTCGTTAACAGAATCAACACAAAAAATGAAAATGAAAATACAACAACAGGAAAAAATGTAAAACGCTCTCCTGTTGCATGATGGCGTGCCGTATGCGACTTGGATTTAATAGACCGGAAGAAATCGATTACTGTGAAATGGGCAATTTGTTGCTTCGAATAATCGTCACCGTCATCGCCATCGTGGCAGACGTTCATTGAAAAATGAAAAATGGTAGAATTTGCCAAAGCAGCCACAACAAGAGACAAAAAATAACAAACACAAAACGGCAACGACACAATGAAGCCTATTTGGTAATGCGAAAATGTGGCACGTGAATAAATTTGCAAGAGCCTCCGCACGCGTCTTGTGTTGAATTTATTACTTGAACAGTTTTGCGTTAGTTTATAAAGAAATATTCAGAAACGGATGATCCTTCTTTTTCTGCTGCTCCGAAGATGTTCAATATAACAGTGAGGGCAGGGCGGCACTGCCGCAAAGGTCACATTACGTATGTGAATCTCATGGAGCCCGCCTTCTCACAAGTAATGCGAAAAAGGATGAAAATTATGTCATAATTCAAATCAAGTGAATTTCAAATTAAGATCATCTGCTGCGACGGTTGAGGAGCATCCTTTCTGCTTCAAAAGCAAATTCAAGGAAATAAATTACATAGTTTACACACATCGGTTTTCGTGAGTGGGAAAATAAGCTTTGTGGTAGTGGCGAATTTCTTTATGCAAGCATTTGGTTTATGCCAACATTTATGATGAACGGCGAATGAAAAGTTACAGCAAAGTCCTTTTTTTGACAATTGTTAATCAAATAAACATAAATTACCGAAGAAAATAACAAAAAAACAGGCGCGCTTTTTACCGGTGTAACCTATTTTCAGTGGCGTTCAAATACTGAGAACCAAAAGAAGGAGGAATACCACAAAAGCTACGGCAGTTATCGTGCGCACGCTGGGTGCCGTGTTTACGAGTTAAGTTTTAAGCACTGGACCACCATCCGAATTCACCGAACGACTTATTTTGATCCCCTAAGTTGAAAGTTGCGCTCGGGGGACAGAGATTTTCGACGAACGAGGAGGACATCAACTAGTTAAACCCAAACAAATTTTTAAGGAGTTTTTACTTGTTGGCAGGAGGCGGGCACAGGATGGAGCCAGGCAGGGGAGCAGGCAAGCAGGCAGAAGATATGACGTAAGGTAGGGAAGATCCACGGGAGAGTACTTCCACCACATATACTGTAAGTATATGTCGGAGCAAAGCCAGGGTCGTTTGTATAAAAATCGCATTCCAGTGGCGGTCATAATCCTTTGTACTACGAACAATGAACTTTTCCAGTTTAGGCTTGAAATATTCGGAAATTATGATTTTTTTTGGTATCAGTTTTTTTACATGGGAACCTATTTTAATGTGAGCATTGAATAATCTCAAGTTCCTAATGATGTCTTTTGAAAAAGTGCTTTTATTTTTATTGCTGTGATTACTTAACTCCTTGCGGCAATCATGCTCAAAATTCACTCAACCTTTTTCGAATTTCATTTAAATTAATTATTTTTTCAAATCCAACTACGTTACGATGAATTAAGTCAAATATTCCGTAGCCTTTTGGTATCATTAAAAATTTCATGCTGTAAGAAGCACCACCATAAGTTGGAGGTGGTGGCAACTTTGCTGCATTGACTCACAACCAGCCATTAGGAGAGAGTATCAGCCTTATTTGAATTAAACGAAGCTAAAGGATTTCTTTTCTCTTCGAATTTCATGACTTTAATGAGCTCGTAAGACAGACGGGGAATATTTTAAGCCGCTTTTAAGACATTGGCGAAAGTGTGAGCAATCAAGAGAGCGTAGGGAAGTGGTGGAAAGGAACTCAAGTCTCAGCGTGAAATAATATACCCATATGCATGGTTGATATTTTTTCACCAAAATTAATTTGCAACGAAGAATACAAATTTGGAATTTTGCTGAAAACTAGTAACAAAAGAACCTATCCAAAATCTAACTCGATTGTCTCTAGGCATGGTCGCATAGAAATTTCAAATTTTTGCAAATTGAATACTTATCAGTGCACTGATTTTTAATTACAATTTTTCGGCATGAAGTAAAATTTTCCAATAAATTTCTAAAATGGTAATTTATAGTCAATTTTCATTAGTTTCATTTCGAAATAAAATGACCACTAACCCACACATTCATACATTCACACACCACTTCATCTATATGCATACAGGCAACCTGCACTTACATCCATATACGCACAGACCGTATCGATTGTATTGTTCTCTTCACATGCATTCGATTATAAATTGTTGTATTGCTGAGATTGTTATTGTTGTTTTATTTTGGTAATTTGTTTTTACCATAAGAAAAAACGACAACGGAAGGCCAGCCATTTGTCTGCTGTTGTCACCTAATTTCCCCACAGTTGATGTCAGCCTTTGAAGCACTTATTAAAGCATTTAAGACTTGACATTGATTATGCGGGAATATGTGAATGTGTATATGCGTGTGTGTGTGTGTGTGTGATTTCCTTTGCGTCACAACTACCCCTGCTATAGAATCAACAATATAATGGTGTCTGTCTGTTTTTATGGCAAGCTCATTGCGACTGCTGGGGGCGCGCATTACCACTTATGGCCACCAATTCATATATTTGTAATAAAACATAATAACAAAGACGACAATAAAAAAAATCAAGCGCACGTTCCTCACGTCCATCACAGTCCATGTCCAAGTGTCGTTGTCTGTGTGTTCTGGCTGCTGACTTATTTATTAATTAATACGCTATAATTCTAATGAAATTTCGCGTACATTTGACAGTTTATTGGTGTATTACGAAAAGAAAAAAATCAAAATTTTATTACGCGCCAAAATGGAAGAATTTTTTTTATTGATTTAATTTCTAAAAAGCACTCACAATGTAATTCAGAAATTATTGGAATTATATTACGGTACAAAATTTAATTATAAATTTTTCAAATTCAATTAGCGGGGGCATTGACTCGTTTTCAAAAAAAAAACAAACATGATTTTCCGCGATTACGATTTTAGTAGAAATGTCATGTACTCAGGGAAGAAATTTGATCGATATCTGCATAAACTGGCCATAATATCGATTTCAATGAGATGTACATTTTTTTAAAAAGTGGGCGTGACATATGTTTATTGAAATTTGTAAATACAATATTCGTACTCGTTATTCGTTTCGGTATGAATTATTATGTTTTATCACAGTGCCAGTACACTAGTGGACTTCAAGAGCTGTAATATGTAACATGGGGTCTAAGCGGTTTCAAGAGTGGTCCAAGAGAAATCCAACGGAATATCCACACATGTGTGTACGTACTTGCGAAGTCACCGCCTAAACGCCTAAACTATAAGCGTATCTTCCAAAGATTACCCCTCTCGGCTATCCAAGGCCAAGAAAAAAGACTCCCATTCACTGCACTTACCCACCTATGCCCTATCGATTTTGTTTTTGTGTTGTTCTGTTCGCATGCTTTTAATTAAAACTAAAACACTTATACGTCTTTATAATTACGATATTTACACATTCTCAGAAGTTCATTCATACTGAAAGATGTATCTGATTTACAGAATTCCTAAAATGATATGTATATTTTTTAATTATAATTGCTCGTTCACTTTAACCCTGCCACAATGAATTGAATGATTTTGAAATGATTTGCTCTCCTAAGTTACTCGTTGCGTTGTGCAGCTTGCAATTTCATTACGAATCACAAAACAAATATTGTTCACCATCAACAAAATGTAATCACATCAGTCACACACAAACACTGACAAGCACATTTGGTAATCGAATTCAATCATTTATATTCATTTAGATTTTCGTATTTTTTATTCCAACCGTTACAAAACGATATTCGAAAATTCTGATGTTTCTAGCGCCACTCTTGGACACTACAATTTGACAGTTGTTGGTACTGCCGTCCAACAGATAGAAACACTTTCACTTGTAATCGACGCGTCGGCATTTAGATAACGACTAAAAACCAAACGGGAAACATGAAGCACACTTGTGGCCATTGAACTGTTATACTACCACAAAAGTACATCATATCCACCACTAGCGTGGTGAAAGGACCTAAGCAGCTGATGTTTTCGATGAGCTACGCAGAATTTAGCAGCCAAAGAGTCACAATTGAGCTGTACTATTTACAAGCGATTCTGTTAACATGGCCATATGATTTGGAATTTGGCGCAAAAGCCTCTTGCGGCTTTTAACTGTTATACGCACGTTTGTTTACATTTTGAATGGCACATGTTTGCGGGTTACTCTTTAAGAGTGGAAAGCTTCCTTCGAGCTTTTAGGTAACCAATTAAGAGAGTTTAGTTGACGGCGTATTAAGCTTGAGAAAGCTTTCAAAGATTGTGCTTTGAAATTTAAAGTTTGTTTGCTCATATGTGGACGAAATACGTGCTGGCAATTTGTGAAGAGTTGAAACGTTGTAAATTAAGTACAATGTAAAATGTAATTAAATCAAAAAGTTAATTTGAAGAGTTAATTAAAGCTGGCCAAACTTTAGAAATAAATATATCAACTAAATGTTTGCAAAATGCAGAGAATGCAAATCCAACTGCCTCGACGTTTGCAAGTAAAAATTTGTGTTTAAACTTTAAATTATACACTTTTGCAATCGTCCGATGTAATGGTAGCAAATAGCTAGAAACTTAAACGCATTTTATATCTTTATATATAAAAACGTTGGTGCGTATGTATGAGTCACGGCTAAACCACTGAACGTATCAGAACAATACTTACACTATACGTTTATTTGCGACCTCGGGAAGGTTTATGTACTACTTTGAACTTGATTGGTCAAAGAAGCGGGGTACCACTCATACAATTTAAGTGTTACTTCAAAATATATCTGGGATACTTTCCAACACACATGGTATTATGCTTTTTATTCCAAAAGTGCAATTCAATGAGTAAAATTGGACAATGGTCAAACATTACACAAAAAAAACTAAACAGAACAAACAAATTTTGATTAAAAAAACAATTTGTACAAATGAGAACTTCAAATAGGGCGTCACGCAATTACAATTATAAAAGTGTTTGTTTTACGGGAGGGTACTTTCACTACTTTAAGTATAAGTCCGAGCAACGCCGGGGTATTCAACTAGTTTTATCTATAACTTTTGAAAATTTATCGATTTTGTATCTATAATTTTCCTGTAATTAAAAATTGGATTTTTTATAAATCATAATAAATGAATCAACTCCGTCTTGACATCTGGGGTATGCGGTGTGTTCGCATAAGGTTGTTCAAATCGATTGTCGGTCATTTTAGATTCTTTTAAGTTTGACACTTGCTTCAAACAGTATCGATTCGAGTGTTTAAAAAAATATTAAAAATGGGGGACTTGTTCTGGTTTGAGTAGTTTTTCAATATCTACTACTTTTTTATCGCTTGTTTGACCAAAAGTAGTGCAAAGAAATACTTTCACGCAAAAATAATTGCTAATTGCTAGAGTCGAAACATGCACCTGAGATTGTTATTTCCCTACTTCAATGAAAGTATTAAATAAATAAATATTACAATGACCATAGCCATCAGTTGTCAACGCGACTACAAAGTAATGTTTCCTTATAATTGTTCTTCAACGATTTCGTTAGCTAAATATATAGACTGCAACAACGAAGTACCAGTTAATGCTGAACTTTCAGAGAATGAAATCATGTACCAATAGCCATTTCAAGTGAAAGACAAATTGCATTGTTGCATTGCAATTTGTCTTTCACTTGATGCAACGCAGTAATGTAAGTTGAATGAGGAAGTAGGAGAAAATATAATATTCCATACATACACACACACATACGCCCGTGCAATGGTATGTGTGGCACTGAATTAAAAGTTTGATTGTTCACGTGTACTCCTGCAGACAGTTAAGGGCTTGTATTCCACTGAAATGACACTGTACGGAGCACACGTACGAAGGAACGTGTCTAGCGAACAGTTAGCAGCTATTACAAAAAAAATAAGTACTTATACTCGCAGACATAAAATTCTCGTCTGCACTCAAATATGAACTATTTAGTTTCGAGTAAATTTCAATTAAAAAATTTAGAAAAAAAAAGAGGACAAAATTTTGTTTTAATGAATTTTTTAATTGAATTTTCCGCATTACTGTCACTCATACGTCAGGTTGTGCAAATTCAAGCTGTAAGCGATAACGAGCAATTGCCAACAAGGACACAGTGTCAGTGGATTATAATCATTTTAGGAGAGAGAAATGAATATAGAAAAATGCCAAGAACCAAAGAGGGCCCTTTTAAAGCTGAAATGAAATGTTGCTCAAAATTTAAAATTTTTATGTTTTTTCTGGCATTTTTCTGAAATTTCTGCAACAAAAATTACCCAACACTTCTTTAATTTCCCAACAAATGAATAAGAACCACTCCAATGTCCACCTCAATATTAGTTGAGTAAACAATTGACCTTCTTCATCGATTTGTCTTTTGGCCACACCTTGTTGATATTCATAAACAAAGGTAGGCAATTCAGGCCCAACTCAAAACCGTGTTCAAAGCCCACACTCACCCACACACGTGTGACTGTGACAGGATTATCAGTGAACAAACTCTGCCAATGTGTTAGAGATGGAAGGGGTGTTGCTATAGACGGTCTTCCAGCTGACTCCAAGTTCATTCGTACGAATGTTGGCTCTAATGGTTATTCGTATCAATCCACTTATCCCAATTCTGTTGGTATTTAACCTTTGCCTCATCCCTCGCGATGTACGTAACGTTGAATGCAAAACCATTTGTTGTTGGCACTGACATGGTAGAAAGCTTTTTTAATTCATGTTCATATCATACAAAATTAATTTCCAAAGCCGTGACACTGCTGGCGTCTGTATTCACTTCGTCCGGTCGTCCGTGTTTAACAATTCCTGGGCCTCCTTTTGTCTGTTCATTGTTTTGTGTATATGACGGACGAACGGTGAGCGACCGTTTTCATAAATACTTAATTTAGCTGTAATCAATCACACTCTTAAACTAACAGTGGTTGCGCGGGGGGAACGTATGAGCAGTACAAAAAATAAAAGCATCATCTAAATGTTTTATTAATTACTTGTTGTTTAACCTTTGTTAAGAGTATGGAATTTAAGTTCAATATTGACTTTTTTTGAATTTTTTGCTTTTATTAATTTTTTTTTAAAATAAATTCTGATTTAAATTTTCAATAAATTTCCATTGCCCTTCATGGTTAGCGCACTTGTTTGTTTTATTTTTGTTTGTTTACTCTTCTTCTCTCGTTAACACCATAACAGTGTAATTACGATGAAATTGTCGCTTTTCCGATATCAGAAATATAAAACGACATTGACTGTCGTGCACGTGTGTAAGCTTTTATAAACTTTACACTTTTCTTTTATTTTTATTTTGTATTTTTGCCTTTGCCTTTATCTTTGTTTGTGCTGTTGTTTCTACTTCACTTACAATCAGTCACACAGTTTGGCTGCTATGCGCATCACACTCTCAATTGCCATTGCCATTTCCATCTCTATCTCATTCTCTCTTATCTTCCATTTCATCTTTAGCAAACTTTGTTTGGTTGTGCAACGTGCAAAGTGTTGATCACAATCTAACCTAATTTTGCCAGAATAACCTCAAAAAGTTCCATCAAGTTTTCTCAGAGTTTTTCTTCCTACTTTTGCAGAGTCTCCAGGAAAAAATTGCACTTTGCGCAAAGTTAATGTAAATAATTATATTAAAGATATTTTAGTCTCAGTTAATCCAGACGTCGAATATCGTCGAAATTCGTTGCAGCTTTTACTCCTCTGCCAATGTATATGTATCGCAGAAGTAAAGTGCTCCGTTTCTATACACTTTTTAGGCGAAAGAAATGGATTCCGATGACAAATTTACCGATACAACGTTTTAGCATCGGGTCTGGAGCAACTGAGGAGGGTCCAAAGAGCACACCAGCGTTCTCACTTGATGCCACGATGAAAGTACTTAGTATATAATCGATTTTACGGTAGTAGATTTAAAGAAAGGGTACTGAAAATTCTACGAGAGTAGTAGAATTTCAGGGTAGTAGGTTCGTAGAAAGAGTAATAGTTTTGCATTGAAGGGAGTAGAAAATTTAGTACCGGGAACCAAATTTGTAAATATAGTACAAAGGAACGTAGGCATAAAATCCCATGACCACTTTTTTTTTAATGCATAAGGTTAAATGGGAGATTTTTTATGAACTTATTGCTTAAAGAAATTCAAAAAAAAAGAACTATTCAAATTCTTACACAATTAGTTTAATTTACTATCAAGCAACAATTAATAATCACGAGATGTTACTCGGATCGAAACTAAAATCGAAACCACATTGAAGAAGCCACAAAAGGGACATAGCCACAAAACAAGCTGTACCGTCTGTTTGTATAGGGAAAAAAATCCCAAAAACCAGACACGAAAGTGACTGATGAATATGTTGTGTTGTGCTTGCGAAATCAAAGCTATATCACACTGCCAAGGCCAAAGGGCGTCAACACCAGAGCACCACTCAATAGTTTTCCACTTGTCGTTCATTGGCCAACATTGATTTGGGCTATTTTTCCCAACTATCTCCACAGACAGTTGAGTTTTTGTTTTGAAGCCAGGAAAATGGAAAAGTTTTCGAAAAGTTTTTCGAATATTGTGAACTTTGTTGGAAGTGCCGCTGGGGGGTAAGGGCATGGGATAAAATAGCGATTAGTGCTTAGTCCTTAAAGATTCAACACGAATAACCATTATTCTTTCGAAACCAGCCAGCAGTCAATGGCAGCATTAGAGATATCAGATTTCATTGTTTTTCATTTCTCTGCACAATAACCAAATTTAAATTCAGTTGGGAATAAAAAGAAAACCGAACTTTGCATTTGTGATAAACGCAATCAGTGGACTTTATTTAACAAGCATTTCGCATTACAAAATATATTATTTATGCAGTGCGAACGGTGCGCACTTACACAAAAAAGAGACAGAGCTAAGTAGATAATAACATCTTCAGCTATCAAAATGGACATTTTGGCGATGCGAATAATAAATCCTGTTCGTAAATATTAAATGTCATGTTTGAATAGTTGTTGTTGTTGTTGCTTGAATTGTAAATAAATATGTAATGCAGCGGACATCTCGAAGGCGTTAATTGTATTTTTAATTAATTTTTAAACCTTTCGCCCATAAGCAGCTTAAAGATTAAAACTGTATTATAATCAATGCATAACGGCAGACACAAAAAGGCTTTTAAAGGATAAATTGCATAAATACAAAGATTCAAACACACACCACTATCCCCCGAAAAAAAAACCATTGCACTGTCTTTTATATTAATGGTTAGAAAAGACATTAACGACCATCGTCATCATCATCATCATCATCTCCGCCACCCCCCATCGCGTAAGTATCGAACACATAAAAGGAACTTTTCATTAAACGCCATTTCGCATTTAATTCCCTCTACCATCGCTTGCCATTCTAGTTCCATGCTGTATTCATATATGCACTGAGAACCAGTAGGCCACAGGACCCCACACTTCAGAGTGTCTATCGATTCGGTTACTACTTTAATGGCTGGTCATATTATTAGACTTGGTTGTGCGTTCTTGGCTCTTCATTATGTTTCGATTGTTAATAAAATCGTGGTAAATAATGAAAGGCACACACAGACGTAAACGTGTTAGTACTTGTGCGTGTTTATGCCAGTTTATGTCATTCACATATATGTGACAACAGAGAAAGCACAACTTTGCCGGCAAACCCCCTCCCCCCCTTGCCCCCCTGATGTTACCTTAACCATCAGTTGCGGTTGTTGGATGGGTTTGGTTGCTCGTGACTTGCTGCCTTTTTTGGTTGGAATTTTAATGGGCTTGGGGTTTGAAACTTTTCTCATATGGTAAGTCGACATTGTAAATGGTATACTGCAATTACGCAGTCTGATGTTAATAACATATTATTATTGTTGCTATTACTCGAAACAAAAAGCGATTGTATGTGGAGAGACCTTGGCCGTCATCGAATAAAGGATTTAACTTTCGTATTGGATTTTATGCTTTGAGTTGACTTGATTTTTATTCCATACCTTTCGAATGTTCATACAATTTCCAGTAACTATAATATTTATACGATTAACATTTAATACATATAATTAAACGTTTGCCTAATTTGCTCCAAACACTGCTGGAATATTTATACAAATATTTTCAGGGCACTTTTTCTGTGGTTTACCGCAATTTTATATAATTTACCTTTAATCCTACCAACGCACTTCGACATTTCTACATACCATTAACATTTACCATTTATTAATATACTTTACTTAAAATACTTTCTTAGTCCATTTTTTTTTGAATTACCTGAAAAGAAACAAATTGAAAAAAATAAATTAATTGAAGTTAAATTTGAATATGTTGTATTTTTCTAGAGCTAGAATAATGTGAAATGTTTATTTTAGTAATTTAATCTCATATACGTGGCCTATTTGTATTAAAAATGTTTTATTGAAAATTCAAATAAATGTGATAAAGTGAGCTCGTAATTTATCTCTACCACAGTTGCACTTAAATTTTCTCTGAAAATGTTTAATCATGTAACAAAATTTAATTATATTAGCAAATATGTCATAATCAAAAATTAATTGCGCAAAAATGACATAATTTTCAAATTAGCTAGCAAAGCTATTTAATGCATTTGCTGAGGTCTGCGGTCATATCAATATTTTGTGTGGTTTGACATATACAAATAGAGAACAGTTTGGATATTGGCTATAATATTAAGGCTACATGTTGGCATGATTTTGATGATGCTATTTGTAGAGTCAATATTAGTTGATGGATTTCAGTTATTTTTGGTGTCACTGTTTAAAAACATAGCAACAAATTTAAATTTGTTAAAAAGTAAAACTGTCGAAAGGTGAAAATGACCTGTAACTATCGTATCGCGAAAAGAAAGATAATAATAGTTTACAGAAAAATGTATCCTCTGAGTCCGAAAATCAAGTCCAAACATTTTAAGTACCACAGCTTTCGAGATATTGGACAATTTTAATATTTTGTAAACAATTTTTTTAAATAAATAAACATTAGGAATTTAGAAAGTGGTCTATTTTTGTCTATTTCATTTATATGAAAAAAAGCTAAAATCTATTAGGTTGAAGCATATGGCGGCCATTGGGGCGTATACGTAATTTGGATTTATTGAAAAATGGTTACTATTTCTGTGACGGTTGTGATTTTTGTGGACGCGGAAACGGGTGCGAGGCCGTAATAAGCCTCGATGCGGATGTTTAGACATGACATTAACTTTTCAGTGTTCAAACTACTTAATCTTTAAACTATTTGCCAAAATTATCAATTTCTTTTTTTTTTATATCCTGCACACTAGTGTTCAAGAGTATATTGTTTTACCACAATTTAATCGAAATCAATTGTGTTTTAAATTGAAATCACCTTGACTGCATCAAATCCAATTCAATCCAATTTTCATTCAACTTATTGAAATTCCAGGTAAATGGCATTTTTTTATAAATGCTTTTGAAGTATGTTTGCATAATCTCTGACCACATTCGATTTATTTCGGTTTGGCATAATTTCTCAGTCTTCTCTTTTGTGAAATGCTGATGGAGTTGAGCCTACAAGCCTAACATACCTTTTAAACACTCAAGTGCAGATGACAGCAAAAAGCCTTTGCATCGCACATACAGGCATTGGCTTTGACATTTTCTGGCACTGACTGCTCTAGTGGTGATTTACGTAGACCAGAAAATGAAAAAGTTTGGGCAAAAATAAAGCCAACCAGTAAAGAATTTAATTGACTGATTTTACTTGAGCCCACAATATGTATGAAACATTAAAGTGTTTGTAAAATTAGCTCATATCTTATTAAATCAGTCTTAAAAGGATTTTATATTTGAAAAACTTATTATAAATTAATATCAATCTGTTTACTTATGTCTACGGCTCCTAGTCAACCGAACATGAGCACCAAACATTGACTCATATTAATAGAAAACAGTATTGTATAGGCTCATAAAAAAATGCAAACTAATTGGCCAAGCATTAAAAATACTTTCACATGATGAACTCAGTATGCACACATCTTCCTGCAAACATTTACATTACGGGTATTCATAAAGCGCCATACAATTTTATTTAATTGTTATCCTATCTCGTGGGTTTTTTAATTTGTAAAACTTTGATTTTCTTTGTCCTTTTTCAGGCAATCAGTTGCTAAAGTCTAGAAATATCATATACAAAAATTATATGTCCTCAAATGTATTTTTTCTCCAAATATAACTTTTGACTCCTAACTTAATGAACTGCCTTATAATTTCAATTGCAAACATGAAGGCAATTCCAATGAAGAGTTCGTCAGTCGAGGGAACCTTCAGGCAATCTCTTCTCTATACACAATTTTGTGGCTGATATAATGAGTATGTGCGTATGAGCTGGTATGTGTGCGTGTGTATGCGCTTGTGTTTTTGTGGTACCCCTTAGGCATTTGGGGAAAACCCAACCGGAAACTGGATTATTTTAAGGAAATGATAATATGTCTAGCAAAGCAACTGTCAGACAATTTTTTGATTTTGGCACGATGACAGCACGAGAAGAAGCCACATAACGTAGACACAATCGCATGCCTTGGAATCGCCAAGGTTAAGATAACTAATCGAAGAGGCCTATATGAGTGACATATTTTTTTGATAGCCCTCATCTATTTATGGCAAAATGAAATGAGATTGAGTGAAGTGGTCGAGTGTGAATACAAATTTATTTTAATGGACAACAATTCACAGTTCACTGTGCTAATCTAATTAGCCAAATGACAAACTTGGTATGTTGTTTTTAGAGAGGTTCTTATTTCTCAATTTTTCGAAATTGAACAAGTGCACCTCCCAGTTTGTTCCTTTACGGGAGAGGACCAAACTGTCAAACTGTTACTTTTGCTCTTCAACATGTACCATTTCCTTGAATCAAACTTGTATCCTAAGAGCAAAACAACAGTAAATACTTTTGTATTGCCAAGAAAAAATTCTTTTTTAAAAAATTTATTATTACAAAATACTACAAACTTACACAAGCTGATCCACAATAAGTTTCTGTATTTCCTATTAGTTACAGTTAGTTTCTATGGGCGGCCACTCTACCCGGCAGGAAGGCATTTGAAAATTCAATTATCATGAAAGCAACTACGAATGAAATTAATGCACAATTTTGAAACAAAAAGTGACCATTTTGAAAGTTTTCCACTATGGCCGAGTCGAGTGCAAAGCATAGGAAACCCTCGAGACATTGGCGTTGCACTTCATTGGACGATATTAAATTTTTGGTAATACAATTTGAACTCTTTTCTTGTGTACATGAGGAGGAAGATCCTCCTGAATATTACACCAAAAAAAATAAATACTGGTAAACGTAAAAATGCAAGAGCAAATTTGATCGATTGCACTTTTGGAAGCTATTGAAAAAATAATAATCACAAGAAATAATTTATCCCGGATTTTTAGTAATCTGAAATTTTCCTTACTATACTTTTAATTTTATCCACCTAAGTACCGCTTTTTCCTAATAGTTTTAACAAATCAGGTCCATTAAATTGGACGTAAATCGATAGAGAGCACTTCAGCAATCTTTTTACAGCTTTCACATGCACATGAAAGTTACTCGTAAAATATTAACAAACAAAAGGAAAATAAATGCTTTAAAGTTTCCATTCACCGTGACATAGGAAACACATTTTTACGCCAACCGTCTGCCGTACACACGTGAATTTTTATGGACTCTTTGCACTCATACGCACACGGGGGAATTCAGATGCTTTCTCACACACTCACCGTATGGGAATGGGTATGCCATGCTGCTCCACTGCAGCATATGAAACTGACGCCAGCATTAAGTCATTGCCAACAACCAAGGAAATGAGGTACCGCAAACACACTTACACCCATACATATGAGTATTTGTGAAAAGACTCGTCACGCAGAGCGACAGTAAAAAGTTTGGTCCTTCCTTTTCATGATCTTCAGATTTTCTCCCGGGAGGATATTCACTTTTATATATTAAGGAAAAATGAAGGGTCTCGACTTTAAAATTTAAGAAGAAAAAGGAGAATGCCTTACATTTTTTAGAGAACATGAATGAATTTTGTATTGCAATCATATTTTGTTTATTTGCGACGAACAATTGCATATTCAAGGAATCAGTTCTGAAGGATTTCATTATTTATGGAAAATTGTTACCTGGAATGGAGGAAAAACAGAAATTCTTTACTACTATGGTTTCTACATTTCATATCAAAGTACAAACTACTGCTCTGTAGTTTTCAAATATTTGCGTTCCTCCCGGAATTCACACTCTAAGCCAAAAAAGAGATTTCCACTTAATAACAATTCTAAAGTCAGCTTATGACAAATCGGTATTAAACTTCCCGTACTGCATTGCAAAGAGTATTTTCTCATTTCATGATAAGATGGGGACAGTGCTGCCAGCTAAAATTTCTCCAAAAATATGGAGCCCTAATCGCGAAAATATAAGCTGTAATTTGAAAAACTATTTTTTTTTTGGTTAGCTGCAACACTCTATCAATAAACCTCACAATTACCCTCAAAATCTTACATTTCAGAGATTTATCGGTACGAACTTAAAGAGAAAACCAATTTAACGTAAGCGCCATATTAGTTAGCTAAAAAGTTAGTTAACAAGTCCTCTATAGTTATTCGATACCACTTGTGAGAAATCACATCTGAAATTCGAAAGGTACTACCCTATACTTGATTATAAAAAAAAAATCCCAGTTTATTCCCAGATGTGTCTCTTTGCATACATCTGGCAGCACACTACACGAACAGTTAGTAATAAGTCATATCCGGAGCAACGCAGCATTAGAAGGAAGCAAATTCAAAAACAACTTGTAAACGCTTTCATCCGTATCACCAGTCCGCATTGTAATGTTTTTTTTCCAGTACCCTTACATCTTCTTCTTTAAAGGGTAATTCTTGTGTTTTGGTGTTGGTTTTGTTTTTCTTGCAATGGGAATGCACACAGCAATTTCTGTCAGCTACTAAAAAACAAATTTAAATTCCTACATTTGGAAAATGTTCTCCCTCCGTTTAAAAATGCATGTTTTTTAGTAAGTTATGAGCTTATTTTGAATTCCGCGCTGCCTTCAATTATTAAGATAGTTGCATTGGTATTTGGCAAATCAAGCGACAATGTTCGCGCTTTAGTGACATTTGTGAATGTTCTACCAATGGAGAATTATGGAAATGAGAGATTTCCAATGCTCATCTCCATAATTCTTCGTTGGTAGAACATTCACAAATATCACTACAGCGATTTCTACTAGATGCCACTCCATAAACGCACACTATTAACTGTACACTGTTGACATTTAACAGAACCTCACCAGTCTCATTTCACAAGCCAACAGATTTAAATGCAAACCAACAGAACAATAATAATGTTCATTTCAACTCACCAACGCCTTCAGCTAGAACTTTTCAACTTTTACCTTTGCAACTCGAACTCGTTGAACAATCGAAAAAACAAAAACCCCCCAACAGTAGAAACTACTGAAACACGCCTCCCTTCACACACCAAATATGAAACGGCAAAGGACAACAATACAGTACGGCAACGTGCATAAGCGCTTGCAAAAAAATTTGGCCGCCAAGCGGTGTAAAGTTGAGCGCTTATGTTGCTGTAATAAAGTTCGGTTCGTCAACTGAAGCCCGCGGAATGTATGAACAATACATACTAGAGATGAATTAAATACTTTGTCCGTTTGTGGGCAGAATGTGAAAAACGTTTCCTCTTTTATTATCTGCTTTAAATTAGCGTTGGCGTGAAATAAAGACAAAAATAGAACTCGGGTTTCTTCATATTCACTCATATTGCCCGCCACCAGTCCTCCGTTATATATAAGCGCCTTAAAAAGTCCTTAAATCCCATGGAATCTGAAAGAAGTAAGTATTCTACGCTCCCAACAACCCATACAAATTGCTTACTTCCGTTAGATGTGCCAATCGAATTTTTCTGCAAAATCATTTCTATTTATGAATCCACTCAAGCGATTGCCTTATCACTTGTATTGACTCGCAATTGGTGCATTGGTAGAAATTAGCTTACCTTGGTATTTGCAGCGCAATCTCGTCCAAACTGTCCGAAGGACTCATCGGGGTCCTTTCAAATAGGCGCGATGGCGCTAACGTTAAATGTCCCGTTGAATCGCTGACGCATCGGAACACCTTGGCGCCGCGCCGCTGCCGCTGCTGTTGGCGTTGCCGTTCGACGCGTTTCTTGCGTTTGCTTTCCTCGGCACGCTGGAGGTTATGCAAGCGGAAGAAGAACATTGACATTCTGTGGCGGCGTATGCATTCAAGTGCGTTTGTTTGTTTATGTTTGTGTGTGGTGTGTGTTGGTTCGTTTGTTAGTTTGCAAATGTGTGTGTGCATTAGCCGTAAGCATATTTGCCGTAAATCATTTGTTTTACGATTTTTGCAAGGATTTCATTTCATTTATTTTGTTTTGATTTTTAATACGATTTGTATGTTCCATCAATTGTTTTCAGTTTTTTTTTGTTTGTTTTAATTTTAAAGCGCAGCACCGCAAATTATATAAAATATATATATATATATATGAGAATGTCACGATTAATCGATTTGATAAGAATTAAATGTAATGTCATGTATGAGACTTCTGGGAGTAGTCAAAAGTGGTTTTGGCGATTCGAAATACGGAAGGTTTAGCGGAAAGGTTTGCTACTTTAACGTGCAATGTGCGTTTGGTGAAAACAAAATGTGCATAAAGGAGCTTTAATAACACTGTTCTGCAGCCAAAAACAAGACTAGTTTGTAGACCAGTGTAATTAAAAATCAATGATGATATGATGAAAATGTTGAAATGTACAACTGCAGTTAAAAATACTTCAAAGAACATAAAAGGATAGTTACAGCTAATAACAACAATAATATAAAAACAATTGTAATATACATATCGACGCCCCTTAAGAAAATTTTTATGTTTCAAAATTCCGAGAAAAATATTATAATTCAACTTGTTTGTCGAAAATTATTATATTTCGGGTTTTCCAGATTATGTTTCACAGTTTTGCCACGAAGACTATTACATTTCGAGTTTTCTTACGAAAAGTAATATATTTCAGGCTAAAAAAACTTTTACTTGTCAGTTTAAAAAATTCAATTTTCAGAAAATGTATGTTTTTGGATTGATTTGGAGGCGGAAATGTGTCTTCGGAAGCATGTTTGGATATATGATGGTCAACAGTACATGACGAGGACCGAAATGTGTGTGTGTGTGAAAATGCAGAGGTTAAATTTGGCTTAAATGGCATGAATAATCAATTATATTGCTTTTCGTCGCAATGAGCGAAACATCATAGTTTTCGTAGCAATACAGTGAAACATAATACCCTTCTGTGTAATAAGCGAAATATCATAGTTTTCGACAAAACTTATTGAAATATAATATTCTTCGTCCTAAAAAACGAAACATGCTACTTTTCCATGCAAAAAATAAAAACATAATATTTTTCGTAAGGCAAATGAAACATTATACTTTTCTTAAGGGGCGTCGATATGAGCCATTCAGAAGTCAATCCAGTTAAGGCCATTTTTCTGAATTTTTAATACTATTGTATCAAAAACTTTCGAAAAACTTTCCATAATAATCATAAGGGCTACTTATTAACAAGTAATTTTTCTTTGTTCATGAAAGTGAACTTACTTCTGAATGACAGTAGTAAAAAATCGGTTTGCCCAATGACATAAAATCATGACATATGGATTCACGATAGTTTGTTCCTTTAGTAAGGCAGTACTTAGGATGGAAATTTCACGCGCCTTATTAACTTTTACTTTATTTTGATTGCGCCAGAAATAAAATTATGCTTGTTCTATTAATGCCTACAACCGTTAAAAGTTTAAACATGTTTTAAATGGAAAATCAGACTATAATTAATTTTTCTTTTCTTTGTCTTGAAGTGTGGTTGTAGCTAAATAGATTTGGCCAATACCAGAAGTTTTATATTAAATTAAAAAAAAAATCGAAATGACTAACGAATTTTCATTGCAAATTAAATTAATCAGGTTAATAACCTGAAAATACCATTTGCTCTTTCAAATTTAAGAAAATTGTAGAAGCTTTTCACACGCACACATAGTCCACATGGCTGTGTTATCAACATTATCTCAAAAGAAAACTTTACACCCAATGGCATAACAACCAACAGAGAACCTCCTTGCACCCACTTCTTCTGTGAAGAAGTATATCAAAATAGATCGAAAGAAAAACAAAACAAGTGGTGGAAATTTTTGAAAAAGATTTTCTCCTTTGCGTCTGTTTGATAATGGTAAACAAGCAGCAGCAGCAGCGGTGTAGTAAATGCTCGTAGGCAATTTACAGGCAATTAAATCGGCCAACCTGGTTAATGCCACATAAGTCGCTTACGGCTGTTGATGATGCTGATAATGTGGCGTTGCCGACAGCATGAATTTGTCAACTTGTTCCTGTCGTTTTGGGATTGTGAATGTAGAGAACAAAAACCATTATTTCTAGGTAATCACTGCACAAGCGTTTATGGCAATTTGGAGCTACAGGAAGGATTTTGCGAAGGAAAATTCTTCGAGGAATTAAAAACTGAAGTGGAAAAATCTAATGGCTTTTGTGGAGAAATTGTTCATCAACCTCAACGATTTCAGTGAAACTTGAAAAGTTTAAATTTGATTACGAAATACTTTGAATTCGAAATTAAATCTGCTGACGTTTATTTTTTAAACAAATAATTCATTTATGTTGCAATTAAACTACATTCCTTAAAAGCAAAAATATTCCATAAATTCCCTAAACGTAACTAGGAAACCATAGAAATGATTGTGGAAACGATAAAATAAAGTATTTTTGAGCCATTATCCATTATAAATATAAATATGGAAATAGCGCGGCTGACGTACACATACACGCATTTACACTTCCGCACTGCGATGTTTGTATAGTAAACCGGTCGATATTTTCATATATCTATTAGCTTATGTATTGCTAATGGATATGCTTTATACTTGCGCCACAGTAAAAAAAAGCAACATTTTCCGTCAGTTTCAGGCCATTTCCAAGCATTCGAGTGAAAATTATTCGCTGCCTACTTTTAAGGGAATGTGCTCACATAAACACTGCGCGCTTATGCTAATATTCTGTAAAGATTTTTACTATTGTGTGCGAGTTGGTGGAAAACACACGTGCGCCATATACTCACGCACTTATTTGCATTTGCTAAATAAAAGCACACACAATGCGATATATTTTGAAAAATTTCATTATGGAAGAGAGGTTAGAGGAGTTGTAAGTAAATTTTTATGAAATCTACTAGTTCCTAACAATATTAGGAAATTGTCCATGGGAATGGTGGAAAATATTAAGTACCGCATCGAATTTTTTGTATCAAATGAAGGCTTCGCACTCTAGTTCAGTTGAGACCCCAGCATAATTTTTTTTCTCCTTCACCCCTTATAGCCTTTGTCAAAAATTGATAAGTGCGAACAAAGAAAATGGTTTACTTTAATTTGATTTCACTCTCAAAGGTTTAGCTTGCAACGAATTCTCAGCTGAATTCCGACTCCATCCCAAATCCAATTGTTTTAAATTCGATTGAGCGTATTATCAGCCTTCTAAGCTTTCTTGGCCTTTATACGGAATATACGCAACCCCCCACCTTCTTGAGCCTATCAAACTGACCATTGATTTTACAACACTTGAGCGGCTTTGTACAAACAAAATATATATGAGATGTTTTTTTGTTGGCTTGGTTTGGTTCATTTTACCAGCAAATCCTTTTTTCCGGCATATGATTTCCCCATACAAATGCCGCAAATGTTCCGTTTAATTCCATTGTACTTTAGGGCATTAGAGTCGCTTCACTCAGCTCCCTTCGCCGGCCTAAACGAAGGAACGAAGGAACATTATAATGATTGTTGTTATGCTGACACACAAAAGCGCATGTTTCTTTTATTCTTTTTTTGTTTTTGTTATTTTTTGTATACTTTTTTGTGTGTGTTTTTAACAAATTTCCAACCTTTTGCGGTCGAATGCGTGCCGCGCTGGCCCGAAACAGTCTCTTCTGGCTATGGTGGTGTGTCGAGTGGTGTGGAGTGCGAAATTGCCGAAATAACAAAGGAAATTCCAAAATAAACACCTTTTTCGGGAGGAGGGGTTCAGACGAAGGAGACCAAGCGTGAGGCTACTCCTTGCAGAGAGGGAAGGTGTGCAGGGGCAGTAGAGCGTGTTGACATGTCCATTAAATGTATAGCAATTCTTTATTGCGTTTCGTGTGGCGAAGACTCTTTTGTGTGGGGTATAGTAGGTCTCAGCTATCGTATAAAATAAAAATTCCAAAAAAACCTCATTTTATGGGCCCACATAAAGAAAGAAAACTGTTTTATTTCTTCATTAAAGGTATTGCATTTTAATGATTGCTCGAGACACTGGCAAAAGGACCAACAAGAATTTTGTATTTTCATTTTGAGGAAGTGAGTAAATTTTTTGATTTGATTTTTGATTCGTCACAATTTTATTTATTTATTTTCGAGTTCATACTGCTTGCTTAAAGGCAAATAATGTTCGTTCACTTGAAAAGTTTCTTATCGTGACAAGACTTACCCCAAAATGTTGCTTGCCACATGATTTCCTTGGCTCACTGCAAAATACAGGAGTTCACATTCTGATTTTGTTTGCCTTGGGGTAACAGACTCACAAAATCAAGTAAGTAGGTAGGTTGTACTCACTTTTGTTTAACAAGTTGAGCCAAATATATATTTGTTACACTTTACCGATTACTTTGAGTGAACATGGAGCATGAAAATGCATGTACCCAAAGGCAAACTTTCACTTGAACTTTAAGAAATGTTCACTTTTTTGGGGTGTATAAACAGATTTTAAATATATTTCTTTCTAGACTACATAACTACATCGATATCAAAATGCATATTGGTGCCGTGTCCCAAAAAGTTGTGGAAGCTGTTGCATGTTCATTTCTGTGCTTTTCTTCTAACCGCAACCACACATTTAAATGGACTTTACTTCTTGCGGCAACCACCCGCATTAATTTTCACACCAACTAAATTCTGTCAATTTGAACACCTGAACGTACACCTTCCCTTGGCCCCCAGGTAGGGAGTGCTTTATTTATTTCATTTCATTTATTTGTATTCTGTTTGTTTTTCTTGGCAAACTCTTCACCAGCTTCTTTCTTTGTTACATGGTTTCATGTGCACCGTCATATAAATTTTGATTTCTCAAGATCTCAAAGGTAATTCAAGGACTTATCGTTCGTTCCACCTGTGATGTAATGGGCTGGCTTCCTTCCATATGAAAACCACTTAAATGGCTTTATCAAATATTGTGGCATTAATTTTCTTATTTTCAAGGAACACAGGAATGTGTAGGCCGAGTCCTTACTACATACGATTGTTGGTTCGTTCATTTCATTCTTTGTTTCTGTTCTTAATTGGATTCGTATTTCTTACAGTCTTTCCTTGCCCATTGCTTGAGGGTCTTTCCCTGCTACATTTCTTGGTAAATATATTTATTTCTTATATTTTCCTTTGGCTATTTAAAAACACATTTTTTTTTGCTGCTTCCATCGAAAGGTGTCAGAGGTGTTGTTGAGTAAAACAAACAAACAAACAAACAAACAAACAAAGAAGCAAATAATAAGTGCGGTAGGCGAAGCAGTCAGAAGGAATTCCTTTCAACAGATGCACGTTTCTGCTTGTCCCTTTTTCTGGTTTATTTCAGTGTGGTTGTCTTGGTTAATTTAAAGATTTCATTTAAACGATAATAAAGCTCAGCTATGTGCTTGAGATTTACGAAATTGGGGCTGGGCATTGAAGGCTGTCGTGACATCAAGAGATGCAAAATATCAGAACATAGATACATTCCAATTAAATGGACAAATTGGAGATTAAAATTTACCCAAGTACGCTAGTAGTAATATGTTGGTAGAACTTCGAAATTGTATTACGTATTAAGTGAAATGGAATAATGTGAAAATTATTAACAAAGAAATGTACATTTTTCTTGTGTAAGGCAGTAGCGTTAATTTGGTTAATTTTGTTGCTTTTGGTAAAAGGTGTTGGTGCCAGATAAAAATGACCATTGGGTGGATTTTTTCTTTGAATTTTTTCTTTGAAAGAATTACAATTTTCCTGCATGCTTTAAATGGTTAATTGGCTGTATATTGAACTAATTTTGACATAGACTTCTATGAAAAAAAAAATTCCCGGGAACACCCTATTGGAAATCGCCTGACGTTAAATGTGGTTAACAGAGAAGTTACCACATCTCTAATGAACCCGTACTGCACATATAGCATTCGATTGAATTTTTGGTGGTAATTTTTTCG
This sequence comes from Heteromyza rotundicornis, assembly GCA_951394025.1. Classification (NCBI taxonomy): domain Eukaryota; kingdom Metazoa; phylum Arthropoda; class Insecta; order Diptera; family Heleomyzidae; genus Heteromyza; species Heteromyza rotundicornis. The sequence goes on from OX596011.1 coordinate 3,623,867, forward strand.
GCAAATTCTGTTTTCAAGCAAATTCTACAAAAGTCGGTATTCTCCTGTGACGATTGCAACGATGGCTTCGGTTTCTCTTTGTCTCATTTTGCTGGAGGGTTTCTCGCTGTCTCTTTTTCTATTCTTGCTGATATTTTCACGGCCTTTGCCGATGTTATCTGCTTGTTTTTTGTCCTGATTTTGACGTTTTTCAACTTAATTTCGCTGAAAGAATCTACTAGCAATCTCAACAGGGGTTCGGGGAGTGATACTTCGGGTTAAGGTTTCGGTAAGAGGCTCGGAAGAATCACAATGACAATTTGATGCTTGAACTGCACTATACCCAGTGTCCAACAGATAGGCAGCTCCGCAATTCAGACATGATATTGCGGGTCAACGTCTCAGGTCAACTGTCTCCTTTTGCAATTCATTAATTCGGATCCATGTTGGACAAACCTAAAATCAATGAAAATATGAATCATTGATTTTAGGTTTGTTCACTCTTACATTACAATTGGACCACAATTCTGACAATTGAACTGATTTAACAGTTTTTCGAACTATGTAGTCACAAAAAAAATAGACTCAGGACAACACGTTTTGGGTCAATTGTCTCTATTAGTCCGACATGGGCGTGATTTTATTTCGATGCTCATGCGATGTATGGAAAATATGAATATGTAACGGTAAATTAAAATTCAACAAAAACTGTTGTCATGCCACATGCTGAATATCAAAAAAGGAGAAGAAAAAGCCACACACAAAATCCAGCAATGCAAAAAATAAAAACAACAAAAGTAAAAATGTAAAAAAGTAAGGGCAAAAATGAAGCTTTTGTTTTTTGCTTGATTCAAATTTCGAATGAGAATTGAGTGAGGTTGGGTTAGGTGAGGTGAGGTGAGGCTGCTGTGTCATGGTGCTTACGTGTGCATAAGGAATTGACATTTTAATTTAATGCCAATTGATGGCAAAAATTTGAAAAGGATTTGCCAAGTCGAATCGATGAAGATAAGTGAAAGCGCGACGAAGGAAGCATTAAAAATGGAAAGTGAAAATTGAAAATTGAAAGGAAACTTGAAAATTTAAACTCGAATACGATTACTTTGATATCTGGCAGAGGTTATTTATGGCCAAGGACGAAGTATGCTCTGATGTATCATTATGCAAAATTGTTAAACCAAAAATACTTATAAGCATAAAAGAAAGCTTCAAAGCTGCTTTTGAATAAATAACAAAACAAACACAAAAATAATAAAACAAAAAATTAAAATAAACTTACAATGAAAAACCAATCAGCTACCTTGGAGGTTTTGGCCGAACTTCCGCCCGACAAATTGTTACTCACAATACAAAGGGGCATTGTTACGTATGGCAAATGCAGTTCAAGAAGTCTCTAATGTCATTTATTTCCTGTTAGTGATGCTGATGTGGATTATTTGGTTGGATCTTTCATCAGCATTTCATAGTTAGTTTTACAATAAAGCCGTTGTGAGTGTTTGCTTTTTGTCGATTGTACATAATCTAAATTAAAATTAAACAAATCAATACATTCAATTCGGCTACATTTAGTTTAACATCGATCTACTTGTACATTGTTCAAGGTAGGTGCAACATTTACAGTGGAGAGTAGAGTAGAGTAGAGTAGAAGAAGATGAAAACATCAATAGCTTGTGAGTGTTTCAATCGAGCGATCTCCCAAAAGCTATTCAAGTCCTTAAGTACAAGTTTCAGAAGAAGTCTGTTGAGTGTTGTTGTTGTTATTATTGTTGTTCTTGTTTACCTGAAGCTCTTTTTTGTTGCAGATTTATTGTATTGTGAAAATTATATGAAGCACTTTTTTAGATTGAATTCAGTTTAAGCGATTGGTTTGTTATTTGAAACACATTCGATATAAATTTTTCGATACAGTCTATTGATTCACTTAAAATTTTGCTAAGTTCATAAATATTCTATATATATTATATATTATATATTAGAGTAGTTCCTTAGTTGTATTTAATTTTTTTTAAATATATAAATGTGTGTTTTTTTTTTAAATTTAAACTATTTAATTGACATTGAATTGGTTGAAGTCATATTTCAGATGTCACTTAGTCGTTAATTAAAGCCTTTACCATTTTCACCAGTTGTATATATGTACACTTAATGCTAATGCTTAAAACTACTCCAAAAATATTTCCACTACACGTGTATGTGTGTGTGTATGTGTGTCAATAAATTATACGGACGTCCATTCAATAAATATATATTCACAGTTTGGTACACAGTTCAAGGTTCGAAGCAGTTTGGTCCACAGCGTTTTCTACTTGGTACAGAATATTAAATCTATTTTTTTTCTTTCTCTCTTTTATTTGTTTTTTTTTATTTTGTATTTCGTTTTTGTTTTTGTTATTGTATTTGCTTTGGCTTCGAAAATATAAACAAATGTAGTTTTGGTCCTCGTTATTGAATCCTGGTTCGGTTCTTAAAGCGGTTGTTAACGTTGTTGATTTTTTAGTTAAATTTTTTATTTTATTTAACTTGCTGGTCCTGTGAAATGAAACAGAATTTTTTTAAATCAATTTAAGTTTGAAAGCGCAATAGTGACTCTTTGACAACTCGTAACGAATCTATTTTACTGTTGAGCGATTTACTATACCCGTATATAAAAGAACTGAAGAATTAAAGAATACAACACATTTGCATAAACAACTGGGAGAAATAAAAAGTTAACTTTTGTTTATTTTCATATTTAAAGTATTTTAGCCCAGTCGTAAGAAGGAGTGATCAAATTATGTGCTTTTTTGTATGAAACATTTGTCCGTAGTGCCTCACTGAAGCTAGCGATCTAGGTAAGGACCTTCTGTGCATATAGGTGAATCCAGTACTGGGTACACCGCAGGGTTATCAATTTTTGCCTGGACGAAAGTATTAGAAATTCGATTTTTGGAGATTATATTCTACTACTCCATGCTCGAAATCCGAAGGCATGATTTCGAACATGTAGTAGTAGATATTGCTGTTGGGGTAGTACATTTGTAAAAAAAGTAGTAGTTATGCATTGTATGAAACGCACATAGAATTTTGAGCAGTAGATATCTCGCAATAGTAGTAGTAAATACATTGAGAGGAATAGAAAAATTTAATACCGTACTAAAGGAGTAGATACTCCACAAATGGTTTAAATTAATTTCAATAGATGGACGCGGACATAACGAGGCTTCTCCTTCATCCCTTTGGTTAATAATGGAAACAAAAATTAATTCCATGGAAAAATCCGTTAAAATAATTATAAAAAAATTGCCTGTCTTCAATACTTTTGAGAATTCAATACCTGCATTCGACTTTTTTTCGTTGGATGATTGAACCAAATGTAAAAATGTATGCGCTGCGAAAATAAGAAACTTTTCAAATATTTTTCACTGGCCTGGTGGCGGAGCTGTCATGAAAGAGCTAAACAAAAATCTCATTCGCAAAAACACATTTCTGCACTGACACGCATCGAGCCAAGGAACTGATGCTGTTGCGTATTATATTTTTCATTTGCAAGAGAACGAGTGACGTTTTTATTAAAGGCAAAAAGAGTTATTTATGCACGTAATAAATGACCTTTCAGACTGAAAATTAAGTCACAAGTGAAATGTATTTAATACGAAAATGTCAAATATTTTACAATGGTTGTGGCTAAGGATTAAATACAAATGCCAAATGTCTAATCATAAAGTGATGAGTTTTAATTCGCACACACACACAAATGCTGATTTTCCCATTCACACATTCACACACAAACACTAACATTCAAACGAGCACTGAGGCTCTTCCCAGCATCAAAAAATGAAGGATTTGAATTTTTTATTATTTTTTTTTAAATTACCCCATAAAGCCAAAAGGGGAAAAGAGGGAATTTTTGCAATGCGAAATTATGATCTCAGAGACTGATGCCAGTCTCGCGTCATCGTCAGCGAGGCGTAATAAAAAGCTGCGAAAGAATACAAACAAAATGGCAAGTAAAATTAAGTACTAATTTTTTCAACTCAAAATAAGACAAGGCGACAAAAATGAGAGGATAATTTAATTTTAATCAAATTAAAATGGATTACATCAACACTCGCTCAGCGTGGGGTGGGGTGAGGTGGGTTGGTTCGTTGTCAGTGTAACCAACATGGTAGTTACTGTATAAAGTTGACATTCACTGCAACTGGACGGAAAATCGTTTGAATGAGTGTGTGTGTGTGTTTGTTTGTATTTGTGTGTTCACTGAAATGTGAAAGAAGCGCAAACGGCAAACTTAAGAGTTTGTTAATTAACGCATTTACCAAATGCAGCCCAAGCTAGCTGCGAACTTTAACAACTTTTTCAACAGTTTTTCTGCGTTAGTAGTGGCTGTTGTTATTTTTGTTGTTGTTGTTATAAAAATTAATGTGGATTAATAGTCGCCAAATGGGCCCTCTTAGAAGCCCATTAAGCTGGTGATTGTGAATTGATATTGTTGTTGTTGTGGTTGGGTCTTCGCCGCAGTGTGAAATTGCCTTGAACTTTTTTTAATTGATTTGGTCTACCAGCATTCATTAATTTTAGTGGAACTATTAACATTTTTGCTCCTCTCGCAAATAATCGTTGGATTTGTGTAGTTTTTTTCGGAACAGCAAAGCATATTAATAAAATATAAACAAAAAATAAAAGGATTTCAAGCAAAGTCTATAATATTATAAAATAAGCAGATTAAATGCTGTGTAGGAGTAATGCTGTTTCCACATTAACCGAATTACAAAAAAAAAAAATTTTAATTTTGAGAAATCTGGCAACATTGTTTTCTACGAAAAAAAAATACATCCACATGAAGCTGCTGCGGAAATATCATTTACCCTGTCCTCACAACGATTCTTCACTCAGTTTTATTCACTGGCTCTTCCCTCATCTCACCGTTCGTTTACTTGTCAGTCCGTCGCTTGGCTTTTGACAAAATGTCAACCTGTGTTTACTGTGTATAGCGCAGACATTTTCAATTTGACATTTGCATAATGCAAAAATGTGGCGCCAGGCAATTTCGTCTTATCACACAGATGATACTACATGTGTGTGTACGAGTGTGGGTGGCTGATTGTACACATGCAAGTGCATTGCTGTCTTTCGAGTTGTCATTGTATGCCTTCATGTTAGTTTGTCAAATTTTTGCAGAGTTGTTTGAAATGTTTTCAATTGTTGAGCTACTGAAAGTTCCTATCATAATGTTGGGTATAAGATGACTGTAGTACTTGAAATTTGCGGCAAAGTTTAGTTTATCCAAATTGAAAACTAGAGCCTTAAGCAAATTAATACAGGCAAACCATTTTTTGTTTAATTCTTTAAACAAAAAATTCTTCTTATTTGTTTTAGCTGTGCATTTTTTTAAGGGTGGCAAAGAGTCTATATTAGTAATTTTTAATCACTTTCAAAATTTTAAGAATATTAACTTGGGTATCATTGGATTAGGTCTATTGAACCCCATTTAAATTGAGAAAATCTGTTTCAAATTTTACTACGTTTCGATATTTTTCCTGGTTGCTAAAAGTACAAAATTAGTTTGGATGCAAAAAGCTGCGACGTTCACGTTTATTTAACGGCTTACGGTGACCTGGTACTCATTCGAGTGGAATTGAATAGACCTTTACCTTCGATGCCAAAATTTAACTACTGTGAGCCACTGTACATTTATTAGTTTTTTTTACTCAAACTTATGCGGCCTAGTGTACAGTTGTTGAAATTCCGCAAACGAATGCCATTCAAAATACAAAATATATTTAAGTGGTCAAATCAATTAACCGAGCCACAAATACATTGAAATCACTGGACTTCTTACTACCTCAACTTTTGATACAAAATAGTTCTCTCCTTAATAAACATTTGTGTAAGAATTTTCCTTTTCTGCTAGAAGTTCCACCGCACAGAGAAAGGATCTGGCAAATCTGTGAATGCTGACAAAATAATTGGGTCAAACCCAGACCGCAGAGTGTAATTCAACTGGGAAATGTCAACTTGATGCAGTGTTTAATTTTTCCCTTCTCACTAACAACGAAAGAAGAAGAAGAACCACAAATAAATCTCACAACTGAAAAGGAAAACGAAAAAATAAAAATAAAACATTTCACTTGGCCACAATTTCCAAAGAGCATATACAAAATGACGATTGCAGTCATCAATGGACACTATTTTGCAAACGCAGAACAGTGAACAAGGGTGGGAGAGCGGAAACCGCTTAAAAGATAAAACACGAAAGACAGAAACACCTGGCCTGTATGGAGGCTATGGTAAATAAAAGGTCAAGTGCTGGGAGCCACTAACAGCCTGAATGCCTGCCTCTTAGAGCTGTGCTCAGACGAGGTGCTGTGGTAATTTGCTGAGTTGTTTTGGGGATTTTGCAGTTTGAGAATAAACTGAAAGTGCAGTCAAACGAAAGGCCAAGCGATAGGGAAAGCTTAACAGTATACACCTATATTCAAGCGCACATAAAGAATGAGGAAGGATGAGGTAGGCAGTTCAACCAAATGTTTTGGGATTCTGTTTGACACTTAAAAGAATGTCGGTGCATTGGACAGCATATAAAATTCGAAAATAAAGAACGAATATATAAAAGGTACTGACGTGTGAACGAGTATTGGCCTTACTTCGGTCGATTTAGACCTGTCACATTCTCAGTTATAAACAGCCAATTTGCAATAATATTTCATATTCGAAAAGAGAGACAACTATTTAAAAAAAAATTAATATTTATATCACAATCATGTTGACCTTAACCCTGTGGGACCAGTTGAAACCATGCCAACTTTCGATTAGATATAAGTGTTGAGACAAGCAAATCTCAATTGAAAATGGACAAACCTTCATGAATGAAAATTATGGTCACCACTTAGCAATCATCGCTTGCCAAATTCTTGCTGTGAAATTTAAAATAGTTAATATTTAAACTGATTAAAGATTTGCTAAACTTTGATCCACTACATCCTGCGCGAATTATATTTAGCCGTAACCCAATCAGGTGTGTAACACTCGAAAAGTATAATTAACGCAGTCGCGAGTGAGTGAACTGCGCGCTCTGTCGCTTATGCAAAACTCTGAAGTGTTCCACAGCTCCTCTATAACGGTAATGAGCAAGCGAATCAGTGCAAATGTAAGCCAAGTGCTGAAGTATCAGAAGTGAGTACCAGCCAGCTCTTGAGTGCCTCTTGGCGAACTACTAGCCTGCCTTGAAGGGCTTGTCCTTTGTTATGGCCGCATTGAAATTCCTGTTTGCACGCGGGTAAATGCAATTTTGTCACTGTAATGGGTTCAAAAGAAAACAAGTAATTACGTACATTTGTTATCCAACGTAGCTCACTCACTGTCCATTTCAATTCTGTTTCGGTATCAGGTTTTTTTTTTGAGTAAAAGGAAAATACTACCCCAGTTCCACTGATTCTTTCTCTGTTGTAATTCCTTCATTAAGATATGCTTTCTATTAATTATTATTTCCAATTAATGGCACGACTTCCACACCAGCATCGCCTCTGACACGGCAGCAGCTAGTGCCACTTTTGCATCGAACTTTTTTATTTTCGTTTGATTTTCACTACAAGTTCTTCGGGCATTTTTACGTTTTTTTTCTTCTGTTTATTTTTGCACTTAATTGAACACATCGATTTGGGTTATTTTTAATCACCAGAGCTTGTGACGTAAACAAAAAAAGAACCATTCGATGGAGTTCTCTTTTTTTGCATGTTCATTTTCCGCTCAGTTCTGTATACATAATTAACTATATGGCAACTTCAAAAGACTTTTACAAAGACTGTTAATGAATTTTATTATACAAATTGATTTGTTATCAGTAACCAAACAGTACCTTCAGCTTGCATTATAACCTGAAGGAAAAAATGCAATCGCGTAATGGATGTGAATATTTATTTATTTTCCCACATAAACCACGGTTTTCGGGATGTTTTTTCCAAATTGGTATACCATAACATCCTTTTTTTTAGGACTAAGCTAACAACAGATTGTTCTTTGGAAAGGGATCGTAGAAAGGCCTTGCTGGGAGCAATCTTCCTGGATTGTCTGTATAACCTCTTGGTTATCAACATCAGGAGTCTACATCGGTTCATCATGAACTATGTATAACTGGACTGACAAAAAGGAGTAAGAAATGGATCAAGTGTGGCCTATGTATGTAGGTGTACCGGCTGCCACTTCAATCTAACCTAACGTTGAGCTAAGCTTTTGCTTTTTTGATTTGCCCTTGCCACTTTTTCTGTAGCCTTTTACTTCAAAAAACTGACTTAATTGTGCTAATCCAGAAAAAAAAACCATCAGGGAGTTGAGATTTAGACGAATACTTTTCAGAATTTGTTATCAGAAATGCAATCAGGCATACAAAAAGAGTTTCATATGTGCTCCTTAGATAGCGCTAAACACTGATGTGGATGGACATTGTATGGCCTAAGGAGGTAGCGATTGTTAAAGTGCTAAAAATTAAGTTTTTATGTAGGCATTTAAAATTAAATGTATATATGACGCACCATTGAGTCCTTTAAAAAAAGTCATCGAAACTACAAAAAATTCAACTCAGAAACTCCTGCATTGAATCTGCTAAGAGTGTAATCGAATACTAATGCAACTTTAATTTAATATTCACATCAGACCGTATTAATTATTTTTATCCTTATTGGCACAGTGGAATTGGTATACTACGCTCCTATGGTTTTAGCAATTTCACATTCAAATGGTTACCATTAATAGAAATTAACTGAACAAAAAAGGACCGCAACGAGCATGGCAAATAGCAAAAGGTGAACAATCAATTTTTGCTTGATTGCAATTCGAATTTTCCATTGAATAGGAACCGTTAATTTCAATCAATTTTAAATTTTTCAATTTGTGCCAACCTTTCGAGCACTTATTGCTCAAATTTTAATTTAACAAAAATATGTTTGGAACTTTTAGATTGCCATTGCATATTCGTGCCATATTTTGATTAAAAAAAATATTTTTTGAAACATTTCCGTTCAATTTTAAAGCATTTTCCGCTCAATGTATGCATTATGATTTTTTAAATCTCCTAACCTTTAATATGATTAGAATTTAGATACTCAGTTTCATGCAGTCCTCCCTTCCTTCGTCCGCTATTAAGTAACTTTTGTAATCTGTCAGTGCGAATCACTACACATTTCACAATAAATCATTGAAAATTGAAATGTTTCCATGATTTGCAATGAATGCACAAGATTTGCTGAACATGAACAATCATTCGAATCGACAACAAAAAGCATGAGACCATTTGCAATTCAATGTCACATAACACATGCACACACACACTCACTCATGGAAGACGAAAAAATAAATCAAATACAAAATGAAAATCTATTCTATTTAAAACTTCAATTTGCGGAATGCCAGCGAGGATGGCTGCCTGCCATCCTTCCCTCCTTCAGCAAATGCAAAGCTGATTTTTATATTTTACGTTATACTTTCTCGTTTAGGTTTCGAGGAATAGTAAGAAAGAAGGACGTCCGGAAGGAAGCTTGTCACGTGACAACCAATCGTATGCTGATGTCGATCCATATTGTTGTGTGTTGTCGAGGACGTCAATATGGGGACTGATGTCCTGTTTTGGTATTCAGCAGCAGTAGCAGCTTCAATTGCGGTTGCGGTTTCAGTTTTCGGAAGTGAGTGAAGTGCTTGGACAGCAAGTGAAAACAAGTCACTTTGCATCTTTCGTAACACTGAGTCGTTTGGAATTCAAACATAAAATGACATACGTACAGGGCCGCCGGTAAGGGATCTTTTGGTGCGATTATTATTCCACATTTGAGCTGTATTACGTAACATTACTTGGCGACAGTGAAGCGCACAAGTTTGAGTGAGAAGTGAAATTCGCAGAAAAACAAATTTCAACTGAAATTCTCAGTCCCATGGCGTCCCTGTACACGAATTACAAGTATGGGTAAGGTGAGGTTTGACTTCGTCATGTGATATATCCATGGTTTGACTTCAACCCCAACTAAGTGTTCCAAAGTGTTCGTACGTTTGCCATAAATTGCAGATCATTTTTACAAATTTTAACATTTCATACCGTTTTTTATTTCACTTAAATCACTTGCTGTTAAGTCAATCGTTTTATTTGTTGGTTCCTTCTGTGACTCCCTCCTCTTCTTTGGCTTTGCCAAATATCCATAAAAAGTTTTAATGAAGCATGTACTTTTTATTATGTAAAATAAACAGCAGAGAGGACCAGCCAGTACAAGACCAGTTCGTTGTTTTGCGAGTGTACCAGAGTGAACTGGTCGGGTCTGGACTAACTTTTATTGCAGCAGAAAATATTGCAACATTTTGCAAATTTTATAAAGTTTCCATGTTACATTTTTTAGCGTATAGGGTGACACAAAGGGGTTCGAAGTGAAGATTCTGCTTGCACTACTGCGAAAATAATGTAGGAGAAGGAGTGCAAAATAAGTACACATACCGCTTGAACATTGTGTGTCCCTACAATAATTACATTTGCTTTATTTGATATATTGTTATGCAAATCAGTTATCTACTAAAAATGAGTTTAGTTAATATACCCATAGATAATCCTTGTCCTTACAAAACATCTTTTAAAAAATTGCAAACGAAAATTAAAGTTAAAATCTTTCTAACTCATGAGTGGGGAAATTTCTCCATGAAAAGTGTCCCTGTGTGCTTTTCATATCCACCCTGTAGTACAGGAACAAACTGGATTACTAAATACACAGTTTAACAACACCTAGTTGTGTAAATGGTTCAAACAAATACAGAGATAAACCATTTTGAGTCTATTTCTCCTTCTCTGATGAATTATTTGAAAAAATGATTTTGTGAATTAATCCATTCCCACTCAACCACGACACCTAAAAAAATTTTTAATATGTCAATAAATTAAATTTTTTATCTTCAAATTTAACTCTCTAGTGACGCTTTGGCGCAACAGGCTGATACACCGGAAACGGAAAAATTTAAATTTTACATGAAGATATTTTTCATCAAAATAAGAAATCCAACAAAAATCGTTAAAAATTATTTTTTTGGCTCTGGACGAGAATGGGTTAAATTTTTTCAATATTCGCACTTGTTTCAAAATTACTAGTTTCTAAAGTGATTAACAAAAATGCTTTGGAAAGTAATTTAATTTCAACCAATTTTAAACTAGTTGCAAATATGCAAATAAGCAAGCAATAAACTTGTGCCTATGGTCCGCTTAAAAAAATATTATCAATTTGTTCCAGTTTTCAAGGAACTAGCTAGTTGTACAGCTTTTAATTAGTTCCTCAAGGGCACTTTTATGCAGCACGTGCCTGCATGAATGTGATGATGGCTGACAACATTTTCGCATTTATATTTTCCTTTTAGGTCGCATACAATTAAATCATATAGTCACTAAAATTGTAGTATATTGCGATATAATATAATTTGCAAACGCCTGTATTGCATTTATGTCCTCCCCTCCCACAAGTTGCAAGTTATTAACACCTCATAAATTGTAAAACCGCACCTTTGAGCCCACACCAAGCTGCGCGTCTATAGACACTTTACACCTTAATTAGCGATTCGTTGCAGTGTCGCTGCTGCTGAAAGAGTAATTATGTGTACCGGTGGGTTTTTCCAGTGGAAAAATATTTCAATGAGTGTGTGTCTGCGCCGTTAATTTCAATTATTGAGTATAAAAGTACGGTCATGTTCTGATTTTATTGTTGCTTTGATTTCAGGTAAGTGATTACATGTGACGAAGAATGACACAGAGCAGTAAAGAACTACAATCAAGTCAAACCAATTTTACGAACGCCATCAATTTAGGTGCACAATACAGATTTATTTCTTAACTTTCTTAAATCCTTAAAGCATCTAATAGGGTAGCAATATTACGGCCTGGAGGAAGAATCCGTAAAGGATTGAGTACCATCCGCAGGTATTGTGTGAAAAACAAGAAATACGACGACTAATTTTTTGCTTTAAGAAACTAAAATTTTGCTATCAAAACAGCAAAGAGTGCCCCGCCTGTCAGATTTTTCTGAGCCTCCCCAGTGCGCACAATAAGTCACATAAGAACAATTGCGTGAGCACTCACGGCTCAACTCTACCCGGTAATGGTACATTAGGTAAATGAGTGTGATGATGTCAGTAGAAGCCTCGACTGCGACCGGCACTAAATCTGAAACGGCATCAAGTCACTGTGGCGAACGTTATTTCGGTTGGAAAAACAATGAGGCCCGCGACTGCAAATGCTATTTTTGCGCGTTTAATGACAAGACTGCGAGTGTTTTACGCCTGATTTAACAATGTTGCAGTGGCATGCTGTGTGTGCGTGTATGTGTGTGTGTGTGTGCATGAGTGGCTGTCATATGACGACGCGGTGATACTTGACAGTACGCTATTTAGCTTACTCCTGGCAGTTGACTAGTGAGGGAAATACATGGACTGGCAACGCTGTGAAATGTGATGCTATTCGCCCGAGGTTGGTGAAAGTATCTAATTTGCAGTGCCAACTTGACACGGGAAAAAATGAAAGGCTTCACTGCCACGACCAGCTACTAAAAAAACAGAATTCGGATGCGCTTGGGGCTCTATCATATTTAAGGATTTTCTCTGATTTAAAGGTGACTGAAATTATGTCAATAGTGTTGAATTTAAAGGGCAAAAAGCGCTCCAAAAAAAATGCAGAGAAAAAAATGGCCCAGTCACAAATTGTATTTCAAATGCATTATAATTAAGCACACTTTGGTAGCAGAGCAATTTGTCCACGGACCTTTTCGTGCCATTCCATGGCCAACAAAGTGGCTGCCGTATAATTCGGAAATAAATGGTGTCTGCCTGCAATTCGAAGGAATGAAATAACTTTTTCTTTTAGTTCAGGGCAGCATTTACTCAGTGCACAGCAAACTACCAGTACATTGTGGACTGTAATTTTATTGTTGTCGTTGCACTTCGCAATGCACGGAGTCCATTAAATATTAAAATTGTTAAATCACAAGTTGGCAACTCTGAACGAAAGTCACTTTTACAGAGAGCAAAACAAAAAAAAACGAACTAAAATCAGGAACAGAGGAAAGATAACCAGTTGAGATTTGAATACGCCAACGGTCCTGAATATTCAAAAGATTTTGACAACGCAAAATCTAATTTAGCATTTACTTGTATATGCTGGTAGAAAAATCCGAAAGAAAAGAGAAGCTGTTCCCGTCGAATGGAGGAAAGCCGGAAACTAGACAAGGCAATCAGCCTGTTTGGCTTCCCCAGAATATTTGGATTTTCAACAAGAATGTATTTCTTTATTTTTCAGTGCCTTAATAAAGGATATTTCGCAAAAATTCCAACGTTTTCTCTTGTTTAAATATATACTCCTATCATTTTACTGCAACTCCCTCCTTAGAGTACAGCAAACAAATGTACCGCCAGATTTTATGACACCACGTCGACTAGGAATACCATCACGTGCTCCTGCAAAGGCTCCAGAATCTCAGAGAGAAAACATTGCCCTGGAATCAGACAGATATGATACCCGACTTTATGTCACCCCAACAGCTAAGACACAAGAGAACTGTGCAAGTACAACCACCACAGTACTAGCGCAAGGATACTTTAGGGCACATACCAGAATCTATGAAATAAATAACGCTGGACGCTGTACAATGGCTAGATGTACGCAAACATGCATTCATAGTCTGCCAAGTTTAGTTGTGCATACACTCCAAAAAGGAACTGCTGCACTCCTTATCATAATAAAAAAATAATCCTTGAAAAATTTCAGAATACATTTTTTTATTATATATTGATAATATTAACAAATAAAAAATATACAATACAAATAACACATAAAACAATTCCACAAGTCAAGTAAGTTCTGCAATATGGGCATCAAATAAAGGTAGACAAGGTAACGATGTCCCATATATTGGATATAACCTGCCGGATAGGACCAAACTGGCGTTTTTGACCACAGACCACATGCAGGTTAACGACACTGTCGGAAGCGAAGTCCCAAGATTAAGCTTGGCTGCAGCTAAAACACCTAGCAGTAGATAGAAGAAGATGAAAGGGATATGTCGCTGCCCCACACGATGATAAAGGACCATAATGTTGTTGAAGTTTTATTTTCATTGCAGAAAATAAAAACTCAAGTACGAATAACAAAGTATTTTCATTTTATAAACTATTTTATTATTTTTAAACAGTGCACTAAGTTGACTACAGCTATTTTATTACTCATACGCAGTGTGGGCCAATAATTGTTTAACAAAAAAAAACCCTTTTTCTTTAAATTTAAGTTCAAATATCATAGAAGAGTGTTCGTTAATATATATAACAAGCGTTTTCATATTAATTCCAAAAATTGTATTATATTTTTCGCCTTGTGTCATACATGGCGTATGAGTGATTTTCAATAAAACAAATTTATTTCTAAAAATTACAAACTATTTTGTGTTGAAAAGCTGACTACGAACGATTGTTTGTTTTGAGCTAGAATATATAAATGTTTTTCCTGCTACTAGTCAAAATTGTTTGTTAATGACAAAGTTTGTTTTGTAACTGTTTGACAACAACTAAAAAGCAAATTAATTTTCAAATTATTTTAATTTAAAAAAAAATTATTAAACATATAATTACAATGCATAAAGCGACGAAAAAAATATTAGTACACGGATTGAACTGTTGGATGGAATTTTGAGTTTAACAATTGCTTTAGTTTGCCATAAAAATGTAACTGATTTTAGAAATAATTTTTAAAAGCTTGTTTCCTTATATACATTTGGATTTGCTCGAATGTAATATTTTATGTGGAAATCATTTGCCAACATCATCGTCATTATCACGATATCACTCTATAAGTTGTGTCAGTTCGTGATATTGAAGACGAAGTATACATGAAAATTGCTTCACATCCATTGTTTCACATCCTGCCTGCCAACCAAGCAGCCAACAGAATTTATAATCAGAAAATTTCATATTGTTTCCCATACACCACCACTATATTAATACCAAAATTGTAAATCCATATATAGACTTCTGCAGAAGAAACACTCCGGGTGAAAGCTGAGCGGAGCCATTTCTGCCATTTTCAATTTAAATAAATAAATAAATAATTCTTGGGACCTTTTGCCCCCCCCCCAGAAAAACACATTGAAGCAATTGAATAAAATAATCCCAAAGGATCATATTAAATGAATAAAGTATTCACACAAAAAAAAAGTACATACACAGCAAGGATATCCTTAATTTGCATTCAACTCGCAATGCATTACAGTAAAGAGCTGAGAAATATTATTATCAAATATGCAATCCCAAGGGAACGGAAAAAGCGAAGGTACCACGCAAAAGAGCATGAATATATGCAAATATTTGTAAGAATTATATTGCAGTTGAAAAGATATTTTACTGCAAACAAATCAGAAGTAATTCATAGCAATGATTTCTCCAAGAATATTTGGTTCTACTCAGTTTATCCGAATACATGGAATCGTCTCCATAAATCAAATTTTAGAGTTTTTAGCTCCATTGTGTTGGTATTTCCATGGTTATGCACAACTGTCCTTTGTAGCATAATTAATTGTAATTTAATTCGCTTTCACTGCATTGAATACATACACGAGGGCTCTCAGGATAATGATTTAATACAGAAATTCACTTAACTTGGCAATATGAGCGGCTCCACTTCATATTCGTACGAAATTGTCACTAATTGGTCTAATAATAACGTAGTTAATTTTCATTTAATTTGGAATCGTAATTCCCAATTATACCTGCTCGCAAATGTATCCGTTGTCAGTATGAGCGATGCCGCGGGGCTCATTGATAATGTCATTGAATGGTAGGCTCTGTTGATGGAAATGTGTGCGTATGTATTTGTGTGTTCATGTGATTATTTCCTAAATGAAATATTTAATTCAATTACGAAACGCCAGTTCAATTTACGGTTGCCACATCTCAATTACATGAACTGTCGTGCTCAGCTGTGGCCATTCCCTCTACTCGTTCGACCTATTAGTATTTTTTTTTTTTTTACTTTCCCCACTCACGACTAAAGTGTTCAGTTGTCATTTGGAGTTCATTACCGTTAAATCCAGAATTAATGGATCGCAAAGACATAAGACGACTTTGGACCAAACTGGCTTTGAACTGGTTTATGCTATTTTCACTGTAATTCTTGTTGGAATCCACGATTCGGTAAGGACTGTTACTGTAATGGTCTGTTGACAATCTGTCATTTGTGTGTCTGTGACGTTATGTGATTTCTGTCAAATTTGATAAATTGATGGAACGTATTCGCTGTCAGCGTGTTTTGCAGCTAGGATTTTTTAATTTTGTAGCTGTGTAGTCATTAGTGAGTTTACTCACATTTGTTAAATTTAAATAAACTTTAAATGCTAATAACATTTAATACTATAATTTATCTTTAGTTGTGTAGTCAGTCCGTCAATCAGTTTCTGTTTGGGAGAGTGACTGACATCGTACTTCATTACTTAGAATTGAATTAAATCTATGAACCGACTCAATCCACGTGTCTGGATTATTGAGCTAAATTAATGGATTAAATCAAATCACAACAAAAAGGTATTTACTCTGGTATCTAACCAGCTTGATCGGGACTTTTTTGGCTTAAAACATCAACAATCCAATCCAATCAATAATCTAATGAACTTGCAAAGTTATCCGCTTCAAGTGGTGTACCAAGGGACTTTAATCTAAGGGCCCAATTACGCAAGACGTAAAAACGTAAAAACTTTGTGTAGAAATCAGTTGACGCAATCAAATAAAAAGCAAAGCAAAACCGAGCAATCGGTGCAAATTTACATTTACGCTGCGTTTAAGTATTTATGATTACGTTTGGGGTAACTGGGTCTTAAGTCTTAAACATTTGATGAATACGAAATTTGGCCTCGATTAATGCATGCAGAATACAGAATATCGTGGAATTGCTCCCTTGTCGATTTCGATCGAGGTGACTACATAGGCTATGAGCTAACCCTTGTTAATTTTAACCATTTATACAATTTTCAAATTTTAAGACACTTAACAACTTCGTAATGACACTTTTATAGTTAAAACCAGGGACCGCCAAGAGCCGGTTCCGGAACTGAAACCGTTTTATTTGTTGGAACCAAACCGGAGCGGTTTTATTTGATGGAACCGAAACCGATTTTTTGGAAAGCCTGGGTTTCGGAACCGGAACCAAAACAGATTCACAAACCGATATTTTCCAAAGCTGAGAACCGAAATCGAAACCGAAACACGAAATTGAAGCCGGAGCCGATATTCCTTTCGGTTCCAGTCCCTGGTTTAAACTTGCGCTGGCCTAAATCATTCCCATAGGCTTCCTTCCTGCTAAAATTTCTAAAAATAAAAAAAATAAACTTTTACATGACAATTTATATTCAACAAGTTTAGTGAGTTACACGCACACACATACACGCAAAACACAACTCTCAAGGGTGCAGAGCGCCGCATAAGCCACGTCATTAATTAACGCAAACTGGCGCTTGGCTAAAATAAAACATTTGCACCTGGTTTCACGTGCCGGTTTTGATTGGGTTGCGTCTTGGCGTCTCTGCACTAAAGCCGCCTGAGTACACGAGCAAGTGTTGTACTCCAGACAACAAGAAATAGCATGTCACCAAATCCAACTTAATTCGAAAGATTTAACAAGTATGGAATCAAAGATTGTGAGGTGGGCTGTGGGCTACAAAATATCAGGTGATACTGATGGCTCTTTAGGTTAGGTGATGGAGTAGGTAGCAACTACCATTTCCTTTAAGTTGTTTTCACTGTTCATTAACATGTTCTTACAACCACCCCCCACCCAACTAGTCGATACTTGTGAATCCGTCGTTTGTCATATTTCACACGAAACTTAAAAATGTTCAACATCGTCTCATGAATATTTAAAACCCTGTTCCACCGTACACCATAAACGAATGACGCTGTCGCGGCAAGCTCGCATGTTTATGTGCGGCTCGCCTGTAATTCCATATCAACCAGTTTGGAAAAGTAAATGACTTTAAAATATGCAACTCATTACATTTTTTGTGGATGGAAAATATATTTCATTACGCTTGAGCGAGGAAGCAGTTGCTGGGCACGATAATAGACAACATGGCTGCTTTGGTATCACACTATCGATTGGTTCCAACTATATTCAAATTTAGGAACTAGATTCTTTCAGAATCTAACTAATTCCTTACTGAAGGTAGGTAGCACCTCCTGCCTGTTTTATAAGGAATTCATCTTGGGCTAAGCTACATTTGAAACTTTACGCCAGACTCTGCCTTTCGTTCGCCGCTCATGTGTACTCAAATTAGAAGCGAAACTTTGCATTCTAATTTCATCTAACGATGGTGGGCTGTTTGTTGCTTTCCTTGTGCATGTGCGGTGTGGTTTATTGCAATTTCATGTACATATACCAATGATGGCTGGGTGTATTTGTGTACTTCTAATTTGTTAACATTGTGAGCTTTCCACAAGTATTGCGAAATTTAAAGCATTACAATGGCTTTTCCAGCTGTGTTTGTTTGTTAGTTTGTTTTTATAGTCATTGTCGTTGTTGCTGTTGCTGTGTTGTCATTGTTGTTGTTGACTCTATTCATTGTTCATTTTATAAGTATATATACTCGTGCTGATGGGTGTTCTATACCAGAGAGCCTTCCTTCGCCATATTTTCGATAAGGCGCTTAATTTCTTTTATGTTTTGTCGGGGGGGCGTCGTCGTCGTCGTTGTCTTAATCATTTTCCGCGCGCTTGCATCGAATTAGAAATCGTTTGGAAATAATCGACACAAGGAAACACAACAAAAGCAACACAAAGGCAACAACTAAAGCGCGAAAGTTTTAATCAACAGCGGGATTATGAGGGT
The DNA here is from genome assembly GCA_951394025.1 of Heteromyza rotundicornis. Classification (NCBI taxonomy): domain Eukaryota; kingdom Metazoa; phylum Arthropoda; class Insecta; order Diptera; family Heleomyzidae; genus Heteromyza; species Heteromyza rotundicornis. Next base: position 3,642,693 of record OX596011.1, read on the forward strand.
GCTTAGCGGAAATTGCCCAAATTAATTATGATTACGCAAAAACGCGGCTGCTTGTTGCTCGTGTTTTCATATTTTGTCAATATTTTTTTTTCGTTTGTATTGTGTCTGTGTGTCTGTGTGTGTGTGTTGGTGTGGGTGTGGTACTGCACAAAAACTTGATTCCACTTGATAAGATTCATTTGTTTATTTCATGCATGAATGCGTTGGGGAATTAAGTAATGATTAATTTGGAAGGAGCCTCTTCACTGGATCAGATATAAAATATTTAACTTTAATTCAAATTAATTACAATTCAATTATTACCAAAAAATACATGAACATTTTCTTTTTGGAATTTTTTTTTAACCAAAATTGAAGCAAATTGTTGAACAGCTTCACTAAAAATTGCCAGCATTTCAATCGTTGGCTATTTTCGAAATAAAATCTTAATGTCAAGCATTGCTGCTGTCGGAAAATCGGTTGATTGGTTTATTTTATTGTTTTTATTTAATTTGTATGAACACAACAAACTTTTGACTTATGCACAGACTGGCCAGCACCAAAGTGTGCGCATAACATATTCATCAAATGGCTGGGACCAAAGTTCACTTACGCCTGCGTCCGTCCATTAAAAATGCATTTTCATGGCTGCTACTACAAACAAAAATAAAATATTCCATGAACCCATTTTCAATTAATCGAAATAATTAAAACGTCAATGGATGGCCCTTAAAATATATTTTCAATATAAAATTTAATTTTCAGTTGTATGCAGCAGACATGCGAAATTCGATTCCCACTTGATGCACATGTTCATTCATACATTTGGTTGGACTTTCCTATCTTGATTTGCATGTTCGGGTTACAATTTAAAGTGCATTTTTATGTTATATGGAAATTAAAACAATCCATTTTCGAACAAAAAAATAACGATTAAAGAAGCGGAAAGAGGCCATATAAAGCGGAGTTGAGCGATAAGAGTATTTTTTTAATCATAGCAAAATTTTGGACTGTTTCCAAAAAGGAGCGTTGCAGCTGATAATAATAATAATGATATGATAGGCCAAAGTATACACTGCGACCTAATTAGATCTTTTGTGCGGGCACATGTTCCAGATTCTGTTAGGCGTAACTATCATACTCCCAAACTGGATTAGTGTTTTCCTGCCAATTGCTGGGCACTCGCACAGAATATGCTCTAACGTTTCTACCGCTGATTCACAGAGTCTGACGGTTTCGCTTTCGGATAGTCCCAACTTTCTTAAATGGTAGCGAAGTGGACAAACGAAGGCAGCTGAAATATTGTTAAGCAATTAACCAGTGGTATAATTTTCTGGAATTTAGGACCAAATATCCCGGCTCCTGTTTTGCCGTTCTGAAGCTTGGATCCATATCTGCAATCTGGGTTCGAAAACAATTTGATTATTTTTCCAGGTATCAGGTGGAGTAACTTTGTTGTGCTTTTAAAATATAGTTTTAGTGGCATTGCATTGGAGATTTTCAGAACGGGATGATTTGCGAAGATGTTCAATATCTTCATATGACCCTTTAAATCGTGAAGGGGCACTTAAAAGCTTGTGTCAAATTTAGTTGAACTTTTTGTTAATTGTTTACTGTTTGCCTGCTCTTCTTTTTGTATACGACAGTCTCACAGGGAAGCTAAATTCGTCCCCTACTACACACGAATGTTCACTAACTTTCACTGTCCACTATCGGCTTGATGGACAATTTCAAACAATTTCGAAATTTGTGTGACCCATCAGTTGAATTTGCTTATTGCATTTGTCATGTTGCCTGCCGTTGATTCAGCCGGTGTCCATTTATATTGTTCAAAGCAATTTATACACACAGTTTCCGAACAAATTCAACGAAATTGAATGAAAAAGTTTCGTCTCGTTTTATTTCGAGAAACAAAGCGAAACACTCGAAAGCACTTTTTCAATTTGTCACTCAACACAATGCTGGCTGTTGGTACGGCAGTCGGGGCACCAAGAGCCAATTATGGAAAAAAATTACCAATGTGAAGAAGTAAAAGGAAAAGGAAAAGGAAAATATAGGGGAAAAGAATCACAGGAAAACTCTTTTAAGCAAGACTGACATTTTCTTGTGTCTTAAGTGAGTGTGTGAGGGGACTTGTGTGGCAGCACATGTGTTCGAGTGTTTGTTTGTTTGCTGTGAGTGTACGTCAAGTTTCAAATGCTGCATCATCCGTTGACATGCGACACAATCTAGCGCTGGATGCATGTCGCAGATGAGATGGGCCACGGCACCACAGCAGCACTTTAGTTCGTTTGCAACTGCAAGTGAGTGGTGGCGAGTTGGTGCGGCGTGGTGCCATCTTCATTGGCCTTGCATAAGTTGCATGCTTGGTTGGTTGGTTGGTTGGTTTGGTGTTCCAAACAGGGTTAAGAGCTAGAAGATGTGAAATATTTACGATTTCGGTATCATGGGTATGGCATGCATATACGCGAAAGACAGCAGCATTTGATGGCATCCCAACGAAATCCTAAAGTGGTGACTATCATGTGTTGACAGAGCGGTGCTTATACGGAGGAAAAGAATGAAAAATACTTGCATACGAAACTGGTTTATTTATTCTATTGCATTTCCCATTCATGAGGAATATACTTAAATTTAGAAATCTTCTGTGTGGCAAAAAGAAATGCAAAATGCAATCTTCATTTCACATATTTCATATTTTCATATTCGCAAAACATTGTGGAAGATCGCTTTCAATATAGGTTGCTTCCAAATCCTTAGATTAAGTTCAACTAATCCTAAAAGTAAATTTCACACACACATGCCCACAGTTACTTTCATCTGCATAAAAGCATCAAAGAACATTTCTCAATTTTATTGGGAAAATTTCAAATTACATTAACTATTAAGATGTTGTGTGTGTGTGTTGGTGTGTATGTGGAGGTGATTCTGCCTCCTCTCAACACACACTAGCAGACAGTTGCCAACCGCCAGCAATAACCACACTCAAACACGGAAATACTTGGAAAAACTGCATTGCTGATGAGCTTCGAAGAATGTGCAGTCTGTTGGCTTCTGCCTCCTCCCACAGGGAAGCTGCCAAGTGTGCAAATGTGAGTGCATTAAAAACTTTTCATAAATACTTAAGCAAAGTACTTAAACAGCGTTCAGTGTAGAGCCACTACTCTAAGAATGTGTGTGCGTGTAAGCGTGAATGAGCGAGTACAAAAATGTAGTCATAACTTTTCTCATAAAATCACGATTCGTCGGATGAATGCGGCAAGTAAGCAACCAAACGGTGCAAAAGCAAGTGTGGCGCCAATGCTAGCCGTTCCTTGTCCTGCAACAAGGAATTGCTTTATTGTTGTTGTTATTTTCGTTGCTGGCAAACAATTTTCCAAAAACCCGTTGATGCCACCAACAGATGGCCAAGCAGACACTGTTATATCCTCATCCGGCCACACAGAGCACAGAGAATCCTTTTCGGACCGACGCGTTGGGCTCTGTTAGATCCGCCGCCTGCGTGTCGGTTCGTAGGATTAACGCGCCGGACATGAGCAACTCCGGTGAAAGGGACGAGATGGCACAGGGCGAGCTTACCTCCTCTTTGATGCCCTGTCGATTGTGTGGAGCAGCGCACAAACTTCATTAATGTTGCAACTTTTGTGGGAATCTCGAGACTTTTGTGTTATTTTTTTCGTCGTTTTTCTGCAGTGCATTTCAAATGAAATGAGATGCTCAAAACAGCTGCGCTCTCAGAGGGTGTGGTAGGAGGTTGGATCCTGAAATGAATTGTTTTAAATTATTTTACTTGGCATTTCGCCGGGGACTTAAATGCTCTCTGGCATTTGGCGTTTTTGTGAAGATTTCCGTTTTAGTAACTAAATTATTCACGGTTAGTTTTACGTTTTACGTTTTACGCGCCAAAGCGAACACTTTATGCAGCAATCCGGTTGAATAACAAATGCATTCTTTCATTCTTTTATCATTTCGCTGCGGTTTGGAAACAGGAATAATCATCCATTTGTAATGAAATCATCTGGCAGTGGAATTGTCGAAGGTGCTATTGGAAGCTTTTTAAACAAGTTGGCAAACAATGTGAAATCGAGCAGAAATCAAAAGGGATATAGATAATGTAACAGAAAGGTAAATTTATAATTCACAAGAAAAGAAAATAAAACCAGAAGGAACTCTGAAATGACTACAGAGAACCGTTTCGGTTTAGTTAGGTTAGGTTAGGTTAGGGAGTATAGCCTCACATAAACCACAGACGAGTTACACCCTAGTGTTTATTTTTAATTAATAGGTTAAATTAGGCAAAAATGTCTCATGATATCGATCTGTATTACTATGTAGTCATTAATCATGAGTTCTTAGTCATAAATACTGCTAAAAGGGAAAATCATGATTTTGATTTGTTTCACTTAAACATGAATTATGAGAAAATCGAATAAATTTCATTTGTATTCTAATTATTTCATTTCAGTCAGTGGCATATTAGTAAGAAAATTGTAGTCTGCAGAGCTGGAACAAGTCCCAAATTAAAGAGGAAGAAATTTCTTTCAATTGACATTATTTTTCGGCTTTTAAATTTACACCCCCGGCATAAGGTATGATTTTCCATATTGATTGTACATATATTAATAATCGTTCTTAAAGGAATGGATGCTCTGTACTCAGTATGAACATTCTCATGGGAATTGCATTGTCAAATTGGAAGGCTTGTCAATCAAATGCGCTTTAACAATTCCGAACAATCATCGTGCATTCATACATTTATCACATATCATTAATATATGAAGAGGCAAAGCCCAGCCAACAATTATTCATCAAACAAGTAACTTTCAAATATTCAAAACGATTTTCGGCATTTCAATTTTAATTAAATGATGGATGGCGAAAACGTAACGAAATTAAATGAAACGGAACGGAACGAAACGTCGACAATTTTGAAATTTCATTAGCGGCCCAGGTAAAGGTAAATTTTACTGTTGAGCTTATACAACATTTGCGCATAAATGTCAAAATTTATTCAGACGGAGTGGTGGGCGCGGATCGCATAATTTAAATTCAAATTGGCATTGCCATTTTACTGACTCACTGCTGCTGCTGCTGCTGCTGGATGTGTCGCGATTTCTGCCCCCTGGGAATATTCGCACCTACACTACGGATACAGTCACCCATGCACAGACGTATGTAAATATGTATGTATGTATGCAAACACATGCACAGTTGTTTGTCCCTTCCCATACCTTCGTATCTGCAGCCTCGTCAAGTGTGAATCCGTTGATTACGATAACTACATTATCCTTTGGACATGTTTTCCCCCCCATGTGCACGCTCACATGTTTCAGTTAACCATCAATTGGCGTCGTTGGAGTAGGCTGTGTTATGCACAAGCACAAACAAATACGCAGGTATGCAAATTAATCCACAAATTTGGTTGCGTATGTTACGTTCAGTCGTTCATATTTTACTCGCCCGCTTACGTCAATCGATTTGATTCGATTTTGTTTATTTACGCGCAATTAAATTCCCTGAAACCATTCGTCGCACAACAAATTCGGTGCCTACTTTGAATGCTTTGTGCGTGGTGGGGTGGTTCATGCGCTTACTATCTACCGATGTCCTTTAATGGACAAATGTGTAAATGTGCGTTTGGTGGTTCTTTTTTCCACACACAGCCAATGGTGGCATATTGAACTTCTTTGATTTATTGAACCAAACACGTTTTGATGTAGTCAAATATTTCTTATATATTTCTATTTTTACATTTCATTTATTGGTCGAGGTCAAGGCTAAGAAAAGTTTCCACCTTTTTTTATTGGTTTGCGTTGGATTGTATTGGTATGCCACCTGTTAATGTGGTTCACATGTTATTTCCAAATTTCGGGCTGGCGAAGGTCGAAATGGGAGTTCATTTAATTATCTGTTGTTAATGCTATTGTTTGGGTAAGATTCCAATCGAATTGTGTCGATATTACTGGTCGTATACTTAAAAACGAATTAATGCAATGTTCACATGTTTTGAGTATATAACACTGTTCCTCACAAGTTACAGCCAAGAAAAATTCTAATATATATTCTGAAGATATGATGAAAAATACAATACCGGTTTGGGGCCGTTTTCAAGATCAATTCATTCAATTGTGTTTCACGGATTTACACTCAAGGATATGCTGATGACTTCGTAATACTTAGACATGAACCCACAAGTTCGCAACATATACACAAAGCCCTAAGCATAGCACAGAAGAGGTCAAATTCTGTATAATATCACTCATCGTGGCGTATGAGTAACATTTTATTCCATAGTAATAAACTAAAATGTGAAGGCGTATTTTGACATGACTGAGGCCGGATGAACCTCATCCCCCAACACAATTTTCCGTATTCCGACCTGGTTAATCACTCAGGCAAAAAGTTGACTGCACAGCACAAGGATCAAAGTAATTCCAACTATCTACATCCGTTGAAGTCATCCAAAACGTATACCTTTAATTATTAAAAATGTTCAACAAACGTTAAATATCCACAAAGTATCAACACAAACCGCAAGTGGCTTACAGGTGCCTTCAACACGAAATTAATAATTATGTAAAAAATTCATTATTTATGCTGCATGCGGATATCTTCTTTAATTTTAATTAAAATGTATACTAAAAATCCGGACCAGAGTTAAAATTGCTAAAGTCAAGCAGCAACGGCATCCTTCGACAGAGCCGACACTCACGCCCTCGCACAGACACCACATTTGCGCGTCTTGCAGCATTTACTGATACCCAAAAGCCGCAGTGTGTGCATTTGTTTTAGGGCTTATGTATTATTAATCAATTAAGGTGGGCAAGTTTATATGTTTGTGAATATGTAAGAGTGTGTGTGTTGAACACACATTCCATGATTGTGGTGTATACAACTAAGGTTGGCAAACGGATCTCGCTACATTTGGGGCAGTAAAGACATAAAAAAAAACCCGCCATGGGTTCTTACAATACCCCTGTCTCCCACGTGTGCTTATACAAATTGAAATGTTTGAAAATTGTGTTCCTTTTAACTTTTAAATTAAAGTCAAAGCTTTGTAGAGCATCAACATCTTCCATTTTATACAAGTCATGTACATGAAACTTTTAAAGACGACATTACGCCGCTGAATTATTATAAGAGTCATTCAGTGCCTGAAAATGACTAAAACAAAAATCAAAATCAAAAGTCAATAACTTCTTTGAATTGCTTTTATTTGCTTTCTTTTGAAAATGACTTCATTCCAATTTGACAGACATTTGTCAATTACTCGCCTGAATGTTTCCTATGAATTAAATTGCAATTGTCAGTAATTACATACTTAATGTGAAATTCCACAATAATGTCATTGTATACACAAATAATATATAGAAGAATCTTCTGCACAACATATAATCCACCCCATGGAAAATAAAATACAATCGCTCTTCTCTATGAAAAAGTAAAAATTAATAAATAATGGGACTTGACTTTCTCAACCTTTAGTGTACCCCCTGATTTTCGAAAAAAAATGTGCGTAGAAAAATCAGTCGCATTGAAGCTATTTGATGCTGTGACAAAGCTCTAACTAACTAAGTTTTGAACGTTAACCCTAAGTAAGAAGATACATCTGAGAAAAGTGACAATTACTCTGTAAGAAAAACGTGTCATCCAAAAAGCCCCTTTAACGATCAATGCAGAAATGCTAGACATATCTAAAGTGGACGAACTAGCGAAATTATATAGAAAAAGCCTGAATCAAGAGGAGACAGTTTCTACTTACAGTTTTTCACATTAGTACACACACCCATTACCATTGTTTGTTCATTGGTTTAGCAATATTATCTTATCGCTCAGATCTTGCGAAATTCTACAATTCCTCCAAATTCTCCAAATTAAATATTTTTTGGAATCATAAGCCAATTAATTGAATCCCAAATACGAGTATAAAAAGTATCATTAATTAAAAAAAATCGCAATATACTGTATTCAGATCGTTTTTACTCCTCTGCCGACTGATACAGGCGAAACATAAACAAGACACGAGGATACCCAGGATACGCGTTGTGGAAATAAAATATTTATTAATTGCAATAAAAATAACGGCAATATAACGGTTAATTTTTTATTTACGACACATTCGGTGTCGTGTGCCACGTAGTTTGATACCACGCATAAATATAGATTCGTTTCGAGGACACTTGAGTCGTAAGAAAGACAAACGAAGATACGATAAGATGAGCCAACTTACCGGTAAGCAAATGATGCCCTCAGGATGACAACGATGGAGGGACAAGCACGCAGTCAGCTTGAATATAATCCAATGTGTGTGTGCGTGTGTGCGCGAACGCGTTCGACCGGTTGAGAGCGCGTGTGCGTGAGGGTGTGTGGTGAGTGTTTTTGTGTGTGTGTGTGTAAACTACAATAATGCTTATTTATGTTGACCGAACATAAACAAACACACGTTGTGTCTTTTCAGGAAGAGAAAGTCTTTACTACTTCCACCGAACTATACGACCGATGTGACGGTACGAAACACACCCAACACCGAAAAATTTGTATTCTTAACGGTAATCCAAGCCTGTCAATGGCGCATAGGTGAGTTGGATATACATATATGTATGCGCGTGTGTTTGTTGAGGGTCAACAAATTCACTGTTACGGCAAGCAGCTAGTTCATAAATTACAATTTTGCCCGACGCGCTCTACTTGAAACTTTCACATCTCCAGCCACAGCAGTTCTTATTCCTGTTTGCACGGAGTTCACGTTTTGATTATTGTATTTCCCTTTTTTTTTTGTTACTTTTATTTACACTAAATCGCACACATCCATTTACACTTTCAGACATTTACACTATCAAAATCGGGATATATGTGTGGTTGAGCATATTTGAACGGAAACGGAGAAGACGTCTGTTGGTTTTCGTTTCCTTTTTATTATCGTCCGCCTACGTGTATTTGATAAAACTTAATTCTACACTATTCTATTAGTATTTACAACAATTTATTTTTTCACACATTTCAATTAACTTAAAAAACACGAAAGTCGTTTGTTTTGTATTTTTTTTTATTTTGTCACTTTCTAGTCACTGCCAGTACAAAAGAATATCCATTTTTTTTTTGTGTGTAATATTCCTAACATTAATTCAACAAACTCTTAAAATTTTCAATGAAATTTTCTTCATGGAATTGGTGTTTTTCTATAAACTCTTTTTAAGCCACTGGAGAATTGTGAATAACTCTTGCCGAGCTGGAAGATAATTCTTTTACATGCGCCGGCGCATTTAAACAACGCTCCTAATAATTAGAAAAAAATTTCGTTTCATTTTTTTTCTACAAAACTTTAGACGCATAACGAACGCCGAGGACAACGAAGACGACTTTATACGAATATGAACAGAAGAATGGCAGCAACCAGAATAACGGCTTAAAATAGATACGTTGGAATTTTTTCTTGTTCAGCTTTTGTTTATTTTGTTTTTTATTTTTTTTTATATTTTTTTATTTTTTGTCACTTTTGTGCTTTCAAAACTGAAAAATGTCCCCCGTTCGTGTCGGCGAAGTATCACGTGTTCAGTGCGCAACGTATAAAAACAAACTGACTTACAGGCATTTTACAGCTGAGCCGGTTAGCTGCCAAACGATGCAAGGAGTCGGCGAGCTGTTAAGTGACACTGTTAAGTTAACATTCAGTGTTAATCGCTACTACATAGCAACGAAACGGAAGTAGCGTTCGACCAACTTGGCTAATGCAATGACCGTTACACATGCCGAGTACGCTTCGTATGTGAGTGCGTGTGCGAGAGTGTGCGTGGTAGAGTGTGTGTGAGTGTTTGTGTATACCGGAAGTTCGTTGCAAGTTCATTTCACATGTGAATTGAGCTTTTAGACTGTTTTAAGTATCACGTCCAAAGAGCAATAAGGGCTCTCTTACTTCAGTTTACACCACATTTTTGCTGTCTCTGAGCTTTTTTGTTTTATTGTTTGTTGGGCAAAAGCATTTAACAGAAGCGGAAATACTTGGTTGCGTTGTGAGTTCTCATTGCATTGAGCCGCTATGATTTCTGTTATGATTCTATAAGAGTAAAATTTTATCGTAGCTAGGCTAAAAATTTAGTTAAAATTCTTTGAAATGAAAAGCGCTGTATTGACAGTATACCAGTGAAGGTAATTGCAATAAATTAGACAAAAGTTTACCTTTGGTTTGTGTATTAAAGTGCGAGTTTTTTAATAAAACAAATTGATTAGTTCATTCAGTTATTATATTAAATAATTTGTTTCTTCTGTCTTAGGAAATTTTTCCTGAGAATTATAGATTGTTGACTCAAAAGATAAAACTTTGTTCACATCATGGCGTATGATTAACATTTATTAGTTTAAAAAGTAATAGGTTACTCATACTCATACCACCTATTAAATAATTCCAGCTTATGAACACACTTCGACTAAGCTGAAGAACACAGGAACGTACATCGAGAAGGCATCTATAACAAGCGATCCTGTTTTAAAAACGAACCATTGGTTCAGAGAAACTTTGTACCGAACCATGACTGAAATGTTTTCTTTTGCAGTCCAGCTTTTTACTTAAAAACCTATCTGCTGACAATAAAATATTTTCAAAAGTACCATTTATGCCGAATTTTTAAATATATTTCATATAGGCCAATAGAAATTCGGAATGCGTATAAAATTTAGCTTCGTAATCGTTTGATTTTTTTCCATTCCATTCCATTCATTTGCCTTATTTTGTTTCCATAGTGTAACTGAATGAACTGACAATGAACCCAAGCGAAACCAACGACATCTTTACGGCTGGGAGAATGGATGATACCGATCTCGCCAAACTAAACGCCAAATTTCCCTATGACAATATAAGATTCAAATCAGCCATCGAGTAGACACTTGCTTTTGATGCAAACATTTCACACGAGTACAACAACAATACCCAAGTGAGTGCAAACTTTTTATTGAACGACTATTGTATGTGCATTGTACAACCAGCAATGACAACCACAATAAACAACCACATAACCACCAAACACAATGGCAAATATCCAACCAACAGGTGGTAGTGGCGAAGCGAGCAGCCTACGTTGCCATAAATTGCAACAGTTTGCACATGTACGCTAAGTACTCAGACAGGCAAATGCATATCAGCTAAGTAGTTGCCCATTCTAACGATAAATAACTCATTCACAAATTATTATGCAATCGCAAATTAAGTCCCATTCACATATGGAATAATGCTTATATTCAAGTCAATAACGTGTTAATCATACGCAGCGTTGCACTGAAATGGGTTCTGGGAAATAATTGCCTATTAAAAACTCAATTAACAATGGTTCTGTAATTCAATTTTATTATTTAAAAAGTAATTTATTAAAAATTTAATTGTAAGCAATTTGATTTACATGCAATAACTAATTTAAAAATTGTTTTTGTAAAAAATACAGCATTTGCCGATTTACATTTTTTTTGGCATTTTTGAGGTCTGTGATGTTCATTCCAAGAAATCTAGATGTAGCGGATCAAAACGGACCCCGGATTTGTGATCAGCGGGGAGGTTTACCATTAAGTTGCTATCAAAACCCCAGAATAAATCCAAAAGTTTTCATTGGTCGAACAGTGCTATGATAACACTGTTATCGGTAAAATATCAAAAAATTATTGGTAAAAAATCCAAAAATTATCGACAAAATTTCGAAAACTGTAAGCATTTAATTTATGACAAAATTTAATATAAAAAGTTTAATTAATCAAAATTTTAATTTATGACACTCAACCAATGTATAAAAGATTCATTTATGAAAAATACTATTAAAAATCCATTTAAATTTAATTAGTGAAAATTTGCAATTTATAAGTATGTTTGTACTTTAAAATTAAAAACTTTACTTTAAAAAAATTTATAAAATTTTTGGTGTAATTTTTTAAAAATAAAAATTAAAAACAACACTCATAATTTGAGCTTGCCCCTACAATTAGACTGTCTATCAAAAATGAAAATTCGTCATCATCAAAAACAAATCAACGAACTCACACATAAATTTACATTTTGTTAAAATGCCATTAGTGTGAGTAAATATATGCCTATTGAAAAAGTAATATTACGGCATTTACTTATTAAAAAAAAATGCACGCTAATGATACTTGATGACGGAAATTTATTGTCAACGATTACAGGCGCCACAATCAATTTTCCACGCATACGCTTATGTGTACACACTCTCTCGTCTACTTATTATTATGACAATGTTAAAGATCCGTTGGAGTAAATGTTTATACGTGTACACATGTTTGTCATGTATTGATTTTGCTTGCGTACACAAAACACTCCTCCTAGCTGATTGAAATAAGTCGGAAGGCTTGCTATTTTAGAGTAGTGAAGTGTTACGCTGCTGACGACGATGACGATGGTGGCGGTAGTCACGTTTGTTTACCTTTCAATGTAAAGAACTGACTTACTTTGGCAAACGCTTTGACGAGATATATCAGCACCGTTGAACTCCACAATGATCGATGTGACTCTTAACACTTCAGAATACATCTAATCCATAATCAAATTAATTTCTGAAAATACAATTTTTATAACCTTCAAAACTAATTACAGCGTAGCATATTGAATACTTATTTCCCACACAAATAGCAATTATTGGAACGCCATCTACTGGCTGAGGAAAATAAATTGAAATTGAACTGAAAATCGCCATTCGCTTCATTAATAATTTGCAACAATGAACGTTAATAGGTTAATGAAGTCATTGCCATTGCCATCGTGCTGCCCACTTCCTATTGCCACTTTCAATATTCATCATCTTGATTGCTTCCGAATTTCTAGCTAATTCACTGACGACAAACGCACCACTACGATGCACACATACTTCAACAGGGATAATTGTCATAATGCCAAAGCAAAACAATAATTTAACAAAAGCCTGTTCTGCCCACACAGCCTGCATCCAATAAATCACTTCAACAGTCACAATCAGAGGATTTCAAGAACTGAGGTGCTGCTGCTGTCGCTTCCATCTACAAGTATATCGTATTTCATGTTGTTTATTCATTTCAGTAGATATGCCAATGGCAGGCGAAGTCGACTATCGACGATGCTCTCTGCTGGGTCGGAATGTTACTCACTTTGCATATCAATCGTTATTAAAGTCAACACTGACTGGGAACGGTCTTCGAACCACCGAAAATCCATTGAAGCCGACAACTGACAAGGTAGGATGGGGGCTAGTAGTGAGATCAGGCAGTCAAGTCTACATTTGTGGGCCATGCCATTTTAACTGGTTACGACACCGACCGACAACAATATGCCAACAGACTCCGCCTAATTGTTGCTTCTTATAATATGGAAAGGGTGGTTGTTTTGGTTTCGTACACTGCCCGTACTGTTGGCAGGGTGGTCCCCAAGCGTGCTTGTGAGGACGACATCGATTGGCAAAGGACATGAAAATGCGGCATTTATGTTGATCAGCCAACAATGTAATCGATTCGTTTGAATGGGCGGCATTGGCTAAACTGCTTATTTTCTTAAAGGGGATAATGGCTAAGCTCTTTTGTGCTTATCTCGGTCGAAGTGGTTAACTGAAGTGTGGATGTGTGCTTGCAGATTTGTGTGGGTGCTTTTTCAAGTGGTATTAATGGTAGGTTAATTTGTGGTCTTTTTGGCTTTCGTAATGACAAACATGAAAAGATGGGTAATATTAACAAAATCGATTATGAATAAATATTAGAAATTCAATCATTAAAGGTTACTTTCATATTTATTAGGTCTTATGTGAATATATGGTGTTCATGGTGTCCGTTCATCATATTGATGTAAATAGTTGTTGGAGAAAGTAGCATATGCATACATAATATTCAAAAAAATATATATTAAAAAAAAATAAATAAAAAAATATTTAAAAGAAGAAAAATTTAAAAAAATACTTATTTATTAAAAGATTAATTTTTTTAAAGTATCATTTTTCTTAAAAAAATCAGTTTAAGTTAGTTGCAGAAGGAGCCTTGAATTTCAGTGTTCCAATAAGACATTTTAATATTCTGAGTACACGTGCCAGCCGGTCATTTCCGCCCAATAAAATTCCAAAATATTAAGAAAAACTTTCAAAGTATCACCAAAGTCGTTAGAAATTTTTAAGTTAAAAGTTACTCAAAAGTTGTTGCCTTTTAGGAACATTGCAGGCGCCATCTGTTGCTTTTAAGTTGCAAATAGTATTAATTTCCAATGGCAAAGCTCGCCATTGAAAGATTGCCTATGCTGAATTTCCCCTTATGAAAGCGAAACGAAAAAGCTTACCGACCTAGAATGAGTTGGTAAATCAACAACACTAACACACACATACAGATACATTTGCTCTGAAAACCGAGTACAACCAATTGGCATCTGGCAATACTGGTCTCTACTAAATAGACCAGGAGAGCCAGAGTATCTCAAAATCAAAGACAATCCAAAACGGAAACGCCGTGAACACGTGGTTTGTAAAAAAGAGCGCGTCCTCAGCTGCTGCACCCTGCACTGGCAGAGCACCCACCGCCACTGCGCACTTCAACACTTCACTAATACTGGAGAGGAGAGAATGGAGCAAAAATCCACACACAAAAGGCAGTAGTAAACTTATAAAGGATGAATGTCGCTTCTCTTTTTTTATCAATAGTTACTCCATAGCCTGTTCTATGGCGTAGCTCGAATGATTCATTTTTGTTGGTATGTTGTTTTTTTTCAGTTGAACTTTGAACTGGCTCCAACTCCTACTCAAGGTCATGGGAAATCGTTTGCTGTACAGCAGCTAGCATCCTTTCGCAGAACAGGCAATTTGTGTTAATTACGAACACGCCAGGTGCGTAATTACTGCAGAAAATAAGCAATGGGATGGCTATGGGACGGTCAAAGCAACCGTGAAGGCGTTAAATAAATGAAATGACAACAAAAATTATTAATTGCAACAATTTAAATGTTAATCGGTGGGAATTTCAAATTAGCGGGAAAAGAATTTTACTTTCGCCACATTCAGGGAAATGGGAAATTTTCTATAAAATATTCATGAGTTTATAAAAGGCCGTCTGTCTGGCCCGTATAAAATTAATACACTCTAGGGACAGAAGAAGAATCGCCTGTGCATTTTAATTAGTAAATCCTGTAAGTTTAGTGAGGGCTTTTATTTGTTAAATGTCTGAGAATTGTTTAATATTAATTTTAAACATATTATAAATAAATAAATAAATATTAATAAAGACTATGCTTTTGTATGAGCAGTTAAGACTGCTTTGAACCAATAGGAAAGGGAGGAGATCCGTGTAACAGATAACACAATATTGGTATGAAGAGCAGTCTTCAGTACCTTTTTATAGAAGCATTTTGTGCCAAAAGAACGTCTTCTTATTGCTTCCAACTCCTAGATTATGTATCAAATTATCTTAAATGTTTACCTAAAAAGAAAGAAAAAATTCTGCTCAAAAAATTGCCCTCAACTAATCCAGACGGAAACTGAAAAACCAACGAACCAAACAAACGTAACGAAGGGAAGCGAAAAAAAATATGAAATAGGAAGTAACTTTAAAACACACAAAAAATATGAACCAACAAAAAAGAAGCACTTTCGTAGTTCCGCTACGACTTCCCAGACCAAATGTTTCGAAGCATTCATGCTCGAAAAGGAAACAAAAGGAAAATATGGCAAATGTCAATTGGGCAACGCCCGGTCACAAACTCTACGGCAATCCCATTAGGAAAAGCAAATCGCTCATAACCGGAGCAAAAAAGAAGCACAAAAGAGATGGAACAAACCCCATCCTTACAATAAAACCAGACGATTACTTGCATGAAATTACGCTCAAGATAACTTTTTCTCTTCACTCACCAAATGAAAACGAATTTCACTAAGAACAAAATTTTCGCTACAATCTTCCTGAAAGTGCTGACAGATACATTACACACACATTACATCGCACACACAAACAAACACCTTCACGTAAGTAAGTCGTAAATTTGCGGTATTCGCACAATAAGTGCTTCTATTAATATTGCTCAAGTGTAACATTATTCCACTGGCATGTGCAGAAGGTGGAACTCAGTTGTATTTTCTTGAACGCAATATTGTAGGCAATTTAGAATGTTTTGGTACGGAATACGTTATGAATTAGTGTTTACATACTTTTGACTTTCTATCTCTTATTTTTTCATAAACATTTTAATTTGAAAAAAAAGTGTTATTCGAAGTATATTATTAACAAATATTTTTATTGATACCATCGAAAAAAAATAATAATTAATCTTTTCCGAATTTCGAAATTCACAAAAATGTAATTGGATTTTCTTCAAATTTTTACCATAAAGGCGGTCTATAGAGGTTTCTCTCAACCGATTGCACTCTTATTGGGGTTACAATTTTTGTAATTAATAGGTCTATTAAATAAAAAGAAGCTGTTGCTATTATTATGTTTATATTATACATTTTATGCAACGTGCAATGCCCGGTAAAAAAAATCCAGTACATTTAAATTCCAAGCTCCACACATTTTTGAAAACATACAAAAATGTCCTTCCGAATGAAATAACAAATAGTTGATACCTAGTATATGCAAATCACGAAGACTTTTAAATTATAGTATCGATTGCGCAAAGAATTATCCATATTTTATAAAGCTCTTTCTTAAAATTAAGAATTTATTAGAAATAATTAGAAATTAGAAACTTCATCGAAAATATTTTCATTTCGAAGAAAAATTTACCCATTTACATTTTTTTCTTTAAAGCATATCCATGTCAAGTCTTATTTCAATTTAAATTTGTTCCCGAAATGCTGTCGATTTAAAATAGAAAGGTAATTTCCTGCAATGTAATTTCCTTTGAGTAAATCATTTATTTGGAAAATTGTAACCCCAGCCATATCTTCAATATACATTTGTTTCTGATGAATGGGCCACTCTTTGTAAGTAGCCAATTAAAAACAAAATTTATAAACATATTTAAATTCTAGACAATATTCAATAAGTAGGTACTCTGCAGGTACCGCAACACACACTCTTTCCATTACAATTTCAATTCATTGCATTTAATTTTCGGAAAAACGTAAAACTTAACCATAGCCTTCGTCTGACAGGACATAAAATTCACTTACATGCTCAATTTTGTGTTTTATTACGCAACAATAAAAACTCCGACGAATGTATGTGGAAGACGTTACTCATACCACATCGTGTGCATGATAGAGGGGCCGGGGTGGGAAATGTTGTTACAAAAGCACTCACCTGTAAATAAACAAAACGGAAAGATATAAGCGACAACAACATAACACAGATGAAGTATAGCAGTCAAAATATACACAGCAAAAAAAAAGAAGAAGAGGCAAGGCACACAGATGCACATGTGAGAAATGGAAAGGGAGCAGGCAACACAACAACAGCGGATTCAAAGTGTCTCAAGCACTTAACTGATTTTGATTGATGGATTTGCACGATGATGCATGGATAATGCTTGTTGTTACTGCTTATGCTGTTGCAGTTGTTGTTGTTTTTTGTGTTTATTTTTCTTCTTTCTTTATTTGTTTTTGTATAAAGCACATGCTGTTAGTGTACGTACTTAAATGGCTCGGGAAATATTTACTGTTTCCCACACATACGTACTTTCACACAAGCACGTTAGGTTTCCACTTGCAACACAGCGAGTTCTCGAGTATTTATATACATATAAGTGCCTGTTCTACTTTCATTTGCGCTGTGTCTTGCCATCTTCCAACAATTGCTGCTGACACTGGCATGTGTCTATACTGTAATTATTAATTGGTGTTCACCCAAGTAAATGAGATTTAGAGAAAATTGTGTTTCTCCGACATTTATGCTGTAATTAAGAAACGCTTCTGACACACCGACAATGAAGTGAGCGCTTAACTTGTTACCGCATTGAGTAAGTGCGGCATTAGTTGCAATTTGACTTGTGTCGCTTTCGACTTAACTTACCAAAGTCACCAAATGTTTTTTTTTTTTCGTTTTGCAAAAGTGCTTTTTAATATTCAATAAATCCCATTGACACTAATTGCGTTAGTGAGTGGGTGTAGGAAAAAAAGTCGCCTACAAGAATGTCAAACGGAAATTGGCAGCGGTATCAATTTCAACACTTGGCTGTGTGCTGCCAACCAATTGCCGCCAATCAGTGGCTTTCTACTATAACTGCCGTGCGATAACGTGCCTCTACGAATTTCCGCTTTAATTAATTTATAAATTAAAATTCGCAAATGCTAACGAAGCACTTAAGGTTGAGCAAAAGCACACGAAATGGCATTTTCCGGTTGCTGTTCGTGCACTTCCGGTTTATAGTCAGCGCTTTAGTTGTGCAGTTGCTTAGCTGTTGTTGTGGTTGGACTGCATGCTTCACAGCCATTTGCTGTTGTAGCCTCTGTATGTGGGTTTGTATGATTTGCGATTTTGTTAGTTTGTACTGTGCGGTATATTGTCAAGTAAATTGAAATCGTACTTAAATTAATCATCCATCATGCGATAATGGCAATGTGTGAACACTTCTTGCTTAATGTCCAATTAGCCTTTTGGCAATTAAGTGTATAAATTTGTCAGCATTTTGCAAATGGCCAAGTGAATAATTTTGGTAAATAGACATTGTGTAATACGCTGTCGAATCGATGACTTTTCAACTGGGCCATTTTTGCCATTTAGAACATTGACACAATCCAGAATGAACATAATTTCGATGTTGCGTCCTTTCCGAATCATCTTCAATTCGGAATTATGTCCACTCCCGATATGGAATTCCGGATTTTGATTCAATGAATTTGTCTATCAATTCACTTTTGTGTACAACAATTCCTATATTAAAATTGATTTGTTCACTCTTCAACGTCAAGTATTTTCCGTACCACTCAAGCAAAAGTACATTTTTCAATTTTCCCTCGAATCAACTATTAATATCCAGTTGTATGGCAATGAAAAATGATATTCACTTGAAATGAATCAAAACTGCTGTGTTGTGTTATTCGAGAGACAAAGAAATGCAAAAAATTAATGACATTACAAAGCATAGCAAAGCAAAGCTAAAGGCCAAAACGAAATGCCCAAAGGGCAGCGTTACAGTTACTCCATTTTCAAATCCATTCCCATTCATCAACTTTATTCGCTAACTAGCCTGCTCCGGGGTTTGCTGTTCATGTTGCAGCTGTTAATTTGATCAAAAGTTCAATTAAGTTTCCACACTGCTGTCCCGAATGTCAAATGCCAAAATATACTCCGCTTTGAGAAAATTAAGATAAAATATTTAAAGGGAAATCATGTCCGGGCAAATGGATTTAAATGGATTTTTTTTTTGCACTTTTCTTGAGTGATGAGAAAGTGAGGCAAAACAAAGTTAATGATGTTGAACGAAAGGAATGCTTCATCTTCGCTTCTATTTGAAGGGAAAAATATAAGGTTAACATTCTATAATATTGGGTAACATTCTGTGAAATTCCAAGACTCATTTACGTATTTCAAAGCACTTCTGATGTTAGGTCAACAGCGGCGTTGTTTCGAAATCAACACGCCATATTACCTTAAGAGTTTCAACCACTTCATCCTCACATAAAACACCGTGATAGCACATAAAAGTGATTCAAGCAATTCAAGTGCGCATAAGGAGTGTAGAGAGGAATATGAAATGTACTTGGCATACACTTATGTATGTACTTATGTTAGATACTTATTAAAACAAATTTTATGTTTTTGTTTTGTGCGATTCTTTTTATTACACTTTCATTTTGTGGGTTTTCTAAAAGTATGAACCAACAACCACGTGACTACAAATGTCTGAAAGGTCAACATAGACCACAAAACCACAAATAGCCTCATAGACATTCGCACATAGACCCACAAAATGCCTTTCATTCTCAATCAAACATTTTTCGCACGTGGCAGTCATTTTATTTTATTTTTGCGAAATGTGAAAACTCAAGCATACATAAGTACATACCCAAAAAATAAATCTTGATTATCATGTGGGTATAATGTATACGAGAAGGACGTTTAGTTATGCTAGACGAGGGTAGAGCACAAAATACACTTTCCTGGTTTTGCATTCCACATTCCCCCACCCCCTCTGCTTCAATTTAATATACATTCGAATTTTTCGATTTAAATAATGGAATATTTTCTATCTCACTATTTGCCTACCTATGGGTATATGTAGCAAGAGACTTGTTTTCAGTCAGACAGCTGTAATAACCCTTGCCCCCTACAAGTGTGCCTTAGCTTTGATTTTTTTCTTTTCGTTACATTTTCGTTAACTTTTAAATTATTTAAAGATAACTGTTTAATAAGTTTTTATAACATTTTGGTAACAATTATAATAAAAAGTGTAGCTTTTTATACAATTTCCAAAACGTCTCGATAACTGAACTCGATATCTTCGTCAACTTGTTCGATAATAATCCGATAAATTCTTTGAATATCGAAAGTTATAATTGTTTTCATTGTTCACACTTCCGTTAAGATGGGGTTACAGCTCTCAAGTAATGGCTCAAGTAAAATGTGCCACAATTTACCTAAAAAAATGCTTCATACTTTTCGGGGCCAGTAAGTGCCAATATTTAAGGTTAATAGTTAAATAATTACGTTGTTTAGTGTATCTGTCTGCTATTTCGTAACATATGTGCACGATAAAGTCGTTATTACTGCACTATTGACTTAAAATGTTGTCACTTTCGTTGTTTAGTGTATCTGTCTGCTATTTCGTAACATATGTGCACGATAAAGTCGTTATTACTGCACTATTGACTTAAAATGTTGTCACTTTCGTTGTTTAGTGTATCTGTCTGCTATTTCGTAACATATGTGCACGATAAAGTCGTTATTACTGCACTATTGACTTTAAAATGTTGTCACTTTCTGTTTTTTTGGCTCCAAAAAGTATGCAACAAATTTTTTAAATCACAGTCCTGGTAATACAAACAAAAATTTGTCACTACTACTTTCCCACTCGAAAGAAATTTTTTACAACAAAAAGAAAAATGTCATGAATTCGTTCGGAATTTCTCAAATAATGTTTACGATAAAAAAAAAGTGAATGGTAGTTTTTTATGCTCTCTGGCATAAACATAATATTAACCACCACATTCATGTGTTTCTTTTGCAAGAGTTTCATCAAGAGTGAACATTTCTATCACTGATTGTTAATTCATCCACGTCATCATGTAATTATGATTGATTATTTCGCTGCCATGTGGACGTACTGACACGAACAAGGTTAAATTCATTTTATAATGTTTAAGCTATGGTGTGTATTCCTAGCAAAATTAAGTTCCTACTTATCTTTAGTATCTAGTTTATTTGGCAGACACTAATTCAAAACTAAAGTTGAGTAGGAACTCAACTGATATTCTAATTTACCCTCATAGTATTCTGAATTCTCTTCAGTGCTGTATTAAATTTTCAAGTGATTCTTGCATTAAATATCGATTGCCTTAATGGTAAGTGATAGTGAAAGATAATTCACCTAACGGTAGACACCAAGCCATTCCAATCCAAATTGATTTCACTCTGATGTACTTTATCCATCATTTTATCCTTATGGCCAACGGTATTTTTTATTGATTTGCCTACAAGTAAATATTTACCTACCTTTCATCCAATCGCATGCTACTCCGGCTGATGTCACTCCATGCCGACATCGAGCGCGGCCGTTGAAAGAACGACTTTGAGCTGCGACGTGACGTAGGCAACTGCTGCAGAGGCGGATAAGCCGCTGAGGCCTCATTGAAGTTGACATTGCGCGCGGCACGACTGGACGATGCCACCGAGGGCATCGAATAGCTAGTCTGATTATCGTCGGACATTCCAAGCGCAGTGTAATTTACTTGAAAATTCTGGCTCATTGCGCGCGGGCGAGAACTTTATCGACGACTGGAATCACGCGGGGATTACACAAGGATTGCGGTACTGAATTGAGGTAATGAAAAATTAGCCACCACAATTTGTGGCTATTAGTGCATTTGGAGGGTGGGTTGGCTCGCTTGTCACTTTGTAAAGTACATGTTTTTTTTGTTCCTTCCAAGGATTCACTATTATATGTTTGTCGTTTTGCATTTGTGCATTTTTTAGTTGTGGGTTTTTTTCACGTTTTTATTTTTTTTAATTTTCATATTTTTCACGATTTTAAAGTCTGCTGCGGGAAGCTGTTCTTATTCCTTTCTAAGCTATGCTGTACGTGTTTGGCTTCCGTTCAGCTTGCCAGCATTCGTTCGTTCAGCTGCACACGTTACATGCAAATATCAAAATGAAAAGGCGAAAATGTTTTCAACTTTCATTTCGCTCGTAATATTTCATTTTGAATATGCACTGCCGCACCGGAAGAATATTTGTCGTGCTCGCTGTTGCTGGCTCGACTCCTGCGCTTAGACCGCGAGGCTGACAATTTACATTATAGTCATGTGCATCTCAAATGATGTTCATTTCATTAATTTTATTTTTTTGTATTTGTGTTTTCATTTGTTTGGTTTTTTGCTTCTCTTTCTCCATTTTTTGTTTACTATTTTCTAATTTAATTTGTTTTCTTGCTCGTCGTCTTAATTATCTCAGAGCAGTGGCGTGGCTGAGATGGACACAAAGGGGGATTTTATTTATTTAGTGAGTTAAGTGGACAACTCGCAACGATTGACCGGTGGGAGGCAAGAA
Source organism: Heteromyza rotundicornis (assembly GCA_951394025.1). Lineage (NCBI taxonomy): Eukaryota > Metazoa > Arthropoda > Insecta > Diptera > Heleomyzidae > Heteromyza > Heteromyza rotundicornis. Next base: position 3,665,310 of record OX596011.1, read on the forward strand.
GAAGGAATAATTCGAATCGAAAATGTGAGCAAAAACAGCCCCAATTTGTAAAATTAAAAACCAACGTCACTGCTTCGTTTTGGGGTAAAAAAAAACGCTCACTGCTCACACTCAGTTCTACGTCAATTTGCAAAGCGAAAACCAATACTAGAGAAATATTGAAATTGATGAGAGTCTAATAGGCAGTCTACAAATATGTAGAAACAACCTACTGAAGACATCATGACAACATGAGTTGCGATATTGCCCATTGACCTCAATCTAAATGTTCAAGCGACCCCAAGCAATTGCAAGTGACGCGCTCCAGTCAATGTTAGGCGATAAATTAATGCAGTCAGTCATCGGTCCGATCACTTGACACAAATAGTCTTTAACACGCAGCATATCGTTCATGTCATGTTCTTATAAATATTAAAATGGTAAATTGAAAACGTAATGGACAAGTGTAGGCAAATAATCAATTTGAGAGCGCCACGAAAGGCGAGAAACAGACAAGTTACGGCTTCAGAATTATGTCGCTAGGCAGCCTCAGCTACTCTCAGAGATTATGCAATTCATAGATAGTCCATATACATCTTGCCAGCGCTGCTCTAGAATTAGGTTTGTCAAAGAAAAAGTGCTGAAAACAAGAACTCAGCGTGTAACCCATCTTTATGCAGAGGTTTTTCGTAGTGGGGTGGGACCACCTCACTGCGAAAAACCTTTCAAATGTTAACCACAAATGTTTTGAATGGGGTTTTCCCCATGTATGTATGTGAAGCATTTTTATATACGAAATACGAAATTATTTCTATTTAAAAATTCCACACGCGTTTCCACACACACACACACGCACGCACACTCAGCATTGACAACAAAACTAAGAATAAAAACAAAATTCAGGAAACCTCAAGCCGGAAACAGCCAACAGGCAACAAAATTTCAGCTTTGCAGCTACAACTTCATAAAGCTTTGTGACTTCGTTTAACGTCTCCCTAGTATGGGCGGTTCGTGAACAACATACAGGAGACTGCACAAGCATTTTTAAATAAATTCACAATTTATCATAATTGTAAGAGCGATGCGGAAGGCAAAGCCAAACTTTGTCATTGCGGAAGGCCTCAACTTTTCCTTGTGCACGTATTGTTCGAATTGAAAAGAAACTTCAGTAACCGGAGTACCACCTGGAGCTTCGCAATGTTTAGTGAACAAAAAAAAATAATAATAAACAACAACAACAACAATCATAACAAACTTTACTTTGGCTTTGCGTTAAAATAAACACTTCCGGTGGGTGGTAGAGACTTTTTGTGTTGTCACTGTTTACAGCTCGCAGGGCTGCTCGCACCGATATCCACATCATTTAATTTTTTTTTTCTTATTAGATTTTCATATAATTTGTCATGATTTCGTGTCACAATGAAGTGTCTTCTGTGTGTGTCTTCTGTGTGTGTCTCCTGTGCTTATGTTGATAAACATTGCCATAGGTAAGGAAAAATCTAAAGGTGGAAAAACACTTTCTTTTTCTGCGAAAGGATAATAAAGTTTGCGTTCTCGGTACCCTAGTCGTTGAGGGTGTAAATATACCAAACGACTGGAAGCCAACCAAACTTAATTATAAGATAAATTGAAATTACAAAGAGCACTGAATGGGGGAGAAAACACACAAAAGTAACAGCAATGCAATTTGAAATAATTTTTGTATTTTTGTTTTTTTAATATTTTAAACCCAATGCCAATAAAGCTGTGCTCAGAGGGGGAACTTCAAAAGTAAATGATTTATTTGTATTTTATATCCTAATGCTGTCGCTTAATTTTAATTCCTAAAGCTCAAAGTAAAGATCTCACGGAAGCCTCAGCTTGAAAGTGAAGAGTAGTTTGCAGGTGCGGATTGCAAGTTATTTTAGAAAAGACAAGTAAATATTTAAAAATGCAGTAACTGTTTCAATGTTTCTGAGCGAAATTATAATAAAGGAAAATCGTAGACAGCTTTTGTGTATTATCTTAGCGAAGTTCGATTTATAAGCGCTGAGCTTTGGCGCCATCCAAACACTACAGCCACAATTTGAAAATTAATCGATTCTCATAATCAACCACCAGCCTAAATGAGTACTGGCTTCTAATCCTAAACATCCTTGCACAAACCAATTTTATACATTTTTGTAAATGGACTTCTGCATAATGAATACTTTTCACCAGCGCATTACACGGCCCGGCCTGCTGTTCTTTCCTTTCTTGTTATTTTGTCATAATTACAAAATTTTGCATAGAAATGCGAAATTAAGAGTTAATAGGTTTTTACTTTTTATTCGTTGTTGCTTCCTACTTTAATATATAATATTTTTTTGTTGCTTTAATGTTTGTTGGTTTTTTACCTCAAAGTCATCATCGTCAACATCATCATTTAATAAAGAAATAGTAGAAACAACCTTGCAAACACACTCAACGAAATTTTTAATGTGAGGGTTCAGACTAGACCATCGACATCCTTACAATGTGTATATCAAGGACGAAGGCAGATAAATTCATGTACCACCGTGTTCGTCTCTATTACGAAGGGAAATGCTTTCAAAACTTTACTCACTCAAAATTCATGCATACTCATTAAGGTGAGTCCTTTCCAGGAACAATGCTTTGCTCTAATTAGAACTTCAAGAGGTGGTGGAAAAGAAAAATAATACAGCGAATAGAAAATAATCGATGTTTGGTGAAATAATCGGAGGGTGAAATTAATGAAGCGAAGAATTTCAGAACCTAGTAAATTTTTTAATGATTTACTGAGATTACATTATGTATAGCCGAGAAAAAGAAGTAAAGAGACTTTTTGTAGTTTCCTTCGATTCTTTGGCAGAAGGAATAATGCATTTTTCACTCGCTTTACTCTCCATTCTTCACAGAAGAAGTTAAAACTTCACCGTCCCAGAGAGTGTAATTTACTTGCCTTGGTATGCAGCTTTTATTTACCTTTGTTTAGCATTTTCCCCGCCTTAAGTTTACAGTTGCTTGAGCTAATCCACTTTAATCGCATTAGAGCAAGACAGTGTAAATGTCATAATTGAATTTTAAGACCGCAACACACCGAGCCGCATACAGAAACTTTTCAGCGCATTTCGCACAAGTTGGCAAAGTTGAACGTCTCGGAGCGGATGTAAGTGAAACTGGCCAAAGGCAGGCAATGTGACTAACCAAGAGACACGCCGGTGCATGGGCTTTTGTGTAAGGTCAATGGAGCGCTAAAATGTCTACCGGCAAGTGAACGCTTTTCGCTATGCCATTAATTTAAAAGTTGCCAAACCATGATTTTGCCATGATAAACTCAAATTAAAACTTTACTGTATCAAATTCTCTTTTTTTCTGCTTTGTGATTAATTTACGATTAAGTCGAAAACTTTTTTCGTTAAGCGAAACTGAATAAATGCAGAAGGGATTGTCTATGTACAAATAAAAATCCGAAAACATAAATCTCTCGCTCAGTAATTAAAGTGTTGTGTTTTTGAAAACTTTTCATACCTATCTTTTCGATGAAGGACACTTTTGGCATCAAATCGCAAAAACGTATCCGGGTGAGAGGCACATCACACTACCATCCGCCCTATTTGTAAGTGGGTGAGCCGAACGGAGCGAATTCAGAACAAAAACGTCTCTTAACTGATTGTAAGCAGAAATTAACTTGTGATCACATGTTTTGCATTTTCACAAACACACGTTTACATGGATAAGAGAAATGTGCAATGGTGTGTATGGAGGTACGTTGAAAGCGTCCTTGATTTATTGGTGATACCAAAAGTGTGGAGAGAGAGAGAGAGGGAGAACAAATTCGCAAAGTGGTCTAGAACTCAAGTAGATGAGTATCGACATCATTCGCTTCAGAATTTAAGCATAAATTATTGGAAATTTAAAAAAGGATGTCAAAAGGAAATGTAAGAGGTATGTTCAAAACTGTATGAAGCCCAGCGAAATGGTTTTGGGAAAGTAAATTTTATACAAAAGCGAAAAAAGGGAGATCAGTCCAGAAAAATTCATTTGTATACCCTGCACACAAGTGTCGAAGTGTATATGGTTTTTGTTACACCCGAAAGAAGGCCCGAAAGAAGACCTGATATGTATATTCTTGATCAGCATCATCTTCTGAGTCGATCTAGTGATGCCCGTCTTCGGCATTCCCCTCCTTTTTGGCAACATCGGCTTTCGTCATACCCAAGATAATTCGCTTTTACCCCATAGATTTCACTTGGCAACAGTGGACAAATCTTTGAGTCAGTTTTTTGTATGCAAATAAATTGTATTGTAAAGTCTGATGCAAATAATGTCTACCATCATCAAAACACATCAAACGGAAATGAAAAGGCATCCATTTTGTCATTAGAAAGGGTCTCCATATTCCAGAGTACAAAAAAGCACATGTCAAAGCCGAAATGAAGAGGGTTGGACTGGAAAACACAATGTACATAAATCAGGCTTTGACAATGCCTAGACTCCTGCTTTAGGCACCACAAGCGTAATAACGAAACCAAAAAAAAAAGCTTTATCAAAAATATGATGATGGTCTTTATAATAACATAGGTAGCCAGCATTACAAAGGATAACCAGAGCACAAAAATACCATCGGCTGAACAAAGTGTTAAAATATTATAATACACATAAATTCTTCAAAGGGCTCAAACTTGGAGACATTCCAGGATTATCATCATCATCACATAGGATAAATACAAACACTAGTACGACCGATGACAGCAGCGCATAGAAAGCGTAGAAAAAACGATTTGGCAGAGGAGCACATTTGTGTACGCATTAAATAAATCAACACACATTTTCCAACTACCAAAAAGTCCTTACGTACCAGTGCTGCCAACTTAAAGCAGCAGTAATGTCACATACAACAATACAAAATGCTAAAGCGTCTTCTAGTGGGAAGAGGAGATACGAAATGTAAAAATAGCAACGTATTTCCACGTTCGCCTTAGCACAGAATAATCCCCATGGGGAATTGCATTGAGAGAAATGAAGAAAGCAAGTAAAGAGCTTAAGACTTAAAGACAACCGAAAAAAATTAGGATCCTTAATAAAGTAAACAAATAGCAAACAATTTAAAAAAAATTAATTTTTCAATATTTTTTCTTTAAACATTTGGTTTTGTGTAGCGTATTTACTTAATGCAAGTATATAAAAATACTATTGCTCTTCCGGTGTTATACACAAAAATACTTTTAAAAGTATTTGTATTCACCAGGAAATTCTCAGACACCTTGATAACCCTCATCACAGTGTGGCTTTAGCCGGTTGTCATCTGACCTCGGGCAAAGTATAACTGGTGCTGTTGAAGGGGGCAAAAGGCCAGTCAAAAAATCAATGAAAATTCATTCAATGTGTCAGTGGAATGTCTCTACTATATTTTTTGCATTTATTCTCTTTTGGTATTTTCATTTTTATGGCATCTCTATTTTGGCACAGTGAACCACAATTGTGAAGGCTTGTCAACCGGAAATTGAAATATTTCACTATTATACCCGTCGAGCCAGTTCTGCGGTGTTCTGCACTGGCAAAATAATTTTATTTGTCCAATTTTAAATGGTTTTTTTTTGTGGCTTACATTTTTTCCGGTTGTTCTTTTTTACTTTTGGGAAAATTGTTTGATTTGTCGGAAAAGTTCGGAAAAAGTTGAGTGAGTTTGTCACACCTTCACCTGCATGTGTGTGCGCTTTTGTTTCATATCATTGTTTGTATGTGTATGTGTGTGTGTAAATTATGCGAACAAACACAATCCGAAAACTTTTTTAATCTAAGCAAGGTAAACAAATTGTTTTATTTGAACTCCAGCGAAATTCAATTTGATACCAACTCGTACAGGGAAATCGATATTGGAACAGGAGTGACCTGGAATCCTCGTCGGAAAGGAAAGTAAAAAAAGGAAGGATTTTCTTTTTCTATTGAGAGCTTAAATCAATTTGAGAGAACCAAATGAAAGTCGCAGAAACCACTTACATTCTTATGTTTAGATTTAATGAATCTTCAACTTAAATGGTTGTATAGGTACAAAAAATCAGCTAAGATGCGAAAATATGTATGTATTTTATGGCAAAACTTTAAAGCTAATACTGCGCTAGCAAATAGAGATATTGACATCATCAGATTCGGAAAAATAATTCGAAATTTTTTAGTCGCGTATTTTGCAAGATTTTATTTCCATGAAAATTTTGTACAAAATGGTTGCGATAAGCTCGAAAATGGACATAACCGCATTTAAACGTAGTATTAAATATACTGAACACTCGACAAATTTTTCATAATATTTCGATAATTTTTTCGATATTTTCGATAATTTAACTGACTAGAAGCTCCTTCAATTACTTGACTTAAAGAAATCATTCGGAAAAAGTACACCAAAGCACTTCACCAGAAAGTTTATTAATAACGGAAGTAGATTATCACTTCTTTCATTTAGTAGAAATTCATTACGTGGGAAAACAAAAACCATTTAGATAGTTTTTGTAAGTATATCAAGGATGAAGGATACGCAGACAATTTATATAAATAATATCATTCATTATTATGATTGTTATCAGAAAATAAGACCATTTCTCTACGAATAAAATATATTATCATATTCTATGCCAAATATGGGGGGTGATGAAACCACAGCCACAGCCACAAAAACAAAACAATTTATGTGTCATTATTTTTCAATTATTCTTGGCTCATTGCCACTTAATGCACACCAACCAAACCTTATAGAGACCAAATGTATATAGAGATTTCCTCACAATATTAATGCGAAATTTAGTTGATTGTGGGGCCGACAATAAAGAAGGCAAAACAAAAACTCCGCATTAAAGAGTATCGGATATTAACACAATTTATTAAGCGTTAAAAGGTTTATTATTTATGTGAATACCACCAACAATACACGATACGATGCGACCTTTAAGTGGCATTAACAGCTCTGTTATAAGTATGACGGTGCCCAAAGCCACAAAAACAAGTCAACCTATTTTTGGTATGCTTCGGCCACATTGTATTGTATCATGCATGCGTACGTCCCATCATGACAGCCTAAACCAGAAATCAGTGAAATCAGTGAGTGCGTGTGTATGTTTGATGTGCTGTTGTGGTGGTGCTTTGACGCCAGGGCTTAGCTTTACGCAATCAAAAGTCCGCATAAAATAATGGAAAAATCACAGCTCAACGAAAAACATTTATGATTCCAATAAAATATTCATAATTCATCCATTGAGCACATCGAAATATTTCAGGAATAAATTTGGCCACAGGAAATTGTTTGTTATTAAATGAATCGGGTTTTTTTTATATATGTATTTTTCTCTTATCTTATCTTATCTTGCAGAATCCAAATGAATACAGTTTTCCTAATTCAAGGATTAGTTGTTTCCCATTTTGTTTCAATTCTTTCGTTTAGATTGTTATTTTGTGCAAAATTTACTTGCAATTTCTGCCATGGTGTTGCGAGCATGTATGTGGGCAGAGATATATGCATTTGACAGCTTATCGATATACATGTTAAACGTGTTTAGAACTTTTCCAAGCAATATGAAACAGGGCGCTGGCTCATGGGTGGTTTGATGTTCAAGAATTGCCTTTGTAATAGCTTCAAGAGGAATTCCAGGAACTTTTGACTGGAATTACTTATATATGCTGGTAATAAACAAGAAGGAAGTAAGTTATAAAAATTTCAAACTAAAAAATAAATTCCAAACTCACAGGCTCAAATTTATATTAACTAAACCTCAGTCAGGTTTAAAAAAAAAATAGGCAGACATTGTTTTTTACTTTTAGCTCGATAAAATCTAAATTTATCTCATTCAAAAAGAAGAACTTTGGAAAAAAAAATATTTTGTATTGGAAAATACCAACCTTCCTGCCAACACTACCTTTTAAACCACACGCCTACTAATAAACGATTTCCACTACATTTACTTCACCGCACTCATTTAAACGCAATAATCGTAAAGCGCATGACTCAGTCGACACGGAATTTTAATTAATTTTATATTCAAATAATCTTTTAATCTATTTCATTAAATTTATTTCCACATGATTACACTCTTATGAGATTTAACTAACGACCAGAGCAGAGTTGGTCCCACATAAATCACAATCCACTCACAGCCAAAGAGCATCTGCGGCTAATCCGAGTTGTGTGGCACTAGACAAAAGCAAATTTTGCTAAATTTTAAATTTATTGAATTTGGTATTTTAGGGCAGGGCCAAATGGCATACAATTTTGTTTGGCACACCAACTGCAGCTGGTAGAGGAAAAACATCGTTAAAATTATTTGTGAGCGACTTCCGTTCGGTCCGTCCAACACGCATTTGGTTATACCCAGTTCTGTAATATGCAAATGAGCCATTTGTAACTTTAATGGTGACTATTTTGGTTGAAGTGAAAGTGTTTTCGAACAGCGTTCATACATACATTAGCTACAAATGTGTCTTGTGAGACAATCAGAGGTGGCCAGAGCAGCTGACTGAGAATGCCTTCAATTGGAATTAATCGATTTGCAGGCAAGGAATGGTCGATCCCTAATTAAATATAGTAAACAAAGTGTCAATATATGAAATAAAGACGCCAAAATTGAACAATCTGCTGACCAAAGTGCTTGCTGTAATAACACAAAAAAGGGTCTTTTGTAGACAACTTGTTTTTTTTAATTATCTCACAATGCCCATTAGCGCTTGTAATCACATTTTTGATTTCAAAGGTCTTCTGTTAAGTGGCTGCTTTGGTCTATTAGCCTAAGACCAAAGCAAAAAGGAAAGGAGAAAAAAGTAAAGGGAAGGAAAAAATGATTTCCCAAATACAATGAGAAAACCTTTCAAATTCAAATTTAAAAATGTTCGCTTCATTTAACTTTTTGCCAAACTTCTGTTGGTTCACAGCTCTTGGCTCATGCCAGGGAGAAGACCATAAGAACGAACTCATCATTTACATGAATCGTCTTGGGTAAATATAAATATTGACATTTATTTTGTGTTGTGGGACACCGAAAGCATTGCAAATTTTTCTGCTTTAATTCCGAAGTTGAAGGAGAAATTGGCACGCATAGGGATCCTTCAAAGCACACCAATTGTCATGGGTTCCAACCATAGGGGATTTGCAGCAGAGCGCACGTGGTAATGAGAAGGGTCGTTCCGCCACTAAGCGAAATATCCAATAAAGTTTTCTTTGTTGTTGTGATATTTTGGTTTTGCACCGCTTTTGGGATAGCTATTCCAGCGTGAGTGACGCATCCATGCTTTCGTGTATTTTATTCTCTTTGAAATATTTATGTCCTTTTTTTATGGCTGATATAAATGGCACTGCTGGTGTTTGGCAATATTGTTCTTGTTCTTCTAGTATTTTGTCTTCTTTATAAATATAAATTCCTTGTTGTGTTTGCTGTTGAGGTTGCATGTGATAATGATGATCCAGCCACAATTCCCCCGTCAGGGTCCCTATCATGCTTTGCTGTTGTTGGCTTTTTCCAGCTGGTATTTGCTTTTTTGTCTCTTGCGTGATACACATTTTTTTGTTGCTATTATTTTTCGCTTTTGCTTTTTTATACCAAGATTCATTGTGGTATTTTATTTTGCTTTTTACGAGAGTCCTGTGCGTTGCGTATGGTATGTATGGGTATCGAAAAGATTTATAACTACAGCATGTAGTAGGAAAGGTTGATTTATTTGCTCTGGAATGTGGCTATTCCTTTCTTTTTTTTATTATTTTAATTTGGTTCCTTGTTGTCCGTTGACTTTTGATGACTTATTTTTAATAGAAGTTTAACAACATAATCGTTATGTCAAGATAATATTATAAATAAATAAAACAAGCAAAGCCTGAATGTAAAGAACCTTTTCAAATTATAAAGTCTTTAATTTTTTTAAATTACACCATGTTGGAACAATATGATGGCCTAATTGGATTGGACATTTGTATTAGAAAGTAGCCAAGATGGTGGTGAATTGAATTGGGACATAAGACCAAATAGAAACCGCCTTAAGCTCATCTGAAACCTTTAAGATTTCTGCTATGAAAATAAACTATAATTGAGCAGGTTTCATGTGACACCCATCCACTTTCCATACAAAACATGAACCAATTTAAAAAACACGGTATCTTCACTGATCCTTCAATATGAATACACCACCCACATTCAATATATTTCTACGACCCGATTCATAAGCAGTGATAATTTGAAGTCATTTGAATGCAAGTTACTCATACGCACCGTGTTACGGTATTGGCTTAATGAGAAAAATAACACTTTTAAACAATTTTTTAAAGTCTTATCGGCAGTTGCTGGCATGCTGAAACCTTTATAATAGCTCAATTCATGGTCGAAACATCGCCCAACAAAATTAAACCACAAAAAGAACATTTTCGAAAAATTTCTCCTCACACTCAATTGAATGCGGTGCCAAAATTTCGCAGTAGAACTCCAATTATTTTTAATACTTATAAAGTGTATGGAAATATTTTGTAGGATTTTTATACAAGTAATTCCATTTTAATATTAGGGGTAATCGTTGAATCGTTTCAAGGATTGTCATCTCCGACTTATCATCAATATTGGATTCAGAGGGAAGAGATGAACCTTTTAACTTCTCTGTGCCAAAAAGTCAGTTTTGATATAAACTGACATAATTTCAAATGAAAACTGCACAAATATAAACAAAGCTAATTTAGAAATTCTCCATATTATGTGACCTCAGAAAACATCGCAAAGTACTTGTTACCCTTGCACACAAAATATTCATTCACACCATATACACTTACAAAGCTGAGCGAACGCTTCCTACCTTCATGGTCTTGCAGATCCCACACACATGCCGTAAACACTAATTTTAAATTCCAGCCTGCACACACCTCTCAAGTTAAATATGAATGGAGAAAATGTTGTCAGCCCAGAATATATTCACAATAGGCTTAATAGCTGAAACCACCAAAAGCGACACAAATGACAATCGTGAGCCAGTCCTCTGCAAAAGTCAACACCAACACACAATAGGGACACCAAAAAAAAAAGACAGGAAAAATAATAATGAGTTTTAGTATGAAATCACACGCAAACATGCGACGACCTACCAAATGAATAGTAAAACAAAACAAAAAAGTACAACACAAAATTACACAAAAACAACTGCTACTCCACGGCGGAAGACAATCTGATAGCAGTGGACAAATTGCAAACGTTAACGAAAACGTTGAAAAAATACAAAACATGATCCGGTGAAAGTGGGCCAACGTAGCACATATACTCTCGGGCAATGTGCAGTTGAAAGAAAATATTTGTGTGTACAAAGTATGTGGAAAATGTGGCGGGCAAGCAAATCCTTGTTTTTCGCTAAAGCATATTTGTGGCTTTGAAGGCTTACGAAATTTCGTGCATGCAGGCTGTAAGCAGATGGTGGTGGTGATGGGCGGGGCCGGGGGGGATAAGCATGCGGACACACCAACCAGAATGGAAATGTCGCACATTTAAAACGGAAATCGATTTTTGCTCGCATGTGTCTTGGTAACATTTTCAGCGCTGCGTACAATTGCCAAAAAAATTGTAAAAAAAAAAAAAACTTTTTACACATTTAAAAAATATTTCACAATTCACGATGAGATACACACAAAGTGGAAGTATGTAACGCAGCATGACAAATTCTTAAGCAGGAGCGAAGAATTCCACTGTATCCTTTGGGTTACTTTAAATTATATTTTGTTGTTGTTGTTGTCGTGTCTTCTACTTCTCCGCAACAGCCTGAAGTACTTGAAATTTTCATGACATCACGCTGCTTCCACTTTCAAGATTCCGTAGAAATAATGCAAATCGGAGTACACATGCACATTGAATGTCGTTCGGATGATGGCAAATTTTGTTTATTTATGCAATACGCACATCCTCCATGGAAGATACGACTATGTGGGCAACATCTGTGCAGCACGATGCATCGCCCTCCGAGGATAACACTCGATGACTGGCTGACTGGCTGACTGGCATCACTCAATTTAATAATAATGTCAAAACACAATTAGGAAAGCAAACAGGCAACAGCTCGAGCATACTTGCATGACTTTTAACTAGAAAGTACATCCACGCGTATTATGCTTATGATGAACATTTGATTTGCGTTATGACATTTCGTATAAATAAAGTTTTTGATTTATTCCTCGGTATGTCATTCCAGTGTGTCTTGAATAACCGAAACGTCTTGAAATTCCATAGAGTAAATAGAGCACAACAACAAGAATTTTTCGCCTTCAAGGACAATGTAGCAATTTTCCTTCGTTCGCATTTCGACATATACGAAATTCAAATATTCGACGAATTCATTCATCCGTTGACATTTCACTGCACACGAAACATTAAATGTTTCCTTGTTCGAAGGCGAATATTTGCATTAACTTGTTTCTTTTTTATATTTCTTAACCTTTCAAGCTGACTTCACTTTTCAAACAATTTCACTTTAAAGTCCTTTGGAGGATTGCTACGCGACCGAACGCGTACTGCTAACTGCTCGGTGCGAATGGCGCGTTTGCCAACCACGAACTGTGTGTGTATGGCTGCTTCGTTTGACATTGGTAATACGCTTGGCCAAAGAATCACTTTTTTCCTGTTCCTTTTCTGGCTCCTTTTTATTTTGTGCTTCCTAACGTTTACTGTGTTGTATGAGCTGATGTGTATGTGTGTGTGTGATGCAAAACCGCCCGTCAAAACAGGCCAACATGCAAACGTTTTTGCAGATGATGTTTTCTGTATGGTAGGAATTCTCTTTGATTTTACAGTTTTGTACCATACTTTATGCTCCTGAGTGCGTAATTTCTCGTTTCACTCTTTGAGAGAATGTTTAATGCACAAGAAAGTGTTGCCAGCTGCAAACATACAAATTCTGTTGGAAATTTCAAACTCAAATTGAAACTGATGTGTGGCAGATTGAAGGAGTCGGAAAGGCGTAAAGTGTTATAGCCTTCGTAATGAAGTTCAGCATGATCGAACGTAGGAGTCGTGACCATCTCTCCGAATCACCAAATGTCAAGGAAATCGGGCCACCAAGGTCTAGGTGGCACTTTTAGTAAACCATTTCGAATCTACAGTACTACTTTTGTTGGGCATAATCACTTCCTAAGTAGCGCCTAGGGTGTTACCAGAGTATGCAAAATTAATGAGTCAGTCAAATATCGGGATAGATTATAGTCGAAATAATCAAATCTTACAGTATTCTATCGAATGGTATCGAGTTTTACATACTGGTATCGGGAATTATCAAATGGAATAGCAAACGTTATTGATTGCTATCGAATGGTCTGTTAAGGTCAAATGTACAAGTATTGTTAAATGTTATCCAAATTCATACAGCATATGAAATTCTCCCGTTTTAACAAGCAAAGATCAAGCTTTCAATGAAAAGTTTGTTAAAGAAAAAATTAAGTCTTTAAACGTTTTTAGCGACATGTCTTCATTCATTTTTACTTTCAAATTAAAAATATATTCTCTCGGAGTAAAATAAAATAATTCAAATGTATCCTGGTAACTCAAGTAAAAAATATCTTCCTTTAACCATCCGCCATCTACCAGCATCTCATCTCTGAGAGAATATTTCGAAGCAACCGACCACGTGTTATGTAATACTTCATCACTCACCCATACACATACACACAACGTGTACAAACAGTTACGCTCCGACTGACTGGTAGCGAATCGAGGACCCACTAACCTAGAAAACGGAATACGCTTCCAAACGAACGAACTGTCAGAAGACAACTCAAATATTTTGGCGGGAAACTTCATGCGTATACAATGACAACAAACAATTGCGGAAGCAGAGCTTTTCAAGTGACGTCATCGTTTTCCCTATACCACCCCTTAAATAAACCAACTACCAAGGCTGAATTGTCTCCATTAACTGGAAATGTTTGCAAATGTAAAAGGTAAAAGGGGGAGAATCCGTTCAAATCGTTTACACTGCCATCTATGGTTAAAGTAGAAAGCTTGCAAAGAACTTTGTTGTTTCAAATTAATATTTTTTATTTAAATTATATTAAATATATTTAGTAAAATACTGTATTCAATAATTTTTCATTCATTACAAACTTTAAACTACTTCACTTAACCAATTGTCAAATTGGACAATGTGGAGAATTTTTATACACTTTTGTATGAGTGTGCAGAGTAATGTCCCCCCTATCATACACCAAATGGAACAAAATCAATTTTCATAAATAAAATGATTGATCCAATCAATACTATTTACTGTTCGGCTCTTGGACAACCTAGCTTCTTCCGGACAAGCGAGTGAAAAATAACAGCTGTGTGAAAAAATAAGATGACTTAGAGTTACTACAAGGATAAGAAAATATAAAAAAGGCAGTGAAATTTAAGCAAAGCAAGAGGGCTCCAAACTAAACATTTTCATAATTTAATACAAAATAATTTAATACAAAAAATACAAAATTACTACTTTAATGAGTGCTGATTTTCAAACCTATTCAAAGGAGTACAAAATAATCTCACACAATTTTCCAATTGCAATTGTTGAAATTGTTGAAATAGTCCGTTGAAGCAATAGGCTCAAACGTCATCACCATTAAAAATACTTGTGAGTCTGTCTACTTGGGGGGTTTGACGCGTTCGCAAGTGCTCACTCACTTAACGCAGCAATTTGCGGAGTAATGAGTAGGTACTCGTATCATCCACATCAGTTCGACGACAAAGCAGACAATTTAATCATAGAAATAAACCAGCGCATACACAACACAATATAATAACAAATTACCAACACACTGGCGCCATCAATTCAACACAAGTGCGCACACAATCCCTCGAATGCGGCGATTTAGCACATAATTTGCGCCTGAAGTACTGGGGAGGCTTGAAGGAGCAGCTGATATTTGATTTGCAATGGCACGTGTCTAATGCAATGTTTCTTTACATACATACAGCCATGCGTATGGAAGTATGTGTTGGAAATTTACTGTTTGACAGGCGCTTATGTTGTCGTAAGTGATTTTACCACACTTGTGTGTTAGGCCAACAGCATTATTTTCTTTATTCTTTGGTATTAAGAGTAAATTGGTTGCTCTTGTCTGGCAATTATTCTTTTGGCAATTAAACATAACAAATGGCATGAGATTAACATATGAAATTATTATATTTGGAAATAAATAGAAACGAATTGTAGGCTTGAAAACCATAGGAACTGTAATATCTTCTTTTAATTGTCAATTAATTGTTAGAATACCAGTATTGGTTGCGTATCGCCGTGAACTGTTAGGTGAGCGCAATAAGCGGAACAATAATTGTTTCGCAATAATGACAACCGATCAGCATGTTCAGCATGCCACTGTGTCGGCGAAACGTACTCATTACACCACCATCACATAAACTTACACCAAAAAAGTCGTCCATATATTCTGAAAGTGAAAAAACGTCCATGCCTTGTCGTTCTTCTAGATGAATTCGTTTTGAATTTTATAAAAAAAAAAGTATTTTCTTTAAAAGTTACTCATACGCACCGTATATTTGTTGCTAAATTTAGCTGTAGGACATGGGGGTTGTATATGCTATTAATGAAAAGCTCGACCTAATTCAATTTCTTTAAAGTAAAAATATGAAAATATGTGGGAGCACCCAAAGGTGCAACATACAGCACACTTATCAAAAATCCAAAAACATTTAAAATAAGTGACACCCTATCCAACCATGTACACAAGTTAATAGAAGAGTTGTAAAAATCGGCACTACTAAAAATAATAATGTGCTCACTCAATTATAAGCATGCCCATTTGAATTAATACCTCTCATATTTCATTATTCATACACTTCTGTCCGTTGAAACGCCCAACATATCCCAAAATGTTGGCAGTCGCTTTGGAAATGTCGAAATATTTAAAAGTCACTGCCTTTGTTGCTCGCCTAACCGGAGTCAGTGTGTGCGAAATCGATAAAAGTTGTAACCAGTTCACTCAAAGAAATCGCTGCATTGGATACGCCCTGGCATTGCACGGCCTACTGATAACGCCATTAACAGTTATCTTCATAATTGTACCCATAGACGTACTAGAAGCCGACATCATGACTGCCTTCACATTTTACTTGGGCAAAATGGGTTTGAATTTCTTTATACTGCATTTGCATCTGAGGCAAAGGTCAAAAGTTCAAGATCTACTCAACGCTTATCTGAGAATGTGGCTTAACATAAAGTGGGCATTTGGAGCAGAACTAAAAGTGAAGTGGCTCCTTACGACTACGTTCCTGCTAACCAAGTTCTTCTTATTAATGGTCATGCTGCATAGGGAGAATCTTATTGGAACCGATCTGATATTTTTTGGCATGTTCTTACTACCGTCCTATGTTCTCACATATGTTATAGGGCTGGGTTTGGTAGTGCTGCACACGCTTTTCAGTGAGACTAAATTGACCAAATCCAAAATGGAGACAGTACACACTAGAGCACAGTTTTTGAAATTGGCTGGCGGCTGCATTGAGTCACAACACTTGTTTGAGAATTTTATAAATTTGACGAAGTTCGTCATTGGCTATGACATTGCATTGGATCTACTTCATTTTTTGGCAGTGATACTCCACTGTTTTTCCGAGTTCGTGGATCCGTTAAGCGTAATTTCCTTTTCATTAAATCTGGCATACCTATTGATGATCAGGCATTTGATGCAGGATATTTACAAAATGCCCTCTGATATGTGTTTCACGATTTTACAATATGACATGCAATTTGGCCATCAAACGGATCAAGTGGTGAGTATTCCTTCAATTTATTGATCAAATCTGAATTGAATTTTTCTTCTCTATGCTAGTTGGATCAGTTTTGCTTGCAGCAGTTAGCTGCGGCGCACCATCGTTCACCTCTTGAACAATGTCTACAGAAGCCTCGCGTAATGAAATTATTGGGTTATTGTATCAAAGTGTTGTTGCTATTAATGTTCCTTAAGTTTCCAGAGGTATTTAAGCAATAGATAGTAACAATAATGGTAAAAAATCTTGTTTTTTTCATGGAATTTTCGTGAGAGGTCAAAGAAAGTTTAATACGAAATATTTAATTTAAAAAAGTACAGTCATTGACACATTTTGTCACAATTTTAGCACAGTTCAACAAAATAAAAATATTACTGACTTCTGATAAAGTTTCAGTAAAACTAAAAAAAAACCTCAGAAAAAAAATCAATTGCATTCAATTTAAAACGCCAATAGAATGCAGGTAGAGAGAGACTGCCGCACATGTCAGCACCTCAAACAATTTGTCAAAACTAAAAAAAAAAAAATGCTCCCTTTTTTACACCAATAGCGGCGGTGTTTTTCACAATTTTTAAATAATTATTTTCCACCCCTACTCTCTGTTCTCTCTGTACCTTCTTTTCTCTTACCTTTCATCACCATCCACACTTTCTACCCACTCCCAACCAGACTTCATCAGCCAAAACCTGTCAAGCGCCAGATTAATCTACATTTTGAATTCACACATGGAGTGGTCCTTCAGCATGCCCCCAAGCCCGAACATATTCACACTTGTCTGCATGTAGTACTAGGTGTGGGAAACACATTCCAACTTTTGTTGACAATTGCATGCATTCAAATCAATGATGATTTTTTGTTATTGTAAGTGATAGTCTAAATGTGAGTGTGAAAAAGTGTTCGAATGCATTTCTCTGTGTTCTCATGGCAATAGGGAAAATTGGAATGTTGCCATCATCGGTCCGGGCTGCTTGGAGAGGTAATAGAGCAAACAAATGCATCCATTGAATATTCATGATAATGCCTTCGTAGTATAATGAAATGAGTGTGGGTACGACTTCTATAAGTCCACACAACACTCAATTCAATTTTTATCGTCAGTTCTTCAATCTTTCACTCAATTGTACACTTAATTTGAGGTTAACCCTAAATCCCTTAAGAATCATTATAAATTGAATTTCCTGTAAATTCATCAAATTTACAAAAGCGTAAATGAATTTCTGCGAGAAAACTTGATTTACTTCCAATCTGTTGATGCGGAAATTTGATTTGCATGTGGGAGAAGAAATATTGCACACACACGAAGCAATGTAGAGGATTACAACGCACAACTTGCAACAATTTAGCAGCGCACACATACGGCTTACAGATAAGAGCCTCAAACGAATAGGTAGCTACCACACAAACGACCCAAATAGACAAAATAAATAAGAAGAAAATGAAAATAAGAATGAACCTTAACATTCAATTGAAGTAACATTTTGGCCTCGATCCCTCTATTTGTTTTATTACCACTCGCCCCACTCCACGTCCGACACTTTAGCCAGCCTTTGTGGCAATGCTATTAGATACAAAAGCAACAAATTACCCTAGCCAACAAAAAGGTAAAACCCACTCTGCTGCTCTATATCCCAAAAATGTAATAAATTATCCAAAAATAACTTGTGGAAACAAATAGATTTGGCATGTGGCAAGACAGACGGGCAGTTCAATGGCTCAGACTTGGCGGTTGACGGGGAGGCGAATATTTTTTAAGCTCGTGTAGAACGCAACAGTTAATTGGTTTGTTATGTTTGCTCCGCTTCGATGCGGTATAGAACGGAACAGGCATGTCCGGAAGTTTAGTTTAAATTAGCAGGAGGAAGGTTCATACATTTGAATTGATTAATGTATTGATAGAAAATATATTTACGATAAATTGAAATAGGAAATGCTTTCAACTCTCCGGTTTTTATTTCACAAATGGATATAGATTATAACTAGGATATGCTTCCGTAATTTTTAATCGATTTGCAAACAATTTGTGCAACCACGAAAGTAACAGAAATTCGATTTTGGCGTAGTAGATATTATTTCCTGCGTAGAGTTGTAGAAAATCCTTTCTGCGTAGTAGATTTGTAAAAAGAGCAGTAGTTTTGCATCGTATGAAACTTACATAAAATTTTTAGGAGTAGATTTCGTGCAATTTTACATTGTAGAAAATGCCTTGAGGGGGGTAAAATAATTTACTACCTCAGTGGAGAAGGTAAATTTAAAAATCCACGCAAGAGCAGATTAACTCTAATAGGAGCAGAGTAAGAACTTTGATCCAGAGATCTTAACATTTCGACATCACGAGGTCGAGTCAGAAACCAGTCGATATTATAAATTATTTAGTTAATTTGTAAAATTTTTTTTTAAATAAAATGGTTTTTCCTTATGTTAGATCTAAGTTAAGGTTTAAATGATCCATTAAATAAATATAAATTTGACAAACCTTAACTTTAGTGGTAAATATTTGAACCAAGAAAAGTACATCAGGCAGGCTGAAGGAAATTTTAAACGGCAACATGTGCAAATTCTGCTCCAATCAACAAAAACCAATTATTTGCACAAAATTAAAAATTACCTCCGCCTCCGCCTTGAAGTTGGTCAGAAAGATTCAAACTTCGACTGGCAACGTTTTTGTAATGGAATTTTTATTTTCATTTTGTTTTTAAAAAGTAACTGTAAAACTTTTTAGGTCAACCCTAGTGTAACGACGTAAAAATAAACTACAAATCGATATTGTCTACGTAATTGAATTTGAACAACACTTTAGGCTATTATATAAACGGCGATGTAAGCGACACACACTCAAAAACACACATACGCCAAAGCAAAGACAAGTTTTGGTTCATAAAAAATGCAAACATGGCATATGCCTGTAGTTTCGGTAAAACAGTTACAGTCCACAATTCTTTTGTTTTGTGAAGTAGAAAATAATACGAAAAAGAATCTCGTACACGTACACCACTGTGCAAATGCGTGACGCTCTGCGGTTAACCGGAAATGTGGAAAAATGTGAACTTTGAAAAGTTCCTCTGACTTATTTTATATTTAATAGAAATTGATTTTTGATTCAAGCAATTGTTTATGCAAGTGTTTATGGAACAAGCAACGTCAAGCGATGAGTAGCTACTTTCGTTCTTTGCACTTTAAAATTATTTCTTTTGTTGTATGTTTTGGAAAAATTCCAAAAGTTTCGCTGGGAAACTTCAATGGCTCCAACTTCAGAAGTTTTCCTCCAACTGCTTAAAAATTGTTTGTTTGTTTGTTTATTTTTGGTTTCAACCATACTTAACGTGCTATGCTGCATTTTACGGTGCACCCACTTACATGTACTTTCGCCTAAGTTCACTATCAGTCCCGGAAGTTCAGCAAACTTTGGCCATTTCCTAATTATTAGTACTTTTATTTTATTTTACTTTTTTCTCTTTGTACTTGTCCGGAACTACTCACGAAAGGAATGCATATAGGCGAGCAACAAATAGTTAAGCTAGCAAAGTAGTCAAGCAGGCCACTAGTGCGAACAGAGACTGCCTCTGTGCAAAGTTCTTATATGCATGTCATGCGTTGTCTGAGGTACCTAATATAACTTGGTTTTGCTTCCTTCCGTCAAAGTCAAATAAAATCAAGAGTGGAAATTGCACATGAATGGAAAACAAAAGTTAAGCGAAAACTCTCACGGGCATTACTTTGGCTATCAAGTAGAGTAGAGAACCAAGTAGAGTTGGGTACACATACGACATTCGATACTCCATTCCATTGACGCCTTAAAGTGGGTTTGATTGTTTCGCTAATGGATTTTCAAGTGGATGGGTTCGTTGCATCGCCCTAAGTTTGTTCACTTATTTGCTGCATGTTGATATTTGTATCGTTATAATTTTTTTGTTTTATTGCTTTATTTTATTTGGTTATTTCCATCTGCAATGGAAGCCATACTGTTTCGATAAATAAATAATGCACAATGTGAACAGACTGACAGACAGACCATTCATTGTTTGTGATCAACATTGGACAAACGTTTCTGCTCCAAGGCCAGTGGCTATATTGTCAGTGGTGAGTGGTGGACCGAACAATATACATAGTGAACGAATGACCATGGCCGCGACAGTACTCTTGGGGTCGCCTGTCTGTCAATTTGTGTTCGCAGCAATTAAATGGCTACGATTTTAGTCAAATGTCAATACAAGAATGTCGCACTGAGTCATCGAAAGGGGACTTCAACATTTACTTATATTTCCCATTCGTTTTTTTGTCCTTTTCCATCTTATTTTATTATCAATTTTTGTATCTCGAATTTATCACTTCATCGGTCAAATTAGCCACTGAGTAGGTGTAATCCTATTAGATGTGTACACAACATTTTCGCCACCTGACCCAATTGTTGGCCACATGACGTTTCAAGGGCATAATTTCCTTTGCTTAAAATGTAATTGAGTACACTTGTAATCTATTTTTAGACCCATTATCGCAAATCTATAAATGTTATTGCTTTTTACACCTAACGATGAATATCTGCCATTCATTTGACCGACCGAACATTTCACAAAAGTTATATAAATATAAACAGATTTTAAGCTGATATTGACATTAAAAAAAAGTACACTTGTTGTTCTAAATATTTATTTATTGGGTTGGAAAGTGTCCATTGCGATGATTTAAATAAATTGTATTTATTAATAAATTACAAAAATTCAATAGTTTTACAATTATGGAAAGTTTTTCGGTGTCAGAGTACGTGCAAAAAATGCATCATATCATTTAAATAGAAATTTTTCACAAAATATATTTCATAGCATTTATTGACGTACTCATTTAAACTTCCACATCAAACTGTATACAAAAATTAAAAGAAAAAACTCAATAAACGTCAACAAATTCAGCAAATAAACCAAAAAGTTCCACTACGAAAATATTGATTTTGAATAAACGTACACAAACACACATTCCACAACCACCAAACAAATTTGAGCAATTGTCCATTCAAAGTTTATGACCGTGGGTTAAAAGTGAACAGTTTGCGTAACACTAAGCCAAGTTATTATCGGTGATTATATGAAGCGCTGCTGGCGGAATGATTTCTCTTTAATTGTCGGACTGCGCCAGCAGCGCTCGTTCGAAATGAGACAATATAAATGGGATTTCGGTGATT
This sequence comes from Heteromyza rotundicornis, assembly GCA_951394025.1. NCBI lineage: Eukaryota > Metazoa > Arthropoda > Insecta > Diptera > Heleomyzidae > Heteromyza > Heteromyza rotundicornis. The sequence continues at coordinate 3,687,195 of OX596011.1, forward strand.
AACTTTGCGGCTTTACATTCAAATGAGTGGCAAAATGATGTAATTAGAACGTCAAGCGAAGCATTAAAATCGAATTGCAATTAAACTGAATAAGATATTCGGTAAACGATTAGATGAAGTTTATTGGGTGAAGCTTAGCAAATTTGTAATTTGATTTCAGAAATGTAAGCGTCAAATGAGTTTTTGGCTAGAGCGGGCCTATGCGTTTAATATGTAAGCAGTTACTCATACGCCCTGGGGGACACAATTTGGATACTAATTTCTTTTCACTCTCTAGTTTTTAGAGTATTAGTTTTTTAAATTGAAGTTCATTGAATTAGTTTGGACCCCAAGTACCAGCATATAGGAGCTAAGTATGTAGGCACTTGACAAAAATTGACATTTATCTTAAAAAAAGTTCTATTCTTAAATGATTTCCAAATTGAAATTATAAGAACGCAACTTTAAATTTCTATTTGTTATTATAAATATTTTAAATTATTAAGTGTTTACTTTGTTTTGCGTTTTGCTTTACTAAATAATTGGAAAATTGTGGTGTACTATATGACAACCGTCACGCAAAACGCTAATGAACTGAATAACAAATGTGTCCCTAGGTAGAGTTGAGTGTGCATTTTCGTGAACCATTTTAATGTGTATTATTTTTGCATTAAATGCAAATTCACCACTCAATCAATTCAAAAGGAATATAGTATTCAACCACATCGACTAAATGAAAAATAACTCCATAATTTATATAATTTTCATTAATTGGAAAGGTTTTTTTCTATGGACTCTGATGAGGCTATTTGCTACACTTCTACTGTTTGATGAAGGGCAGTGAATATTTACTTTCAATCCCTTCATAAAATTTAAATTTCACCAAATTCAACCTCAAGCCTTTAGCAATAGCGCACAAATCGTTGAATACCGTGGTTAAAATAACACGTCATTTCGACAATTCCACTTGATTTGATTTGATTTCAAAGGATATCCGCTTGAGCATTCGTGCTGACGGCGTTTATATAATATTTGCACAAGGCTTGTTTTTGTTGCTGTTGTATATACTTCATTTGGTTTTATGTTTATGTTTGTATACAATGATAATTTACAGCCTCCACTACAATTTGAATTTAAATATTTCATATTAACAGTTTGGATTTTTAAAAGCTTCCTGTCTACTACTGTCTACTTAGTTTGCTACTCATTTCTAATTAAAATAATTTGGTGTGTGGCATTTTATTTTCTATGTTATATTTCATGGCTGCTTGGCATCCTGCTAGTTTTTGAAAGCACAGCAGCACACATTCCTGAATTAGTTAAAATGCAATTATTTCATCTGGTGGACTTGAATTAATAAATGGCCAGCTGTACCAGTTGCTGCCAATAACTGAATCTTAATAATACTTCGTAATTTTAGAAAATGGATCCAGATATCAGTGGCGTAGTGTGTTTCATTTCAAATAAAAGTCATGCATTATTCCACCAACAAAATTAATTAATTAAATAAAACCAATAAAATCAGATAAGAATAAGCTCATACATATACCATCTCACCATTAGAGGCAAAACTGAATCGCTTTATCACCAAATATACAAAATGTTGGCAAATTATTTCCCCTCATACATAAGTCTACCCGAGACCGACAGTCAACGAGGACGATGTGCCGCTTAATTAATCCAATAAATTAAATGCTTATTTCGTACGCATTAAAAAGTATTTACAAAACGAACCGAATATTCTAACAAATTACCTACGCCACATAGTCCGTCCGTCCGTACCTTAAATTAAATACTAAATTGTGTTTTCATTTGCTATTTTGGGGTTTTTTTTTTGTGTGCATTCTCTTCTGTCTTGGGCAACACCTGGAAATGAATGGAATTGAATTTGTAAATTGTCGGTGTAATTTGGCATGCAAAAACCAAAACAACCAAAATCGGGCGGTAATTTGTGGCTTAATAAAATTGTATTCAGAGGGGGGACACAAAGTCGCACCGAGGCACAGCTACGTAGAGAATTCAAATATTTTCCACTGAAACTAAATGAAAAATCTTTGCAATTAGAGCAAAATTTAATTCAACTGAGCAATTTGTTAACTTTTTTCTGTTGATGGCATACGGTCACATAAACCACCTTCTGCCTGAATTTATTTTACATTTAAATGTAAATTGTGGCAAATTGCAAATGTGAGGAGAGGTGGTGAGGTGGTAGTCGTTTTTTTCTTTTTGCACCATGAATTCGAAATTAAATTTTAAATTCAACTGGGTTTTTTGTGGTAGAGCACTTCCGGGCAAAAGATGAACACTAAATAAAATTTAACTTTTTGCAATTAAGTGACTTTATGCTATTTTCATTAAAATGTTTGTAACATTTTTAAAATTAAGTTTTTTTTTGTTATTCCTTAAATTGAAATTCGAAAATAGACATGGGCAGGGAAGCGGGAGCTTCTATAGACTTCCAGATTATTGTAGTGTTTTTCATGGTTTGCTTAAAGCAATCTGCGACGCAAGCGACCGGGTCTACTACTGCTGTTATTTAACAGACATCTCCCGACATAACCAACCCCCACAATTTTGTTCTTAAGAAACAGTGAATTTTTTGTCTTGAGTGTATTCTGAAAAGGTAGACACGTGAATACCAACACGATGTTACTATGTAATCTATGAAGGGGAAATAATCGTCCTTCAATTATTCATATAACAGACAATTTTTATTAAAAAAGTCATCATTACAAATTTATTACATCATTAAATGAATGAGAGTATTTCAAACCATTCAAAAGAAACCCATTCATTCTTACAAAAGTTTTTGCACAATTTTATAAATATAATAACTGCCATTTTATTACTTTCTTGACCACAACGCCAACAAAACAATATGGAATTTTTCAATTCAAAAACGAACTCTCCCGCTTGACGCTTCATTTCTCACCGAATTCGAGATGTGAGGACTGGGCCATTACTTTCGCACAGCTGCCGCTCCTAAGGCTACTTTCGACCAATGCGACAAATTGTCAACCACAAAGTTTCCTTTTGAGCGTCGACCGCAAATGACCTTTTCACATTTCACTCGCAGATTGATTTTTTAGCTTTAGAAGGAGAGCGATAAAAAAATACCCTAAATCGTTTTATTTTTCGTATATAGCCCGTGGCAAAGAAAGGTTTTTTGTGAAAGCTTTCAAGTGTGAAAATGTAGGCGTCAGAAAAGCGTTTACAAAAACCGAAAGGACGACAAACGGATTTGCCGCGAGTGCCTCCAGAGCGAACCAAATGAAGTGAACATTCTGTAAGCGTAATTCGTATTAATATATTAAAGTCCAGTGTTGGTCTTGAATTGCAATTTCGATTTTCATCGTAAATTCTTATATTTGTTTCTTATCATCGTATTACAAAGAATACTTCTTCATATTCACATCCTCTTGGTGGTCATCCGGTATAGACTCCAACACAATAAGCCTGCTGTAAGTTCTAATAAAAACCAATACAACAGCTTTTCCGGCTGCATTTTCCTGGTACACGATGAATGCCGGTTGTGTTGCGGTAATAAGTAATTATCCCGTGGGATGCCTACGTACATTTTTCTCTATATTTACAAGTTTTTTGCTGCCTGTGCTTAAGGCAGGCTTTCACTAGGGTTGCCACACGTAACTAAACGTGCGGAAAAATAAGAGAACGTTTTTTTTTTTTCTTGTTACCTTTTTATATATTTTTCCACAGATTCGATTCTGAACAATGTGGCCAAAAAAATGGGAAAAAAGTCAAGAAGAATCTTGTAAGAAAGTCGTTAATTGAAGTACAAAAAGGTTTCCCTTTACATTTTCGTTTTCGTTACACGTTTTTGTGCGGTAAATGTTTTACAACATTTTTACAAGTTGTTGTTCCGTCAACTGTATTAATATTTGAGTAAATAATTTAAGAAATACACAAAATGTGTGTTATTTTTTTTTTTTTTTTACTGAGAAATTAAAAGTTTGCGATAATTTGAGAAATTTGACCTTTACAAAGACTTTTTTGAACTTAAGTTTTTCACGTTGGTGTTTGATAATGTGGATTGCTCAATAATTTCCGCCCAAAACAATTCGGTGCGAAAGAATTGTTTCAAGTATTTATAAGAATATAAGCGAATTAAATTTCTCCGATCTTAATTCAAACATACTCTAGAATATAATTAATCATTTTCCACAGTTGCCATCCAAATGTATCACGTCGTAAAATAAGTTCTCGTAGAAAATATAATTTGCCTCACCGAAGTCAGCTAAGATTAAAGTTTCAGCCAGCGGAAAACGTGCGAAGCGCCTTCCTTTAGTTTGACACCTTTTGGCAACAAGGCTGCAAAGGCGTAGGAGCAGTAAGAATGTATTCATTCTTAATGGATGTTGGAATATGACTTCCCATATGCAGGAAGTCCTTATAATATTTCATGGGATCAACTAATTAACGTCAGACGTGACTTGAAAGTGAGAACGTGACCGTAACTATCACCAGCCGAAATATTTTAACGCAAATATTAAAATAGTGGGCAAATGCCATTATTATAAAGAATGGCTTAAGCTAAACTCTAAAAAAAACTCGTAGCATTTCCGAGGCGAGCTTGTAACAGAAATAAAAACACCAAAGCATAAACCGCTTAAGTTTGTGGAATATTTTTTCAAGTGCCAGCGGTTCCGTACGCATCCGTGACTAATGCTTAAACGCCTCAATGCCTTCCCAAACAAAAAAAAAATTATGCTAAAAAAACCAAAACTTCCACATCCGCCTCTAGGTCACAATTCACACTGTATGGTGTTGTTGTGTTGGTATTTGCTCTTGTTCCTGTTTGCTCCCTCTACGAGGCGTCTCTTCCGGCGGTGTCGCGTAGTAGCTGCCTACTATTTACACGTGCGTACGTGTTTACGAAATGAAAAATTCAATTTTTCCGCCACGTTTATTTCGTTCGCTGGCGTTGGTATTAGTGATTTAGTCGGTTTTTTATTCGTTAATATTTGATATGTCATTCGGGGTTGTGCCTTGTTATTGTGCCACCGGGAAGACTAAAAAGGCACACACACAAAAGAAGCACAAAATGAGAATACCAACTGCCATTGCAATTGGTACCATAAAAGCAATAAAAGCTATAAAAAGTATAAAAAGAAGAAGAAGAAAACAGCCAACATGTGGTGGAATTTCGTTATGTTAAATGTCTTCTTCACGCTACGAATTTGTTATGGTGAATTAGCATTTCTCATTATGAGTAGTTCTCATGCATAAACGTTTCAGTAAAGTCAGTAAAATGTTAATTGTTGTAAGGCAAAAAAAACCTAAATAACTACCTGCCAGACACCAAATACTACTTTATACAGAAGGATAGACACAAAGATGCTACTATCCCGTTTACCATTTTGTCGTGACGTCGCTGGATGCTTCTTATCACTCGAACAGTTCTTTTTAGTTTTCGTTTTTCTGCCAGCCACGTTGCCAAAGAGATCTGAATTGGAAAATGTTCTAAGAAAACCAAATTTCCCTGTTCTGTCATTGAATAGTACAGGGTGTTGCAGTGTTTGAAGTGATTTAACCTGCACGGCATTGATTTATTTAATTTTCAATACTCGATATTTCCACACCAAATCTAATAGGATGTCTGTATTCGGTTTCAATTTCAACTTAACATTAAGCAAAAAGTTTCCACTTGGATGCATTGATGGTATCAAGCTCGCCTTGAGAGCATTGCGCAACGAGTACTTCCCTGGCTTCACAGGACATGCAAAGTATGAGCTATTCACCACAAGTTGTTCGTAGAAGGACGACATAATCCTACTCATCACCGGATTGTTCAAGAAGTGGCAGCCATTCATATTCGTTATTTGATACAGTATGCGATTCGACTCTTGCGCTTTGCTGTAAATATCAATGAAGAGACTCGGAGTGGTTTTGATCACAAAGAAATTGTATACATTCGAATTGGGCGACATGCGTGTGAAGTTTGCCACATAGGCTCTATCGAAATTCTCAGCTTCGAAGGAATTCAGTATGACTTTGATACTGTTGCCCACATAGACACTGGCAAGCTATGAAGTACTTCAATTATTTTTTTCAATTTAAATTAAACGAGTTTAAATGCCGCTTACCTCATTCCTGATACCCTGAAGCAGGTGAAGTATTATTAAATATTTCAGCACCGTTTTCAGACTCATTTCGGAAGTGAACAGTGACCGAATAAAGCTGGGCCAGTTTATTGCAGTGATTATATAATGTTAAGCATTCGAATTTTGGCTTGATACGCAGCTGGTTACATTTTAATGGTAGCAATTAACTTGCTTCGAAAGTGATTTATAAATGATGCCATTAACGTATAATTTGGATACTTTCAAATCGTTTCAAAGCTTTACGTCATAAAACATTTGTGATCTCATTATCTTAATTTTACTAACACCTAGCAACACCTATTCGGTCCGATCCCTCCAATTACATTTTTTTTTAGAATGTTCGTGGCGTTTCTGCAAAGACTCGAATATAAATTTCCATTTGAGTGTTTCCAATTCACCTTCAATGCATCATTTAATATTCAGACAGTTGCTTCCATCTGGCTCTAGCAGTAATATTCAACATAAGTTATATAGCCATTACACCGTCCGACAAAACTTCAGTGCCAAGAAAAACAGCTGGTAGTGGGGCTCAGAATAAACAACAGGACGTTGTCAGTTTTTCTAGATTAAATCGTTAATGTTTTTATTACTCATACGCAGTGTATGCCAATATATTGTTGATTAATGAAGGATTTGTAACGCGACCTGCAGTGCTCTGCAATCATGTATGTAGAAAAACTGGCAACAACAGTACCGGAGTATATATTGGAATTTTGTCAGATGGTGTTTGGTCTAACATACTTTATGCACCTACTCTGCTCTGCTTGGGTATTTCAGTGCTTAATCATAGAAACGTACTTCATACAATTAATAGCTCCTACGAGTCTATACATAACGCATTACAACTGTTAGTTAGGCAAGCATAATTATGTGCATACAAATGTACATATTAAGGGTACATACTTATTGAACAAATCCATCTGACAGTTTTGTCATATTTAATGAATTATTAACAAACATAACGCCACACACCCTCAGCCATTCACTCAATCGTCTGAGATATCAAACAAGCAAAAGTAGGCTAATGAGTATAAAATCCATTCACTAGACATCGAATAGGCAAGAATGGTTCGTTAGCCGCTTTAAAGCTTTGTTCCCTTATCCTTTGCACAATTATCGAATGCACACACTTAATCTCAATTACCCGCTATACTTTGTCTATTAAGTGTGTCACGAATATTTCGATCGATTAACACTTGGCAGTTCTAGAATTTCTATGGCAGTGTTTCTTTTCATTTTAATCTCAATAAGCTAACCACAAGCTGATAGAAGTAGAGCAATTTCAAGCGTTGCCGAGACACGCTTAAATATTAATGGTTCTCATCTGAAAGTGTAATCTGTTCAAACGTCACTACTGAAAACTATTTCTAGTGCACTAAAAAATGTAAAATATATTATTAATGACTTCGGTTTAGCATGTATTTTTTAAAAAAGTCGCAGTCCTAGGGAAATGATTTCGGCCAAGATTAGTTGTATGTGAAAACAATAAAGCAAGTCGCTTCTTACAAATATACAGTAGTTCGCACACAATCACGAACCGAGAATACCTCAGCAGAATCCAATTAGCAAGCAAATTGGTGACAATAAAGGCGTCAAGAGTGCGGCCGCCATTGCTCGCATTCGCCTAAGTACTCTCGTGTATGTAGTTAGAGTGCACTGCTTAGCAGCGTTGCAAATTGCTTCCATCAGAGCTCTAAAAGGTAAAACCACGTCACCTTGGTCCTGCTCGTGTGATGAAATGTGCCATACGCAAAACTTAATTGTAAACTCTTGCGGGTTTCAACCTAAGGCGACACAAGTCAAGTCTGTAAGACATGCTTTAGTTACATGTCAAGGGTTGGATTGTTTATGGTAGATATTTTCTACGCTTTAATAAAATAATGCTTCAGTAAAATAAGGTTTCAACTGAAGTTCTGGAGAGCGATCGAGATGCACTCACTTCTAGTGTGTTACAAATTCTTCAGGCGAATCGGTTGGATTTTCCAAAAAACCGATTTTCAGGGGACGCACCCTACTTCAATTTACTTAACTAGAAATTTCTAATTTATTATAAAAAATTATTTATTTTAAACAAAAATCTAACGTATTTGGCTATCCTCTGCCAGCACTCGAAATCGTCATAACTTTTCTTTCCCATTTCTAGAATTGACGTGACCAAAACAGTGACGACAACATTTGAAACGGAATAATGCCAAAAGTAAATAGGAATTGGTTTTTCTTTCGCAGTCAGTGCTAATTTTGTAACAGCGTTGCTGTTGTTTAATTAAGGGTTATTTTCAGGCTTCGTGATGTCCTTGTATAATTTATTGAAATTGTATTCTTGTTCACTTGGAACCAAACGTGCAACATGAAACATCAAATTCGACTCACCTTTCTCCGTCATCGTTGAATGAGAAATCACCGAGCAGCAAGTCACGAAAACGATACCTCGGTGCGATCATTCTTGTTGCTGTTGTTGTTGTTGCAGCCGTACCCAATTGGCCACCACCCAACGCCGTTGTTGTTGCTGTTGTAGTTGCTGGTGTTATACCTTCGCGTGCCGCTGCCTCGAATGAAATGCCATCGTTAACATTGATTATGATCTCGTCGGAGGCGCACGAGGCGCCGCCGCCAGTTGACTCGACAGCATCCCAATGCGACGTTCCAGTGAGAAAGTAGCCGCCACTGGCCCGATTGGGCCGTGGCGAACGAATGCGCTCCCACAGGTTGGAGAGAATCTTGCTGAAGTTTGGTTGGCACCTGCGCCCCAAAAGAGCAAAATTGGCAATTGACGAATGTAAATGACAATCACTTAAGCTGGTATTAATTGCATTCGGGAATTAATTATGTTTTAAGAGCTTGGCACTTTTCATTCATGGCGGGAATCATTTTGTTTCACAGCAAGCTTTACATTTTGTTTACATTGTTGCTGGAATTACTGCAATAATTGAAATAGTTTTGAATTAAATTCAATAATAAAAACAAGAAAATTTTTTTTTTTTAATAAAATTAGTCTACAATTTGTGTTATTTATTTAGCAACGCAAACCTTAAGACGTGATTTGTTAGCCCAAATACACCGAAATCCAAATTGAATTTGACTAACCAAAAGGAATCAGATGATTTCCAACCAAAACTCCAAATCCTTGCTAAACAAATTGTCAAATTCGGCGTGCAAAAGAAAAAATTCTCCTACACCCACACAAATCACTTGACTATGTTCCTTTGGTATTTTTCGTCATCGGCAAACGAATCACGATTCCGGCGCGCTTTGTCTGCCGTGGGAATGTCCTTGTGCCGTTGTCAGTTTTCATTGTCGTCAACGTCTGCGAGCGGCTGACGGCTTATTTTTAAAGTGTTTGCGAATTAGAAAAATGCTCAGATACACGAACATTCATTTTGCATTTAGTGGAAGTTGATATCGAATAGGGCCAAACGACAAAGTGAGCATTACGTAAGTACACTCATCGAAGTGTATAAAAAGATATTTAAGCACAAAGTGAGCAGTTATGGGAACCTAACAGGTGTCATTCGCCTAGCAACATTTGCGTGTGCAAATCTGAGAAATGTTAAAAAACAAATACTTAAGTTGGGTATTGAATTTTAGTTGATTTAAGTACTTAGTACTTGGTACTTGGTAGTTTAATGCCTAAAAGGGAAACGTATTTCTTCCACATATACCATTTATTTTTAGCATGTGAAAATTTTCGTTGGAAATCATACGAAAAAAAACCCCTTCAAAACAGTCGGGATAGGGGGTTAAATAAAAAGTTGCGACCACCAACAATTTTATTGGAATTATTAAGGCGATTCATTTACAGTGAAAAATCGTCGAAAACGCGCAGTTGCTTAAAACACCGTGGAAATTCATATGTTTTGACTGCACAGATTCCGAGGAAATCCTGGGACTTTCGGGACTGAAAATTCTGTCTTTTGGCAGCATATAGATTAATATATGAGAATCCTTTGTCTCATCGGTATACTCCTATAACAATTAGTTTTGTTTTCTTCAATTTCGAATATCATCTTGAGTCACTAAAATCACTAAATGCATTGAATCCTTTTGTCCAATCAAAATGTTATGTAAGATGTATATCAAATATTATAAAATTCTTATCAAATTTAAATTAAAGATTTCCGCGAAATTTTTAATTTTCGTAAGAGACAATACCACTTAAAAGTAGAAAATTCCGCATTGCTCTGCGGACATCCTAACACGGTTTTTTTTTTTATTTGTCACAACTGTAATTAGCTATGCACAATCCAAAAATTCAATGTCACATCTTATCCTTGCCTTTCGTTTGTAGAGCAGCGGCAGTGTTGCAATGTTATTTCAAAAACCAGTGAAAACTTTGCTTCCTCATGGATATCTTACTCGTCTTAGACGTTGTTTCTACTGTACCTTTGGTCTGCCTCTTGGAATATATTTTTTACAAGAACAACAGCAAAACTTGACCTGCTTTAGCGTTGCTTTGAGTTTTTAGAGAACACTTTAGCTAACAGTGCTCGGTTGTTGGCAACTATTGTTTGTTTTTTTTCATGTGGCCCTTGTTGTTGTGGTGCTTAATTAAAATTAACATTTCATGAAGTAAATCACGAAAAATTCTACATTTAGCGGATCTATGTATTATTCATATACAGTGAAAGCGTAAGAACGTAAGAACGTACGAACGTCGCAAAGAGTCGCTAGACGGGCTTGCTTATGAAACTTTAATTGGAATTTGAAAAAGCCTAAAAGAAAATTGCAATGCTTTTAAATGGTTAAATATTTAAAAATGTAGGCTTTTTTGTTGTTGTTAGAAAAGAAAGTACATGGTAAAGTGTGCGTTGAGTAAAGAGCATTTTTGTTAACTTTATGCGTATTCGACGCTGTTCGAACCTAGCTTAACCTTTACAGTGTTGTCTCGCAAGTACTACTTTCCACATTGAATTGCTTCCAATAATTGAAAATATAACTGTCGTGTATACAATCTATTAGTTAATCACTTCAATCGGTTGATTGCTCCGACTATTTTGCCCTAATGAATTACCGAATTAATTAATTATTACATAAATGCACTTTTGATTTCGTATTCTATAATCATCTACTCCAAAAATAAATCAAATCAAAACTCATCGAAATTATTAACATAAAATCAATACGAAAATTAGTTGTACCAACCTACGCTCAATGTGGAGAAGGAGCTCCCAATGAATTCGATTCGAAGGAAAGAGTTTCGACACGATTTCTACATGTAAATTCTAGTGTTGGGTATGCACGTGTCGAGGAAAAAAAAACAAACACTTTACCCCTTTGATTACAGCAATCACACAGTTCACTAATTGCAATTCAAACACTTTTACTGAAATACGAAAACAAACAGCAGGTAAAATAGTCCACATCAATCACAATCACAAATTGAACGAATGACCCGAAATCACGACATCACGACAAAACTAACGAAGATCTGTTGTTTGGTGAAATGTTGGAAGGGACTGCGGATATATTTTTAAGTACGACATGTCCCTTGTGTATGCCAATTCGTGTCAAAATCCAAAAATAGTTTACCATAAATACGGCAAATACACAGGCCATAAAGTACACATATATAGCACTTGACGAACGCTTGGTCCTTTCATTGAAGTTTTCAAACCAAACGCGCGAACCGAACGATTGCAACTGAAATAATAATTCCTCCGATGAACAACAGTTACCCGCCAAAGGGAGGTTCCATCGACAACAAATGTACACCGACTACATAGCCTAAGAAAGGTATGAAACCTGAAGCCACCTCCTTCCATCCTCCATCACCCCACCCACCACCATCAGGACAACAATAGTGTTGCTACAACAAATAAAATGCCAACAGACAGAAATGAAAGAGGAACAAAACAAACCGAAATTCTTTCAGCCCACGAACTCATTCATCGCTCAAAATCAACTCAGTTGTTGTTATTGTTGTTATTAATGTTGTCGTGCTCACCGCTGTTATCAGCTGGTTCAGTTTGTGGATTCTATTGAGAATTACTACGTTGTTCTTGTGATTTCTGTTGTTATTCTTCATTTGGTGCTTTTCTGTGTATTTCCGTAATTCCCATAAGCTTTCCCTGGCTCGGTTAACCCTTTAGCGGAGGAGGGACCCAAAAAGCATTTTTATTTATTATTTTGGTTTCGAAACTGCTATCGTGGAACAAATACCAAGTAAACTAAACTTTACTACACACAAAAAAAAGGTCGGTAAATCTAACCGAAAAAGACGGTTAAAAACGCTCCAATGTTGGTACGTTTAACCGATGAGAGATAGTAAATTTATTGCACAATTTTTTTCACAATTAAGTCGTAAATTTTTCAGTAATTTTGTGAAAAATTCACATTTAATCAAAAATTGTGGTATGTAAAAGAACTTACAACAACAAAAACTTGTTGATTATTTCAACTATTTTATGCCGAATTTGGAAGATTTATTTTAACAATTTCTTTTCGGTTAATCCTACACAACCTACACAACGGTTATTAAATTCAAATTTTTCATACATTTTGAAAAGTTGTACGGTAACAACTTTTTTCGGTTAATTTTACCGCCGTTTTATCTGCGTGGCATCGGAGCAGGGTGTTTTTGCTTGAAAGGATTAAGATTTCCTTGCAATGCTAGAAATATTGGAAGTTCGTTCAAAAAGCTTTCGCTGGAAATAAAAAAGCTTTTACCTACAGTGTCGCCTATAGTATAAGGCTTATAAGCAATTTTGCTCCAAAGGGAAAAGAAAAGATATTTTTACTGAAATAATAGGCCATTGATTTAAAGTGGGAGACCCCTCGGAAACGATTCAGTTGTGTAGATGATCAGTCACAATATATGAAATTTGACAGTTATTTTAAGCAACTGCGCGTTTTCGAGGGGTTTCCCACTTTAAATGAATACCCTTAACGACGTTCACTAATGCTCGAAAAAAAATAAAACTGACTGGCAGACATCCAGACAGAGAGATATGGAAAAATATTATTATTATAGCAGTAAAGCAATTTTTTAATCTGAAAAAAGTTTTCTCCATTTTATTGTTACAATTTGTCCTGTTTCGACCATTAAAACGTGTTTTACAATACATATAGTAAAGTCAAGTAAGAACTTTATTTGACTTTAAATAGCTCCTATCATAAAGATTGCTGTGATTAAAAATAACTCTGTAAACAGCGGAAATACAAAATTTTTTTTTCTTGGAGGCCGTTTGTGAGTTATTTATGTCGTATTGATTTCGTGTAGCAAATGTTGTTATTTTATAGAATTCAAATTTCTTGTCAAAATTAATAAATAAAATGTTTGTAAGACATTTTTTATACTTTTTTGGGTCATTGATCGTCATGTGACCGTCATGTGACCGGTCACATGACCGCGGCACATCACTAGCCTCCAAGCATAGAATACTTCACAAGCTTTAAGGCAAAACACCTGATGCGTCAAAAATGGTTATACACAAAGATGCCGCCGCCTTCGTGTGAACAGTGACTTTTTCGTGACATCACTGAAAACTTCTTGTTTTTTGTTTACTTTTTTTCTGCCAGAAAGATGCCAATTACGAAAATTTAATTATCAAATATTTCTATTTTTTTTAATTTGATTACACAATAGCGACACTATTGTTTTTTATAACAACTGCAAGCGATGGCGGTATCTTGTAATTTTATACTACAATACTACACAGTAATGTATTTGCATCACTTCTCGGCAGTGATGCCATGGAATTCGCTCTGAATTTCCCACAAAAAAAAATCGTTTTTCCCTAAACGGACAACAATAAATACCCACACACAATACAGGAATTATAACTTTTTTTCAAGATGAAAATGGATCTTAATTATGAATGAATCTTTGTATGAGAATATCAGATCTGAGTTCACAATATCGGATTTATAAGAAAAACTGTTCATCCCAGATAAAAATTTATTGAAACGTACTTTGTAGAGGAACAAAACTGCATCATTCATAAAAACCAAATGGATAAAAAAATACCGTTTACCCTTTTGAGCAAAATCCAATCAAAAAACTCCCTAAAAAAGCGAAATTACCCTCAATTTAGCATCACTGTTACTCGGTCAATTTAGAAATGGATCACAAAGAAATCTTTAGTAAAATCTCCTGTGGAATTTACAAAATATCTGCAATGAAATGGAATTGGCCGGAACAAAATAGAATTGAAACTACATTTTGAAATAAATCAGGAAATGGAAATTATTTTTTAAACTTCTATTTTTAGATTCGAATACTTCAATTTACATTTTTAGATGACAAAACCAACGTTTGCGGAGCAATATACAATTGAAATTTCTTTTTTTAGATTTAAAAACTTCAGTTTAGACGCTTATCAATGCTCAGTTACATGGGCCTGCTGCTTAGTGGAGCTTCCGTTCAAACTTGCAATGTCTAAGGATGAAAAGAAAACAACAAAATTAATAAACAATGACGAAAAATAATAAATTTTCCAAAAATACTTACTTCGAATATTTTTGTATATTCTTGGACGTTTTGGGTACATACTGAATATTTGTTTCCAGAATAACGGAACAATATTTGGTTTTTGTATGTCCGACCGTATTCTTTAATTCGCCTTCCATTTAAAAATTGAAAAATTAATTTCGATTTTCATCCAAAGCTGGTAAATAACTAGTTTATTAGTACAACGAATTTTTGATCAACTTTTACCGTTTCAAGTAATTAAAGTAAACTTTAAAATTTTTTGCTGAATGTAAAATTTTTTAAAAGTTTCACATGTTACAGCTCGTGTCCAAGAGGACGCAACGCAGTTGCCATTGGAGGAAACTCTACGCCGTTTTCTAAACGGTCGTAGGAATCCATCTGTGACACGCCGAAAGCGACCAAGTCGCCCATGCCCTGAGTGCCAAAAGTGTTTTAAGGACTATTACCTTGCGGAGCATATTCGGAGGAAACACCCGCGTGAGGAAGGGTTGGAGGTGTTGGTGGAGGTTGCGACGATGGAGGAGGGGGTCGAAGAGATGGTTATACATGATCTTGCCAACAGGTGTTACTTTGAGCTCTGATTTCTCTGATTCAAAGAAGCATATTGTAAAAACTGGTGGACAATGGTGGACGCCCTAACCTGGGGTGAAAACACTGGGCAATCCAACTAGCGTCAGCGCCCTCAAAGCAGAGGCAACGTGGGGTTTTCAAGGACACATACTTAGTCTTGACCATAATACTGATGTGTGTGTACTTGCCAGCACCAATAAAGAATATAGAAGCTTCCAATGGAATTGGATGGGTTCCACGTTGACGTAAGAAATCGAAATCGGTTGAGTGAATGTCTATCCTTGCAGTTTATTTAAAATTGTTGTTCTCTTTTTTTAAGTCATAGCAAATCGCAAATTAGTATATGAAATTATACATTTATTATTTGTATGATAATAAGCTACATTGAATGTTTGTTTATTCATGTTGAATTTTTTCGCGCTAATTTTTGCTCGACATTGATTGGTGGTTGTGATTTCATTTAATTTAATTTTTTATATTCCTTTTTTTTGTTGCTTTTTCAATTTTATTTAATTAAGTTTAGCTTGGTTTTAGTTGCGTGTATTGAGTGTGTGTGTGTGAGTGTGTACATTTATTAAATATGCTATTTTTGCTATTAGATTGTTTACCTCTTGGTTTTTTTCTTTTTGGTTTTGTTTTGTTTCATTTGTGGCTTATATAGGTTTACTAATTTTATCGATTTACATTTGTAATTCTCGTATAAATTTTTCGCATTACCATTTTAGTTCATCTTAGATGTAATGTTGTAATCTTTTGGTTTTTAGTGTTTTTTTTTCTTTCTTTCAAAAGTCATACATATATTTTTATCTAAATTGTTGCATTCACAAACAGCATTAATTGAAAGAATCTTTATATCGTTGCCTTGATTTGTAAAGGCCCCAACACGCATTTCATATTATATAGGCATATGATATAGCATATGATAGGGCATTTTCAAAGCCGTGTATAAAACCGATGTATGGCTCTGAATGTTTCGGTAAAGATGCACCTGGATACTCTTAAGCATAATCCATCAAAAAGTCTGTTCTGCAAAAAGTGCACCTTAGGGCCTTTACAAACTAGGGTGGCGATATGTATCTTTTGTTTTGATATTGCGTGATCATTCTGCGAAATTGTTCTATAAAAAGTGTTTTGTGTTCTTCTTGTGGTTTTGTTTTTTAATTCATCTTTTTTCTTACATTTTCATGTTGTTTTCGTTTGATTCTTACATTGTTAAGTCATGTTTAGTTAGCTTAGAACTACACTACAACATTAATTTATCATTTCATTACACATATAATATATGCCTTCAGAGATTCGTGTAAATTAAAAGTTTTTGTAGAAAAATGCGCTTGCAAATTAGTGCACTCGTCAGTTTCATAGTTCCGGCCACACAAATCTTAGCTAAATCTTTGTTATTTTTATTATTTTTTTGTTTAATTTTTGTTTGTTTAAATATTGACAGTCACAGGCTCAAATTGAAGCATGCCTCGAATATATATATATATTTTTATATATATATTTTTTTGTTTTAATGTATGTATAGTATATTGTGTGTATAGTTCGTTATATACTAAATTTTAATTTAAATTTTGTTAAAAATTCAAAAGCGTCTTTGTACAAACTGAATTGTCGTAAGGAAACGAAACATTAAACTAATGTCAAGATTCTTGACCGTGGATGGCGGCGTTTCAAAGTATGCCAGTCTCCACATTGTGTGCCGTCCCCAATGTGTTGGGATCGAAATTCAGTTTCAGCTCACCGGCCAATACGATCTCTGATATGCAACCGACAATACCGCTGGCATATTTTCTGCGCGTAAAGTAACTAACATCGGGCATTCCACCTGTAAGGAGAATTATTTTCACATTCCGATTATTTTCATGTCCTCATATGAGAATATATTTTTTTGAAATTTTCTTTTTTACTTACCGACATATAGGCCAGTATCTGTATTCAATTGCCGCAATTTACCGGGCGAACGTTGTGTGGGTGATTTCCTGCCATCGACTTCCAAGAAGCCCTCCTGTGAATCTCTGACAAGAGCAAAGATGAACCGATTTAAAATATTATAATGCGGATGGATATGTCACTACACACAAATAAAAAGTCGGTATATTTAACCGAAAAAGACGGTTAAAAATATTCCAACCTTCAATTCGGTTAATCTAACCGATTAGAAATGGTTGGTGTACTTCCTAGTAGGTATAATTACAAAAAGGGTACGTAATTTAACCGACGTGAGAGGTAAGTTTTTCATAAAAATTTGTTGGTTTACTTTTTTAATTGTAAACAATTTTTTACGCTACACATTTTTTTCGTAAGTTACATTCAAAATTTCAGAAAATGCAGTATAACAAGCAAAAAACTCTCTTTGGCTCAGCTCAAGCTGCCTCTATAAGGCAAAACATTCCTAACACGACTGAGAATTCTTTATTCTTTGAATCACAATGATTCAACTGAAGACGCGCGAGTAGTAAATTGCACAAGTTGGTGAAAAATTAAATGTAAGCAAGAATTGCTCTAAAAGAACATACAATTTCTGTACAACAACAATTATTTTCTGCTAGTTGAACTATTTTTTATACCATTTTTTCGGTTAAGCCTACCTACCAGCTCGGTTAAAACATTTACAATTTTCATATATTTGGACGCAACCATTTTTTTTGTGTGTATGTAATTAGAGGTGCAAGTATACAAGTTCAACTTACCTTATAGCACGCACTCGATGCCAGAGGCCATCGCTGACTTTGGTCATATTGAAGCGGATGTCCACTTCGCCCGAGCCCAAGTCATAACGAAAATGCAGATATCTGGCACAAAGAACCAGAAAGAAATATATTCTGAACGCATCGTAAACTTTAAATTGTACATACCCATTATCAATGCCCAGCGAAAGGTAGTCATCGTCATCTTCAGTCGTACCCTGACGCCCAGTCCAAAGTATGACGCCATTGCGCGAATGCGTTTTAATGCGTAAATTCAAATCGATATTGTAGCTGATAATCTGACTCATGGTCTCGGCGTCGTTGTAATGGAAATAGCTGTCCTCGCCCGCAAAGCAAGCGCCAAAATTCTTTCGTACGCCAATGTGACTCTGATGATCGGCAGATAAGTCCAGTTTCTTCAATAGACTCCAATCGGTGTGTGTTTGGGGTGTGGTAGTCTGCACCCCTTCAACTTCAACTTCAATTTCGCTGGATTCCTTGAAACTCTGCACAGGCTCTAGCAGATCGTCATCGTGTTCGTCGCTGTATTCATCGCCAGAATCTTCGCTGTACTCGATTGCGCTGATCACTAAGTTTGGACGCTTGGATGACGATGTTGTGTGACCATTCGGCGTATTCGCCATTATACGTTGCATATCCTCAGCCAATTGCTTCCGGTGATATTCTTCTGTGCCATCATTATCATCGAACAATGATGACTCATCCATTACGAAAGGCTCTGTTTCGGCTTGTGTCTTTTCCGATTCGTCTTCCTCGTCCATGTGCTCATCGAAATGGTCTTCAGTGTCCTCGCGGAAGTTTGGGTCGTTCTCAATGTTATCGTCGAATGTTAAAATATCACTGTCGGGGTTGGTCTGAAAGCTCTCATAGTGCGTGGGCAGTCTACTCAGCTTCCGTTCGAAAGGTGAATGTTTGCTGTGGTAGGGCTCGCGCTGCGGTTTGGTACCGCCATAAGGTTGGTGTTGACCCTTACTTTGGTACTTTGATATGTGTTTCCTTTTATTGTTGTCGTTTTCGGGGTTTCGTTGTGTTTTTGCGTTGTTGCTACGTTGTTGTGACTGTTCATTGTGCCCGAACTTCTTGTGCATGCCATGCACATCACGAAAGATTATATCATCTTCGAAATCCTCTTCCACCTCCTGTTCATTGTGTGCGATTGTGGTTTTTGGTGCACTTGTTGTTGTCGTCGTCGTTGTCCGCTTTGTGGTGGTGCTTGAAGTGGTTGTAGCCTTGGCGGCTCTAATGGGTGGTAATATTGGTTGTGGTATTTTGTGTAGATGATAAATGCCGCGCTCTATATGCTCCTTGTGCATTTTCGTTGGCTGTTTCTTCTTTGCATTCGATTCCTGCACATTAGAATGTTGTTTCGATCCAATGGCTTTGCTCTTGTTCTTCGCTTTGTTCATCTGCAATTCCTCCATTGGCACTTCCGCTGCTTTATTGCATTGCGCAGTGAAGGGACTGCAACGGCATTCATAGCTCTCCATTTGCGGCACGCACTCGGCCAGCGGTCCACAAGGACGGGCCACACAGGCATGCGGACAATTGCCGATATTAGTGCCACCCAATGCTTCCGAAATTATCGATAGCGAATACCCATTGATATCAATCTAATTATAAGAGAGAAGCAAAATACAATACAAAGGAATTTGTGCTGCGTCATTCCAATAGGTAGACAGGGAGGCAAACATGCGTTAAGACACAAGTCACATACCCTCTGAATGCAGCCAACAAAGAAAGGTTTGTATTTTAAGTCCAACGGCAGCTTATCCACATGATTGACTCCGCCGAGGAATAGGTTTGCGGGCAACGATAAATGCCAGAAGCCATTCGAAGAAATCGTCATGACCTCTGGAGACTGATCAACCTGAATGCGGCAGATAAAGCGATTAGAAAAACAATTTAATTTGATGTTCACACAAAATACCTTCAGTACAGCCAAGCGAGCTGTACGAGAGACCTTTATTGTATGCCATTGACCAACAGAGAGAGGATGTTCGCTTCTGTGAATTGCAATTACAAAAATTAATAAATAAATTGTACCTGGTCAATGAAAAACAAACCTAACTACGGCTGGTCCACTACCCAAATCGAAGGTGAACTCCACAAAGCCACTGTTCAATGACAGGGCTATGAAGTCACCATGTTGCTCAGCTCCAGAATATAAAATCAGACCGTCAAGATGTTCGGGCTTCAATATAACCTTAAAATAAAATTTCGATTAATTGGATTGGACGGCAAAATTATCAGTCCAGAAACCTACTTTTAACTCCAGCCATATGAGGGCACTATCGCCCAGAGGGGCATAACGCAAGAAGGACGACCCATTGAAAGCGGGTACCTAGTCAAAAGAGAAATCATAAGATGTCTTCGGAAATTCAATGTTATTTCTACAATCACTACTCACTTGTAAATCCATGCGAATCTCGCAAAGATCTCCAACAAATCCAATGGGGCACAGACAAACTGCACCCTGATCGGAGGGCAAACATTTCCCTCCATGTTGGCAAGGGTACTTGAAACATTTGTCAGTTACACAGTCCTCTATATTAGGTAATACATAATATTTGAATTGGTTTATGTAGACTTTAGAATTATATTATCATCATACGTATATCAAATCCCTTGGTCACATCGCCCAATGGATGCTCCTCAAATCTATATTCATGCTCATTGGCCACAAAACGACGGATACAGCCCACAAACCCATTGAACACAGGCAGGCGTTTTGCCAGACCAGTGATATTGCCAGTGCCGCCTAAAAAGACAGGCTCGCGGAATGTAATCCGAGAGAATAGACCCTAATGAGTGAGAGAGAGAGAGAGAAAGAGAGAGAGATATTAAAATATTTAATACTCAATAATTCATGAGGGCGCTTACATTCGACCGACCCTGCACTTTAGTACCATGATTTAGAACCAACCAAGCATCCCAGCGATGACGATAAATGATCACTGAATTCCATTCGTTCAATAGAATGGTTTCGCGAGAGCGAACACTGCCCACACCGGAGCCACAATCAAACCTGAATATGAGGGGTTTTAGACGTTAGATACGTGGCATTGTTAAGGACCACAAATTGATTTTACCAAAACTCCAGAAATCCTTTGTTGAGCAACAACGCCATGAAGTCACCCGTCAAATCATCTCGTTCGCCACTTAATAAAATGATACCATCAAACGATTCCGGTCGGAACTCAATGCGTATCTGAAATACACTTAACCAGTCAATATGTTCCTTAGGAGAGTAATGTTATTATAATACAACCTGAACATGCTTGTACGCCCCACGTAGGGCTGGAAATGCTATCCAGGATTTCATAGAGAATTTCGGTACGCGTACTTTAATGTCTGTTAAGAATAAACCAAAGTATGATTTAGTAGAATTTCAATTGGAGACGTTTCAATTTGAGCACACCTTCGACACAGTTGTTGCCCGACTTGCCAAATGGGCACAAGCATCTACTACCGCTACTTTCATTGTTATCACACAGACCATCTACGCCGCAATCCAGATTGCACGAATTGCTTCGAATTGGATAAGAGACAGTTGAAAAGTTATCATCATTTGGATTGACAATGAAAATACTCATCATACCTAATCGTTCCTTTAGAGCTTAAAGCATTCACATTCGATATGTTTACATTCTCTGATATTACTTTCATTCGATCTCCCCCGTTCAATGTTGCTGGAACTGTGTTAGTTGTGACAGCAACATTACCATCACCATTTTCGCCATTCCTTCTTTGATTATCTTTCGTTATTGACTTTTGTTTCGAATCAGAATTTTTCGCATTCTGATTCTGATATGTATTGTGACTCAGTGGTCTTAAATTTAATTGATTATTATTGACATCATCATAGATGGACATGTCCTGTTTTGAATAGTAGTCATCCTCGATATTGGCACCATTCATAATTGCTTCGGTATTTGTCACACCCTCCTCCGCATTTGCCGTCGTCGAGGTTGTAGTTGATATTTTCAATGATTTCAAATTCAACTTCTTCGAGTTGATCCTCTGCTTTGCCAAGTTAGTGGGTTTCGTTGCCCCTCCTTGGCCACTATTTGAATTGACTGCTGCGGTGGCCTTTGCTTTGAACTCAGGTACTTCTTGGCTATCGCTAGGCAAATCATGTTCTTGTTCTCGATTGCTGAAATTAATACTCTCCGATGATATGTAATAGTCGTTGAAGTTGTCCTTGTCCTGCTGAGACAAGCGATCCAAATCATCACCAAAGTAGGCCTGATCTTCATCAGAGGCGGACGACATCGACGACAATGCGCCATATTCGCCTCCGGCTGATGATGATGAATAGCCAGATGACAATTGATTGTCGCGTTCGTTATCATTAGCCAACTTGGCGCTGAATGAGGCACCTTTCTGATATAGAACATCCTCATCGGATTTCGAATGTCCATCACTTGTGGAATTGATTACTGTAATTAGTACAAATTGTGAAATGTTGACAATTGCATTGGATCGATTATGTATATTGTTTTTGCTTTTGCTTAGTGGGTGCTTGTGTTTGCCCACATTTACCTTGACAACTGTATCCGTTTTTATTGAGTTCATATCCTTCGATGCAATCGCATTCGTACATGCCATCGTGAATCTCATAGCACAATTGCTCGCATGGACTGGTATGTCCACAATGACCTAAAACGGAGATATTAAGTAGATTGTTAGTCAATTGGTGGAATAAATGCAAGATCTATTCACTCGTCATTGTATTTAATAGTGACTGGTGTAAATGTAGGAAAATATAATATCTTTAAGGAACCGTGTTATGTTATTTTGGTTAGGCTGTCTGTCTCTATATTGGCTAACACAAAAAGCATGAGTCTGGATTCAAACATTATAAACTTTTCCAGTAACAACGCATGCAACAACAACAACAACTCTTTTCTTAAATCAAAGGCCAGATACAACCACAGACGGTCGCGTGAAAACGCTTATGACAGCCTCCCGCAAACTACTGACCGGTATTACGAAAGAGTTACCATGAGATATTGAAGTGGTTTCAGTTCGTCTCACACTAACGACACACACTACGATGCTTAAGCTAGCCTTACACCGTCATTAAATGTCATCATAACAATGACGCTGTGACGTCAAAATGACGTCACCGTATTGTGAATTCAGACAAAATTTCATAGACAGCGAATGAACACCACAATGAAGTGGCACCACGTCATTGTAAGGAAGAAATTTAAGGACCTTGTGCAGGTCGCACAAAACAATCAAATGCTCGTAAATTGTATACTTTTAGCGCATTGTCCTTAGCCTGTAGGTGATAAAGGTGCCTTTAAACCAAATCTGCGCTGGTCAAAAGCCGTTTGAGGGAATTTTTCGAAAAACTTCTTCATTGCTGCCGTGAGTGTGCTTTATATAAGTAATATTTTTGAACAATTGCAAATCGCTTACCAAGAATTTTGATATTTCTATTATATTCCAAATGAAAAATATTGGGTTATATTAGGATGGCGGCTACAATTCTCATACAGCCTTAATCTACTTATAGTTAGTCCAAGAGTACTCAAATTTTAAACAGTTCAGCATGTATAGTAATATTTTAGGCAGCATTTTGAACTTAATTTGATGAAAACCATTGCGGTTTTATAACTATTTATTCCATTTTCCATTAGCAGTCTTTTGTTCTTCGTGTTTCCCTATTGTTTTGGTATTCAATCTGCCCTAATAAATTCAGCAAACAAGCTTCTTGGTTGGAGTAAATATTTCATGTAAAACGTATAAATGGAATCACGCCATCAATTCGGTTTTATGTATAATTCCTTCCCTCTTCCCTCTGCCATATCAGAGCACTATGTGTAGCAACAATGACGTGAGCTCGTCACACTTCGAATATCCATGCATGTCTGTTCCAGCGAAATTCATTTAACGAAATTTCTGTTTTCTATTCATTTCAAATGTCTCCCAATCAGACCAGCAATTTTAAAGTGCTCATTAATGTCACACCATTACACCAATCGAATTGTTGACGCGTCACTACAAATATCATCGAGTAAATCGATTCGGTGCAAAAATTCAATTACCTTGAAAGGCAGCTTCCATAGTAATTTCCGCTTCGGCACTTTTAGCCGTTGCCAAAATAGTCACCAATATAAATCCATGCATCAGCATATTCTTCTTTGTTCTTCTCATTTTTGTCAACGGTGGAATGTGAGTGTGGCTGGTTTTGACAGGGGCGTTGCTGTTGTTGATGATGCCGGTGTGATGTTCTAGCTAATGTTGATAAGGATGATGATGGCGACTTTAAAATTCAACTGCAGGCGAGCGTTATTCCAGGAACACAATCACATTCTTCAAAGGTCCAACACATCGAGCTAATGACGCACACACAACTGTAATATAGAGCAGAACGAAGTTTTAGTTGCATATAGTATTGAAATGCGGTAAATATACTGACGACTAAAGCGCCTATCGAAAGGGCCAAGGAATCTTAAATGAAAGAAAGTTCAGCTCAGCGATTCAGTTGCAGAAGCAAAGTCAATAAATAGTCATGACAACAGCACAGCACACAACAAGAGGCACCACAACACAACACAGCACAGCAAATTCCTACCGTATAAAAGTATTGCAAAAGAACAACAACGAAAAATGGAAAACAAATTCGATTCTAACTTGAACTTGCATATGAATGACGAAAACTAGTACACATCACTCAACGAACTCAGCCATTACACTTGGGAAAGCTATTAAATCATCATTATTAATAATTCCACTTAGTCCTTGCTGCTGCTAGAGCTGCTGGCTCACTGACTGGCATTGTGTTCATGTTTTAATCAATATTTGATGGAGGGCAGGCTCCTAGCAAAACTCTTATTTGCACACAAATTGCCACACTCAACCACGCACACACACACATACATTTGTCAATATTTTCATAAGGCACCACACCGCCGCCACTCAAGTCCTTAACACACACAAATGTCACACACACACATACACGCACAACAAACATAGAAACGCAGAGTCACACACATAAATTCAAATAGATTGACTTAATCAGGAGAAGCATTTGTAATGCTCGAGCAGTAGTACCCTCTCGTATGTATTGCTCGTAACGCTATTAAGTTGAAATTTCAGCAGCACGAAATATTTGCAAAACCTAATGAAAAATTGACACAGTAACCATGCATTTTATTTGCTCACTGACGCATACTGACAGAAAGCCAGCACTTTGAGACCACCCACTACACCCAACCACCCCCCACCCCCCACTATTGTGGAGCCCCGTGTCTGTCAGTATTTCACGGAGGTAAAACAAAGCCGAAAACCACACTCGCGACTCGCGAGTAAAGCCAGAATCAAAACAACAACAAAAATATACATATAACAAAAACATTCATCGCTAGTCGAGAAAGTAGCAAGTCGCGAGTGGCGTTCTTCCTCTTCGTCGCTTAGTTCACAGTTGTATGTTTCTGCTGTGCCACTCCATAACTACAAAAAACATCTCTTCTTCGTAATGTGCTCATCGGTCGTGTATTGTTCCAAAAAGACTTCTACGCCAAGGATGAGAATCAAGAGGACGGCAGCGAAAATGTCTGTGCATTTCATTTTTCATTCGCCTAAAAATTTCATACACACACACACACAGAAAAAAAATACATTCATGGCACCAGCCACACACACACACTCATGCGCTAGTGCGACCCATGAAAAACTGATGTTGTTGCAGTGTACAAATATTGTCTTGGCATTAGAATGTCAACCCGTCTTAACCTCACTTTATGAGGTTCATTCGTAAATATGACGCTATAAAGAAACTATAGCGCCCGGACATTAGACTAAAATCCTTCAATATACCATTCACTGTGCGCTTATATATACCACGCAGTCATTCTTCTATGAAAAATGTAATTTCTTTTTTTCCTAATTTGTTTTTATTACTTATATACTTTTTTGATCTTAATTTTTTTTTTAAATCGCGTGTCTGACTACCTATTCATTAATATCGATTTTTTTCACCTTTCCTTTTATAGACTGCTTCTGTGTGTGGGAATTTTCCTTTTCTGTTGTTGCTCTTTTTCGTTCTTCTTGTTCAGTTTTATTACGATTTTAATGGGTTTCCTTAGTGGGAGTATGATTTCTGCACTACTTTTTCTACCACAAAGTTTCGATGTTTGCTTACAATTACGCTACTACACCTTCGTTTTGCATTTAAAGCTCAGTAAATTAGGCGGCATTCGTGGGTGTGGGCGTGAGTGGGTGCGTGCCTGGGAAGGTGACCTGGGTTGGTTTTAGTGGCATTTCATGCAATTGGGTATTTTAGCTGTTTTTTTTTTGCTTCTTTCTTTTTTACACCATAATTACGTGATTCTAACTTTGGTCATTGTAATGTAGTTTACGTCAAGAGGTTTAGTTTAGATTGTTAGTTATAGGCACTTGATACTTCTTACTAGAAATGCACAAGATACTTGTAGAGAGAGAAATGACAAAAAAAAATGCCTCATAACTAAATACACTTGAAGAAATATAGGTCGCAAAAGGTTTACACTGAAACAACTTTCCCGTGTATGTTAATGAAATTATCCAAAAATACATTTTTTATCATATAGATCTGCTGTCTGTATGGTACTAAAACCTACATCATCAGGGGTCTTGAGTTGAATGAAATATCTGTATTTCTTTAGAATTTGTCTACTTGACAAATGCAACAATTGGCGAAAAACCATTCGTTACAATGTTTGCAATTTGAAATCAATTATACGATAAAATAGAATAATGACTTAAGTTGTATTGTACAACGGACACAGATTTATGTACATCTTATGGTATGTTCCAGTCATTTGATAAATAAATCTCATTAGCGTTGTTCTAGAAATACATTTAATTGCATGAGGTTGAAGTGGAATTGAAAATAAATTTGTTAATGTAATTGAAAATTAGGTGAGGAAATACACATGTACTTACAATGTACATAGCAACTCTGACCTAAAGCAAGAAATCGAAATTAAACTATAGTTCTAAACCAGTGCTCGGCACTGCATAGCCTCGCGAGGCCGACATAACCAAACCAACTCCTTCGAGGGAAAAAAATGATAAATCCAAAATTTGGGATCCTTAGCTTTCTTCTAGCTCCTGCACTCGTGTTTACAAGAAAAGAGGACGGACAGACGGTCAGACGGATAGGGCAAACCCCAGCTAGGGTTTTACTCCCACATACAATACTATCATCCCACAAATATTTGGTTGAGTCCCTAGAAAATTTGCCTCAAATTGTTGCACAGTGTTATTATTATTCGCAACTTAACATAAAATAAAACTAGAGATCGAACTATTTTCAATGCCGAAACTAAAAGCCCCAACACAATATGAACTGAGACATAAAAAACAAATTGCTATCCGGACTTTTAAATATTTCCAAACGCATGCAGAAAAAAAAAGACTAAAGAGACTTACAAAATGTTCACTTCCCTTTTTCGGCTTTGTATGGGATCCCCTCTTAAAGAAAACGTGTTAATGAAATTTGAAGTCTCTAAAACAGACGGATATGGGTACATCAGTTCAGTTTTCGATGCTGATCACGAATATGCACTTTTCCATACCGGTTACGCCTTATTATGGGCGTTACATGTTTTGTGTCAAAGTTCATATATCCTACCACAGTATACTGTGTGGGGAATTAATAAAAGTTGCGTACCAAATATTCTAGTTTCATAACTAGATTCTTAGCATGTTCATACGAATCTAAAGCCCTTTGCAATATTCATGTAATTACTGTGATTTCAATTGCAATATTAATTTGCAAGCATTACACTAAATATCGTAGGTTGTTTGTATGTATGAACGCAAGTAAAACCATACCATACACGAGTATGTCACTTTAGAACTTCATATTAAAACAACTGCCTGCCATCCATCCATGGCGCTAAATGCAAGTGAGTCTCAAGCAAAAAATCGTTAAAATAATTATCCATAGATGGCATTTATAAGGTAAATGGAGCAAAACTTTTTGGAACACTTTGAGCACCAGCAAATTACACACTTCACGTACACCTTCTTGCGAATTCGATACGCGTCCGTAGACCGTATATTCCGTATTCCAGTTGTAAACGTACACTCGTATTCGCACTCGAATCCGTCGTATGTGGGTCTCTGAGGGTCTATGTGTTTTATTTGTATGAATGTGCACATATAATGAAAGAAATGTTCGCTGCTTTTATTTCTTTTATATTTTCTTTTAATTTATTACAAATTCACAGGTGCGTATATTGCTTTGCCGTGTCAAAGTACGAACAAAAACAAGGCAAACAAAAGTTTAACAACAACAACGACAGCCACTAGGAGCCCGAGCAGCGACGAGCGACGACTCAAACAAACCACTCTGAGGGAAATGAGCGTATGTGGGTGGCTATGGTGTTTACGAGGCCGAATGACTGCTGGGCCCTGTTCTATATGTATGTTGGTGGTTCGTTCACAGCGCGGCGGTCCGCACTTGTGTCTGCTCCCACACAAAAGAACACCCTTCGACTTTTCGCTACTTTATTCGTTTCGCTTAAAACAACGTAGAATCAAGACGAAGACGAACGAGCAGAAGAAGAATACAAAAAAATTGCCTCCAATGTTGCCTTCACTATTATACCACTTTCACACAATTTTCATTCAGTGGAAAAAATTTCATTTATTTTTTCTACCATTTCCGCACAAACATTTTTACTCACTTTTCACGATTCTTCAATGCCTATACTCTATCCGCACAATTCTCACATTTCAATTATGATTTTACATTAATAATTTCCGACCACGATAAATTGCATTTTTTCCATTTATTAGCAATAATATTTTTTCACCATCACATTGCTCTTCAAATGTCCGTACCGTTTTGCAAAAATTGTGAAAAATATATATATATGTATGTATTTTTTTGGTGGTATCCTGTATAAGGATTCCAATGCGAACCAGCGAGCGTACAACGAACGTACACTCTAATTGACGGGAGACTATCGAA
The DNA here is from genome assembly GCA_951394025.1 of Heteromyza rotundicornis. NCBI lineage: Eukaryota > Metazoa > Arthropoda > Insecta > Diptera > Heleomyzidae > Heteromyza > Heteromyza rotundicornis. The sequence continues at coordinate 3,715,977 of OX596011.1, forward strand.
TCGAAGCTTATTGAACGAGCCAACAACCGTAGCTGGATTTCGTTGCCGTTCGTTTTCGTACTGGCACTGTTCCTTTAAAGTAGCAAACCGTCAGAATCTCTCCCTGTAAGTGTGTTTGTAATGAACCGACAGTTAGCTTATGACAATTACTGTGTAACATGAATATGTTAGCTCTCTCCTTTTCGTTGTGGATAGCTTTATACCTTTAGAGAGTCAACATGGATGGATGTCCTCTTCGTCCTTTTAGGCATATGTTCAGTTGGGTGACTCACCGAGAGTTACCATACATACATTATTCATTAAACGACTCTCTAAGTAAAATTGGTATTGTCGAATTTTCATAATCTAATGCACAAGTGTGCTATGTCGATTTCATCAAAATATTTCAAATTGTTATATTCTGTATGGTAATGGATTTTTATTTCCTTTTTTTTTTTCTTTTATTTATTTCTTTTATTTATCCGGTTTATACAACTACTGTTGTTGTAGTTATAAGCCATAGTAGTCTATTATATTTATACAACTTCTTCGCAGGAATCCAACACTACCAAAAAACTCAATTTCCATGACGAGGGGCATAGCACGAAGGTGCATCAAAGCATCGATATAAACGATAGAAGGTTTCTAGTTCACTTAGTCGGTAGCGCTTCAAACTCCTTTAAATCATACCATCTCGCATTCCGTAAAAAATCATTATTTGATGTCAGTTTTTATCATCTTCATAATTATTATACTACAATTCAGGCAATTTGTATGACTCTGCATTGCAAATTGGACCAGACAAACTAACTCATTTCGTTAACGATTTTTCAGAGTAGTTCTAAAAAAATGTCGAGCTATTAACACCTCTGGCAACACTCTAATGAATTTCTCTTACAGTAAATTCAAATTCAAAACATACAAGTTGTATGAGTACTTACAATCTGAGAACGTCCATCGAACAGCGACTGCGCGAAACAAGGTGACACAGCAGAGCCACAACAAAGAGCACTCAACATCATCATCATCAATATCAACGACAACGACAGCAACACCACCAACAAACAGTAGTATTCTTCGATTGCCACAGCATTGCTCCGAAGCAACAACAAGCGAAACACAAACTTCAACCTTAAGTTCTTTTTCGAATGGATGAATTGTGGGTAACACATACTACACAAGTGTAGAACCACAACAGCCATCACCACCACCAAATGGGACCAACTCACAGGACATGAACCCATAATAAACTGCACCATAATGACACAGGCAGCTGATCAAGTTGCAAACAAATGGGAGGACGAAAGCAAAGCAAATAAGTAGAAGATAAAGTGTAAAAACAGAAAATGGTTTCAGGTTGTGTTCGGGTTGCATGTTGTGTCAAAGGACGAATTGAAAGTGTAACCGAAAGACGCACACACAGAAGTCAGACAAATGGGCAAACATACTCAGAGACAAGAGAGACAGGCTATAGACGGTAGTCCCGTTTAAGGCAAACAGAAAATTATGCAGTTAAATTGACATTTTATGTGACAAATCAATGGGGGGCTCTCATACAACGCACAACAGAACGAAAGCGTAAACAGTAGTAAAAAAAGTGGAAAAACTGGGGGACACTTTGAATTTCTTTAGGGGGCAATTGATACTTTTGTAATAAGGAAAAATTAAAACTTGTGTGACAAACTGAAGCCGTTCTATGACATCAACTGGAGGGTCGAGCATGTGAACAGCCAAATGGAATAGTGTTAAATGACACACTCCAACACACACACACACACCTGAAAATTATACAAAATACACAGCAGAAACATTAGGAAATGAGGCATTAATCTTCTGCTCCATTTTGTGAATGGTGAATGGCAAGCAAATATTGGAATACCACTTAAATGTTAGCATTTTGTAGTGGGTAAAAGTGCATAGGAATGGTTAGTTACTGGCGTGTTATAGAGTATACTTATGAATTCTTGGAACTCGAATTGTTATGGCAATGTTAGAAGGAAATCAGACATTATTGTACATAATATCATTCAGTATTTCTGAATTAATGGTTGACCCCCCACAATGATTCAATTTCATAACAAAAAGCGGTTGTTATTTGCTGTATATTTACATGGACATTCACATGATATTTTAAATGTATGAGGTTCAGATTTTCTTTTTGTTAATCTACTCAAGTAGCAGAAGAGCATTTATGTAGTAAACAAGCGCCAAACTATTTAAATGATTATTGCAGCTGCAAGAAGAATTGCATTGCAGCTCCTGTTGCATACAGTAGCAGCCGTCTTCATTGGGCCAAGACATCATCACGGCCATATTAGACCAATTTAAGAATTCAGTGTAGCCAAAGAGACCGCCGCATATGACATCTGAAGGGGAATACATGAATGTTGTGTTCGTGACATGCAATTCAACATCAAAACATCTACTCACTTTGTTCCAAATATAAATCTCTAAACCGTACAGGAATCTTCGAATCGCGTATAACATTTTGTTCACGATATGCCTGAGTACATTTCTCACTTGACAATATTTCATAGGCGGCCTCCGAGCCGAAACTTCTCGAACAAGTGTGGTGCATGAAAACATACAGAAGTAATATTCTGAAATTCAAGCAAGAAATTATTCCATTTTGTACTCAAGCAAACACCAAAATGATTCACATACTGATGCATACGATGATAACCGAATGTGGGCAAATCTGAGGTTATTGCTTGCATGCAGTCATCACGGAGATTACACTTGTCCAGTGTCACAATGGCGGCCAGACACAAGTCTTTTATGCAAATAAAGGAATGTAACTTTTACTTTTAAATACGCGTATGTGCTGAAGTGTGTTTACCAGACAATGTACTATTCGGTATGCCAGTGCCCACCAGTTGATCGTAATCATGTGACAGTGAATTGTACTCCAAGTGTTTGTCAATGTGGCGCTCTTTCAGCACAGGCGGTATTAGTAGTACATCTCTCTGGAATACATTCTCCAAAACTGAATGAAGAATATAATTATTTTTCATCTACAAAATACATATTAGGTATAAGTACAAATTAATTCCAAACTTACTCTGCTTGTGTGTCTTTTGGAGTTCCAAAGAGTCGGGCTTTTGTAAAATTAAATTTAATTTTTGCATAATATGGAAGTACAGTTGCTCTTCGTAACGTGTAGGCTCGTAGAAACGCACCTTTTCTGTATATTTTTTTTAAATGTCTTAAGTATTTATTTAATTCTTAATTATATTTAACTGAAACATTCATTGTACTCACGTTTTATTAAAAATTCGCCCAGTAGCAACGTAAATTTCACGTTTATATCCAGACCTGGACTCTGCTCCAGTTTATCCAGCATTTTTAGAATTTTCTCTGCCAAATCCACTTTTGTTGGCGCAGTCTGTGGTATCCTAGCCGTTTCGCCATTTTGTACAAATTCTAAACAAGAAAGTATAAAATAAAATTTCAATAAAAAAAATGTCTTTCTTCCTTGAAACAACATTTCGCTCGAAGGACTTCTTGTTGTCTGATTGCCTTTGGTAACTGTAACAATCGTCTTCATGGACTTTTACTTCTTTCAAATCAAATGTTGCGATGATGATAAATAGACAAGCATTATTAAATTGTCTTGCAAGACGTTTCAGAAACACTTGGAGAACTTTTAATGGAATAGCAATTTTATTTAATTTCATTGTGTTTTTTTAGAAATAGAAAAAATATCCTTGACTTCACACTTATTTATGTATATATCGATAGCACTTCTTTAGACCCCCCCAAAATTATAACTATAACGACCATATTTTGAACTGCCACGCTCAAAATCAAAAAACCCAGTTCGAGTTTTTTTTTTAGCCGTGGGTGCATATGTGATATGTCAAATTAAACAGACGTTTTCTTAAAGATGAAGTAATTCATCGTAAATATATACAGGCAAGCAATGGGATTTTATAAATCTATAGTATCAGAACCAACCTTTTGGAAATTTGAGAAACACAATTGCAATTTTTTCAAGTGTATGCAGAACTTATGTTCATTTGTCACAATAAAAAATAAATCCTCTGCATACTGTTTCAATCGCGCTTGATTGCTTTGCATCTAAATAGATTATAGCAAGGATTATGTATGTCAGCAGAAACACCGAACGATTCCTCAATAAGGTGGTTCTAAAAATATCTTCAACTTGAGTCACAAGAATTAAACACCCATGAAAAGAATGAAAAGTAAAAAAAAAGCTATTAGATATTAAATCCTTTACAAAAATGTAAATTTTGTATGACTTCTCCTACACACAAAAATCTAACCGAAATTGAACGATAAAAGCGTTCAATGTGGTACGATGATAGATGGGGGAGATTTTTTTCACGGGTATGTTGTAAAGTTTTCAGTAAATTTGTGAAAAATTCACATTTAGCCATAAGTTGTGGTAAAAGATCTTACAATAACAACTTTTTGGATTATTTTTATGTCATATTTTGAAGATTTATTTCAACAATTTTTTTTTCGGGAGTATACTACCTACAAACAACGGTTAAGAAATTCAGGTTTTTATACCTACTTTTATTTTTGTGTGTACCTCAGGGTGCTTCTTTTTTCAAAGTATTAAAATTATGTGCTGCCCTTAGTCCAATCATGGTAATTAATGTCTATTTAAAATTTGAGCCCAATCGGACAATATTTAGAGGTCGCTATGATTTTACGATTTTTCAGGTACAGTTCTGTGGCTTCCCGGCATAACCAGTTAAGTTCACATTTTTTCGAAATCGAGTTAGCACCGGAAATCGTGTCCTTATAGAATCCTCCTTTGAACAAAAATAGCATTCGTATGTTTCCGCCACCAATTGATTGGGAATCGGCACACCAAAAACTCAAATTTCTCCCATTTTCCCGGCATAACAAGTTAAGTCCAATTTTCCCAACATAACCAGTTAGTTTCCCATGCGGCATGGAAATGATAGTGTAAATAGACTCTTATGGATTTTCGGTGCAACATTTTCTATCCCGTTTTCACTACCGCAGTTCCTATTAGCTCTTTGTCAGATTTTTCGTCAGGGAAATGATAGTGTAAATATGCTCTAAACAATTCTGTGACGAAAAGCAATATCACTTAAGTCGACTTAAGCATGAATTGAAATAGACCCTCTTCGGTATTCTGCTTAAAAATACGAAACTTTTTTTGTCTTACATGATTTTTAAAAAAACATCTAGAAAAAGTTATGAAGACTTTTCTGAAACAATTTTAAAACTACTCAATACAAAAATTTTTACAAAATGGTGAATAACTCGAAACTGTATTTTTCGGCTTAAGTGATTATTGCATATCTATATCCACACAAGTTCGCGAACAGAGCGCTTACACCGGCCGATGATTCTAAAACTCCCAAGGTGGTAACAGTAAATTGAATCTACTTTCATCTCACTCTCGCTTACAATACGTACTTTTTTTTTTTTGGTAATAAATTTATTTCTTAATGACGTTTAGAAAAAAAGAGTATTTTGAGTTTCGATAAAAACCGTTTAGAAAAAAGAGTATTTTGTGTTTCGATAAATTTGCCGTGGTATTTGTGTCTTCGCTACGATAGATTTGCCGTGTTTCGATAAATTTGCAGTGGTGTTCGTCTTCGCTACGATAGATTTGCCGTGTTTCGATAAATTTGCCATGGTGTTTGTCAACATGGCAATACTGTCAAAAAAAAAACTCACGTCTCATTCTTAGTGACGGGCTGAGTCAATACTTTTGGGTACCCAATAGTATATGATACTTTTTTCTCTGTACTCGATACTTTTTATTCGATACTGATTACATGAAGCATTTGTATTGAACAAATTCTTTTTGGCGCATATTTTTATGGTGACGCCAACATGTAATTTATTTGAAAGCTCTTTTTATACATGTATCACAAAGCTCCTTGCAAAAATTGCATTTGGCCCTGTCGTTATCAATTGGCGCAAACTGTAGCAATACTTCACTTCTTTTTCGGCATTTAAAACAATGAGTGATATATACAACTTTGAGTACTAAGTATCGAATACTTTTCGAAGTAATCATTCAATGAGTATGTAAAAGTCAAGTATCGAATACAAAGTATTCGATGAGTACTTTTTGGTCCATCACTACTCATTCTAAGTAACAACCGTCAAAATAGTTGCAAAGACAAAAAGCAAATGAAAAAACTGGCAGCAGACAAAAGATGAAAATCACGAAAATATTTCGAAAATAGTCCATTCAAGTTTTTAAATTCATCAGTTCAGTACGTCAAATTTGATAATTCGTGGGCAGATCAGGATAATTTCATCATTCGCATGTGTGTTCGCTGGCTGAGTGAAAACAAATTCAATTGAATTGTACGGCCGTCGTGTAATCGCTGGCACCAGTCACCAGCAAGAAAATATAATTCAATACGCATTTGATTTGGTTTAGAAAAAAATTAAATTTCCACACTCAAATTCCAAACGCAAGTTACGAGTTACGAAAGTAAAAACACCAAATTTCTCAAAATGTCTGAGAACAAAGAGGAAATCTTGGCAAATTTTCAGGTAAATAATCGAGAGATCTTCAACGCAATTGTGTGTTGAGAATGATGTGGGAGAACAAGAACCCTTTGTGCGTGTTTTATGCCACACGCTTTGTGGTGGTCTTCGCAATTCGAGTTATTGGTGGAAAATTTTAAGGAAAATCATGAAAGAAATTGTTCTTAGTTTTGAGTTAGAATGTTGGGCAAATGATATTTATTTTCTTTTTGCTATGATTAAGAATGACACATCACTTTTGTAATTCAATTCGCGAGTTGTACGACACACAATAAATGAAATTTATATAAATCGTTACATTTTCCTATGATTCCGCAGAGCATTTCTGGAATTGACGATGTGGGAGAAGCCTTTTCCCATTTAGAGGAGACAAATTGGGATCTGATGGTTTGTCCACAATATGTTTGCCAAATGTAAATAATTTGTAATTAAATTTTCCTATATAGGCTGCCATTCAACGCGTCATTCCACAGGAGGATCCTCCGCAGATGGACTATGTGATGCCACCGCCGTCATTTAGCGCCAGTTCCTCAAGTCGCGCCGCAACTGCTTTAAATAATTTTTCCACAGCAGCAGGTTCGTCAACGAATTGTACTCGTTGGGATACAAACAGTGCTACGGCTGAAAGTGCATTTGTTCCAGGTGAAAATTGAACAATACTGTTATACTTTTTGATTGATAAAAAATTTGATTATTCATTGGAATAATTAAGCTTTAATTAGTTGATCATTATAATTTTTTAATTTAAATTCGGATTCTTTTGACTAATTATATCATAATCTGCAATATTTTTCCGAAGAATTTTTATTAATTTAATTTAATTAGCTTTCTGACACCAGTCTGAATTTAAATACTTTGCATGACGACAACAAGTTCTTTATTCATCAATTTACATATTTAATTTTATGCAATATTGAATCTTTCTTGGTCATTTCAGTTGCATCCACATCAGCAGATGCTGATATTATCGATCTCACATCCGATATTGATTTAGACCCCACAAAGCATAACGATGTCAAAACACTAACCTTCAACATACACTTTAATCAACAAGTTTACACAATACGACTGCCGTCTAATGCCACTGTTGGTGAGTTGCAAATCAAATGAGTTTTAATGTGGATTTTCCCTAATTTGTCTATACATTTGCAGAACATCTGAAAAATAAAATTGGTGATGCCACAAAAGTGCCACTGTGCCGCCAGGCAATCCGGGGATGGCCGCCAGCGAAATTACACGAGGCACAGAAATCGTCCACTCAACTGTGCACCTTGGGCTTGTCGCTGGAGAATGAGCTTATTTTAATCGACCTGACCGAAGAGGGCTACATGGACGTTGAAAAGTATGAAAATATCTAAGAAACAAAGGCATACGAATAATGAATTTTCTTCTAATCACAGCGATGAGATTACACGACGCTTGGAAAAGAAATTCGCCTTGACCATTGTGGAGCAACCGAGCGGCAAGCAAATACAATTGAGCTTGGCTGGCCGCACAACCATACAAGAGGTCAAGACGAATGTCTACTATGTTAGTGATATACCGGTAAGGCATCAGGAGTGGACGGGTTGGCCCATTGGATGCGACAATAATTCAACGTTAGCGGTACGTATTTCCACAGGAAACGGGCATGTCTTTCAATGAAATCATTTTCTCTCCATTTTGTAGCAATCTGGCATTGAGCTGGCGCATAATTTCATACTACGCAATGCAGCGGATAAAATTCAAAATAATTCCAAATCATCGACAAGCGCAAGGGCCAACAAGTATGGTTTTTGTTGAGATACTTCTATTTGTATTCGCATTATTTCAATGTTTATTCCACAGCGCTGTGGCCATTGACACCGACAGCTCGGCAGATGAATTTGAGGACGCTTCGGATTTCAATGCATGCGAGGAGTTCTTTACCGATTCACCTCCGGTGCAGCCGCCAAGTCGCCACTTAAGTATGTTTATTTAATTGAGTTTAATAAATTGAAACTTTTAGAATAATTCTGGCATGAGGATAATGCCTTAAAAGAAAACCGCTCCAATAGAACCTCTGACATAAAAACTAGCAAATGCAAGGAGCTTTTTTCAACAAAAAAATTAGTTTTTGAAAGAACTAATGCAGGAAACTTAATTTTATTTTAACAAACTATATTTAAACAAAATCGATAATATCGTACAAAAAAAGAGACCACTACTGGCAGGAAAGTTCACTCGCTTTATGCATAGAGCCTAATTTCCTCATCCGAGATATGTTTTGACTGACGAACAATGCAATAGAATGTAATAGTTTTTTTATAACGAGTTATCTTTTTTTTTTTTAATGGAAAGTACCCAACAATACCGATGACGAGACTACAGGTTCAAGGCAATTCGTTGACAATTATGCTCAACGTTTTGGTGAAACACATCCCGAATTCTTTACCGGCAGCCTAGAGGATGCCCTCAAAGAAGCTTGCCACAAACCAGCCAGAGAAGTGCGTAAAGTAGACATAATTTTATTGCTCCCCCATGACGACTCGTCGTAATTTTTAATGCATTTTCCCAATTTCAGCGCAAATTACTGGCCATCTATTTGCATCACGGCGAGAGCATACTCACGAATGTATTCTGCGACCATTTGATGAAACATGAGAGTATTATGCAAACATTCGCGCAGAATTTCATACTTTATGGTTGGGACCTAACATTCGAAAGCAACAAACATTTGTAAGTTAATTCAACTCAGAACGAGAGGAAATGTTGAGCAATTATTTCCCGATTTCAGATTCTTGTCGTCTGTCACCGGTTGCGTGGGCAATACAGCATCGCTGACTGTGCGCAATATTCCCACAGATAAGTTGCCATCGATTCTGGTAATTGGTAAAAGTCGCTTGTCGGGGCGCACGTCATGCGAGGTTCTATCTGTGATTCACGGTGAGTGTAAATATCAATTTAAAGAAGAAGGACATTCAAAATTGCAAACATTTTTACAAACTATGTACACATATTGCAGGCAACGTCGGCTTGGATGACTTGCTGTCGCGCCTCATCGAAGCTGTTGAAATGTACACGGAGCATTTACAGGTCGAAATACGCGAGGAGGACGAGCGTGCCGCTCGCGATCAAATCAAAGTCGAACAGGATATGGCTTATCAGGAGACATTAGAAGCCGATATGGCCAAGGATGCTGCTAAAAGGCAAAAGGAGGCTGCCATTGCCGCTGAGCGACAGCGTGTCGAGTCGGAGAAGGCTGAGGAAGATGCACGACGCGAATCAATACGATTAGTTGTGAGTAGAAATCAATAACACCGTTAGGCAAATTGGTCCCTTTTAGAATAATTCTGGGCAACGGATATGGTCTTAAAAGTAAATACAACCTTTAAAACGGAACTTGCACAATTCCAAAAATGCACACATTTAATTCTAATTACTTTAAGATAGAGTGTGTCTTGTTGCCTGGTCGCACTTCATTGATTAGATTAGTTTTTTAAATTAACTTAATTTCCTTGAATCAAAGCTTAAGACACCATCCGTATTCCAGAATTCTTCTGGTTGTGTAATTCGACATTTTAATACTAATATTTCTGTGCATACTTTAAGGCTGAGCAATCATTACCCAAAGAACCAATCGAAACGGAAAGTGACATCACAAAGATACGCATTCGAAAGCCTACTGGAGATTTTCTAGAACGGAGATTCTACACACTGAACACGTTACAAGTAAGTTGTAAAAAATGAGCCTAAAAAAAAGTGGTCAAATAAAAAAAATATTTAAAACAACCACAAAAAAAAAAACAAAACAAATGGGTAAATTTCTGAAATGAAAAATTTGGGTTAAATTTAATTTTTATTTTGGCCCAAATCTGTAATATGAAAGAAATCCAAAAAAATTTAAAAACTATTTGGCAGTCTGTTCTATTTTTTAACAACCACAGTGTAATTTATCTCTTACGAAAAAGGGATTTGAGTTTTGCCCACTGACTAGACGGTTTTCATAAACCAATTAAATTTTTCTTCTTCTTCCCTTCCTTAGGATTTGCTCAATTATGTTGCTGCAAATGGCTTTCTCATCGACGAATTCAAATTGATTTCCAGTTGGCCACGCAGAGACTTAACTTCAATCGATGCTGGTCAAACGTTGCAAAGTCTGAAATTGTTCCCGCAGGAAACAGTCATACTGGAAGAACGATGATTTTGAACATCATGGCCCACTTGCGGAATGAAGTTGTCGGCATACATTACATATATAGCAAGAAATTCACTTTAAATAAATATTAAGATTTTTCATAAACTTCATTTTCTAAATGAAACAACAAAAAAACAAAAACTCCAGCAAACAACAGAGTACATCATCCACATAGAATGCAAAAACTAAATTGAAATGGCAATTATCTGGCGTGGTATTGGCGAAGATGATAACGAAACAAGATATTATCACATGCCCCCATACAAAATATGTAAGTTATAAATTAAATGCAAATTAAAAAGAAAAAAAAAGTTAATAAAACAAAATTATCAAAGGCTAAGGCGAACAAAATTAAACCGTTTTCAATATAATTTTTTGAAATGACTGACACATCATGACTAACGCTAATAATATATAAGATTTTATATCTTGTAGCGTGAGGATTACATCCTTAATAAAGAAATGAATAGAAAATCGAATTTGTAGAAAAGATGAAGGACTAAACGCGGATCACTTCTCAATTTATGTATAAAACTTTTATTTGCATTAATAAGTTACATATTTCAATTGGCTTAAATGCTAAATTACATTATTAAGTATAGACTCCGTTCACTTACGATTATATACATACAAATAACAACGGACGAAATTTAAAAAAAAACTTTACATAAAATACATTGGAGGGAGTATTTGAAATACAACAAAAAGTTGTTAACATTGAAAATAGCACTTAAAAAAATATTCCAAAACGAAATTTGAGCAGTTTTTGAGCCACGAACTCGATTTGTGAAAGTTTTTGAATAACTGATGGTTGTGAATTGTGCTGAGCTCATTCGTTTAGTTTTGATTTGACACTTTTGAAGGTTTCCTCGATGGGTGCCAGCACAACAATTACAATCAGAACGATGACGAACAGTACCAAAACAACGGAGTAAACAGCCAGCAGACCTTTGCGGAAGCCAGCATACTGTCAATAGACAATTTGATTAGATTTGAAATGGAATGAAATGCATTTGCTGCTCGCCACAACTTACCGGCGCATCCATTTTCCGTTCCATTTTCATGCCACTCCGCATACCATGATGACCCACATCACCCATTTGGAAGGTATTTACACGCTGAGCCTGATGGCGATCGGATGTACAGCCCGCAATCTGCATACACAAGAATATCTTCAATATTAGATTGGGGCATAGCAATTGTTTGTTCGCAGCACAGTTAACCACACAAATTAGTACCCAAAATGAAATGTATTTTATTCACGCTACTAGTTGCAATATACACGTATTTACAGCACTCAAAAACCCCAAACCCACACAGGTGAATGAAGCTATCAAATGGTTCGAAACCAAATACCCACTTGAACCATTTACCAAATTATACTTACTGAGTACACTAAATGCACAATCACGTGGAACACCACGAACGCCACTAAAATCCAATCCATCCATTCGGGCAACTCAGCCTTGGCCAATTTGACCGCAAAGAAGATGGTAACAACTGCAAAAGAGAACGCCCCCCCCCTTTTACTTCATAGAACTTTAATAAATTTTACAAAAAAGTACTCACTTGCCAGAATATGGGCAAGATTGCCCCCCAGCCAATGGGCCCAGTTGAAGAAAGGGCGATTCTTGGAGTTTGGTGCTGGCCTGAACAGAGCACCAAGCGGTTGTATGAAACACAAAATTGTGGTAATCAGACCAAGTATAGCGTGAGGATTGCGTTCGGCAGACCAATCGCCAATTTCCACAAAAATGATAACAAAAGCAGCGATCGTCAAGGACCAAGTAGTGACCATGCAAATGCGATGCCACTGGAAAAAAAAAACAATTGATTTTTTGTGCACTAACCATAAATGCATTGTTCTTCAACGCACCGCAAACCATTGATCTTTGCCGCATGTCTGACTGCCCACCCAAGTCTGTTTGAAATAGCGCGCCAATAAGATGCCCAACGATGTGGTACCGATCCAAGCAACCACCATAAAAGCACCATGCAAACGCAGCAACAATGTAGAGGAACCTTGTAGGTCTTGCACCACAGCCAAGTTAATTGGACTGCCCGAAGGTATGCGCCCGATATCGTGGTAGCCCGCACCATTTTCTGCAAATTGAAAAAGTTCACAGACAAATGGAAGACAAACTTCGGTTGAGGAATCTTGCCTTTGACACTGGAACCAGAAGCCAGCAGCAGATGGTATTTATTGTTGATAAGGTCGAATGTTCTGCCCTGCACCTTAGTCACTGCATCACGTTGCACCTTGCAGTAAATGACGCCATCAATAAAGGAGGATTGCAGGAGACGGGCCGTATTTTGGGGCTGAGAGTTGCGATTTCGAGCAATTAGAAGAGCGGCGGAAATTTCATTTGTTTCATCTTCAAAGCCCACTTACCACACCAGCTCTGGTCGCACCGTAATTCGGCGGTCCGGAAGTATAGGAGGAATACATATTCACACGACCATTTTGTGGTATACATTCGATGACCAAGTCATCGCCCATTTTGTTGTCCTCGGAGAGACCCAGCGCCACATACGCGGGAGAATCTTGAATTGAAAATTGCCCATTTAATTATAATTCTTTGATTGGTTACAAATTGGCCACTTACTCGGTCCCGATCTCAATTCGAATTCGTAAATGTCACCACGCACTGTTACGGCCGATATCGATTTGCAGGACTTATCCTTCAAGCAGCCGTCGGGAAAACCAAAACAAGTCTTACTACGGCCGCACTCCGTATAGAAAGGATCGTTGGGCTTGGGCGTGGTGATTGCTGGCTCCAGCGACGGTATGTACGGCGGACGTGTATTGTTGAGTGGAGGACGTGTGCCTGGTTGGCCAGTCGGTGCAGCGTCACGCTTAACGACTTGCACCGGATTCGATGGAATGCCTACCCAGAATGAGTCGTATGCTTGGGCCACGGTTGAACTGGAATACAAACATTAATTGATCTGCTCATAGTTATTACAGAAATATTCGAATGGAAGCTCACTTGAAGATAACTTGTCCCAGGAAATTAACTGGCGACTGCCACTCTAAACTGATTTCTGGCTTTGGGCCGGGATTGCTGTGTGTGGCCGAGTTATTTACCGAATTTTCGCAATTCATCAATTTCGCGCGGCCATCCGAAGAAGGATTGAATTGACCAATCTAAAGAAGAAGAAAAAACAGAAAATTGAGATCAATATTTATTTACAATTTCGCTTTGTTTTGACTCACAATTTGATATGGTGGATTTCTATTGCGCGCTTGAATCATGAAACCGCCAAAATTCAATCCGGCCGGCACGCCCACAATGTCCACACGCATCGTCTGACCCTGTCCGATGACGGACGATGATGTTTCTATCCGAAACGGTGGCACCGAATTCGATGGCGGTATACCGCCCGCATGAAACGGCAGCATGGTGTCGCACACTGTTTCCGGCGCACCTTGAGGTAAGCTCATAATCGGAGTCCATGATATGATTTGCAGAACGACCAGTGTGGGCAAAATTAAGTTTTTGCAATGGGTAAACATTACTTTTTTGGTTTGTTTTTTTCGTTTGTGCGCGAGTCTGAAATTTTTAATATTACACTGAGATTAATAACTATAAAGTCTTAGATATCCTACATTGAGCTACATCACGAACTCGTGGGAAAATGTATCGACTGAGTTACGACAGTTCGTGAAATTGAAGACGGTCATATCCTTAGGAAATATTAGGGATGTTAATATAAAACTTCGTGTGATTACAAAGCTTGGTTCAATCAACCCAAAGAAATACCTTCTAGTTCTATGTAGTACCTGAACATGTTGATTTTATTTATTGCTGACGATAAAAGCTACTTGCATGCACAAGCAATCTCAACAAAAGAAGTCACTACAAGACGTTTTTTCCTAGTTTTTATTTTTAGGTAATGCATGTTATGTTGATGATAATTTCGCATGATACATACAATGTGCGCACACACTTCGGTGCTTAAATCAAAAGATAATTTTTAATTACTTTAGCATAAATAATTGCGCTTTTGTGTGTCATTGAAGTTTGTGTCGTTTTTCGAGACCCAGCACAGCACTGCTTCCATGACATGTGAACAATATTGTACAGACTTTTAACTATTAATATGTGCTGAAGAGTCTGCTTGTCAGTCGGCTTCTTTTTCTTTTGTTATTTTCTTCTACGATCTGCCAAGATAAACAAAGCGTTTGATTGTAGCAAGCTAAAAAAAAGTAACTAACAACATACAATACATATCAGCCATCATCAGAGGAGAAATATTGCCGTGATTCACGTGCCCGCAGCTCCTAATAGTTGTGGCGGCGGCGCTTGACTTGCTTTTTGAGCTACTTTTTAATTGTTAGTATTTCCGCTGACTGCAATTACTTCATCGAATGAAGTTACGGTCTTTTGGGGAAACATTTAACTATCCTACGAGTGGAGCGGAGCGGAGGGGCCCTAATTGTTTTGTGTTTCACATGAAAATCGCTTATCAAATGTTGTAGGTGGTGGCTCGTGCGGAGGTGTTCTTGTAATGAAACATTTGCTTTGATATCATTTTACTTCTACAATTATGTAATTGTAACTCGTAAAGACGCTATTTTCCGCGGCGTTTGTTTTTCGAATTAAGTCAACAGATCAGTAAAGAAACTGTGAACTGGTGTGTGAATCGAATGAATGACTCATTCTTAAAGGTTTTCCCATTCTCTGGGTACTTGTTTTGCTTCAGATTCAAGGTTACATTCGAAAAATGCTACTGCTAATTAATACACTGATTAACTAAGTTATTTGCACAGCTTCGCTCGCCGACCGAACACGAGCAAATATGCTAACAGAATACGTTCTCACAATATATTATTTAATGGTACTTACTAAAAAATAAATAAAAACACTATTCAAAACAAGAAGAAACTATTTTTTTTTGCGGAGTCGACTCTTTGAGGTTAATATGCCCCTTTAAGTGGTTACTACATTTTTTTTATATTGAACAAGTCCACCCTCTCATTTTGTGTGCACCAAATTGTAAAAACCATATTACTGGTATTCAGAGCGGGTTCGTTAATTTTTTAGTGGTTATTTTGTATGCCCTACACCTCATGAGGTATGGTTATATTCACTTTGGTCTGATGTGTGTAACACCAAGAAGGAGACGTGTCCAGCTATATATATTCTTGATCAGAGTCACCTTTTGAGTTAATTTAGCCTATCCGTCCGTCCTCTTTTCTTATAAACACGATTGCAGGAGGTAGAAGAAAGATAGGGGGTCCTAACTTTGGATTTATCCTTTATAGGTCCTAGAAGGAGTTGGTATTGAAAATGGGTGCATTTTTCAAAATTTTATGGTTTTTAAATGTTTGTATTAAAAATTCGATTCTTTTTGACGTTTACTTACGAACTTTCCACGTCCCATTTCCCCTCCTGCCTGTAGATGTTCAAAATATTCATAACAATAAGCATCAATCAACAATTGGAACTGCTTGTCATTCCGTTCGAACTAAGTATTGAACATTTATTAACGAATTCGTAAACCGTCGCACAGTCATTTTGCAAAATGACGTCGCACCGCAAATTGAAAATCTCTCATGGCCAATTACAAAAAAACAAAAATTAGAAAAAATGGAAAGAATGTGAATTAAAATGAATTGACCTTGAATAGATTTTGTTTCCAAGTTTTTATGTGGTTGTTGCTTACTATTGTTAAACAAAATGTGAACTTTAATGCTAATTTGATCGTACCGGCACAGCTTCAATACAACTCAAAGGCGTTTAGTACGAAAATTAAGCTCATGAAACACAATAATCACTTTTGCTGAGATAATAGTCGTACGAGTAATATGTGAAAAAGTTATGGCTAATACCGAATAACTAAATTTATAATGATTAATTTATATTTAAAAAAATACTTAATTCACCACATTGCTACATTGGGCGTTAGAAACAAATCCAAATAATATCTTAAGTGTGGAGAGTGGCAACGGACCTTGAACGTTATAAAGGAACTCAATTTCGGCAAAAGTTTATTTTCGTTTTTTTGTCTAACAATCACTTTTGACACTGACATTGTCATTAGTTCAATTTACGCATTACATTTTAGCGGCCCAACTTTGATGAACTTGTTACAATTGTTTGGGAATTAAAGTTCATAAAAAGCTTAATATGTATGACAGTGTGCGGAAATCGATTTGGTTAAAATTCCTTCTAAATACATGAACATAAATGTATAAGAACTTCATGTCCTGTAAATGACAGTGTGTTTATCAATGAAACAATCTTCTGTAAAACTTGAAAACCACTTAAGGTTTGACCTTTTACAGTTCAAATGCCTGTTTGTACATCTAAAACTGCATGCCAAATTGCCGCAATACCACTCGAAACCAATTAACATTCATATGCGAAACGAACATTGTGGTTTGTATGTATTGTTTCTTTTTTTATCGTTGTGAAATGTTTTTTTTTTTTGCTACTTCTACTTCTAACTAGCCGTTCAGCATAACTCAGTTTTTGTAATTGCATTTTTAAGGTACGCATTATGGTCAATTGTGTCAATCACTCTTGTCTCACGTCCAAATGTTAAATTCCGTCATGGACGTCGTAACACAATTAAGTCAATGCGATGACTTCAGTAACGGCGACCACGGGCTTTTTACTTGCTTTGTTTCGAGCGCGTACGAAGGCAAAAGCAATCAATTCTTTTTTTTTAAGTAAAACTAACATAGAGCTAAAATGAATTGTAATTATGCATTCAAAATATTTTAAAATTTTGTATGAATTTTCATAGAATTTTGGCAAGTGAAATTTGGAGTTTCTCTTTGGTGATTAGAAATGTTTGCAAAATAATATTAAATTACTCGAAATTGGGTTTATATGTACATAAAAGGAGACCCTATGATGTCGTTATCAATGTAAGCCATTAAAGGAAAGGATTCATGTCCACAAATAACCAAGTAGCCATAATTGTCTGAGAACACAGCAGAAATTTATTTATTATGCTGAAAATCGATTTCCATTAAACAAAACGTGAATCTTTAATTTATTTCAAAAGTGCATGTGCCATGGCACAATTTATTCGATTTAAAACAAAATTAATAGGTTCAACCCCAATTGACCGACAACCGCGCAAACTATTATTGAGTTTGTGTGCGTATAAGAGAGTTCAAGTGCTGCCCGTCCCCTCCGACAAATGTTGGTCAACTTAATTGTTGTAATAAACAAATGACTATAGCGTGTTTAAATAGGTTGCCCGGTGGCCGAGGCGCCATTGGGGGTTATATGACGAGTCTTTCAGCATGAAAGAACGATAAGGACAACTTTTTAAGGAAACTTTCACTCTTCACGGAAATCGCTTGAGTAAAGTTCATTAACATAGAAGGAAGGAAAAGAACTCGTGCTTATTTAAATTAAGGAATTGAACGTGTGCTGGCATAAATTAAGTTCTTATTTCGTGTGGTTCATAAGAAGGATTCGTCAGCAGGTAGCTTTCATTGAGTTCTTAGTATTATCTTTCGTGTTGAGAAAATGCATGATGACCAACTCTGGCTTTGGGATTTTCCCATAATCAAGGCACAAAACTGGTTTTGCGGTTAAGAATGGCAAATTTCCAACAACTTGACTCATAAAATGATACTTATAGGCCGTAGGCTGCCACCAATCAACATAACTTTAGCAAATTAGTTTGACTTTGTCAACAGGTGTTGCGATCGTGTATATGCGTGTAATGCTTTAGAATCTGGGTCATACTATACATGTTATGTTTTTATGAATTTGTAGTAGTACAGTAGTCATTTTTGCACACACAGGGTATATTGTTTTTGTCACACTGCACAGTGCGAAATTTTAATAATTTTTTTGTTTTATGAGGTTTATTTATAATTGTCTAACTTTCAGCTTTTGTATCTCCTAAACCACAAAAGATACACGAAAATCGAAACCATATTTGAAAAATTTCTAAAATTTGACCATTATTTTAAATTATTTTTTGCCACTTTTCAAGTAGAAAAAGTGCACAGTGCACCGTTTGTAATTCCCAAAACGAAACAAGGCAGATATAGAAAATATTTTTATTAAAAATATCGACATTTTTATTAAAAATATCGACATTTTTAGTTATTAAAATTAAACAAAATAATAGAAAATTTATCAAAAAAATTGACGACGGGTTAGCGTACTCGCTTTCTCAACGCAATTTTAGCTACGGTCTGACCGATGATAATTCTATTAATAGTTTTAAACTCATTTGGTAGTTTTAATTTCATAATAAATTCGTTTTGAACATTCTATTAAAATGTTGAAGTATAAACTTTTTATAGAATATTGATTTATTGCACACACGACAATCCGCCGAATATATAAATAAACAACTTTGATTAATGCTCTCAGACCTCCAATCAAATATTGTACATGTACATAAGTATAGAAGTCTTAATTACAACCAATATTAAACAACTACACAGCTTTATTTCATTTAAAAAAAATGCCGTCATCAGTGCCTGTTAGTGGGCTGCACTCACTGACCTTACAATATAACAATTTATTATTCTCACAATTTGAATTAATAATTTTGTTTCTGTGTATTTCTCCGAATGCAGGAATTCTGAAATTCTCACTTATCCAACTGATGAGTGGTGCTAATTGTTGAGAATAAATATGATATCTAGAAGAAAATAATGCAAAATTATATTTTATCAAAACATTAGCTGAGGCCGTCGAACTCCACTCAAATCTCGTGATGTTTTTCCACTTAATATGATTACCAAACAAGATTTTGTAGTGAAAGAAGAAATAAAAGCAACGGCAGTGGCGCGTTTGCCAAAAAAAAAATCCCAACATTCGAAATGAGGTTTGCGAGCGGTAAAAATATGTACTCAAATGATTCAACAAAACAAAAAAACATAAGCAAATCCGAAAAACATAATTGTTGGTTTTTCTTCTGTTCGATTGATGCTTTTATTTTTCAGCCGAAACGAATCTTACAATGCCAACATTTACCGAAAGCCTAATTTCCGTTAACATAGAAATAGGCTTGGCTGAAAAGAAACAAAAATACGTTGTGAATTGTGTCTAATGAATCGTGAAGTTTCTTTGACTACCATCTGAATTCCACTTATTTATGTACCCTCGCAAGCCTTTCTTTAAATCACGCAACTATTTTGAATTTCACATACAAGCCCTGCCCACAATTTCTTCATGCAACTGCATTTTAAATACTAATACCCTAACTAATGCCATAACCCGTTAAGTGCATATCGAGAAATTAAGGTTAAACAAATACCTACTTTTCCAACATTTTCGAAAAGATTTTAAGATTTAAATTATGTAGTCCTGCTAAACTCTGATTCTTGCTTAAAATGTTGCCACATTTTCCGATTTAGTAACTTAATAAATAATGCGAATATATTCCCATTCAGAGATGTAAAACTGGTTAACTGTCTTTTATAGTGGCCGTAGCTCCGTGAGGTGGACTTCTGACTTACAACAGGGAGTATAATTTGCCGTGAAACTTGCCGTTCGGAGCCGGCAATAAAATATAGGGGTCCTGCAACTCACAAAAGCGATTTCGTATCTGTGAATTACAGAAACGAAGTCGTCTCTGTGAGAAATTGCAGCTAGAAGTTCGGCCAAAATTCATTGAGTGTCGATGTGCCAAATATACATATATTTATCCTTATTATATGAGTGTAGGTATCTTGTTTTTTTTTTTTATTAAAAATGGATAGTAATTTATTAAAATTCAACTCAATTTCATTAATACTCATACCAAGTTAAAACAAATTTCTTCCTAGACTCATAAAAACGAAACTTCAGTTGACAATGTTGCCAAACTGTATAACAACGAGATTATCATCAAGATCATCACGCTTCCATCGTCATCGTGATGTTATTTCAAGGTTTATCAATGAAAACGAACCAAGCCCGTTTCTCAGCATGAAAACATACGAATTTTTACTCTCGTTGCAAGTAAACACAGAAAAAGGTAACCTGCACTCATTAAGCCCCGTTTAAATACGAACTCAGATTTCTACTTGTTTACAATTGGCCATGTGGCTCGGTCTAGTAGAGAGTGTATTGACAAAATTGTTGCAACACTTATGCTGCCACTCTAAGCGACTTGAACGCGACACTGAATCCAGTCAAACAAATGATATTTTCAGAAAAAACAAATGTTTTCAAACATTTTTGTTGGATTTTTTTCGTCTTGTAGTATTTTTCTTAGTTTTGCTATTTTTATACAGTTTGCTCATTGCCGCCAAGCTTCCAAGTCACGAAAAATGTGCTTGTGCGAGGAGGAGCGCAAAACCAGTTTTCGAAACTTTTATTTTTTCTCTCTGTTGGCACTTTGGAATTTTTATGGAGATTGTTTCTAAACTTGATACTTGCAGGTCCACATTGTTGGCACTTTCAGGCAGGCACGCAGCAGCAGTCACACAAGATCAATAGCTAAAGGGAAGGGGGTGGAGGGGGAGGGAGAGGTGCGAGATCAAGTGCCAATCGAGTTTGTTATTGTGTGCTAAATACTTTACCGACATTCACTAATTTTAAGTATTCAATAGAAGGGCGTGGTTTTAAATTACCAAACAATTTCGCTTTTAAACTCACAATTGCTATGACGCTGCGGGAGCTGAGGTTGATGATGTTGACAATGTTTCGCTGATAATCCTAATTGTATCCAAATTGGGTGTTAATTGGTATTGAAATTATTATTTACACTTTCGTTGATTTTATTTCAATTTGTTTGTGGGTTTTGATTCCCAACATACACCGCTGTTGGAAAATGAAAGCTCAAGTCCGCTCAAATAGCGGCGCAGTAAGACACTAGCTCTTAACGAATAAGCTGACAATCCGAAACTCCAATATAAAATAGTATTAACGACACCAACCGCACGCAACACGAGACCGCTTCCAACTGAAGTCAGCTTCAAGTGGCAGTTGCTCTTTTGGCGTGTCCAAATCCAGCGAATGTGTCGCCGTTGTAACAAGTCAACGCACTACTTGTTGCCAGTGCATATTGGTTACAGAGAACAGTTTGCAACTCTTGAAAAATTTTTATATTTTTCATAAGAAAAATAATTTTTTTCAAATGTTTCCTAAGATGGACAGACGAAAACTTGACTCTATCAGAGTCGTAAAATGGCTGAGTTATGGAGTTTAATGTAAATTTTCTTGAATGAAATACAGGAAAGTCCGGTTAAGCTTAAATGCCTTTAATTTTTGAACCTGAAAAGAAAACGTTTACATCTAAAGTACATTTTTAAAAACAAACAAAAAATTCAAATTTTTAAAGTGGCCACTCGATTTTACTTTAACAATTTTAGTTACTATATTAACTTAAGTAAGCTTATCTCGGACACTTGATATTATCTTGGACATTTAGTATTATTGTAAACCCTTATCGTGTTAATATCTGGACACAATTATCTTCAATTACCTCTCATAGTCAACATTTAAATCTTCACAGTCCACATGACCAATTGTACTTCACCACATGCTAACTTGCTTAAGTTATTGTTGTTATTCCTTATTAAATTTGCCGTCGACTTTGTTTTCGTTTTCAGTCACATTCGCTTTGGCGCTGGCATATTTGTGGTTCAGCGGGTTTTCAAGTCTTCGGGTCTTTGGAGTTTCAAATTAGTTGTTGCTGGTAATGTGCTCTCCATCCATCGTCTTGCGCCGATTCCAACGAGTTGGAGTCTGTGCGTGGTTGATTCTCTCTCGCAAAATTATGGGATACATTTTGATGCAAATAAGCTCTCTTGCAGGTGAATCGTGACGACAAGTAATGCGTCTTGACTGTGCTAATTGCTGCATCGTATGTGCTTGACGGAATCGTCGTCGTTCGTGAATTGCGGATTGCATTTGTTCAGTTACGCTTCGCTCGTTACAAGTCATATTTTCAAATATTTTTTTGATCTACTGGGAGGGACTCCAACTCTTATGCATGGTTATTCAATGCATGTTTTTCAATATAACTCTTCAGCGGAAGTTGGTGTGACTTCAACCAAATACTAGTTGTTATTGTATTTTCAACAAAAAAAAGTACTTTTCATATTTAAATTAATATTGGATTAATGTATGGACGATGTGGGAAATGTCACAAGTTTTCCTATATTTGTGATCTCTTTCTTTCACACATTGTTTTTTATGATTGTGTTGGAGTTTCTGTGACACCCGTCTTGCTGGGAGCTTTGCTTATGGGAGCGGAATTCCCATATGCATACCGGGCTTTGCCCTGAATATACCTCTTTTATAATAACTTTTGCTATATTGTTCGATTCAAATTTGCGAACGAATATAATAAAAAGGTATTCGTTGTAACTACCAGTCACGAACACAGAGTATACAGAGGGGACACTCTCTTTAAATTCCCTGAAATCCAATATGGCGGACCATTTTTTTTGATTTTTCGTTCTTTGCTTCACACACTATACGTGAGTTCACCACGAATTATTCCCATTTTTCGCAGGGATGATTCGATTTCGTATGAAAAGTAGTATATAATTGTACGAAATTACATACAATTGTACCGAAATATTTGTATACCGAAAATATAACTATTTCATTTGTTTTAAAAAATTCTTTTAAGAAACAATATACAAATAAACAAAATATGTAATTTAAAAAATATTGCTAATTTTCTTTGAAATTCAACTATTGTTTAGTGTTTTATATAAGAATTGTTTTAAACAAATGAAATAGTTATATTTTCGGTTTACAAATATTTCGGTACAATTGTATGTAATTTCGTACAATTATATACTACTTTTGATACGATTTCAAAGAACATTTACAATTTTTTTATGAATTCCAAACCAATTTTATACATTTTTTGGGGAAAAATTTACTGACGCGGGGGTTTATTATAAGACGACTATTTTCCATTCACTTCGAAATCTATTTAAAATGGAAATTTTTGTTTTGTGTTTATAACTGAAACACACATTGCGAACCCTATCCGCATAATGAACTCAAGCAAAACTTTTTGGAAATACATTTTTATTGAAAAATTATTAAAACAAAGCAATATGAAAACAAAGAAATAGGGTTCAATTTGTAGGGAAACAAGAAAAATGCTTTATCCTGTAAAATTTACTTTTTGGAGGGAAACCGAAATGAAAAGACCTTATGTATTTTATTCTGTGGAATGTTAATTGCAATTGTAGTAAAAACATTTCACAATAAATTTTGAAATTTTATGTTAAGGCAGCATCGATCTGTAGTTTTTATAAAACATCTGCATTTTCTTAAAGTTGAAATTGTATGTACTTGAAGTAGATGTCTTGGATTTTTTTAAATATTTTTTGAGCTAAAAATATTCTTTCTACGTGGAATTGTGGTAATTTCTTGGGAAATTTATATATTTGTTGCCAAAATTCAGAAATGGTCAAATTGTTACAATGAATATGGGCCATTATGTTTAGTTAAGTATTTTATTAAATTTTGAAATTTTCTAAATTGTACCGAAAATGTCTCAATAGTAGGAAAGTATAAAAGTACTACTATACTGAAAAAAGCATCCCTGCTACGAAGAAGTATGAGAGAATGAATAAAAGTGTAAAAAATGTGGTGAAAAAGTAAAAAATGTAAACAATTTCTATAAATTGCAAAAAATAATTGTTTGAAAACGTTTATTTCTACGGACTAAAAGATAATAAATAAAAGTTAATGTAATATTCTATATAATATCCGTTCAATTATCCAAATACGATAAAAGTGAATGAAATCCAACTGAACCACATTGGGAAAGTCGATCTAATCCGGCAAAGTTTGAATTTTGCGGGCCGTAATGGACGTGCTGCGATTACTACGGGCTTGGCTGTTCCTCCTTTAAATCAGTTGCAATTTGCCGAACTTTGTTCGGTGTGTCTGAAGGATAACACCAGGCTCGTGCAAGTGAATCTAAGGATTTGCTGTCCGCTGTGACTTATGCCGAAGGTTGGTTGGAGAGGTATTTTGAATTGATGATTCAGTTGCCTTTATCTTCTAAGCAAAACTGCAGTTCTTTGAATAAGAAAATTAAAAAAGTATTGATTACTCGTTTATTAAACCATAACGATATTCACGTCATATAAAGATTTGCCATAAATTATTATTAAGCATTGAATTTTTCATACAAAATTTAATGACAAATTAAAATGTTTGACCAAATATTTCTTATGGCTCTACATATGATTACTTGTGAATACCCTTAATAATCTAACCCAAATGAAAGGTCCTCTCGAAAGCGACTATCTCAAAGTTCGAATCAAACAATGACCCAACACATTCTTAAGTTTGGCTTAATACTGTAATGCAGTATTAACCTAATGACTGTACCATGTTCTACATTTTGAATTTTTAAAATATGTCAACATAAACTCATTTTTTTTTCTTAGTTTCAAGGATTTTTCATATCAATTGGCAAAGTAAACAGAATTGAATATTAACCCGCAAAGTTCATTGTGGCGAGCTTTCAGAAGGAACACCCAACTAAACATCCACTGAACCGAGACCGCCCTCAAATAACTTTACTAATAGGCACTAGTTTCAGCGACCCAAAATTAGAGTCCCGGCGTTGGAGGATCTCCACCTGAGAGGGCTAAGATGAAGAAGCTCTTGCCGAGATCTACAAGGTCCACTCTTGATCCGCTTCCAGCTACATGGCTAGGATCAACGAGGAAGTGTGCGCGGACTGTGGCGCACCCTGCCCAACCAACCAATGACAATAATTTTACTTTTGACAAACCTTACGGACGAGGAGGAACACGGACTGTAATCAGACAGAATTGTTGCTACAAAAACAGCACTAAGAAAACCGACTCACACAGCAGACAGACTCAGGACTCAGACTCTTCGAAAAACCCTTTATTCCTTCATATAAACCCTTTATAAAAGTATATAAAAGATTCACTAACCGTTCGGCATCTTTCACAGCATTGGGGAAGGAATAAAGTCGAACTGCTCCTGGACATTTCATGACGCATTCTCTCATAATGAATTTTTTTATGTCTGCAAATATATTACAAAATGCAAAATGCCATTAGTAAAGTTAAATTTATTTACACTAATATTTTCACTCACTGCGGCAAGGGTGGTGTACAAATTTCTATTCAGCAAATTGAAAAAACACTAATGAAGATCACTGCATAAAAATATAAAATATTGGTATATTTTATTATTTTTTTTCACAGTTCACTTTTTACGTTTTCACTTTTCCACAAATTTAGACGCCAAGAAAAATTATTTGCAAACTGGTGGTGAATACGAAAAAGAATCAAAACAAAAGAAAAAAATTGGTGGGGAGTTATGCATACAGCTGAGCTCTGGTGTTGAGTTTCTGCCAACAGCTGAGCTCTGGTGGTGAAAAAAATTGGGAATTTTCACGCACACCAATAAAGAAATTTCACTTTTTCACGCACACCAGTAAACAAATTTGCTGTCACTTCACGCATATTCCATCTCGCTCAAGCAGAGTGTCCCCTCTGTATACTCTGTGTCACGAATTCGTGACGAAACTAAAAATTATGCTTTTCGTTCTGTGGTTTGTTGGGTTGCGAGCAGTGATGCCAGGGAATTCGCTCGAAATTTCACACACAAAAATAAATCCCCTTTTTTCCACAAAGGACAATAAAAAAATACCCACGAAAATAACAAACATTTTTTTAAAAATGATATAAATTGTGAATACTACAGCCCGGCATTAATGGAGTCATAAACAATTTTATCATACAGCAATTTAAACTTTTTTAAAGATTAAAATGGACCTTAATTTTGTAGCATTTCATGAATGAATTTTTGTTTGAGTAAATCAGATGAGAGAATACAAAATCGGATTTATAACAAAAAAATTTACATCGTAGATAAAAAATTATAAAGAGGTACTTTGTAAAAAAAACTTCCAAGGAGCAAAATTCATAAGAGAAAAACTTATATATAAGTATAAATATATATAAAAGAAAGAAAGTTAAAAATTTCCGTTTTATGCGAAATCCAACCAAAAAATGCCTCAAAAAGGGAAATTAACCCCAATTTGGCACCACTGCCATTTACCGCCACAATAATCTCAAAATTGTCAAATCTGGCAACACTTTAATCATGTGAGTGACAACAAATGGCAACTCTCCATTAAAAAATTAACCCCAATTTGTCAAATTTTTACAAAAGAAAAAGTCGTGTCGTTTTGCTTTTTAGGAAAATTTATTTTAAAATTTTCCAGAAAGTGTAATCTGTATTTACGATAAATAAATAGAACCGGAGAATGTGGAAACCCAATTACCGGACGGCGTTGCTTGCACTGGCCTTCATTGGCCTGTGCCACGGCCAAGATGACCTTTCGGACGAGCTGTCGGGCATGTACACCATCGAGGGTAAAGTTTACCCGCCCGAGATGCAAAGCGTTTTCCTGGGCAACAAATGGCAGACGGAGACAACGCTGTCAATTGGCGGTGGCGAGTATAAGGGTTTCCTGCGCGAAGACGGCTCTTTTGTGATTAGTGGCGTGCCGTCCGGCAGCTATGTGCTGGAAATCAGTAATCCTGATTATTTCTATGAGCCTGTAAGTGGGACAAAGGGAAATTTGGGCCTTTTTAATCATTTGTATGCATATAAATTCCAGGTGCGCGTTGAAATTAATCCCAAAGGCAAGTTCCGAGCGCGTAAGGTCAACTACGTACAGCCAGCTCAGATCATCCAAGTGCCTTACCCACTGAAGCTGAAGGCTCTCACGCGCTTCAAGTATTTCCAGACAAGAGAACAGTGGAAGGTAACACGATGGTGATTTCGTAATTGGATTTTTGACTCATTTGCGTTCTCTTTTTTATATTCCAGATCACCGATTTCATTTTCAGCCCCATGGTGCTCATGATGGTATTGCCTTTGGTGCTTATGCTTGTACTGCCAAAGATGATCAGCGATCCAGAGACGAAGAAGGAGATTGAAAACATTCAATTCCCAAAAGTAAATTTGAGTTTATTCCATGTAATTTCTTTTATTAATTTAACTTTTCCCAGATGACCAACGAAATGCCCGAAATAAGTGAAATGATCACCTCGCTGTTTTCCGGCGGCGCCAAGCAGCCCGAGAAGGAGAAAAAACCCATTTCCGCCAAGCAAACGAAGAAGCGCAACTAGAAGTGCGGTCGGCTGGCAAGACAAGTGGGAGTGGGTTCTATGTAACATTTAGTCAAATTTCTCTATAAACGCACGAGCGTTTTCATATCTAAATAAAAACCAATTTTGGCAAGCGACCAAATGTTATTTTACCAAAAAAGTGCATTTCGCATTTATTTAAGGAAACCTACAGTCTCGCGTCGCTTCGAGCCGACGCGACCCTCTTCCGTTGCCAGAGCCTTCACCAGTTCCTCGTTGAGTTTGTCGGCAGCGGACAGGCCCAATTGTATACAGTTGTACATGGTATCCTTGTGCAGGGAGCCATCGCCCACAGTGTGAACGCTGGACATAAAGCCTGTAGAGAATTATTACGTATGAGTGAGGTGGAAAAAGCAAGATAACCAATTTGTGCGAACTTTTGTCATTTCTCTTCGATACTGCCACAACCACGCTAGCCGTACTGCACGCCTCTTCCTCGGCCGAGGGATCCACGACGCAGGAATCGCCTATTTTGCACACGGTGACTAAAATTGGCACATTCTCAATTTGAATGCGCGTCGCGTCATACGGGTCGTCTGATATGATCAAGTCCGCCTCGCCAGCATCCATCAAGGCCGCTGTGACGCGTGGAATTTTCGTATTGAACAAGGCCGACTTGGCCGCCAAGGAAACGGCATCAAAGAGATTGCCTCCACATTCCAAAATCTAAGGGCAAGTTTTTGGTTTGTTAACACGCCTTGTGACTATGTGACTTGTGTTTTACCAGAATATCCACGTAAAGTTTCCAGCACTGCTGTCCGGGCAGGATGCACAGCGCCTTCAAATCGAATGCCTGTGGCGACTCGTACGCATTACTCAGGGTGTCAGCCAGTTCCAGAGCCAAGTCTTCTCCCCCACGTCCTTCGAATTCGGGCGTGGCGTTCGCTGAGCTGGTTTGGCGTTGAATATTTGAGTTATATCCGTGTTATTCTGGACACGCTAGTCATACACTCACCAATCGACGAAAAACTCGATTTTGCCTTGATGCGGTGTCAAGTGATTTGGTTTGTCGATTTCCGTCTTGACACCCACTAGAATGTCTGTGTTAGCCAAGCGCAGTCTGGCCGATCCGCTGGCATTATTAACCACTTCCGTTTCCAGTTCCATAGGACGGTAATCACGGCGCGAACGTCCATCGCACCGAAAATCCTCCTGTTTTGGAGAAGTTCGTTTAATAGGATTCCAATGGACACTCTCCCATTACTTACCTCTACACCATGTAGTATGAAGGTTTTCTCTGCTTCACTTAGGGAAATATTTGCCATTGTAATTGAATTTCCTCACAATCAATTGGTTTTAATTTATTTTGATTTGCCGTTGTTTTCAAAAGTGTGGTTATGTTTGGTTTCCAAAACATGTCAAATTCACTGAATTACCAACCACTTAAAAGAATATTCCCACACAAGCAGACATGCACAGCTGCCAGATAAATATCGGAATCTCAAGCCAATTTTGAAAAAATATCACAGCAATTAAAAATTCTCACAAAAAATATCACATCAATTAAAAAATCTCACACGAATTAAAGTTCTCACAAAAATCTCACATTAGTTAAAAATTGAATAAAAAATATTTTTGATATGACATGATGATTTTGATATGAAAACGTAGATAAACTAAGAATGGAGGTGCCCAGTTCTAGGGTTTTGAGGGGCCAATTTACATTATCATGTTCGTGCCGCATGAGATTGCAGTTTTCAGAATTTACACTGAACATGCCGCTTTGGCAGCTTTTATATGAAAATGTAAATAAACACAGCATGGAGTTGCCAACTGTTATGTTTTTTGTATGGATTTTCGGAGAAAAATTTTCTATCCCGTTTTCACTATCCCAGTTCTTGTTAGCTCTTTCGGCAACACCTTGCTCTGCTTATTTACATTTTCATACACAAATTGTGAATATAAAAATATTGTATATTAACATTTCAATACAAAATTTGTTAAATCAAAAAGAAATTTTCGGCATGGTCAAAATTTCATGATAGTGTATTTTGTCAAACGAAAATAATGTCAATACAAATATAATATTTTTTTAAAACAACCGGCAACTTTGTCTTAAATATACATTCATTGGCAACACTTAATGACTTGACAGTTTCGCCGCATAGAAAACAAGCCAGTCATTTTTGGATATTTTTGCAACTTCCATTTGCCGCAGTTCTTGATTTAACATAAAATATACTTCATAAAATCTCATAAAAATGGTTTTTGGCAATGATTGGATGGATGCTGCCCACAGCACAGGCGTAAGTTTTTCAGCGTATCCATGCGTTTAGAAATTCTAATTTCGGTGCTCCCTTTTCAGACCACAATTATGGCAGTGGAATTCGACGGCGGTGTCATTATTGGTGCCGATTCGCGTACTAGCACCGGCGTGTATGTGGCCAACCGAGTCACCGACAAGCTGACACGCATTACAGACAAAATTTATTGCTGCCGCAGTGGTTCGGCTGCGGACACACAAGCCATCGCCGACATCGTAGCCTACTCGCTCAACTACCATGAAAATCAAACGGGCGAAGAGCCCCTCGTAGCAGAGGCGGCCTCAGAATTCCGCAACTATTGCTACAACTACCGCGACTCTTTGGTGGCTGGCATCATTGTGGCCGGTTGGGATGAGAAGAATGGCGGACAAGTGTTTTCCATTCCGCTGGGCGGCATGTTGAAGCGCGAAGCGGTTACCATTGGCGGTTCAGGGTCCAGCTATATTTATGGTTTCGTGCGCGAGTTCTACCGCAAGGACATGAACAAGGCGGATTGCGTGGAGTTTGTTAAGAAGGGTAAGGCGTTCGCTTGCATAGAAGAGAATTGGATTGAAATTTTTGTTTTTATTTTGCAGCTGTGCGACATGCCATGTACCATGATGGCAGCTCCGGTGGTGTGGTGCGTATTGGCATCATCACAGCCGATGGCATTGAACGGAAAGTGTTCTTCAATACCGAATCCGGGGAGCCCATTGTTGTGGGCCAGTAAGGCACATCTTGGAGGTTATTGGTTCGATTTCAAAAATTTATTAATCTGAGAATTTTATAGAAAATGGAAATAAAAATGAAAATGAAAGCAACTTTCAAAAAACACGACATTTTCTAAAGAATTTTTTCAAAGATTTATTTAAACGTAGTTTTCTTAGATTTAATGAAATACAAAATAATGAATGATGATAAATATGTCGATCAAATGGGAATTGAGGTTATCACTTAAAAAAATAGGAAATTCTTTCAGTGTAGTGTAAAGAAACTGAAAATGTAATAGGAAACCTTAAAACTAGACATCGCTGGTCACTGGCATACATTGAACTTTCGTATAAAAATGTAAATCGGTCTTGAAAAATTTTAATATCACACACTCTCCGACAATTCTTTGGCAAGAATCTAGCACCTAAGCACATTTAAATTAGTTAATACAAAAATACTGCATCATCGCCTGCCCGATCACTTAGGCATTGACATTGATTTTGGCAAGCTCGTCTGGCGAGGCCACAACTCCAGCGGCCACGCGCTTTTCCGCTTTACGCTGCTTCCTGTAGCGGTAAAATATCTCCGGTGTCCATACCACAACCACAAGTAGCAGTAAAATATTTTGAGCGTGCAAACAGAGCACATAGGAGTCAGTGTAGTCGCGTACCCAACCCAAAACCTGTCCCACTGTAATGACGAGCACACCTTTGGCAATCATGTTGAGGCCAAGGCCGCCTGCGAGTTTCTCTGGACAATGGCCCGAAATGGTGAGATTATTATTCAAGACCGTGGCCGACTTGGTCATACCCGTAAAAATTGACATCACAATGATGTTTGTCATGTCCATCGATTCGGCCAGTACTGCAAGAAGGGTTGAAAGAATGTAAAGAATGTAAATTGAAGAAAAGGCTCTTCTCGTTGGAAGTTTCAAAACTTACCCGTTCGGGAAACAAGCAATCCAATAGTGCCCAACAAAAATACCACACGATAGGGAATTTTCAATTTGTCCGTGATGCAGGGTAAAACCAAGCGGCACACGATATCAGCTCCAGCTACGACAGACATGCAAGAGGCGGTTTGGCTGCTGGAGATGCCAACGGAGTACTAGAATGGGGAATACAAAAAAATAACGTTGATTAAAAATAATACACAGGAAAAAACGAGTGAGAAAACCATCTTCGGTCAGATCATAGCTAGAATATCCTACACCTGCGAGTATGATGAACTTCTTTCATTTTTGAGTTTGTTCCAGTTCATATTTAATTTGTTTCCCCTTAATTTTGTTCCCATGGCAGTTACTTTCCTGACAAACTACAAAATATCTAAATTTGTTACAATTCTTAGTCCGTTTCCATTTTATTCCATTTTCAATCAGGAACGAAGTGAAATAAACCGGAGTAAAATGGGAATTGGATACAAATTTTGAATGAAGTAAAAATTTAAAATATCGAAAAAATTATAACATAAACAAGTTATATGTCAATTCGTGCATTCCCACCTTCATGCTTCCTCTTGCTCTCTCTTTCATAATCGAATAATCTAATCTAATTACAATAAGCACTGGCCGATGAAATTTTACAACACTTATCAAGTAAATAAGGTGTATCGAAAGCGATTGGGTTGTTTGGTTGACAAACAAACGTAATTCCCTCAAGTAGCAAAGAATTTCGCGTGGCGAAGCTTATGGATACCCACTCTCGTCTTATGACCACACCCCCACCTTTATTTACCTGTAAGAAATTCGGGAACAGCATTGTAAAGTTGACCGTCGATGTGTAGACTAAAGCCATGCCGACAATGATGCTCAAGAATATGGGATCACGCAGCAGTTCCAAATCCATTGCCTGCACGAGACGATGGCAAATCTTATTGCACAACTTTTTGCGCGTGGACTCGCGTTTCACAACAATCTCACTGGCATTGGCCTCCGCCTGCTTCACGATTTTAATATCAAGCTGGGATTGTTGTTTTCCACATTTTTCACCATCAACTTCCAGCAACAAAGTAATGTGCTGACGGTTGTTGTGTTTCGGTGGAGCGACAGCGAGAGGCTTCAACAGCAGAGCGCCCACAATCTGTAATTGCGTTTAATTCAATGTAAAGTACTCAGTCCCCTGCATCTTTCGCTTTAAATTGTAGAACTTACGCCTGTCAGCGACAGTAGAGACATTGCCAGCGCGGCCGAACGAAAGCCATAATTATCCAAACACAAACGCACTAAATGGGGTATGAAAACCTGACCAAGACCAGCCCCCGCCAAGGAAACACCCACCGCGCGTCCACGTTTCGTGCTAAAGTACGAGTTGATGGCGATAAATGTTGAAGGCGATATTAGGCCTAAACCCATACCAACCTAGTTAAATGTGGAGAAAAAAAGAAATTAGGAGTGGGACTTAAAAAAAAATTTCATTTGATCTTACAAAAAAACTGTAGCCTATAATGAAATGCCAGCCTTCGGTGGCAAAAGAGCACAGGAACATGCCAAAAGACACCATCACACAACCGCAGGCAGCCACATTGCGCGGCTTAAAGCTTTTTATTGCGGGCCCAATAAACAGGCCGGAAAAATTCAAAGCCAAACTATTGAGATTTGTGATGAGGGCTGCGGCGAATGTGTCCTGGTGCATGCCTTTCAACTGCGCGCCAAAGAGTAAGCCAAATACGGAGAGTATGGACTGATTCGTCATCTAAGCGAGGTGAAATGAAAAATTAGTAAATATTTGGGAATTTATAGGAACAACGAAACTAACATTAATCAAGGCGACTGCAGCGACCACCACCCAACCCCAGCCTCCATTAGGTACGCCACTCGGGACAGTATCCATGTTGTTGCTTACTTTGGTTAATTCGTTTAATTGTATTTGTTAGTTTCGCAAACTCATTCCTCCGATAACTAAAAAGACACAAGAGTACAAGCGTGTAAGTAAATATGAATTATTTCTTTTTATGACAACTCTTAAATTGCTTAAATCTTATCTTATGTTTTAGGAAATACATTGATAAAGAAACGTCTGGTGTGAAGAAATGGAAGGCATCGGATCAGTAATCAGTAAGGTGAAAAGCCAAAAAATTGGACAATTTCAAATTTTTATATTGATGTTACTGCTTATAGTTTAGTAATTAGCACTAAGCTTATTTTTAAAAAAATATTTCCAGGTAACAAAACTTTGTAAATCGGCGGATTTATCACTTTAATGATAGTAACTTGGAGACTTGGATAAAATTGCTATATGTACTTGTAATTATTCAACTGAATTTTGCCAAACCAACTATTCGGTGAAAGCTGCAATGAGCTAGATTTTCTTCTGTGAATCTTCACTGTTCTTTGTTTGTTTTAATGTTTATTTTATCGAACAGCAAACTCCATCAGGACTATGTACTTATGGACTGATTCAAGAACAGCTGTTCAATGTCAATGGCCCTTGTTTCACTATTTACAATGGATCAACCATTTCCTATCCACTCATCGTTACATGTGGCGCACGCCTAATTGAACAAGTTTATGAATATCCTCAAAAGTACCACAACTATACAATCATTTCAATCAATTTAGAAATACTTTTTAGATTCTCCATAATCACATTTTCAACATTTAACAACTATTAGATGCTATGTAACAATGCTAACTAATTTGAATGAATTTTGACAACAATAGTTCAACAGCATATATTTCAGTGATGGCATTTGGCGCGTCAACGAATTCATTTGGCGTTTTTGACAGAAAATTTTACGCGTCAAAATTTAACTGAATTGACGGTATTTTTGAAATGAATAAACTTGTATTGTTGGCTAATTTAGATCGGTTCTTATGTTAAAAGTAAGTAAATATAACATTTAAGAGCTTGTCGTTCCATATTTTTAAAAATATAGCACAATCAAAGATGTGATGTCGAATTTCACGTCAACAAAAAAATTTGACGCGTAAATTTTACGTGTTGACGTCAAAAAATTTTACTCGGCCATCACTGGTATATTTAAACGATTTTATTATCATTGAATGCAAGGCCTTCAATCATGATACAAGCAAGGTTGCCAGATTCGTAAGATTTACCACGCAGAAGGAACTTGAATGCAGACATTGTTAAATATTACGGAGCTTAATTCGGAGCTTAATCAATTCCTGACAACAAGACGAACTTTTTAAAAAAAGAAATATTAAAATCGGTCCAGAATTGGCTGGTCGATAATACCGGTCCCTCCCCAGAATTTTATCTGGTGTGAGATTTTGAGAAATTTTTTAATTGCTGTGAGATTTGTTGTGAGATTTTTAATTGCTGTGAGATATTTTCTCACATGAAATGTATTATTTCGTGTAAGATGTGAGATTTTTTATCTTTTGTGCGATTTTTCGTGAGAATTTTTAATTGCTGTGAGATGTTATATGTTGTTGTGAGATTTTTTGTGAGATATTTATCTGCCAACTATAATATATAGGTAAGATGCCGTTTATGAAAATGGGATCCAGCTAGTGATGCCAAATTGAGGGTAATTTCCCTTTTTCAGGGATTTCGCCAACAAGGGAAAAAGGGTTTTTTATCCGTCTGAAGAAAAAAGGGAATTTTTTAACTTTGTTTTTCTATAAATGATGCAGTTTTGTTCCTTGGAAGTTTTTCTACAAGTTTTTAATAATTTTTTATCTACGATGAACTATAAATCCGATTTTGTGAACTCTGATCTGATTTTCTCATACAAAAATTCGAAGAAATTTGGTGCTGCCTTATTTTCCCAGGCTCCGAACAGATTTCTTGCTGGATAGACATTTTCAGCTTTAATTTGCTGATAAAATTATTTATACGACACCCCAGAGTCAACATTTTAACGTGGTACGCGGGTATGTAATGAAATGTTCAGAAAATATTAAGCTTAAGTTTTCGAAACCAGTTTGAACCAATTTTAAAATCAGAACAATAAAAATTTGTATAAAAAAAATTAATAAATCGAAGCATCTGTTAGCGTTGAGATCATTTTGAAAAACTGGCTTTTCTTTACAAATGCTCAAGTTAGTGTTATCAACAAATAAGGTCAACTTTGGTACTGAGTGTATATATTACGGTTCAAAATTATTTTGTATAATAAAAAAATTAATAAATAACTTTATTTTGACGAGCTGAGCGGCTCTTGGGTGGACAAGTCGAAGTCGAAGGAGTATTTTTACTTGAAACCGGTTTTCACTGGATCGAAAGTGGTTTCTGTGTTCGTTATCAATTTGAATGCAAATAATGAAATGTTTATTTTGTAGATTTCTATTTGAGGCATGGATTTGTATAAATTTTTGACATATTTTTTATTGGTTTAATTACTTGATGTGCAATGACTGGTCAAATTTTTCTGGAATATTTTTTTGCATATGTTTTCGAAATTTAGAATAAAGCTGTTTACTTAAAAATTAACTTGAATTATTGTGAAGTGGGCTTATCTCAAATGGCTGATATTGTAAATTTTTTAGGTGAATGTCGAATAAAAAAAATGGTACTTTACCGTATTTGGTGATGAGATGGTTTTTGTACTTTTTTTTATGAATTTTGAGAAGTACTTGAGAGTTGGAAACGAAGCTTTATGGTGAGATAGTATTTTATGTGTAATGTCGTCGTCAATTTCAAGACCTCCCGTATCTCGTATATATTTTTGAGTTACATCAATTCGTGAAATTGACGACGATATGAGAAACCAGTAGAAGTCGACTTAAACGAACAGAAATATTTATCATTTATAGAATTTTATTACATACCCTAATATACCCAAGCATATGTATGTCTGATAAAATTTTAAAAATATTTAATTGGTCACGCCATGTTTTTGAGTGGTATAATTTTAAAGGTATATCGTATATCAGTATATCGATTTAAAGAAAAACTGTCAATTAAAACGAATGGACTAAACCCATTTTTAACCAGGACCTGCAATTATTAATGATTATATTTCTTACACGGAGAGAACTTTTGCGAAGGAATATTGATCCATTAAGGAAGGAATATTACCCATAAATACCTATGATGAATTATTTTAAAATTTTGACCGTTTAATTTATATATCAATATAGTGATTATAACACATAATTCCTACGAACAGTTCTCTCTGTGTACAAATAAATAAATATTCAGATTCATACCTACAAGAGCTAGGTGGTATCAGTAGGTGACGGCTCTCCGAATTCGAAAGTATTCCTTTTATGCCTTTATATATGACGACTTGTGAATACCCCCAATGACAAATAATATTTTGTAGCAAATTCCTGTTTATAACTCCATGTATAACGACTTGTGAATACCCTTAATATACATTTATTATTTATAAATTTTTCTCATAAGTATATTCCACATTTAAAGAGATTTAAAATTACGTTGCAAATAGAAAATTAAGAACGCGAATGTACTTACTTCCTTTAAAAACACCTTTCTACTGACTGCCAAAAAGCCAATAAAAGATTTAAAGATATGAATGTTTGTTTTGGTGGTCTTATTTTATTTATTTTGTCACTTGGTTTTGTGTTTTTAACACTAAAAATGCTGAGTTAATAATTGTCTATGATGCTAATCGCTAGACGTACAAAATCTTTCTGAACTGATTGTAAGACGAATACAAGACTTTATAAGTTGAACGGCACATCTGCAGTGGTGAATTACAGTTGCGAAACAAAATATAAAATTGAATATAAATACTCAATATTTCTATATAAAGTATTGAAATAGGAGATAGAAACAGGTCCAGTCAGAAACGGGGTTTTACTTTCTAGATTGAATTGTTTTTATTTTATCAGCGGGGGAAATCTAGTAGATTAATTTTAATCAAAAACCATACTGGTTTCAAAATCGTATTTCGTATTAACCGTAATATTTGATTGAATATCTCGAAACCTTAAAGCACACTTATTCTATGTAAATTTTTTCAAAACTCAGATTCATACCTGTGTGGAAATTAGTTTTTATTTCCTCGTTTTTAAATTGTTTTCATTACGATTCCCACAAAACACTATAGCCTATCTGATGCAGTTTCTTCTCAGGAATCTAAAAATTACAAAAACTCGATTTTCATGAAAAGTAACATAGCATGATTGTGCATCGATCTGTTTTAATTTTCCGCAGCCGCCCATGCACGCTGCGATTTTTAGGGAGGGATGACATAATGTCAATGATATTAATGTCAAATGACATACAATAATACAACAACCGCACTAAACAAATACACAAATTTCAAAAGTGAAGTGGCAAGGGTCATCTCATGCCCATACTCCCTCCCAAATATAGGTATTGATTATAATTTCTAAGATTCACAAGCGACAAAAAAAGACATAAAAATGGATTTTCTCGAAATAATTTTTATGTTACATGCCACCTTCAACCATTCACCTCTTCATTTGAATAAAAAATGTCATCATTCAGCTAAAGTCGATTATATCGCTTAAAACTCAAAAACGAAAATAGATACAACAGTAATGTCGGAATTTGATAGAAATTGCTACATTATTGGTAATGTGGTACGATAAGTTCAATACTAAACATTTTTACATCTAAAATTTTTTTAAAAAAAGATTTTTAAGTTAACCGTCAAATTTGACTTATTTTTGCCGTCAAATTTGACGAGTAAAATTTTTGAAGATTTCAACTAATGCAAACTATTTGTTCCAGAAAAACTGGCAATGAGATATTGATTATTTTAAGATTGACCAAAAGTGGATTTTTGTCTGAACTTTTTATTTAATATAAGCGCGACCGCTTTATCGACTCCCAAAAAAAGCCGAAGATTAAAAAAAAATGTATTCAAAAATTATTTTTTTTTTATTTAGCAACATGTGAATTCTTTGCCGAATTTTACTAATTTTGAATCGTATTTCTACTAAAGTCTAATAATACAGTAGAAAATCTGGTTGCACTATTGCGAAACCAATTTAGCTAAATTTGCGCTTGCATTTTTCTGTCAAAATTGCAAGAAGACATCAAGCTACATAACGGTAAACGGCCATGATGGCGCTATCTAGTATTCTATATATCTTCCATGTTAACAGTCACATTCTTGATAGTGTAATCGGGCACTATAAAATCAGAAAAGGGAAAGATCTGACAACGCTAGCCATTCTATGGAATTCGTTTTTCACAAAAAAAACAAAGGCGTACCGGTGGTAATGCAGTGTTGCAATCTCAGAACGACAAAGGCGTACTAGTGAAAAAAATATGGTAACACTGTATGTGTACCAGAGCATTGCGCCGACCCATTTTGCTCGGCGGCGGCTGCTAGTGAAGAAATTGGCGGCGGCAGCACATACAAAATTCGACATAAAAAAAAAAATATGTAATAAGGGTATTCATTTCAAGTGGGAAACCCCTCGAAAACGCACAGTTGCTTAAAAGAACTGTCAAATTTTGACTACTCATCTGCACATCTGAATCGTTTCCCAGGGGTTTCCCACTTTAAATGAATCGCCCTAATATAAAACCAACAATTTTTTTCTCCATACACATTTTTGAAAAAACAAAAAATAATGATAGCGGTCAAGCGAAACTACTATTCACCCCTTTAGAAATTGGAGCTAGTGGTCAATAAAATTTACCATCACCCTTTTGAGTCCAAGCAAATGGTTTTCTTGGTCCAGTGGAAATTGATGTCCACCTAGTTCTACGGCTGTGAAGCATGAAACGCAGCGACACAAGATATACAGGCTTTGGGATCTATGGAGAAGAACACACCAACACCTACTGTTGCATGCTGGGTCGGTCACATTTTACACAGACCGCCTGACAATTTACATAGGTTTGCTTATGGGAGCGGAATTTTTTCCCATCTGCATACCGGGCTTTAAACAAAATTTGTTGACAAATTTCTGAACAAATCAAAATTTGAATTCATTCAAATTATGTGTGCACAAACTTTTGAAAAATTTGTGGAAATGATTACAGAGGAATTTTTCGGTGATTATACGATATGAGTATTGCTCGAATTGTTATTTCTGGAAAATGCGAACGAATTTAAAATTTGAACAAGTTGTGCACATTTGTCAACATACTATACGATAAACGAATGAAATTTGTGAAATTTGACGCAAAATTCGAGCACTGCACGCATTGTGTAATCGTACCTTCACAAAAACGAAAATATGAAGTGAGCGGCGGCCCAAATTCAGCCGATCCATGCCATATAAATTTCCGGCGGCGGCGGCTAGCGAAAACTGACAGCTGCTTGGCTTAGCCGGCGGTGAGAGTTCGGCGCAAAGCTCTGATGTGCACTCGTAATTTTGTGTATCGAATTGAGGACAGCAACGCAAGAAAAATCGGAAGAAGTTGTGAAAATTTTTGGAAAAACAAGGAAAACTAAACAACTTCAATTGGAAAATAGAAAACGGCTACCGAGTGCAAACGAAAAAGTGTTTATCCCACAGTTCTTTTCGTAAATAGAAAAAATTGCAACAAAACGAACGGGGGGAAAAAAGGGAGGCAGTCGTAAAAGTCGAAAAGAAAATAAAAGTCAATTTTAATTATTTAAGAAAGTTCAAGTGAAGAGAGCGAAAGAGGAAAGAGACTCCCCGCAATTGTGCAATTAATTAATGTAAAAATTTAGAAAGTGCGTTAGAATGGGCACAAAAGAGCAAAATCAAACCACCACCAGCGCCGCCACCCACAGAAACGCCAACACAACAACAACGGCGACAACGCCAACATTGGAAACACCTACGCAACGCCAACAACAGCAGCTACTAACGCATCTTCCCAAGGCGTCTGCATCGCCTCAGGTGATCATCATTCCCGCTACACAAGCGTCCACTGTCGCCACAAATGCCGCCAAGAAAATCCGTCGGGCTTTCTCCATGCCGCGCAATCCCTTTCCCTGGTCGCGCAAATTTAAGACTTCGACAGGGGCAGGCAGTGAGTGCAGTGGTGGCGGAAGTAATTCTGCCATTCTGCCATCCTGTGTTGGTGGCGGTCGGGGTCGCGCCGGTAGTATCGTCTCGTTGAGTAGCTACGAAGCTGTTTGTAAGGACACCAATGGCAGTGGACAGGATGAGAGCAATGAGACAACAACGGATGCCGCGAAGGGTGACAATTCCAAAAATCAAAGGAAATTGGGAAAGTCATCTGCCGGCAGTGGCACGGGTACTGGAACGGGCTCTAATCGGATTTTGAGACGTTCTTCCTTTCGGAAATTTCTTAATCGTATAGCTCAGCATGTGAGCAATGTGGGGGTAAGTTGAATTTAAAGTTTTTTTGTATTTTTAAAGTGTGTTCAGGGTTCATATTGTGTTCACTAGACTCGAACGAAGTCAACCGAAATTGGATTTTTGCGTTGAAGTTTATTAAAAGTACGTCTGATTACTTTTTAATTGCAACGATTCCAACGCAATTATATTTTTAGCGCTGTCATCTTGGCAATTATGATTGAACAAAACAAAAATATGGAAACTTTCCCCAACTCAACAAAATTAGTTTTGTTTAGGCTTCTTGCAAATAACTTTTTTTTTCAAATTATTTCAATAACTACTCATTGCTTATTTATTCGATTTACAAAACAAAATCCACATTCTAATATTTATTTTGTTTATAAAATACAACTCCGAATCCAGATCAGTCGCCACGGGAATACAGCAATTAACTACTCTCAAGTCAAACATTGTAGCTTCTTTGTTTCCCTTTTGTTTCGATTGTGAGTCTATTTTGTTCTTCTCAGCATCTCTCACCCAATGTCCACTATCGGCCCCCTTATCTCCTCACTCCGACATCAAAACTGCATTTTATTTGATTTTTGAATATTTTTGTTGACGTCGTCACAAAGACTTTGCAAATCTTTTGTAATGCTTTTGGTTTTAAAAACCTTTAAAAAAAAAAAAAAAAAAAAAAGAAAATTCGTGTTATTATTGAACACAAGAGTTCTTTTAAAGTACTTTTTGCTGGAATTTAAAACAAAGTTGCTTAATTAGGAAAACTGAAACATGAAAATGTGTCCAGCGGGAATAGATTTTAGGCGCAGTTAGTTAGAAGCTATGCAAAATTAAATGTGGTATTTACAATATAATTAAATCCCACAAGTAATTTAAATTTGCTATCGGAATAGGAAAACATTTCATTTCTACTGAAAGCATATGGTGGAAAACTGTTTAAATATGAAATTTGTTGTTTCTTTATTTTTTTTTATTATAACCCTTATATCAACTTGCGACGTGCTTTTTCATACACTTCCACATAAGCAGATAGAACTCCGGTGACAAATCATTCTTTTCAATTTTGGGGTCCATGCATAACTTCCAATTCCTTCAAGCTTCAATTTGGTAGGTGGGTCCTTATTGACAAAATAAGAAAATTTATGTTTTTGGCTGCTTTGTTTGCAGATTTTGAATTCGCCAAAATCCCTTAATTATAAATCGAAATTGCGAAAATGAATTTAAAGGAAATTTATTGTCTGCTTTTTAGTCGGTTAAAGGGTTATATTTTTTTAAAAACTTGTTTATACTCTTTTTTATTTTGGTTTGCGTTGATAAACACGCAACGATTGTAAACAAATAGCAAATGACAACAAAAATTTTCTAAACAAAACTGAATAATGAAATAATACAACAATAACAAAAAATACGAGAAAATGTTAGGAGCCTACATTCGAACAATAACAACAACAACAAAACTGCTGACTGAAGAAGTGACAACCGGGAGCAATGAATGAATGGCACAGATCACGCGACAAATGTGTGCCGCTTTGTCAACACAAAAAAAAGAAGAAAAGAAACAAACTGCAACAACAACTCCGCCATGCCGCCATGAGTACAATACTCTTTACCCTTCTGTGCATAGCTACATATATTGGAAACATATTCCTACATACGTGAATGTAGCTACACTTGTATTTTTTTTTTAAATTATGATGGTGACTTTGGATTTCAGTTTTCATTACAAACTGTATGTTCGGCAATTTTTAGATTTGATTCCATACGCTTTATAAGTTTTGACCCTTAAAAACAGCAACGCAGATCATATTTTTATTCAAAATTTTGTTTTTAATTACCTCTTCAAATTAAAAATGTATACTACTTCTAGACCTCTATTCAGACGTCGGACGGAAAGGCTTTCTATGGCATATAAAAAAATGTAAACATCGTATTTGGAATTTGTTCCATTGTGTTCTCCATGATTCATTAATACATAAAAACTATACGAGATTATAGAAGTAAAATCATGTCGGCCTGTGTTATCAATCGAGTTGAGTTTCCTTTTTCGTTACTTCCAACCACTAACCAAAGCTGGGCATAGTTAATCGTTAATCCGAAAATATTGAATCAAAAATTAACCTTCGATGAATTCAACAGTTAATTTCGTTGAAAAGTTAACTTCGTTATAAATTAAAAAATAATGAAAATAATGAAGTTCGGTTAAGAACAAATATTTAATTATTTTATTAAAAAATACTAAAATTTAATGACAAGTAAAATGGACATGCTCTGAGAAATATTCAGTTCGATTTCTCCTCTTCGATTTTACGCAGTAGATGCATAAATAATGTTCCTTTAAAAGTTAACTAATGCTAGTTAGTTAATCGAAGAAATTTAAATTAACTAAATGAAAAAATTAATGGTTTTCGAAATTAACTGAAACGTTAAAAGTTAACCAAACATTTAACTTCGTTAATTACCTGTTAACTAATTAACTAGTTACTGCCCAGCTTTGCCTCTAACTTGTTAGTTTTTCCAACTCTAATGACTTTTACTAATTGAACCTTGTATGCGTCACCTACATACATAGTTTTGAAATAAAAATATTATATTTTAAACCCTTTTACTATTCTTAGAATTCAATGAAAGTTCAATACCGGCCGACAGACCGATTGCCAATAGTTGGTGGAATATAAAAAAACAAACACGTATTTTGTAGTACGTACAGACGTCGTACGATGTCATCATATGCCGCCGGCGGCTCGGTTTCTGTACTTGAAATGTCAGCGACAAGTTGCTTCCTACACACACACACACACTCGTTCAGTACTGCGAGCAGCGCTACATAATGGCTATGAACGGATGATTCATGTCCAAAGCACTTGTCCGATATTTTTCCTCTGCCTGTACTCTCGGCTGCGCTGTGCTTCATATCACAAATGGCAACAACAACAATTATGTACTGCCAAACAATTGCATGACAAGATTTCGAGTCGATTTTTTGCTCTTACGTTTTTTGTTGCTTACAGTCTCATTGTTACAATTATTTTTTTTTTTTTTCAATTTCATTCGTTTTTCTTTATCAGTAAACAAACAAATGAAGGCACTCAGTTAATTCCAATGTTATTTTTGATAATATATACATATTTCGATACTTGTTGAACTGAACGGTGAACGGTTTCGTTATCGTTAATGCACTCGTGCCAAAAATTAATTGACAATGAGTATAGAAATGCTGAAAAAATTAACAAATTGCTCGTGTACTACACTAGCTGGCTGGGCTGGCAACCTTAGCCGCATATCTTCCCA
This sequence comes from Heteromyza rotundicornis, assembly GCA_951394025.1. Taxonomy (NCBI): domain Eukaryota; kingdom Metazoa; phylum Arthropoda; class Insecta; order Diptera; family Heleomyzidae; genus Heteromyza; species Heteromyza rotundicornis. The sequence goes on from OX596011.1 coordinate 3,760,109, forward strand.
TTTAATATGTATTCAAAGCTTTTCGCATTTGTCAATATGTAACTAGTTAGTTACACTTTTTGCGTTGTGAAATTACAAATTTGACATTTCATTTGGGGCTATTTTTAGTGTTTTTTTTTTCATTTATATTTAATGAATTTTTAATTTCGTTCAAAAAGAATTATAAATGTACATTTCCATTATTAATAGAGACCGACCGAAACCGCTTTTTTCAATTTCGGCCGAAACTGAAATGACCGAAATTTTTCTTCTTATTTTTTGGCCGAAACCGAAATAGCTGGAATTATTATTTTTAAATTTCGGCCAAAACCGAAATTAAGCCGAAACCGAAAAAACAATATTTTTTGAATATTGATAAAAACGTACATTTTTGGCCTGAGAACTCAAAATTTCGGCCGAATCCGAAACAGAAACCGAATTTCGGTCGGTCCCTAATTATTAATATTAAATTTCTTGTTTGCCTTTGAGATTTTTAAAGATTTCAATTAGGTTGGGTTGATTATTTTCGATTTGTGAAGAATTGTAATTTTTATATTTGATGGATTTAATAAGTTTTTGGTCAATTGTTTTTTTTTTTAATTTACACAATTTTTTAATTGTTGTTATTTTGTTGTTGTAGCAGATATACTACAACTTAAGATCGCTTGCTGTGATGTGAGATCATCGTTTTGTATTTGTTGTTGCTTTTGTTTATTTTTGTTTGAATTTCTTTTTTGGCTGCCAGTTCGAACATCATCATCTTCAATGTGATCTTCATCATCGCCATTGTCGTATTCGTCGTATGATGGCAGTCATCATGGCTGTGGCGCGATCGCAATATGAAAACAATCAACAATTAAAACTGTTTTTGACTTTATAGTAAAGCCTCGCAATAGCACGTCATAAGTGCCTGTCTAATTGCATAATTCAATAATTTGGTGCTGCGTTTGAATGTACTGGGTTTGTATTCACGTTCACTCAAGTGAAAAGTTCTTGAGAAAAACTAAAAAAATTGTTTTTACAATTTTTTGTATTAATTATTTGGTAAACAAGTGAATAGGAGTGTAGTTAGTTAAATTAATTTAACATCAATTGGGTGAGGTCAAACTTTTGAAGCATCAAAACAGATCTACGACTTATCAACATTATCCGAACGATGTTGAGTTAATAGTCCCCACCCTAATACATCAACAAAAATCATCCATCATGCTGATAAATGTTGGATGGGCTTTGATAAAAATAAAAAAAAAATTAAAGCTCAGGACTTTAATAAAATGTCTGAAATTTGCTTTTATGTATGGAAAATGAATTCAAATTGAATTAACTAACTGAATTCAAAGTGAATTAACTAACTGAATTCAAAGTCTCAATTTTCATAGTTTGCTACGAACATTTTGTTGAATTTTTTGGTATTCCATTTTGATTTTTGGTCCAATGTACATGGCTTTTAACTGGCCATCGCCAATACAAACACTCATCGAACAACAAGTGGAATGTGTGGTCAACGCAAACTGAAAACTGCCACTGCCACTGCCACTGTAAATTGAAAACTGAACGGTGGCCAGCCGCACTTGACGATGGCTTGGAGTTTGTTTACGTTGCAAATGCCGCTCGCTTCTGTTGCAACGTGGTTCTATTCGAAACTGGACCTTGGCAAAATAGAGCCAAAGAGCACCGCTACTTTAGTGGTGGCCACACATAAAAGATAGAAAAATGCCGTAACTAACTATTGAAAAAGCTAAACAAGATGATGATGATGAAGAAGAAGATGATTACGATTATGATGACTATTCAGATGATGATGATAATTGTTAGAATCATCACCATTTGCATTTGAATCATCGGGCAGGCGATTTCATTCTATCTCGTCGCTCCCATTTGAATTGGTGATAATGATGTTGGCGATTATAACGATGATGACTTCCGTACATTTCGTTTTGTTCATTTGAATTTATTTCACTTTTTTGTCGTTGCTGTTGTTGTATCTTTTGCATATGAATGGGAATTTTTTTCCGCTTGCTCGTATTTAGATACACTTGTTGAGATTAGCGTGTAGTTAGTTGATGTCGGTTAGTACACTGGCACCACATACGTTATGTGCTTTATATTTCTCCATCTACTCTTGTACATACACAAATTTTGTATTCTATTGCAAATTTTCGTGTCTGGCCACTCGCGCCAATGTGCAAATTATTGAGTGGATGGAATTCATTCTCAAGGTAAAATCAATTGAGATCAAACTAATTGAAGGAATTGAATTGAAATGGTGGACGGTGGAAACTATGGCGCTGGTTTCATTCAATATTTATAAATTATTACACTGGTGTGCAGCATAAAAAACACTTGGACGTTAAGAGGTATCTGCAAATTTGGGTTCGCTGATCACGAATATGTGTTTTGCTTTGCTACGTCTAAATTTTATAAAATACATGACCGTAATAGCAAGAACAAAGCAAACAAGTTGCAAATACAGATTTTAAAAATTTTGCAATTAAATCAATTGATTGCGTTTAAAATCAGCAAAATACGTGTTGATTTTACATGAAAATTCGTTCGCTTGTTTGGGCGATGTAAACGCGACGTAACAAGAATTTTTACTTTTTTATTATAAAAAAAAACATACCGTATTATTCTCACAACTGACCACATTCAACGTAACATTTGGACCAATTTTAAAATATGTAGCCATATTTACAATTAATTGAAACAGATACACATTACACCACATTGGACTAAATTTCAGAGAATTTGGTTTTATTTAGCATTTCAATTGAATCAGACTGAAATTCATTTACAATTTTTCGGACTAATTTTTTCGACAAAATAGTTTTTCTACCAGTTATTTCTAATATTTTCGAAGTCGCTTATCAGGAATATTTTTAGCATTGCTGTAGTTACGTGTTATTTTTGGTATGAAACAAAGGGTTTAAAATAGATTTTCCACCTAATAACCATTTTGAAATTTTCTTAGAAACCGTGGTAAACTTTTACGTATTTAATTATTTTGAAAATTGGATGAAGCAAAATCTTTTAACATGCTTTGTTTTGATATTTACCACCCACCCACGTCCGTTTCTCAGTTCTTCCGAATATCTATTTTAATTCTGTAATTGAGTATGTTTGAAAATAATTACAACGATAATGATGCTCCATAGGAATAACCATTTTTATGGTTTATGGTTTTATGCTTCGCCTAATTTTTTGAATAAAAATAGAAACTTCATTTTTGAGCTGAATCATTTAAAATGGTGATTACAATAAGTTGAACGCTTGGCTGATTTCATTACCAAAATCTATTGTATTTTGATGTTGTAATTTGGTTGTTTATTTGTAACCTCTGATCTCATGAGTGTCTCATTAATTATATTAACAATGATGGTTTACTAGTTACTTTCTAAAAAAAACTATAAAATTCAGATATTGCTAAAGTTCAAGCCCTCTTTGTTTTGATACAGTGACGTGTTTGTCTAACGTTTCATGAAAATGAAATTAAGGTTCGAAAAATACGTACCACACTCAGAAGACACTTCTTGAACTAGTCTAACTAGTTATTTGAATAAAAATCATAATCATAAACTTACCTGAATGATGATTCACTAATCTCTCCCACATAATATTTAACCAAAGCAAAGCCTAAATAGAACTGCGTCTAAAAGTGGGGCTCGGCCAACATAACTTTCTTTTTTGTTTATTTATTTCCATTAAAAATTTAAGGGGTGATTGTTAAGTTTGCTTGCAGAACACATTATTTACGTGTAGGCAATATAATACATATCATACAACCAACACCTCAGCAGCGCAGTAAACATGCGCCAAAAAGCGCTATGAAGTTCATTCAATTTTGTGTTTTGTGGTTGAATTGCAAAACCAAACAAAAAATCGTTTACACTGAAAATAAAAATATACAAAAAAAAAATACACTAATTAAAAAACAATCACAAATTCAACATTTCACACTGAGTTTTAACTTCTTAAAATATTGGACTCCATTGGAAAGCGCATTCGCAAAAGTCTCAAAGGCGAAACTAGATGAAGTCTCTCTTGACGTCTTGTTATGTAACTACTTACTTTTTGAAGTGTAACCACGACATGACTGTCGACTTTTCTAGCAGGTGATAATGTTTTTTAATTTAATTTTAATTCTAGGTAAATTAAATACCGTCTGTGTCTGTGAACTTGTGTGCGCCACATCGTTAAAATGTCACAGCGTATATCATGTTTAAATTTGTCTTAAATGAAATATTCAACCCAGGCAAATACCTACTTGCGAGTATGTGAATGAATATTTGCTCACTGATAACAAATTAGCCCAATTCAAGGTTGTGAATAGCGTAATTGCACATACCACAATTTTTTTAACTTTTTGCTGTTAATTTTCGGTTTTATTCCTATGTTAATTTATAATTTTCTTTTAAATAATTCCCTTTTTTGTTATTCTTTTGTTATCAAAGAAAGCGTCAACGCGGTTCAGTTAAAAAATAGTTTGATATTCTCACCTTATTTGTGACGTCAAATACTAATCTAAAACAAAGTGAGACACGATAACGGATTGTGGAAATGTTGACAATACGTGTTCCTCAACAAAATTTTGTGTGACGTTACCGGTATTCGTTGTATTCGTACCACTATGTATTTAAAATTTATTTATTTTTATTTTCGAACATTTTGTGAACAATTCCTATAACTGGTTACATTTTCTACGAAGCAATATTTGAAAATCTATTATTATAGTTGATTCAACACGAATTAGCATCACCGAATCGTACAGACTAAAAATTATTAACTCAACAAAAAAGATGTTCGTTTAATAGTATAAATGCTTTCGTTTGCATATTGTGACTTTTTGTAGTTTTCAAAATACATTGAAATGTTCATTCATAAAAAGCATCACTTTGAAAATACTTGTAGCCACTCGTTTCTCGTCGCTTCATTTGCTCTGTTGTCATTTACTAATTCATTCAGTCTTTCAACCAATTCGATATGTTCAATAACTGCTAAACACAAAGCAACAACAACAACAAGTGACCACCGCTCGCTCACAACAATAAAAACAATTAACTGCAATTATCAATGAATTTTTCATGCATTTTGCTGCAAAATTTTAATACCAGTTTGGTGGCTACATAGTTAGTTAGTCAATTCATATTGGATTTTTTTTAAATAAAGATCTAGCATTCCTTTTTTTTGTTTTTTATTTTTAAACAAATTGTTAGTTGTAACAAGTTTGTTACTTAATAGTAATTATTTTTACCCGATCAGTAATTTCAAAAATGATTGTTTTTGTTTTATATAAATGTATGCATTAACTATACTTAATAGTACATTTCTATTAAACGGTTGTAAGAATTGATCCAGAAAAACTAGGAGACACGGGTACTCTTAACATAACCCCCTGGGTTTATAGTCCCTAATTTTACTTCGTTCAACAACTAGTTTTAAAATCGATAGTTTTCTTCGCGAAATGTTTAATGTGAATTTTATAGTTTTCGATAACTTTTTCGGACTTTGTGGCGGTGGGTAAGATATCTATTTAATTAAAATCTCCAATTACAAACCTGGTCGAAATGAATATTCAAGGTAAAGCGCATTTAAATGTAGTAAGTTACACGTGAGAGTTTGTAAAAGGAAATGAACAATTAAACGACCAACTCATAAAGTAAATGAAACGGAATATGTTTGTAGTTGTAATCTACTTAAAGTATTTTGTTAAGACTATCAATAAAGCAAACATATTCGTTTCCCAAATAATTCCTACAGTTAATAAAGGAAAGTTTTTTTTTGTTTCGTTCTATTATGATAATTGCAAAAAAATAAAATCCAACAAATATTTGTGCTTCTAATTAAATGTACAAATAAATAAGTACAAAAAATTGATGGAAATTAAAGCACAAAAGTATGATACAAGCGCCACCACACCCAACAGTTAAGAATGGAGAGAAGCACGGTTTACAGAGCAAACAATCGGAACAAACAGAACTAACAAACGAACAAGTAAGAACTGACAGGCAGAGGTCGTGCGGCTAAGAGAGTGGCAACGAACGAGGAGAAGGCGAATTCACCCACTTAACGAATTAACATAATTTATCATCGATTTAGTATGTTGGACAAACAACACACAAATTCTCCAACAAACACTCGAATGTTGTGTGCTAATATCAGAAGAGGGAAATGCGAAAAAATGACAAAAGCAAGAAAACACATTAGGTCTGCGTAGAATGTGGTTTTAATTTATTTTGTATAACAACATTAAATAGGAAAATTTTAACAAAAATGTAGTGAAAAGTGCAGTTTTTTTAGTATCAATAAGTTTGACCTAAATTGTGAAAAGTGCTCACAGACACACTGACTGTGGTTGAGAGTTTCATTCATATAATTTGGTAGTAGAAACTCGTTTCAACCAAGAAATGCAAAAGCATTAAAACCATTTTGTGTATTGGAAATTGAACATCCTTTTTACTTATAGACTGGTTTTGATTTTAGCTATAGAAAGAAACTTTTCAGTACTAAAAGTCATGCCGATGTACCTGTGCCAACTTAAATGAACTTAATCTGGCATTTATTATGTAGTATTTAATGTAGACAGATTAGTGCCCAGTTGAGTTACGAGTATCTTGTACCTTTTGCCTGCGTTTAAGCCACTTGCCTATTTTATTTTTTATTTTTTGTGTGTTTTGTGTGTTTTGTATGTCCCAAGTGAAATCGTTGCCATTGGCAAACGACAAACCACTGAAAACTTCCATTTGACCTCGTGGTCATATTACCTACAGTAGGTTGAGAAGGTACACGGTACATACATATGAAGTGATTAATTCGGCTCGTTATGGAAACATCTTTTTGGTCTTTGTAGCGTCATTTAAAATGACTTTTCCTACTAAGGCGAGTTGAAGTATCAAATGATTATAAGAAGTTAAACGTCAAGTTAATTGAGTTAATTTTTAAAGAGCTTGTCTTACCAATTTTCTTAATTGAATTGGTTGTCGTAGGTATGCCACTCTCATAGCATAACTACAGATTGAAAAGAAAACACACCAGATTTGACTTTTCTTTTTTATCTTACTTTTAATAACCTAAAAGTGTGGTACGTGTCGGTTGGCCATATTAAAAGCCTTCAAATTAATTGCTTTGGTAATTAATTACCACCAAAACGGGCGCTCACTGCCACAGCCAATTTAAAATGCACAGTAGACATGAGGTAAAAGAGCCGACGCGAATAAGCCGCCGCCAAACGGCACTGAGTAAGGACCCAGAGCAGCTACACTTGACTTCAGTAGTTAATATTAAAACTAAATATAATAGTCTCTCAATTTATTGCCACCATTTTGAACCTTCGCGCCAACACCGCGTTCAAAGTGTAATTCTTAGTAAAATCATGTCTTAAATTTTAGCAGGATTTCAGCAGAAATTTCCCTTTGGAAATAAAAAAATTCCTCTTAAAACTTCATAAATCAAGTATAAACAAATAAAATGAAAATAATTCAATATCGCAAAAAATAAATGCTCACTTAAAGTAGTTATCTGCTTCGTTTATAAAACAATAAACAAGAAATAAATTAAATGGAATGTTGTGCATTGCACTGGCAAAAAATTTGAACGTAAAGTAACGTAGTAAAGTGCCTTCAACCAACAAAAAAAATATATGTGAATTGGAAAGAACACATTCTACTTTGGATGGGCAAAAAGTGACGCTGCGACTCGTCTTTCTCACACAGTAGGAAGCGTCGTTCGTCTTATCGTTAATTGAGCGATATTGTCACTTGTATCAATTTGCAAAAGCAATTTTATTATTTAAACTATTGCATCATCGGACCATGCCGTGCCAGTGCCATACCATACCATTATACAGTGCAGGAATACATTTTTCCTGACATTTCGCTTTTAAATTCATAATTTTTGTGGTTACTTTGAATAATTGTTCATTGTATACTTAATCAAATGATTACTTTAAAACCAATGAACTTTTAGTTTAGACACGCGAGCCATTCGTATGCGAGTGTCTGAGAAATAAAAACCATTTTGAACGTGAACTTGTTCAAAGTCCTTTTTGTGACGAACGACAAATGTAAATTTTCTCAATTTCACAATTTACAGAAATTCTTGAGCTATTTACGAATTTTTACACCACGTAGTTGATGAATAATTGAAAAATGCAATTGAATGCAAATAAGTATTCATCAGCTGTTATACATTCAACGGTTCCAATAAGCAACACTGTTGCTGGTTTTTAGTAGTGTTTATAGTAATTCAGTCACCCAATCCTTTTGCATTCGAATCAAGACAATAACAACGCAGTTGGGATAGTTAATTGTTTCAATCATTTTATATAGTAACTATTTTAATGAATTATATAATCTGTGCAATTTGATGTGGTTCTTACTCAACAAGTTGTGTAAGTTTTCATGAAAAGCACAACAACAAAAATAATAACTAGGTAGTTATTTTGAGAGCCAACAATGGCCTGGAAAGCCAGAGACCTGAGAAAATATGATACTGGACAAAACTAAACTGCTCCCAGTCAATGATTACATTGAGATGATCTCCCAACATTTCCTGTTCGCCTTTCATGTCCCAGGACATGCAAACAGCCCATTGATGGCACCAACCAACGATGGTGACTCGCACAACACTATGCATTTGGTTAACTGCCCCAGGAACCCAACCCTTCTAACCCCAATTTCCATGTGGATGCTGCAGCCTTTTTGTGTCTCAACACTAAGTTGCTACTACAACAACAACAATAACTTCGTCCTTGTTGTATTCTGATAATTTATTGACAAACACTCGAGACATTTTTTTGCTTTTCTAGTCTCTGCCGCACACTTATGACAGTGCTCGTACTAGGCCAACTATCACAAGTAAGGAAGGTTTGGGATTGAGGCTCACCGAGAGAGGTTTGTTAAAAATAAAACTCAACGGAGGTCGGACTAGTTAAACTTTTGAATTGTTTTAGTTGAAAGCTGTCCGTGTGATAGAGACGGTGGGAACTCTTGAAGTAGTTACTTGAATTAATATGAAACTAACTTTAAGTACAAAATTGAGTATTTAATAGGCCAATACATATCCACTGTTTTTACTAATACAATGTGCCACTCATCAAGAAATTCTAATGGAGGAAAGTTTTTTTTTATTAACGAATTTACTTCCTACCTAGTTAGTATCTATCAAATAAGAGTATTATCTGTCAAATGAAGTATGAAATTAATGTTATGTAGAATATGGGCAATAGTGCGAATATGGGCCAATGACTCTGGTGTTATTTTACCTACAATCTTTTATACAATAATATTATTGAGAAATTCATTAGATATTACTATTTTCATATCTCCATCGCCCTTTCCTCTCTACAACAAAGCAGTCTTCCTCTGACAAGACATCATTCGTAGACATCGTACCTTTCTATACTGGCTGCTGGCGTAGAAAAGAGGTACTTTTGGTATTTGTTGCACAAACAATTAATTTTCTTTCGTTAAATATAAGTTGTAATATAATTCAGCTTAAAATTGAAACCTTTCTTTCTAGTAGGTTTTGTATTTGCAATTTTATTCAATCGCCCACCATTTCACACCTACAACATTTTTTTTTTGAGCAACTTTTGCTTTATGCCATTTAGAATTGCTTTTTAGACCTTTTCAATTCTAGTTGCAGCTGAAAACGTATAGTACTTGTGTTGCCTCCTGGTGCTAAATTGGCCTCGCTGCTAGGCGCGTGGTCGTCTTCAGCCACATCTAGTTATTGAAGGCGAAGGCTTGTTTGTTGCTATTATTGTTTTTGTATTCAGTTGTTGGTGCAATTGGCGAGTGTTTTTTTATGTTCTTTTTAAATTTATTATTTTCTTTTTTCAATTTGAAAAGGTCATTTATCCTCTGCTTTATACGGTATTACATAGTTATTGTGGTTTTCTGCAAAAGTCTATTGATTTCCTTTGCTTCTCTGGAAACTAACTATCGATTTGTCGGTTATTTTTTTGTTTTGGTTTTCAATGCATTATGTACGCACACGCTTTTTGTTTTGGTATGCTTTTGTCCTATCGCGTATTCTTGCCACATGCCAAATTTTCATAATATGGTCATTTTATTCTATTTTTACCCATATGCAATTAGTTGGCTATTGCCAAATTACTGTGCACCAAAACGTTTTAAATACGTCATTGCATTTTCTGCATATGCTTAACTATTTATATTCTCCAAAATAAGACAAATATTTATGCAACACAATAACTAACAGTGTTTTATTGACCATTTCATGGTGTCATTATAAAAGACTCGAACGACTGTTTTCAATATTTTTTTCATTAGGTACACAATTGACAAGTATTTGCGAAAAATTTCTATCTCGTCAAAAGCATGTAGGCACATTGTAGTTGGAAAATGTGAACTATCAGCTAAATTTATCTAGCTAAATTTTATTATCATTCTCAAGTTTAGCTCAAACGAATTATTTCGCTTTCAAAAGTTTTCTACATACTATTGCCAATAAGCCAATTAGCGTTTCTGCTAAATTTGTACTTAACTATTACGTTATTACGTTATTTCTTATTTTATTCTTTTCATATATACATACAATATATTTTAATGTGTATTTATTGATCTTAATCTGCTTGAAATGCGCGTAAACTAGTTTCTTTTGTTGGAAGCATTCAATTCATAAACCAAATCTCACTTCCAGACAAATAAACATGCTGCCTCCAATTCTTCTGCGCAAGCTCATTCGATATCTGCGGGCGATCGTGTACCGCCCATCGGCGGCTATCAATGGCCAGCCGATCATACACCTGGCGTTATGGGTCTCAAGAATCATGGCAATACGTGTTTCATGAATGCGGTGCTGCAGTGCCTCAGTCATACAGACATACTTGCCGAATATTTTGTGCTGGACCAATATAAGGTAAGTAGATGAGTCTTTGTGGTGTGTGGAGGTTGGGGTAATGCCTTTGTAATAATGACAATAAGGAGGCGTGATACAGTACCAGATAATTAGGGACAGCCTATTTTAGTCATTTTGAATGACATCCAAAATTTTAAGAATATTAACTTTGGTACCACTGGAAAAATCTCCTAGAAAACGACCAAAAATTTAATTTTTTATTGGACATGGTCCGAGGTTTCAAAGCCACATATAAATGTTACAAAATGGGGTCTTGAGACCAAACATTTAAATGGGTCAAAAGGCTTTGACAGACTGAAACTAACTCATTTATTATAATTGTGTTTGTTCATTGTTATTCTAGGCCGATTTGAAGAGACGCAACAAAATCAATTCTCGAAAATTCGGCACCAAAGGCGAACTAACCGAGCAATTGGCCAATGTGCTGAAGGCTCTGTGGACATGCAAGAATGAAAGTGATCATAGCACTAGTTTTAAGGTGAGCTGATTTTTGATTACAATGAAATACGTTTGCCAACGTTCCGATTTATTTATTCTTTTCTTGAATCCATTTCAGGCCGTTGTAGATCGCTATGGCTCGCAATTTCGCAGCTCAACGCAACACGATGCTCAAGAGTTTCTATTTTGGTTGTTGGATAAGGTGCACGAGGATCTGAACACTGCAACAAAGCGACGCTATAAAAGCGTGAAGGTAATTTAAATTCGCCTTTCCATGTGCAAGTTTATTGTTTTATATTCTAATGCAAATTGAAATTAACGCCGAGATAAGAAACATTTTAACAAACGTCATTCATTACCTTTGTCGTTCTCTAAAACCAATATAGAAACAATTAAGCAGTCAAGTTTTGATTTGTTAAGCTAATAATTATTAATGACAAACAGTCACAAAGAAACCGTTCTAATTAGTCTTTGTGAATGTATGGAAATAACTAGTGAACAGGGCAAAAGCCGATTAAACGGTGAATTTGGTGTGACTGCATCAAAATAAATACTTAGACGATGTTTTAAGCATATTCCAATGTGGCATTTGCACTTCTTTCTTTCATTATCTGCTCTATATGAGTGAAATCCCTCATAACCGGACACTCACCGTCACAGTGTTTTTGTCCGGTTATTGGAGATGTCCGCTTATGATGGGGGTGGGTTTGTATTTAAAAAAAATGGTTAGAATTGCATCCAAGAGCGTCAGGTTATTGGAATGATATTTGTGTGGAAAAATGAATGAAAAAGCAGTGTCCATGAAATTTGTCCGGTTATTGAAGCTGTCCGGTTATAAGGAAATTACTCTGTCCGTATCTTTATATAAAACAATATGGTTGCATCGCTCACAAAAATAAATTTAAAAAATACAGTTTCATTTTCAAAACTTATTAATTTAAAGAATCTACAATTGGCTAATTTAGGAAGAAACTTATGGCGCAGTTACTATCATCATTTTCAAATGATAGCTGTATTGAAAATCTACTTGTTAATTGTACAAATTTGTAGCAAGCTTCTGTCAACATTTGCTTATATTAAATGAAATAATGGGAAAACGTGCGTTCCAAGTCACCCCGATCCCTGCTCTTGAACATTTTAAAGTGGAAAGTTTAATTTCACCGAGCAAGATAAGATAGCGGACCTCGTTGTGCAATAGTTTATGTGAGATTTTCGATAAAGTAGTCATTTCAAGGCTAAAACGTGCGAAATATGTACACTTTTGTTGTATGTATTTTTTAAAGCCTTGAAAGAAATTTTGTACTTCAAAATTCAAGCCCAAACACAAAAAAGCTGAAATACTATTTTTTGCAATTAGTTATGTCTGTAAAAATCATATAATTCATTTTAGTTAAAAAGTAAAAATTTCAACAATTTAAAAAAAAACACTAGTCTGCTAGAAAAAACATAATACTAGACTCAGACACTTCCTTTAGCCCTATTAGAAGATTTTCAAGTGTACATTTTTATGTTACACTGTGTTATATGAGAAAATCGGTTCTGGAACATATAACATTATTTTTCTGAACTTTTCCCATAAAATATGGAAAAAATTTATATGTAACCATTTGAAGGTTATGGAATCCGACCTGGTAAAGACCAAGATAAGTCGAAAGTATTGATATAGAGTAGCAAAACACTCGTTGGATTTTGCGAAGCTAGTTTCATTTCAAAAGATATAGCTGTTAGAAGTTTGCTGTATTTTTCAAATTAATTTTTCAGCCACAACTTGTAAGATATATAAGTGATAACGATAACATTTCTTGACAAAGCAAAGTTTTGTTTTTGGAACAAAAATAAAAATAGAACAGGAAATGTTTGGATGAAAAAATAAAAAAGAAATTGCAATTGATTTCAACTTTGGTCACCAAAATGCTAACACTTTATAATTTTGTTGGGATAGTTTGATAACATAATTTGTTTATCTGCACATTACCAACACTTCTGCAGAACCTTCTGCTGGGAAAAATTTGGATTTGAAAAATACTGTAAGGCAAGCAAAACTTTAACCAATGTATCTCTGGCAACTAACTTCGCAAAACTTGCTTTCGACCTATCCTTGAATGATTAAAGTAAAGAAATTGCATACGATTTTTCGTTTTGCAGAATGAGTGGTCTGGTAAATCGACTTCGATTCTAATCGAAAATCGGATTTAGGCTTTCAGAATCGATTATTTCGGAATCGATTTTAGAGATGTCAAAATAGTCAATAACCGATTTTATTTATTTGAATAAAACGTTTCCACCACTTTTTTAAAATATAATTTTTCATAATGGCTCCAAGTCAAGCTTGGCATTAGTTTACCAAAATGGATAATAGTACTTTTTTTTCTATGCAATGAATTGTATGATCTCAATACAATGATGGTCCGTTCGAAGTCACGGGTAATTTACGAGTTTATCTATATTTTTCAATCTTCAAACATGAAAAATCGTAATTTTATAGCAAAAAAAAACGTCATAGAATCTGGAAAAACGTCATCACTGCCTACAACTGAGAACTCCTTTTAAAATTATTAATTTTTTTTTTTTTTTTATTCTACTAGAACACCTATGGCCGTCCGGATGAGGTAATTGCTGCCGAAACCCTGGCCAATCACATACGCTGCAACAATTCATTTGTGCAGGCGGTGTTCCAAGCGCAATTTCGATCCTCGCTCACATGTCCTCGCTGCAGGAAACAATCGAACACCTTCGACCCGTTTCACTGTGTCTCAGTGCAGCTGCCACAACTTACGCAGCAGACGATCTTCGTTACGGTGGTCTATTTGAAGCAGCACCCGCGTCAGGTGAAACTCGGGCTAACCGTACCGGCAGGGTCACCGATTGTAGCTCTACGCGAACAACTGCAGACGGACACGGGCATTTCCAGCGAACGCATGGTGCTGGTCGATATCAACAAAGAGGGATTCACGCGCGTCTTCTACGATACTCAACCGGTGGCCACCTTGAATGGCTTTGAGACCATTTACTGCATCGAAGTGCCAGAATCTAAGACACAAGCAGCAACTGCAGCAGCCCCCACTGCAACTGCTGCAACAACACCAACGGCTGCCAAAACAAACGAATCGAGTACATCTACAGTGGCAGATGTGACAAAAGGTGGCGCACGCACGACAGCGCATTCATCGGATCTGTTGCTGCTCATAGCGAATGTTCGTAAGAAGAAAAAGGAGGGTGAAGATAGTGTAATTGAACGTTTCGGTGCACCATTCAGCATGAAAGCTGCTCGTGATTGCTCGTACACTGAACTGCAGAAGAAACTACTGCGCGAGATGTCGCCTCTAATGAAACCGGAAGTCTTCTCATATGCTACTCCGCTAAACGAAATGTTCCAGATACGCTTGCAGGATCCCTCAGCTGATCCCGATACATACCTCGAGCAGGTGGAGCATCCTCTGCTCACCGAAATGATTGATTTGGCACTATCAGTGCTTTCAGCTGAGGCTGGACCAGCGCATATAAAACTGTTACTGGAATGGCCCGAGCCGGAGCAACATATCGCCGATCTTACCGATACCATTGTAGAGCACGAGAGTGTTGCGCGCCTGCTCGAGAGTAAGCCCAACGACACGGCCACGCTCACTTTGGAGCAATGTCTGGAACATTATACCAAAGCAGAGACTCTCAGCGCTGAAGATGCTTGGCGCTGTCCACATTGCCAGCAATATTTGCCTGTTGTCAAGACGCTGGGTCTGTGGTCGTTGCCCGATATACTCGTGGTGCATTTTAAACGCTTCCGTCAGCACCACGAAAAGGGTTCAAATGCCGCCAAACTCACCACAATGGTGAAGTTTCCTCTGAACGCATTCGATATGTCGCCGCACTTAGCTCGTGGCATCAATGACGGCGACAACGGTCGCTCATCTTTTACAACATCAGAGACTACGACTTCCTCTTCCGCTTCGAATTACCGTCCCAGTCCGTGGAAAAAAACACGCTCCGGCGATTCGCGTTCATCCACCATGAATTCGCGCGACAACAGAGAAACGCGCTATGACCTGTATGCCGTGTGCTATCACCAAGGCGACACTTTGGAGACCGGTCACTATACTGCCGCGTGCAAAAACCCCTACGATCACCAATGGTACAAGTTTGACGATCAGCGTGTGGCCAAAGTGCCCAAT
The DNA here is from genome assembly GCA_951394025.1 of Heteromyza rotundicornis. Taxonomy (NCBI): domain Eukaryota; kingdom Metazoa; phylum Arthropoda; class Insecta; order Diptera; family Heleomyzidae; genus Heteromyza; species Heteromyza rotundicornis. The sequence goes on from OX596011.1 coordinate 3,775,573, forward strand.
GACTCGATTCAAGAGGAAATCATCAACAATGAGGCTTATATGCTCTTCTACCAAAGACGACCGGGCGATGCCAATGAGTGTTCCGGGTCAAGTTCCAATTCTGGTGACCACTGGGTGTCGCGTATAGCGCCGCCACTGCCTACCGAAAAGTTGTCTATCACCAGTGAGAAGGCAGAAGATGAGGTGGCCGCAACGTGCAGTGCAAATGTGCCTGCAGTTGCCACCAGAGTGGAAGTAGTGCTACCTCCTGAGAAAGCCGAAACGAAACCGGTCGAAATCCCCAAAGTACCAGACTCCGCCAGCGTAGCCACTAAAGAAGGTAAATATATCAGAAATCACTGCCAAGTGGCCGTAAGAATAATCTTTCGCCCCCTTAATTTAAGAAACATTTCATAAAACAATTGTATGATCCTTTAGATTTGACAGAGATTGCCGCACCGAAGGATATGCTCGCTCAAATGGTTGTGATCAAGAAGACAAACGAACCAGATTTGGTAGACATCGAAGAACTCGATTATGCCGACGCCGATGGTGTTGAAGCCGTCCCCGATGATGATGACGATGATGAGTTGCGAGCACTCGAAACGCTTGCAACCAAAGAACACGATGCAGCCGCCGAGGAAGATGCAAATCAAATATTCGTAATGGATGAGGATTGCCAAATTAACGAAGAAGCCACACACAGTCTCCTGACCGTAGCCGAAGAAGCTGTTCTTATCAGACCCGAGGCCGCTACCAAAACGAAATCCTCGCCATTGCCAACAGCAGCCCTAACATCGCCCTCAACGAGCTCTCCAACAATTCCAATAACAAATGGTCATGAGCGTGAAAAATCGAAATCCCCAAACGGTTCTTCACCGCGCGACATCAAATCGCAATCGGCTTCAAATACATCCGCTTCATCCTCTTCCGCGTCATCACTATCGTCACGTTCGTCGCCCCACTCGCTGGCTGTCTCCATACATGGCGCCTCCACATTACAATCCAAATTTAATGGCTTCTCGGCGTCATCGTCATCGGCCAATAACTACAAAGAGTCGCTACTATCGAGCAGCCTGAAGAGTAACAGCAGCAGCATTATTGGTGCTGCGGTGGCCGCACCTCACCACTCGCATGAATTTCAAATGTCACGGCACCAGCACCAGCACTGGAACGGCAGTCGCTCAAGTGTCTCAGCTGTGGAGAATGCCACGCAACAGGCACACCATCATACGCACTGCCTCAATTTGAGGCACTCCTTCTCCACGAGCTCCAATTACAAACTGCGCGAATGCAGTGAAACGTTATCGTCGATGCTGCGCAATTCGGCCAATACATGCAGCAAGGATACGCTGATATTCATCGATCAACAGAATCACCATCATAACCATCATCACCATCACAGTTTAATGGAGGACGACGATGACACGTTCATGGGCAGTCGATCGTTGTGGGTAAGTAGAAGGAGCATGGTACGCGGGTCCGAATTAGGTCCGAATCGTGTTCGAAATTTCTGTTACGCTCCCAATTATGATTTGTGATTTATTTTTCTTTTTTTATTATTTCGCAGATATCTCCAGTGACGCCACACAAACTCATTACCGTGTCGCCGAAAAATTGAAACTTGGAATAGCTAGCTCCAGTCCTCTACATATACATATGTATTTAGTTTCAATTCCATGCCGAAGATATATTAGTTATTCAACATGAACTTGATAAACACTCTTCGCAATACTACATTATTCAACTTGGGAATGTCATTGTTCAGTTGAATACGATGCAACTAGTTTTTAAGCTTAAGACTATACAGTTCGTAAAATTATACATACATAACATATACAATACATACAAACAAGGACTCTGTAGATTGGATAAGTTCAATTTGCGTGACAGTTTCAAATTACTTTATTTATGAAATTCAATACAACAACAACAATTAATAACATTTATATGTACGTACATATATACTTACTTATATATGTATTTGTGTAATCTGATATATGTCTGTATACATACTGTAGCTACTAAATAAGTTAAAAGTTGAATGTGTTATATTTATTCAATCGATAAGAGGAGCAGCGTTTAAATTATTTAAATTAATAAATATTTTAACTACATATACATATACGAGACAAATCTGAGCAGACAGACTTGCATATAACTTGTTTAAGTTCGAAGTATTTAGACCGCAGATGTTTGAAATTGCCACAGAAAAAATCATTAGAACTACATATATAAAATGAATAATATTAAAAAAATAAAAGTAAACTTGTAATACAGGAGGCGCATTCAATGTGCAATACGATGATTCATTTTTAGCAATTTTTATAATATTTAATTTCTTTGATAATCGAAAAAAAAACAAAAACAAAAAGCTTTTACGACGAATTACAAAACAAACGAAAAAGTACAATTTTAATTTAAATTATTATATTCAATTATAATTTTGCCTTTTCTAATTGAAACTAAGTTTCAAATTAAAGCTACACACTCCCACACACACACACACACTTTTTCTGGATTAGTTTTTGATTTGAATTCCATCTAAATTGTATTCTAACCGTTTTCTACTTTTACTATACTTGTATCTCATCCTTACACTCTACTATGTGCTCTCTGACAGCATCTGTACTAAGCGAGCGAGAGAGATGTTAATAAACTGTTTATTATACACACAGGTACTTTACTGTATGTTTATGCTATACTTTACTTTTAATTCGAAAAAAACAAGAAAACTTATATGATTGTAACGACGAAACCGAACAGTGTAAAACGAGACATTAGTACTTTTGTAATAAGCATTAAACCAAAACAAGTGTTGGAAGACTTTCAAATTTTATTTATGAAAACAAACTAAAATATATTCATACATACATACATATATCTTTATTGATGAGAAATGTGTAAAACCCTGTTGAGAATGATATAATCTATTTGAGCGAAGAATTCGAAATATACAGACAAAAAATCACAGCCAAAATATGAAAATGTTCTTTTTTTTCCTCTAATTTCATGGAAGCGGCTACAAAATTCATCACATTCAATAGGCCGGTTGGTATGTATTGGAAATTGGTATTTTCTGAATGGAAATGTATTTGGCCTAAAACCAAACTAACTTTGTTTATCTGAAAGAACTTTTTTCGTTCTTTTGTCTCTAATTGTCTCTTCGTTCCTCCCCCAGTTAAACAACTTTGTTAATGCTATTCCGTTCATTTCGGTCAAAAGTCGGACGACTACTCACGAAGCCTATGTGAACTATTGGAGTTTCTACCATAATAATCTGTCTAATTCACGAGTTAACAAAGAATAAAACTGTCTGACGGCTGCAATCAGACAGTTTGTTTTTTTATTTGTTTTTTATTGTTATATATTCATTATTTTATAAGCTTAGGCCCAAATTCATAGCCGAATTAAGTTCATACTTAACCCTAGTACCTATTCTCTTATTTAACTGGTTCTAAGTAGGGTCTAATTTATTTCAATATCATTACTAAATACTTAACCATAAACACGTTTCAGTAAGGTAAAATACGAATACGAGGCGTTAAGCAGAGCTTGAAAGAGTTCCAAAGTCATGGGATATATATTGCCAACCATTATCTGCAAGGATGCACAGGTCTTTAAGTCAAAATATTACCAAATGAGGAGTCTCTTACCGAGCATGGTTTCTGCGCACGCATTATCAGCAATAAAATATGTTTTTGTACGGGAATTTTAAATGTAAACCATTCCGTTTCGTAGGCAGCCGAAGCAATTGCTAAATTCTAAGAAGGTTATGTGAAAGTGAGGGATATTTATAGTCGGAATATATTTGCAACTAGCCTGTTCCCTTAGTTCGTTGGCATACCAGTAAAGTGCTAAAATCTGTGCAAATATCATTGTTATGTAGGCACACACAATGACCGCCTGAGCTTGTGAGTCAACCTGAGAAAGGTCGGAGAAATGAGAAATTTCACAGCCTTCAAATAAATTCTTCAAAAGCTTTGAATCTCCTGAAAATATCAATCGAAACTTACAATTATGAGCAGAAATAGCAGGGCGCAAAGTAGTGTTCCGAATGCAATAAACTCCAATAGGAAAATGAAGGTAGTCAAGCGATTGACCCGTGAAATGTAACTGGAAAAGATGGAAATAAATCGAAGGCACGTCACGCATTAATACTGTCAAATAAAATATGCTTCCCCACTTGATGATGCGCTTCTGGTACTTAATGCAATCAATAACTTCTTTGTGAATCTGCGCGTCCGTATTGTTCGTCAACTTCAGATTGCGCAAACGCTGCTGCAGAGCTTTGCACATAACAATGCCAAACATGACAAAGGCCACGATCAGACTCGTATAGGGAATATACATGCAGCAACCCATTGGAGTTATGATCATTTCATAAACGTACCAAATCTGATAAAATGGCGTTTTGTACTCGTTGATGCCGGGTATAATGCTGCCAAAGGGTAAGACTGGAATGAAAGCGCACAATTACGAATTCTGAGGTAAGAGACAAATGAAAATCTTGAAATTCAGCTACCCCTTTCCGAAGCAAATAGCGGATAACAGCCAAAACCAATGCAGGTCAGTAAACCAAGAAATAAGTTGCCGCGTGCCATTACTTTGCCCACCGCATTGGCATCCAAAAGCAGTCCTTGTGTATAAGAATCGTTGGATGTCTGTCCGAACCACGAAAAAATTAGAAAAATTCTATTTGTTACAACAAATCTAATCACCATCAATTCGTAATAATATCGTTCCAGGTCACTTATCAACTTCTCGTACTTGACACTGTCGTAGATAAGCAGGTATGCCCTTAGTATCGTATTGAACCACAAAACCAACATATAAGAGTTTCGTATAATAGAATCGACGCCTTCGCTAGTCCAGAACATATAAACGAATTGCGTGAATACCAGAAATGTGGTCAAGGACAAGCAAAGGTAACGCCGCCAATTGTTGTCGTAAAGCAAAGACCAAAATTTTAAAATTCTTATGCTCATATAGATTAGTTGTATGTCCTCAAACATTTTAGGTCGTTTTTTTTTCGTTGCCAAATATCGAATGAAATACGAACTGTGATGCACTGAACTACTTGGGACAGTTGAAATTTTACTTTTTATACTAACATTTGGGTGAGATATTTTTATTGCAGACATCCTTTTGATTGATGAAATGGTAAATTGCTACCACTGACAATAAAATTGTGGCCCAATTAAGTGATGTTGCATTTTTTTCTGTTTTTCATTTAATTTCATGTAATTTTACAGGGTATTTTAGAATTGAAGGTATCGAATCAATAAGGCGATAAGACCAACTTAAGTTATACGTCAGAAATCAAAAAAAGAATCTTTAAAAAATCAGTGGACAAATCTGTGGTTTTCGTTTTGATGTGTAACTTTGGAATGGATACGAATAGTGTCAACTTCTATAGACCGATTTGAAGCTACAGGCATTGGCTATAACTGTGCCATATGAAGCCAAAAGTTACAGCTCAATGAATGAAGACACATTTTTTTGACGAAAAAATAACTTAATTTATATGACATAGTCATGTTTGGCTTAGATACACCCAAAACACTAAAAAAATTCTGAAATTTTTCGTTTAAAATAATTTTGGAGCGCCCCTTAGTCTCAATATTTTTGTAAATACTACTGCTTATTGCCTTTCCAACAAGCTCTTAATGACAAAAATCGTACAACTTCAACATAGTTTTTCGAATTTTTTACCTAATAAGGATCTCTCATCTTAAAAGTTTAAAAAAGTTCTTAATTTCGCTAACCCAGCAAAACCCCGAATTTGTATTGTTATTTGGGATGTACTCAATACATTCCACTTTAAAAACAAAAAGTACTGTCGCACAGTGTAATTGAATTTCTTTCGATTCATGGTTGCTCGGAAAACACATTGAAAAAATGTTTGCTTTTGAGTAGGTCCATAAAAAAACGCAATAGTTTTTTAGTGTTCCATTATTTTTATTATTTTTTTTGTATATCTTGTAAGTGTGCATCTTTGACTCTTGGCTTGCAAAGAACAATTTCCTACGATTTAAATAAAATTACTTACGATTTCTACACGCTCAACAAGCGATGCTCTATTTTTGAATAAATAATTTTGTGTTACATTTAATAAACGCAAGTGCTATAAAATTTTACAAGCTTTTCTAGATTTAAATAAATTTGCGCAAATTTCTGCGCAATCTTGTATGTCCGTTATCTGCCATACTAACATCGCTGGCAACCAAACCTAGTCATAGAATCGGCGCAAAAGTGTAAAATATGAATACGAGGTATTCAACAGCGATTGGAACATTTCCAAAGACATGGGATAAATGTTGCCAACCGTCATCTGTAAAGTACATAATTAAATTAAAATCTAGAACAGAATCGATTCGAAGAGGAATCGAGAGACGTACACTGCAGGGCATCTGAGCGCGCATGATTAATAATAAAATATTTTTCTGCAACGGCTTGGGAAAGTTGAACCATTTCGTGTCGTAAGCTGCTTCAGCCACCATAATGCTCTAAAAAGGCAAACAGGAAAAATTTAAATATTGAAAGTGTAGTTATTCAAATAGAACACGAACGGCATCGGACAGTTCGTTGGCGAACCAATACAGGGTAAGTATTTGCGATAATATCATGGATATTTGAGTAACAGCGATTGTGAATTGGGCGGTAGTCTCGGCCTGTGCAAGCAAACACGTAAATAACTTTTAGAGCACTGCAATTCACTGGACATATTTTCTATTTAAATATTTACAATATTCAGCAAAAATAACAGGCCACAGAGCAGAGCGCCAAATGCCATGAATTCCACCAGAAATACATAAGTCGTCAAATCGTTAATGACAGTCACATAACTGTAATTTGAAAAGCGGAAGTAATCGGAAATAAGTACATAAATGCAATTGCATTGCCATCATCGTACGCACCGTATAATTGTCTTCTGATATTTAATGCTCCACGTTAACTTCTCCGCAATTACCCGGTCCGTATCGTTTTCCATGCCGCGCAGGCGATAAGCCAAAATACGGCACATTAAAATCGCAAACATTATCAACGATACGACCAAACTGGGGGAAAAAAGGGTAGAGAAAAAAAATTTAAAAAAAAAAGAAGAAAATAAAAAAGAGTAAAAAACATTTTTTTTTTAAATATAACCCTTTAACCGACTAAAAAGCTGAAAATAAATTTTCTTTAAAATAATTTCCGCCATTTCGATTAAAAATTAAGGGTTTTTGGCGACTTCGAAATCAATGAAATTTATTTTCTGCTTTTTAGTCCGCCCAAAGCAAGTTACTATAAGGGTTATACCTGCCGAAAGGTATGTACATGAAACAGCCAATGGGCGTGATTATCACTTGGTAGACGCAAAACACTTGATAGAAGGGCGACTGCAGTTCGTCTATTCCGGGCAAATGACTTCCATAGGGCAGCACTAGAATTTCATTGCTCAATGAAAAAGTTGAAAAAAAAACTTGCATATTTTCGCATACTTTTCTCATCCGCAAAAATGGGATATACGCAAAAACCAAAAACGGTCATCAGACCTAGTATCATATTGACTATAGCACTGTTTTTACCCAATTTATTGGTGGCGCTCAACATGTCGGTTATGTAGGTGTCGCCAGAACTCTGTAAATTAAAGAAATGGGAGAATTTTCTCCTTTTTTATGAGTGACTGGGATATAACAAAAGTAATAAAGGATGGAGCAGAATCTAAATCAACTCATAAATGTAATTCTATTTTCCATATTCTTCTACCACCATCACATCCTCACCAACATTTCCTTGTACAAATCAATGAACTCCAATAGAAACCTCTCATAACGATGTTTCTGCAGCAACATCAACCAACCCCGCAGGATCGTATTGAACCATAACACCAGCATATATGCATTGCGTATCATAACATCGACTGGGGCATCTGTAGTGGCCATGTATATGAACTGTGTGACATTGAAAATGGTGGTTAACGACAGCGAAAAGTAACGTCGCCAGTGGTGCTCATAGATCAGACCCCAGTATTTGAGAACTCGTATACTCATCGCAATCATGGGAATGGCATCGATCTCTTGGAGTATTAGAGCCTTTGCAGCACGAGGCGTTAGAGTAGACGGTATACTCATAGATACCATATTGTCGTCCAATGGATGTTTGACGGCAAGCATTATTTGGATGTTTTTATTATTTTTAAGATAAATTCCCTTTTTGCTTTAAAGCTTAAAATTGACTTTGTTGAATGCCTATGCCGGAAACGGTTATATAGGCCGAATTCGCACCAAAAGGAAAGTCAATATTTGCTTGCACTTGGCAAAAATATGTCATTAAAATAATTGACGGTTCAGTGAGAAAGAAAACAGTTATTATCACATTATGAACATATTGTTAGCGGCCGCTTTGAATGAAGAAATTATTACATGGATTAGTGCATATGCATTGCATTTCAATGGGAACGAAAAGAAATACCTCATTTAAGTATTTACTTAGTTGAACTAAAATTTTATTTGACTTTTGAAGTTATTAATTAGTGCAATTTTCCATTTTATTTGACTTTTGAAGTTATTAATTAGTGCAATTTTCCATATTTCTCACATTTAAGAGGCGACTGTTCTTTTCAAAGTGGTTTTTGTTACATGAAAAAATTTCATAAAATAGACTCAAAGGCTAAGAATTCAACTACATTTTTTATTTTGCATTCGGAGCCAAAGACAATTCCCACTCAAAAATTTAGCTAGACTCAAACATCGACTTTAGTCTAGAAAAGAAAAATATTTTTCAGAAGGTGTTTTTTTTTTTTTTTTGTCCATAAATTTTATAAAAAAAATGAGATGAGATAAAGTTGACAAATAATGTTTCTGTTACTGTTTCATGGACACTCAGAAAAAAATATTTGTCAAAGGATACATTACTATTGAAATAGTAGGAGCCCCGTGTGCCCAAAGTTTCAAGTCGATATCTCTAAAACTGCGACCGCTATCGTAATTACAGAGAGACAGACGGACAATGGCTAAATTGACTCAGGAGGTGATACTGATTAAGAATATATGTACTTTTTCAAACGTTGTGTCAAAGTGAATATACCCTGCCACACTTTTATCGAAATTAACACAATAGCAGAATTTAATTTTTTTAAATATTTTTTTCAAACAATAGTGCGAACACGTGCGATTGAGTCGATGTTAACAGAAAGTGAAGCTTGAGTAAAACAACAACTTTCTTCATTTACAGTTTTAAAAAATTTCAACAACAACATGGAGAAAAGCTCTATTGTCACATTACCCGACTCTCCCTTATAAAAATTGTCAAAAATGTAAAGCATTGCAAGAAATATAAAAAATATATCAGTTTGACGGACTAATTTATCAAAAAATTTATTAAAGTTGTTTGTTTTTGTTTTTACTCGTTTTTGTTTTTCGATGCTGGTCAAGAATATATATATATATAGTTTTTAAATGCAAATTGAAAATGATGTTCGAATATTTTTGATGTTCACTGTAGCAAGCAAACGCATACCAAATGAAAAATCTACATTTCCCACTCGAAATTAAATTCAGAAAGCAACTCACGAAGAAAGTCAACAAAGAAATAAATAAAACACCCCGTCACCCATCCTTTCACCGCAACAAAAGAACAAAAGCAATGCGCCATGCGAAAGAGGAAGCAAACGCAAAGAAGTTTTAACTTTGAAAACTTATTCAACTTGAGCACAACTCAATGAACGGCATACGCAGTGGCGGACGGTTGTAAGACAAAATGAAGTTGGTGGTGACCAGGTTCAACGTTGGCACTTCCAATTCAGTTGAGTTGCAGCATTCGACGGGAATCGTTCTACCATTTCGAACACGCGGAAATAAAGGGCAATTTAAGTGCAAATTAAAGTGAATTTGATTTTTGTGAGTGTGCAAAAGAAAAAAAGGGAAGCGCTTTCGATAGACTGGCAAACATTAAGTGAATGGTATTGTGAAGACAATTGTTGGCTAAAACAACCGATTTTCGTTTTTGGCAAACATTTAAAAATGGATTATCGTTTGATAATGGTAGGTGGCTATGTGCATTTTAAAAGCTTTGAAAGAAAACTATTTTTATTGGCATGTTACGGGTTCGAATTTATTTAGGCTAAGAGTAGCGGCTGCGAATTCAAAATAGCTGTATTTGAATACAAATATTCTTTAATTTCAATATTCGCAGCATTTTATATCATCAATCATTTCTATAGCAGTTCCGTTGCAGAAGCATATTGAGAGAAGCAAGTTCGGTTCTCAACTCAATCGTTTTTGCAATCTAACTTGCTTAACCGCTTCGATTTCAACACCACCACTCTGTGTGTAGAATGTTCCTTGGGCTTGCATTTCTTTTGAAATTGTTTTTCGCTTAAGATTCTTCAGCTTGGCGCTGAACTGTTATTTAAATTTACAATAACAGCAAAACGGCCGCAGAAGATTATATATGCTAATGAATAGAACGAAGAAGAATGAAGTGTTGTTGTTGCTGGCGTTGTTCTTGGCGCTGTTGGCGTTGGCTTTGTTGGCTGGAAGACAAAACGTGAAATGCGAACAGCTTTCCCGTTAACTCAAATGAATTTAGAACGATTCTTCTGACATTCTTGCACTTTTTACATTTCGTGTCTGTGCGTAAGCGTGTTTTTCTTTAATTTTTTTATATTTAATTTTGTGGTTCTGATGGGGAACACGTCGTCTTCTGGTGGTCGCTAAAAAGTCGGTCACAATTATTTTTTGAGTTTATGTAAAACAGTAAACAAAAAGCTAATTGAGAAATTAAATAATTAGATAGGGTTTCTAGCATAGAAATTCATAATTTTAATTAGTGTATTTAACACAAATACTACGTAATTAATATTTAAAGTTTTAGTTAAAACCTTTAAATGTTCTGATGGTTTCATTCAGTATAACCCAATTTACGAAGAAAGCTACAAATTTTTGAATAAAGCGTTCTGTATAGATTCCCCTTTTTTGAAATATAGACAAAGTATTCGTATACTGTTCGGAAATCATACATGAACCGGTAACCCTAATACATCCATGGGTTTACAAAAAAATGATTGTTCTGAACAATTTTTTCAAATATTTAATTTTAATATGAATTAGGATTCGGAACAAATATTTTTAACCCCAACTGATCTCTGGCTCAATATACAATTCGATTTTTACTTTCAGGTCGTACCAATTCCATGTTGAAAATAGCAAATAATATAATTTCCTGTAATTTATTCGATTACTTCTGTCGTATTGAAACGCATCGTTAAGAAAAGTAAATTTATCAATGACCTTATGTATTTTCCTGCATATTTAAAAATCCAGGAGGAAGTACTCCAAAAACCCTTGCTAGCACATACATATGTGGGGGAATGTGATACCAAGAGCACGGAGGATAAAGATTTGTTCTCTCGAAATCAACGATACAAACAATTCTACATTTCTTTTATTTGCAATATTTTTAGTTTTTGACTTTGTCGCGTTTTCAGCATAATTTAGTATTTGCTACAATCACTACCTAAATATATTCTTATTTTAAATGTCTCCTCTGTAAATTTGGAGTCGTTATTCTTGATTTCACATTTCATGTCCACATTGCTGAGCCAAACAAACAATCCAAAATATACGAAAAGAACTCTTTCATTTGACCCAATTTCGTTGTTTTGGTATTCAAATCAGTGAGCCAAGCAAGCAAGCAAGCAATCAGTGGCAAAACAACACAAACTGAGGCTGTAGCTATGGCCCATTTGATGAGTTACCACTGCTACCAATACCTGTAAACGAAAAAGAAAAGAAATGCCGAAATTCCACACACAATACAGCAAAAGTAAAGTGAAAGACAAGCAAAAAAGCTTCACTCCCACTAACAAAAAACCAAAAAAAAAAAGGTTTATGCAGATGAATTTAAGGTACTTTGAAATGACTGGAGGGGTCACTTTTAATTTCAGTTTAAAGTGGTTTCCGCACAAAAATTTGGGGGATAAATTTCTCTTTTCGTGACCTTTACGTGTGCACACTGCTCTTGAATTGGGTTAAATCGTTTAATGAGACGGACAGATTGGAAAAGTAGATATCAAGTGGATTTTTAGGCTTTGTGTTGTTAGGGTATTTTCAGAGGAATTGAAACTTATTTTTGAATTCCTTTGCCAGCACGAGAAGTACATAACTTTTTTATAACAGATAAAATTATTATTTTCATGCCCAGTTTTCCAAGTTTTTCTTATCATAAGCTTCGCCTCATTCAAAAATTTCAACCTTCTATCTCATGAAAAAACGCTGGAGTGACATTTACCTCCAACAACAAATACAAGGATGTTATAATATAGATTTATATAAAGTTAATATGAATATACTTGAAGCTTAGTTCAATGGCTTGCTGAATACTTTCTTCAGAAAGTAAATGGTACACCACTCCCCGACAAATACATTACATCACTAAATCACATATAAATTCGATGTTCTTAAAATTAAGGAATGTTCATTTTTATTATTGCACAATTAAATATTAAAATTAATAAAATTTTCGACTTTGTTCCAAATATATATGTACAAGAAGAAGTAAAAGTAGAAAATCGGTATCAATTAAAAAACCAAGAAAATCATTTAGTCTGTAAATAAAAAAGACACATAATATACCACTGCTGGTGAGAAAGTAAAAATTTCTAATAAATTAGTCAATTTACGTAAAAATAAATAAATAGAAATGAGAAAATAACCATATAACCAAAAATAACCACTTCAAAAGTGCAGAAAAATGTATGAATAAAAACATAACCAAACTTAATTGCGCGCGCTCTCAATTGAGCGAAATGACGGCATTCAAAATTCTGAGGGGAAAGACGCTAAAATTTAGCCACTGAAAATACATAAAAGCAACAATTGTCTTTTGTGTGACGTTAGAAAAATACTTGAAATTATCAATTGACGAATTCTACACACAAAACCGCCGACGACATTTTGTTTACGGCGAAAGTTTATGACAAACACAAGACTCAACTCAACGCCAAAAAAAAAAAAACAACAAACTTAACAAAAGACTTTTGCATCCGCCGTTTTACTACTGGACTGCTGGCCGTTGGCATGAGATTTCCTTCATTATTGTTGGTTGCGTTGTTGCTATATTTGTTTTTGTTTGTTCTTGGCTTGAAGCATTTTCACTGTAGATAATTTTTAAGAAAAATACTATAAAAAACTTTTGTACGTGTGCATCTCGCCGAATTTAGCTTTCACTCTCTTGTGCTGGTTGGCTTTTTTTATTGTTATTATCTGTTGTATTCCCTCAGTTTGTAGCAATTACACTGGTACTAGGGTATTTTAATTACTATATGACTTGCATTTAATTTTTGACTACATTCACTTCCGGCTGTCAATAACCGGCGTACACAAATTCTCAACATAAACTCAGCTCTTGTCACCTAATTGGTCCAAAGGTTAATTTAAATATTTTGCATTCATTTCAGAAAATACTCAGCTTCCTGCTACTCTCGATCATAGTTAGAGCGCAAAATCAACCCGAATATGGCGAAGAACCGCCAGAAGGCTACTATGCATTCGTAGAGTCGCCAAATGCTGTGCCACCCAAAGTGAGACCGCCTCCCTATACTCACGTCAATTCCGACTGCAAAAATGTGAGTGGTGTCAAGAAGTCGGCTGTATCCGTCAACAATATATGCGGCGATCTCAATAAAGGGCAAATTCCGAAAAATCCAATGAAGCAAAATGTCCTAGGGGAGCCGTATCCATTGTGAGTGTCTTTGGAATTTGCACATGGTCAACCGGAAAAGAATTTAGAAACTAAATACTTACCATTTTCCAGTGAACTAATCCGCAACGAGACTCTGAAGTTCCTTTCCAAGACCCTGCCCGTTTTGAAGGCTGACGACACTCTGCCCAAGGTCACACAAATCATACGCGATGAACCGGTGGAGCAATTGGATAGCAACAACATCGATCGTCATTATACTACACGCGCCAGACGTTCGGCCCCACCGGGACCACAAACTCAGCCTAAGAGCGAGGGACATGAGTTCAGTTATTTCGATCCGGCACTAGACGAGGAAGAACGCTCGAAGACGGAACGACGTGCGGCTGAAGAACGTAAACCGCGAAAGTTCTGCGACGGTGGTGGAGTGTAAGTTTGTGGATTGTGAAGTAAACCCATGCATGCCTTAAAATAATTTCGTTTCTCTTCACTGTCCAGTTTCTGTACACTTTACCGGGCCATTCAAGGTGGCGGCGACACTGCTGCTCCCTCTGCTGCCCCCCAGACTGCCGAACGTCGCGAAGAAATCGGTCCCATAAGGTACGAAGGCCCGCCCACACCTTGTCCCGCTAAAGTGGAATACGCCACTCCCGTTTTTGCTAAGAATTATCAGGGCTCTTGGCGTTATGTCGTGCAAATACCCTACGAAGGCTACTTCACCCAGACCGTGGAAGTGACGCGTTGCATACAGGCACGCTGTCACTACTTGGACGGCGGTTGTTTATCCTCACCGCGCTGGGTCAGTCTACTCGTTGCTGAGATCTTCTATCCCAATGCGGAAGACACGGTGCCCACCACATCGACCACCACACAGGCGCCATCTGTTCAGGACTTCCAGGCATATCAGCAATACTTGCAAAAGCGTGCGGGTGTCGCAACCGCCTCTGACGGCACAAATCACAATGGCGGCGCTGACTTCAATCAGCACTGCGATGGCCACGATGAGATTGGGTGCTTCCAAGTGCGTTTGTACTATGATTGGTTCTTGATTCCCGGCTCTTGCAAGTGCTGGCGTCCCGACTATTTCGCCAAATATGTGCGAAGAAAGTCCGTGGCTGATTTGTAAAGAGCGAAGCGCGGCCGGAAGATAGATTATGAAAGCGCTAGATCGTCGGAAGCGACTACGAACGCAATCAATTTGCGTCTGCAATATACTCCTGCTCCCCTAACATATTCTGATCCACTCTTTAGACTAAGTGATACATGCGAAATTCACATTCTAAAAATCCATTGAATGCTTTTGCGGATTTTTGAGAGTCTGAATTTCGTATAAGCCGACCTTCAACTTAAGTTTAATTTAGATTTAAAATATATGTATGTATGTATTTTAAAAAAGGACAATGCTGTGGGTGCTCATTCACCTTAATATTTCACAAATTTTCGTCCTCAAACCAATCAAAAATTTGTGACTGATTGAATTTATTCTCAATATTAATTAACGAAAATGAAAAACTGAACAAATTCGTTTACTAGTGCATTAAAAATGATAAATCATTGAACTTAGATTTTAAGTTTATTTAATACAATGAATTACTATATTTGTTTTGGAAATAAAAGAAATTTGATAATTTAACCAAAAATATATTGTCCATATCTCAAGTCCTTAGTTGACACAAGTTTCAAAAAAATAGAAAAAGGATTCAAAAGAGGTTTCGGCTCTGGTGTGCGGATTTCGCTGACATTTGGTGATTCGGAGAGGTGGACATGATTTTGACTAAAATTCAAAATGACGTATCCAATATTTCGTGGAAATCTCTAGGTTTGGACGCTCCCAAACAGCTTGAGGAAGCTTCTGTTAGCATTATTATTAGAAATTTAGTATATAACAATTTTAAAAAATTTTTCTATTAGATTTTGCAAAGTGGTTGAAAATCGATATGATCCCCGAAAATGTTTGTCAGTACCAACCTTCTTTAGATTATAAGCGGTTAGAAATACCAAAATATGGTATAAAATTTTGAATTAGACGATCACAACGTTTTTATATATACAACCAAGGAAAAAAGTTTACGCACACAGCTATTTTATGTACGGTGGGTCACAGCCGCATTTTATAGTATCGATATTGGTACCAATTTAAAAGCATATTTATCTCCTTTCGAACGAGTACCAGGGCACTTCAATCCGTGAAGCATCTATCGAGAAAAACATATTTAAGAATTTACCAACTTTTTAAACTTTTTTCCTTGGGTTTCAAAAATTTTTTAATTTTCTTAGAAACAATCTTTTATATTATTAAAAATGACAATATTTGTTATGTAACACACACTCTGGTAGGGTATATTAACTTTGACAAGTTTGTGACGCCCATAAGGAGGCGTGCCAGCATCACCTCTTTAGTGGATTTATTCATGTCGATTATCCGTCTGTCTGTCTGTCCGTCCGCACGATAGCGGTCGCAGTTTTAAAGATATTGATTTGAAACTTTGCGTACATGATTTTGTCCTCTCAACTTAGATCCAGTTCCCGAATCAGCCCTAAAAAACAAAAAACGAACATTTTATGGACGCTCCAAAACCACCTATAAATGGGTCAAAATAGGGTTCAAAAGCAACATTTTTTATATTCGAAGTACTTCTAAGAGGGTCATATTAGTTGGTCTCTCTTTTTTTTTTAAAACTGCAACTACGACACCTTTCGGAAATAATTTGTGGAACTATGACAGCAACTCCGAATCCACGGCACTTACATATGTATTCCCAAAGCATTCGTTCGTCCAAAAGTTTCCAATGAATGGTTTACTGGATTGACTACTTATGTATATGTATCTAAGAAAAAAATACACCAAGATCTGCCGCACAGCATTGAGTCTACAACAGAGTTGCAACCAATATCCAACCCCAACCAAGAGTTACTTCAACTGCATAATGTTGTATGGATTGGGGAGTGCAACTGGTTGTGTTGTTGTTTAGTTGAGAATGAGATAGTCTCATTCGTTGGCCCACGAACTGTTCGACTTCGTTCGTTGCTGTTTTAATTTTTCATACCAAATCGTATTTTTCTCAACGACGCATCATAAGGTAACTGGGCGCAAAAATTGGCAACGAACGCACGAGAGAAAAAAATAAATAACAAGTAATCACAACAATAGCAAATAGACTAGGAAGAAACCTAAAACTAGATGCAAGCACAAGTTAATAAAAAAGTTAATGATGGGTGCGCGCATGCATGCATTGCTTGCCTTTCCGTGCTCCGTGCCATAATGTGGTTTATGTTGTTGTGTTTTTTCTGTTATTCTGTGAATGTTTTTTCCGCTTCTTCGACTTTTGCGGTGGTGAATTTATATAAAAATAGATTCTTTTCGAAGCACAAATTCTTATGAGCACTCACAGTTCGTCGCTGCAGGAACCCTAAAGCAGTTCGAACGTCAACGGCACGATTCATTTGCAGTCGTGCGCTCGTTTAAGGTGGAAGAAGAGTTGTGAAGCGTTTTTTTGTTGTTCTTATATTGTTTTGTGAAATTGCATATCCACAAAAGGGAAGTTTTTCTTATTTAATTAAAATCTGTTCAGCTTAAATTAAAGTGTACACGTGTTCAATTTCATCGGTACTGTATGCTCGATTACACAATTTTCGTTGTAAACAAAAACATAAGCGAAAAAATCCAATTATTAAGTTGGCTTGTTTGCCAAAGCAGGTTTGTGCCTTGAGTCTTTTGTTTTCTTTGGATTTTTTTTTTGTTTTTCTGTTTGGTTGAGCTAAGTCTGGTTTTCTTGTTGGTTAATCTGGTGGAATGTGCATGCAGATGGAAGTGCGTTTGTCAGTTTTTGCCTCTAAACGGGAGAGATGCTGGAAAACTTTAAAGATATTTTTTGTGGCTTATCGCAGAAAATTTTAAAAAACATAATCAGTTAAATTGAACTTGGGAGTATTTGTTTGGTAATTGCGATTGCATGGAGTTGATATTTTGTAAAAGAGTGAAGCTGGAATATTAAAAGCTAAAATGGCTCTAATCGCAACATTAAAAATTAATAACAATTGTGAAATTTTAATTAATGTATCGAATATATTTAACTGGGCTGTCTTTCCACAAGTGACTTCCATACAAAAAGTTAAAATCCCATTTGTCTGTCTGTTTTTCCAGTGATTTTTTTCCATACTTTCCGAAGAATCAAATAATACTTTGGGAGCCCTTGGTAAAAATCGTTTACTTGATATTCTCGAAAATATTTTCAATAATGAATTTCTTCTTAAATTTTCCAACTTCATTCGTAGTTAACTATTGGATATTATGGTAGATTTTCGTGGAATTAGTGAACTAAAGCGTTGCAAACCCGGCCTTTAAGGCAATAATCTATAAAATTTCTACAGCTTTTAGTTCAACCGAAGAAAGTTAAAATACAAAATTGGTTCGTTGGTCCGTTCTTAATTAACATTTTTTTTTTGCGTGGGAATTTGACATAAATTCATAAATTTCCTAAGCAAATGCCTTCAATCGTTTTGAATATAATGTGTGTCTGTGTGTGTGTTGAGAAATGTTTATATAATTGTGCATTGTTTAAAATCATGAGAAAAAGACGAATTCAATTCAAATGCATTGTAAAGTAATACCTGCTCACACGAAATGCTTCCGAAATATATTCGGAAGTGTGAAATGTTCTATTTGGAATTTCTTGAATATTTGACAAATAATTTTATTCTCTTGTTTTTTACAGATATGAAGTTTATCTCTTTGGTCTTTTGATTGACGTTATATTGGTTAAGACTGGATTCAAAAAATGTTACGGCACAACAGCACTGCTGAAGTTAGAGGTGCGTCAAACGGCCTCAACAATATGCCGCAATTGAACAATTGCAATGACAATAATGCCGCCAACAACACATCGAGTAGTCCCTTAGATGCTCTGCCCAAGCAGCAATTTGTCTTTTCCATGAAGACCCTATTCGACATACTGGACGATCGGCGTACAGGATTTGTAAAATTTTCCGACATTGAAAAAGGTTGGCAGGACGATGGCTGCAAGGGACTGCCACGCGGTGTAATGGACTCCCTCAGGAAAGTGACGCCGGTCAGTGGTCTGTTGTCGTTTGAAAGATTTTGCGCCGGTCTTAAATTGTGCCTATTAAAAAATCAAACACAAACGTCCCAAGTGGGTGATGGTAGCGGCCCAAGTTTATGTGTTGGAATAAAAGGGAAGTCGCCTGTGAAACCACCAAGGCCGCCATCAGCGCCACTGTTGGACATTGAAACCCCTCCGTGCAATGGCCTGTGGACAGGAAATCCCACAGCCACTGTAAGGCCACATAATATAATGCCTCAATTAAGTCCTGACTCCGAATTGGAAGCGGAAATAGTGGCAGCCACAGCCGAAGTGAATGTCTACAATTCACCGCCGCCCCCACCGAAGCCACCAAGAGCCTCAGCAGTGGCCGCTATTGTCGCCGGTAATGGGATACTGACCACAGTTGGCAGTGTTGCGACCACGAACGCCGCTCCATTGGACAAGGCAGAAATACGACATGCCCTGCAAAATTGGCAAATGGGCATTTTGCTAAACGAAATGGACTCGAAAGATAAGCGTCACCCGTCGTCGGTGGGTGACCATCCATTCCACAATCCATTTCAATATCGCGGTTGTGCAGATGGCGGCTCTTCTTCCGCCACTGACAGTGCAAATGGCACAATTTCTCTGCACGGCAAGAAGAGTAGCAGCAAACGACGCGAACCACGACGACACACACTGCAAAATGGCATCGATTACAACCTGCTGAAGCGTCTTAAGCAGTTCGAAGAAGAGCGAGAAGTTTTGCTGCACGGTTTGGATGCTGTAGAGAAGGCGCGAGACTGGTATCTGGCACGCGTGGGTAATGTGCAGGAAAAGATCAAATACTTAGGACTGGGACGCATGGGCACACATGTGGTGAGTTGAGGAGCAAAAAAGTGGTGGACATTCAATTTAAATATTTCCATTGATTAGGAACAATGGTCCGAGGAGCGTTTGAACTTCCAGCGTGCACGTGTACTTGAAGTGAATCGCAACTTGTCCGCCTTGGCTGACACTTGGGAGCGTGGTGGTTTCCCTATGCATTTCAATCTGGCCATCTCACCCAGCAAAAGTGCCATACAACGGAGCGCTGTAGGCGGTGGTGCATTGGGAGCAGGTGCAAGTGGGGTGGGAATATTACCACCGCCCGATAGGCTGAGACAACAAAATCGCCATCTAACCAACGAAGTAAACCTGAAAAGTGATCGTATAGTTTTACTGGAGCGCGAGAAGCAATCGCTGCTACGTGAATTGTTCGAGTTACAGCAGCGAATGGGCTTAGGAGCACGTGGCACAGGATTTGTGAGTGTCCTTAGCCAATCTTCGCCAGTGTGCAGTTCCTCCTCGGGCGGTTTGGGTGACGCAGACGTGGTTTACTAGAGATACATTTTTATCGATTGAAGATTACAAATATAACATTTTTAATTGCAATTGTTTTCATGTCGTATATAACAACAAAAAAGTGCATTCAACAATTTCCGCCTCCATTTCTAAACCGGATTTGGATAGCTCCTCATGTACTTATTCAACTGCTTGTAGTTTAAATTTTTGCCCGGTGTTACAATGCCTTGATTGACCGTTTTTTTCGCCTCAAACTTGTTGTCCAAATGGAACTTGTAGCATTTCTGGAAATGATTAATTTCCTTGCTGCAGTATTTATCGACGAATTCGTTGTCCTTTAAGCATGCAAAAAGTACACCCATTTCCTGCAAGCATGCGACATCGGCTCCGGAATCCGCCTTGCCACTAACCGAATTTTTCAGGCGTAAAGGTAAGATCTCTTGGAATGGCACTTGATGTTCCTTTTGCGGTGCGCGTGCATTTTGTTTAGCGAGGTATATGGCCGTGGGTACACGCATTCTAAAAAATAATATACGTTAAAATATATTTTCAATTTATAAATTTAAAATTTACTTTAAAAATACTGCAAATGAAATTCTCGGGACCACAAAACGAAAGATATTTTTATTATTACGTCAAAAACAGCTGTAAAACGAAAATACAGCTTGATGTTATTTGACATAAATTTGACGTTTATTTGACATGAAGCACTAAGCAGAATTGCAGCGGTTGACGGTTGGGCGGATGACGGTACCGCTACCGTGGAATCAATAAGGGTATTCATTTAAAGTGGGAAACTTTACATGAATAGCCACAATATCAATATGTCAATTCAAATCAGTGGTGCCACACTGGGTGAAGTTTTAAATTGTGTGTATATAGTTACAACTAGTAAAATATTTGATTGTCTTTAGGGATGGCCAACAATTGATCTATTAATCGACATTGAAAAATAATAATATAAAACGGTAGTCATGCGCCGTAGTAGGCTTTATGGGCAGGTGATAATGTGACGGGGCGTGGACTAACATAAAAAAAGTAGAGTCGGTTATAATACTACGTCCCGACACGTTCAAACGAACAGCTGTTTCCTATTCAGATGTTTATGTGACAGTTCTTGCGGCAGTCACCGTCGATTATAAATAAATTATTATCCAAGCAAATGATTGGTGTTGAACAATAGAAAAAAGAAAAACGAGCACGAAAATTAAATATTTCTTTCTTTAATTCTTCCCAATTGGAACTTCAAATACGCTTTTGCGTCGTACGCGCCAATTCTGTCCACGGTTAACCAAATAATTTTCTAATTTCGAAAAGTTTCCACTTGAACGAAAATGCATAGAAGTGCAAAAAAGTGGCATGTGTGGCAAATTCCTCAACAAATTGGAGCACAAAATAAAAGTAAATACGGAAATGTATACGGGGAAAAGTGAATTATCGTTTTCATTGGGCATTTTTAAGTGAAAATTACAAGAATCACTTATAACAAACCATAAACTATTGAAACTGTTTCATAGGACCTTTAAAACTGTTCAAAAACTCCTATTGACAAATAAAAATGAGCGACAGCGATACGCGGCCGCGGCGGGATTGTGGAAGAACCGCCCACGCAACCAACGTAGTAACCGATTCGGTAGCACAAGCAACAGCCACACAAAATCCTAGTTCTTCCGCAGCCACAATTCCCCCAGCCACGCCAAACAAACGCCAGTTAGCTCGCTTCCATCCCTATCACGGAGCGAATATCATTCTATGCGATGACGCGACAGTGGCCTATCGAAAGGCAAGTTTCGCCGATGCTGTGACATTTTCAGAGAAGCCACTGCAACCCGGTGAAATATTTCTGGTGGAGATCGAGAAGAATGAACGGGGATGGTCGGGACACATGCGACTCGGTCTGACTCAACTAATACCAGATGTGATTGGTTCAATGCCGGATGGCTTGCCACAGTTTGCTCTGCCAGATCTGGCTAATCTGGGCACTAGCTGGATCTATCCGATATCGAAATTTGAGTCTCACACAATGGCGTCGCCACGCCAACTGACATTCGGCGGCAATGATTCCAACAACACGGCACAACGCGGCATTTGGTTTGGTTCCAGCCGGCAAGCGGACGAGGGTAACGGTAATGGCAGTCCAGAGGCAGATGATACCGATGCAGCAGCGTGTAGCAGTAACTCTGCGCCGAAAAGTAATATTATAAATTGGCTTCGTTTTACGGTTGAAATTCAAGTCGAATTGCTTTCCCCCACTTTTAGGCAATATTCTGGGTGACTCCATTTACGTGCGCACACCGCGTGGCATGATACCCAAACGTCTTCTGCGTCCGGCAAATAGTGGCGACTGCAACTCGGGCATTCTGCTGACCGACAAAGGCTCACGAATCGGTGTGGTCTTTGTGCCCACGGAACACGACAAGGACAAAGCCGAGATGCACTTCATTATTAACGGCGTGGATCAAGGACCCTGCACTAAGGACATACCATTGAAGAAGGCACCACTGCATGTGGTCATCGATGTGTATGGAACGACTAAACAAATACGCATAATTCAGCTTTACGGAAGTATGTTCTCTTTTGGTGGTGTCTTTTTTTTTTGTTGGTCCGTTTCTATATATTTGGCTTATTCATTGCAGTTGTCTCCTTGCAAAATGCTTGTCGCGACGCCATTCTAGTGAACATCAAGCCACAGAATATACACAAGTTGCCATTGCCCGAGCGTTTGAAGAATTTCCTGCGCCGCAATGATTGAATATGTATACAGCCACTTAATTGATACACACAGCATTGCTTTGTAAAATTTTGTGAAGCGTGCGTATGTGATGTAATCCAATAGATCTTTGTCTTGGATGATCACCATGTACCATGTATTACTTAACTGCAAGTTGTTTCTACCTATTGACCGGTGTATTGTCTACAATGGAGATCGATCGACGTTGATCGGCTAGCTGTTGAAGAATGTTAAATATGTTGCTAATTGAATTGTAAGTGGTCTGCGGCAGCGGGTTGGGGGCGGGCGATTTACAATTAAGTTATATAGCTGCAAAAATATTATTTTGAAGGCAAACAATTTGTTCAGGCGAAAAATATCTTAATTATTTACCCTTATCTGTATGTTGGCATTGTACGTGTTAGTGGGCCAACATGATTATTCCTTCATTTCGATGTTACCAATTTAGAAAGTAAACAATTATATTTAAATTAAGGTTATACTTTACTACATTATGTATGTAATTGCAAAAAAAAAGTGTCAAATCATCGATCGAATCGAGTGCTCGTCAATGCCAGATTTTCCTATTGAATATTCTGAATTGAAACACAAACTACGACTCGTTCGGTTGGTCACGGTACACGATATTTCAAAAGTTAAGTTGTAATATTTTTAAAAATTACATACACGAGAAGTGGTTCACAAACGTATTAACCATCAAAACAAGCCGTTTGGAAATCTTTGATTTTTATAATAAAAAGTACATTTTCTATTCATAAGCAACGCACAAAATATGCAAAAAAAAAGCGTTTGCCTCAGACAGAAGAAGAAGGACAGAAAGACAGACAGACAGATCTGGACAAATATATATATATATACATACAGTCGAACTTCTCTATAATGAAGTATCTATATAATGAAGTGATTTTCTGGTCCCATGCGAATTTAATATAGGGAAGTTCGACTGTATTAGAGTGGTTCCTATTTTTCCAAATTGAACAAGTGCACCCCCACAGTTTGTTCCTTTATGAGAGTGGACCAAACTGTCAAATCAAAAAAAAGTTAATTTAAAATGCATTTTAGAATCAGAAAAATACGTTTAAAAACCATAATGATCCATTTTGGGCGGTCACCCCCCTCTTAGGACCAATAAACAAAACTTGTTTTTCGGGGACTACAGAAAAAAATATTTACAACTACAAAAAAATAAATACATTAGAGTGAGAAAAATACAAGAAAAAATACAAAATTAGTAGTTTCCCTGATAATCTTCCCATTGCGGCAATATGGCTTCATTTTTTTTTAGAAGGACATATTGCCCCTTTAGGGAGGCGAGCGGGAACATTCTACAATTTTGGTTTTTTTCTTGTATTTTTTTTTCATTTTTAAGCTTGTTTTTTTTTTGGCAATATTTTTTTGCTCCAAAAATGTTCATAATTGGTCCTGGGGGATTCGACCGCTTAAAATGGATAATTATGGGTTTTTGCACGTATTTTTCTAATTTTAAAACGCACTTTTGAAAAATGTATTTTTTGTTCTGGACCCGACTGTTTTTTCTCAAACTCTCCCATAAAGGAACAAACTGAAAAATAAGATCCACTCTAATATATGTATATATTAATTCTTTAAATTCACAGTTTTCTATATTCCGCAAAAGCATATCTTGAAATTAAGAACAATTTTAATTCTCATGAAACATTAGATCAGCTGATGATAAGTTGGCCAACGAAATAAGCTGGTTTAAATAATGGTTGAATTAGAGGAATACTGTGAAGTACTGTGAATTCGCTCTTCTGAGCCACATATTTTGTGAAATTGAGTAGCCACAGCATAACTGACATTGAAATCATCCATTCAATCACATGATAACATACGATTACTTTCAACATGTAGTTTGTGAAGACCACTGTAGTGAACTTAACTTTTGACCTTCTATACTATATTTGTGTATACTTTTTATAATTACTAAGTTTGTATGCGCTTATTGTTTTCTTAAACCACTACATGAAATGTAATTGTTCTAAAATATAAAATACAATTTAAAGTATTCAATAAACACAACTATATACATGATAATTAACGCTCGTACATGTGTATACTTTTTAGCGGGCGCATAGTTTCCCTATATATAAAATGAGATTTTGATATCGGATCTGCCATATTGGATTAGCCATTTTGAATTCTCTTGTTGAAGTCCACATCGATTCCACCTTTTCTAATCATTCCGAGTTTACAGTTATAGTTTTAGAGGGCGTGTTACAAGGAGGAGCGTCTACTCGCTCTTTAAATAACGCCAAGGGTGTCACCAGAGTATTCAAAAAGAATTTCAGAACTCTAGGTGTAGCGGCATGGACTGTGCGTTGATCAGTCAGAAGTCAGACACCAATCAATCACATATCGGGACAAACTTTATGTACAGATTGAATTGAATCTCGCAACTCATGTACATTAGACTGACAATGGCTTTGTACAAATTTTAGCCTGATCCGAGCCAGAGGACATCAAAGTTAGTGACTTGGGGCCAAAATCGACAATTTGAAATCTGAATTTTATTAGCAAAATAAATGGAAATAAGTGAAAAAATGGGTCAAAATTGTGTTTTACTGTCTTCACTTCCTACTCATATTGAGAACAGCAGCATCTTTGCACGATGTTGTGTCAACGGTGCCAATAGGTCGGCACTTTTGCTGTTCTGACAGAATTCCAGATTCCTCATCGCCATTTCACAATAATGTTCCATTGTTTGTCGAAAACGTGAATAATAAAACACAAACTAAGAATTCCACACATATTTGCCCTTTTATATTGATGAAAAACACTTGAATATTCACTTAACAAAGATGAACGACTTTAGATCAGCCTCGATTTTTTTTAGTATTTTTTACTTTTCGACGACCGTGCATAGAACTAAATGATTTATGAACAGTTAAGGGTTAATGAGATGACACTAAGCACATTGCCGCTGTCATCGCCACGAACGTCAGAACTGATGGGTGCCAGTAGATGGGCAGTGTCAGAAGGTGGTCACCCTCCCCTATAATAAGTGAGATATGAAATTTCCAATTCAAAAATCAATAAGACAAGTGCATTTTGTCCCAGCTACCACAAAACTATTTCCTTCCAGTGCCATCGAAAAACGGAGTGAAATATCTTTTAAAAATTCCGCAAATATATTTTAAATTTATGTCTTCTTAAAATGTATATCAACTAATAATATCGTCCCCTAATCGCGAATTTATCGTATGTGAAACGATAAAATTGACCGCTAATTTGTTTACTGTTTCATATAAATTTTGCATATTTCAAGTATGTGGAAAGATGCAGCATGCAGCACATGCTAAGGAACCATTTGAAAAAAAAACCCTTTCGAAAGAAAGAACACTTACGATTAATTCGCGATTAGGATGCGATATGTATGTATACAAAGTTAATATAATTTGTCAAATTAAAAACGAAACCATAAAATGTTTTAATTCAATTACATATCCATTTCATTTCGAACGATTCTCTGCCAATTTTTCTTTGAAGATTCTCTTCAACTCCTCGGCACCCTCTTCGTTCGTTTCCTTATAATATTCCAGCTCGGCCAAGCGCTTGATCCATGCCAGCAGCTTTGGAAACTTGAATTCATCAATTGGTGCCACATCGTTCACGGAAGTTATGGTGGCTACGCAACAGAAATCGGCAATGGTCAAATCGTCGCCACACAAATACGGATTTTCCTTGAGGAAATTCTCCATTATTTCGTAGGTCTTCTGTATGTAAGCAATCTTATCGATTGAGCAATCGGTGGAACCATAGTACAAAATCGGTTCGTACAAGAAACGCAGGCGAGCGAACAAATGACCCGAATCGAAGTGGAGACGTGCATCGACGTTGGCGCGTTTCACCAAATCCTTGGGATATAATTTGTCATCTTTGCCATATTTCTGCACCAAGTAAGAGCAAATGGCGTGCGAATCGTAAATGATTGCTCCATCGTCGTCCAATGTAGGTATGGTGTGTTGTGGATTCATTTTCACAAATTCGGGTGTAAGATGCTCACCCTTAAGCAAATTGATGGGACTGCAAAAGAGCAGGAAAGAGAATTAAAAAACGTTTTCTTTCCATTTTAACGTCTTACCGAAATTCAAGCTCAACTCCTAATGCTTTTGCCGTGAGCATGCAGGCTCTGGATGGTGGACTCAGAGTGGCATAGTACAAAGCTGGTTTTGTCATTTTGATACTGAAAGAATATGATAATCACATTGTATTTTTAGTAATAATGAAATTGCAAGGAACAAATTTCTACAATTTCATTTAAATTGTAATTCCGTAATTTTTAATTTAAGGTGAAAAATTTACAACTTATTCGTATTTTCTGCGTTTGAGTTCTTATATCTTAACACCCAAAAGATACAAAAAAATTATGTTCGACAAAGCTGACCATTTTCTTTAAAAATCTCTTAAAGTTATTAGAATCAAAGTTATGGTTATTTTCGAGGCAAAATACATAGGAAACAACCAAGTTTTGTCATTTAACAAAAGTACTGTCGACCAGTGTAATTTGTGTTTAATATAAAACAAACAAATTATCAAATATAACGTAGTGCTGCAAACACACAACAACACCTGGCATTTATTAAGAACATTTGCTGAGGCATAGAGTGTGGTTATCTTATTTTTGTTATTTCCAATTATATTCTACGCTCATATTCCCCATACGAATACTAACAAAAAACGATAACCATCACTAATTTTATTTTTATTTGTTTTTCTACACCATTTCATTCTTTTTTTGTACACTCAACGATAAACAAAGTGAATAAATAGCAGTAATTCGCATCATCGTATCGAGTGCATATTTATTAGATAGTATGTATGTATATTTCTTCATTGCATACGTTCAGCCCAACTGCAATGAGTCAATTTAATACTATATACTATACCAGATGAAATGGTCCGATCCGCAACAAATGTCCAATAGTATTTTCTTATCGAAGTATCTTATCGAAGTATAGAAGAACTCTTAAGGGATTTTGTTTTTATAATTTATTTTGAAAAACTTCCATCAACTATTGTTTTGGTTTCAACCAGCCGGTTTTATTCTCCTTCTTTACTACATACTACTATACTATTCTGAGTGTACCTTTATCAGAACACTCGGAAAGATTACACTTGACTATTGATAAAAGCATTTGCTATAATATTATGGAACTATACATAATATGTAATTATGAATATATAAAAGATGAGGACATCTTTAGGTTATTTCGGACTATACGCAACCATTCACCGCCACCTCAACCAAATCTAGTCTAGCCTAACCTAACCTACGGAACTGAAAATCTTAAAAGTCTTCTGTGGTTGGACTTTGGACAAATTGAATTTGCTGCACAAAAATTAAATTCAAACAGTTAAATTGTAGGTATAGCTCAGAAATCACTTCTCAAATTCATAAAAGATCGATTGTAGTTTTCTTGTTTTCCTTTTACTTTTCAGCTGCTTTTCGTCACTTGCTTTGCCGGTTTATTTGTATTTTCGTTTATTTTTATTATTTACGGCTGACTGTTCTCCTACTTACTGTAAGCGTTTTATTCCATACACTAAACACTGTAATCCCTTGTACCGAAGCGATTATTAAGTTATCTCCAACGTCTACCGCTATGTTCAGATATACTAGGTTTATGTATGTACACCATATAAGCTAATTAATAACAAGAACGTAGAACTCTACTCACCGCTTCTCTTTCTGTTTGGATTTTTGTTTGCTAAAAATTTCTTTGTTTACAACAATTCGTTCTTTACTCTACGAGTGACGACGAGAGACTGCCGGCCGTGAGTTGGGGAACAACATCTAATTCATTTCGAAAATTAGAACTGTAGCGGCGCTCAATATGTACTTCAGAGTTCACTACACGCTGCTTATACACTCAAGTTGCTTATCCATAGTATGTGTGATTTATTTAGTGGGTATCGCCACCGCAAATCTGTTGAAGGCTCTCGCGTGCTGTGCCATCCAATGTGAAATGAGTTTTGGGGTGTATGACAATTTCATCAAATGGGTCACAAATGACGTAATTACGTATTTTAAGTCGCTTTAGACTCGACTTTTACAAATCGAATATTAAGGCAATTCGCTTAGTTTTTTAAGCCCTGCTAATAATCATTATTGCTTAAAATAATGCTTAAAATTTTAGCCCGTCTAAGGATTAGGTTAAAAAAAATGTAAAAAAAGTACTTTTTTTTAAACACTGTGCTTTTCTAAATTCTCGTTTTTTAATTCAATTATTTGCATTCCATATAACTGAAAGTAAATGAGTTGAGTAACTATTGCCACTTTGAGATTATTTGTTGTCCATTTATTGACTTGAAGTATCATGTATGTATCTAAATATGTAAAGTAATTATATAATAAATTATAAGTAAATAATACATTCACATTAAAAAGTAGTTTCGGTTTAAGCGAAATTATATTTTGTATATTATTTAATATCTTTGTCGTCGCACGTGCTTGGAGGTTTTTTTAAAAAAGAAATTTCCCCTTTATTAAAATAATATTATGGAATAAATATGTGTGTATGTATTACATATATAACTAATTATGTGGTAATTGTAGAGGCACCAAAAAAAATAATTCGATATCAATGAAAAATGTTTTAAATTTCAAGTCGTATTTCAGACGAGGAAATTTTATAAGAGTAATTGAGTTGCAGTTTGGGAGTATCAATCTGTATCGAAAACTGCAGCAATTCATAAAAAATTGCCTCGTCTGGAATGTGACAAAGGCTCAGAATATAAGAGAATATATAAAATATGAGCAATCATAAACAAAGCAGAAAAAATGTTTTGAAAACGTATACAAAAAATTGAGCATGAAAATGTGTAAACAAATGAAGGAAATTGTTTAGATTTTATCACAGACACAAACCTCTAAACGGAGCACAGGTTTGCGTCACGGCTACTTCGACCATTTTTGACGAGTTTTCTAGTCACTAATTTCGATCAAACTCGTACAATAATATCATTTCAATACATAAGAGAGAACAACAGAAATATAAGAGAAATTAAAAGAAAATAAACAAAAATAATATAAATAAATTAAATACGCATATGCAACCAAAATGTTTTCGAGTATAAATGAAATTGCATTCCTTCTTAAATTATGGTATGGTGTGTCTCTTAATTGTCCATCATACTGCGCTTCAGGGCCTCCTGCAAATCATCATCGAAAGTTTCCGGTTTCGAGTAGTCAGCCTCGAATTTCTCAGGCAATTTAGCGCCATTGTCTCCACCACTTGCAAACGCCGCTTCTTTGTTATGGGTTTTCGTCAGAGTTGTATGATTTTGTACCTTTGCCAATTTCGTTGAATTAGATGTGGGTGCTGCAGCTGCAGCCGAGCCACTACTGCTGGACAAATTTTTGGAATTATTTAAAGCCGTTGAGAAATCGTCTGCGAAATCGGAACTACCACCGCCACCAAAATCATCAAATTTTGCAAAATTATCAATTTTCGGACTATTGTCGAACATCGAGGTGGAGGTGGTGATGTTCGATTTGTTGTTGCTGAAATTGAAATTTAAATCGTTGTCTTTTACGGTCTCAGTCTTGAAGAAATCATCGCCGAAGGAATTGTCACTGAAATCATCGAAGAGTTTCGATGACTTTGTGACTGTGGTATTCGGGGTTGCGCCAAAGGCATCCAAGACACCGCTGCTGGCCAACAAATTCCCACTCGTGCTACTGCCAAAGGCATCCAAGTGTGGTTTAGTGTCGCCAAAGGCATCGAAAGTGTCTGCATTGGATTTTTTGATATCCGTCGTGGAAGAATTGATCTCGAAATTGTCATTAAATGCATCGAAGAAGGAGTTGTGGATATTGTTAGTGTTGTTGCTAGTATTCGTGTTGGTGCTATTGTTGTTGTTAATATTATTGTGAGTCGGAGCATTTAGAGAGTCTGCGGTTGAGAACGATTTCGTAGAGAATGCATCGAAATCGGCAAAGTTATCAAAGAGGCCACCGGCAGCAGGTACAACGGGAGTCGGTGTATTACTTTGAGATTTGTTGCTGCTACTGGTGTTTCCACCACCGCCACCATAACCACCAAATGCTCCCGATGCTGTGGAGGACTGCTGCGAGGGCACTGGACTGGGATTCATATTGAACGCATCGAATTGATCCAGAAAATCATTGCCAATGGGGGTGTGCGATTTGGCAGAATTGAATGTTTGCGAAGTTGCAGTGCTGATCGATGTCTTGGATGAATCGTGGGTAGAATTTTTGGTATCTTTGTATTTGTCGTCATCTGAAGAAAGAATCGTCATCAAATTACAGCTAGAGTTGGTTAAAATATGAAACTCACCGTCTGAACTCAAATCGTCGTTGAATACTTTTACCGCCTCCTCGTCAGCATCATCGGCAAAGGGGTCCTTAATGCTGAAAGGATCTTCGTAGCGATAATCTTTGAAGGGGTCATCAGAGAAATCGGTTGGTCCACTGATGGCTGCCGTCTTCGAATTGTCACCATTCTTGTGATTGGTTATAGAGGGGGCACTGCTGTTGCTGATGGTGCTGGTTGCTGTGAAAGCGCTTGCAGCCTGCTGCAGCGGTGTGATGGAACGCGTTAAAAGAGTCTGGTTTGAAGTGGTGGAAATGCTCGCCGATGTTATTGATGATGAAATGTCGTCGAATAATGAATTGCTGCTGCTAAGCGGATGTGCCATTGATGGTGATGATGATGAGGCAAGTGTCGACAGATTCGCAGTGGTTGACAGTGGTGGTGGAATGGTGGGTAGCTAATGGTTTCAGTATAGTTTTTGTATACGTGAGCGTGTGTGTGTGTGTGTTTTCGTGAACGAGCGGGAAAATAAAAGAAAATCAAGTAAAAACAAAATAATTAAACAAAATTAAATAAAAATAAACGTAATATAAATTAGATCTAAAAAAATAGATTAAAATTAGTTTTAAAAATGCAAATTAGGTTTAAAAAAATTATTGCAAGTAGCGGTGAAGAGTTTCAGTAAAATTAAATAATGTTAGCGGCTTGTTAATGTGAAATGAAAAACTCATTATTCCCTATGTACTCCACTATCTCTCGACCAGGCAGCATAGTTTTCTTCATTTGATTATGAAAATGTTCAACGTATAGACTCTTCCCGAAACCTTTGTACACCTTTCACCTGTCGAGTGCGAAGAAGTCTACTTCAGTTTGAAACCATTCCTCAATGCTAATCAGACTTATAACGAGCAAAACAGAAATCCCCCAAAGATTGGTGTCTGACTGCTCGCCTCCCCCTTCAAAGTTTTCATTTAATGTTGATAAATTCAAATGATTCATTGCTCAATAATGTTTCATTATAGTTTTGTTTTATTGTTCTGCAATTAATATTTTTATTCTTTTTTATTTTATCATTTTTATACATAATCATAAAGTAAGTTTTTTTTTTTTAGATTTTTTGTTTTGAAAATGTTTGCGGCTATAGTTCGTTTGTAATGTAATGAACGCTTTGTTGTTTTTTTTTTTGTATTTTTTATATATGTATGGATTTTTACTTCATTTGTGTGATACTTTGATGATAATGTGCAAAACTTCTTAATTTTTACAATAACACAATGAGAATTAATGCATATAATTTTCTTTTTCATTTAAGTGTTGCTGATATTTATGTACGAGACGAACGAGTATATATAATTCAAGGTGATAGTTGGTACTGTAATCGTATGGCAAGACTCGCGTCGTTTCTGCTCGATCGTATCCTCTCTGTGCAATTGCGAGACTTCCTATATTCTTTGATTTATTTTAATTTGATTTGAGGCCATTTTAACTTGTCCAGTCCGATTTATTTCACCAAATGCCTTGGCTTCAAACAAAAGTTTTGCGTGCATTCAGATTCCAATGTGGGGCACCAATTAACCTCATTTAATTTGCAAATGACATATGCTAATGTACATTCAAATATGTGTATATGTAAATATAAAAAGAACAAAGCTAATGAGCGTATCAGTGTAGTATCGGTTCTAGTTTGAGACAGATTCTTCTTCGTACTTTTGATTTATTTAACAGCAACAATCAAAGTTCAAGTGAGGACATTATTATTTTGGTCGAATGCAATTATACGTACTTATTGAAAGGGGATAATATTCAATGCGGGAGTATGGTGAAGAACGGAGCTGCAGAGCTGTAATGCTGGAATTATTACTTTTTTTTTAGTTTTTGATTTTAGTACTGTAAAAAAAAATGTATTTAAATTGTCTTTAAGAGCCTTTTCGGTACATATACGAAGTGTTTCGTATGAAAATTCGTAGTACTTCCTATCCAAATATTGTTAAAAATAAGTCATTAACAAGGAACGTTGATACATTTCCAATGGAAGTACATACATGTAATCGAAAGTCTACTGACTTGAGTGTGAAATTGGCAGTAATTTTATTTGAAATTGAATATGTTCTGTGAAAATTACTTGTACTCTACATAGCTCTGAATCGAATGCCTTTAAATGTACTACACCTCTTGCGATGTATAGGCCTGATTATCATCACTAACTGCAATGACTTATACAATGATTAGAACCTCAGCGGGTCAATAAAGACAAAAATATCAGATTGACATTTTTTTTAACAAAACTGTGTTTTTTTCTCATGTCTTAATTTTTTTTTTTAAACATTGATTTAAAATAACAAAATAATGGCAAATGCTACTTTAATTTTAATTTTATCTAAAATAAAAATAGTGGGTTTCACAAAGTCCTGTGCGACAGAGTAAAGTGTGTAAAATAAAAATTACTTGAATCAAGAAATTCCAAATTTTACACTTAACTTTTTTACTCTGTCTCGTACAGGGTCTCGTGAAGACTCTTAATGGAAAGTCTGAGTTAATTACGTGCGTGCGCAAGCGTTTACAACGTAATCGATTACGTACTAACTCATATCGTGTTCGTAAGGTGTAGTACATTTGATAGTGTAGGCAATTCGCACAATTTTGTTGTAATTGCTTAATTTCTTCAATGAGGACGTTTATATGTATGGAGTCACTTTTGGTAAAAATATATGATTTTTTTTTCAAATTTGCTATTTATCATTTAATTATAAACCTGAACATTAATTAATTATTTTCGAATTTCATATACGGGAAAAAATGTAACGTCCCAAATGGTTGGTTGAGTTCAGCAAATATATATTATAAGTAAATATATATTTTCTTGATATTGAACATTATATCTAAGGGGAGTTATTTGTTGTCAAGCACTTTGAAACTTTGGAGATGCACGGCGCTTACTTTAGGGATGGAGGAGGTTAAGAAACAAAATCGAAAAGAAAATAATAATTTTGACTAGATTTGTTTAATTTTAAGCTAACATCATACGAATAGGATTCGTTAAATTGTAATATACGATTGGTTGTGATATTAAGTGAATTATATAAACATGAGTATATACTGTATATACTAATATAGTCACACACAAATATATGATTTGCAATCGAAACTGAAAATATAATAAATGTTTCTTGTGGTTTTCATTAATTTGTTTATAACGAACACTTTATACTTAAGGTACGAGAACGAGCATAAATATGTTAAGTTTCAATAATTCATAATAATTCATAATAATAATTAAATTTAGCTAGATTTGTGTTGGAATGCCTTCAATTGCTATCAACGCTTTTTGTTTTGTTAGGTATATATAGATTTCCTTTTTGGGGGGTAAATGTGTATATGCATTTTCGGTTGATATTTTGATAAGAAAAACACTTAATAGGTAATTTAATTTACTATATAAACGTGTGATTGATTAAATGATGTTCACTGAAAATAGAATTCCAAAGAAAATGAAAGCTCTCTGTTAGATTGGTTGTTTGTTGGTAGGTCATAGGTCAGCGGGTAATATCGAAAACAAGAGAGGGTGTGTGGGAAAGGAAAGTGCGA
Source organism: Heteromyza rotundicornis (assembly GCA_951394025.1). Lineage (NCBI taxonomy): Eukaryota > Metazoa > Arthropoda > Insecta > Diptera > Heleomyzidae > Heteromyza > Heteromyza rotundicornis. The sequence goes on from OX596011.1 coordinate 3,810,237, forward strand.
ATAAAATTTCGCAACTGCAGAGAACAAAAACAAAGAAAATTTCGTTTTCTATATCTATATACATAATAATTCACTTACGAAAATGAAAGAGAAAGTATAAACTGAAAATCATCTTGAGCGAAACTAAAATGAACGAAAATGATGAATGTCTCCTAAATCGTACATGTGGTAAAAGCTTTAAATAAAAAGCAGTAGAAAATCATTGGAAAAAGTACAAAGTTGTGTTAACAGAACATTTTATTTGGTTATTCAAAATCAAAGATCATAGTAAGAAATTTAAAATAATAGCAATTAAACTACAAATAAAAAATATGAAATACTAAACTCAAAGAGAAAGACGAACAAATTGAATTGATCGTCTCTGAAGAAGATGTTAAGCAACAAAATGGTTAGCAATAATTAAAATGTTAGTGTGCGGTGCGCATGCATTACCACCGATCCCAACGTACTTCATATGTACCAACCTTATTGTCGAAGTCGGCAAAATCAGCAAAAGCACCGCCGCCGCTGGACGCGGGAGCGCCGAATGCGTCCATAGCCGGCTGTGAGGGGCGAGCAGGGGCCTGCTGGAATTGGGAAAATGTAATTAAATGATTTTCACTACAGATCATGTTACACTCTCTAATGCATACGTGGAGAAAGATTTGAGAATCGAATAAAAAAGTTGTATTTTGTCTCAGAATCTCTGTCATTTTGCAGTCACAATAAATGGAAATGGCTCAAAATCGACCCATGCATTTGAGTGTTAATTTTCTATTATGTAGATTATATATTTGTGTACCTGTGATGGGCGTGGTGGTGCTGGTCTTGGCGGTGGCACCTTTGACTTCTTTGGTGGCAAAGCTGGACTGGGCGATTCAGGCCTCGGTGGTGGTCCCGATTTTTGTGCATTTGGACTAAGCACGTGTCCTTGGCCAGTGGGGGCATGCAAAGCGGCAAATGGATCGCTACCGAAGTCATCTTTGCCAGGCTACAAACAAAATTTTGTTCAAAAACATTGCAATTGATGCATATTTTGTGTTGAAAATTCACCTCAGGCGTGATCGCATTAGGTTTACTAGCTCCAAAGGCATCGCCTCCAAACGGATCCTTTTGCTGGCCAAAAGCACTGGGAGCGGCGAACGCATCGAATCCACTATCAAATGCATTTGTAGTATTGAAGCTGTCATCGAAGCCGCCACGTGCAGTAGCAGTAGTTGTGACTGCGCTGCTATTGGCCGCAGCAAATGGATCGCTTGCGAAGCCGTTCGTGACGTAACCGTTGCTAGTCTTGGCAGCGTTGCTTGTATTCTTTTCGAATGGATCCGCCCTTGGCTCATCAATTTTCTTATTCAGAGTCTTGCGTGCATCCTCCAAATCGGGTTCGATTTTCAACTGATATTCGGACACCAGTTCGGAATCTTGGCTTTCAATGGCAGCACGACACATTAGCAGGGCGTCGGTCATTTGACGTTGAGTCTCCATCAGTTGAGTGACCATAGAACGTACCTAGAACGGGGGAAATTTGTGATTTGAACAAAGAATATCTCAAAAATCCTTACCGAGCTTATTTGAAGTTGTGTACTTTGCAGATGCTGTGTGAGTTTCTGCAGCTCGCGATTATTTTCATCGTATTCGGTTTGCAGAGCGGCCTCTTCGTCTTTCAACTTTTGCAATTCCGAACGCTTCGCGTTGAGTTCGCCCTCTTGTTCGTTGATAGTCTCCTCTTGTTTCTGGCATTGTTCGCGTATTTTGTTTACCTTCGAATAGTGAGTTTTTGAGTTAACACTATAAAATACTGTCAATATTTCAAATGAATGTAAATTTAAAAAAAAAAACACATAATGTTCTGACGCATTTGGGCAGTTTCGACATTGCACAGTGATTCAAAAATTGCTAAGGCAGACACAAATTTGGACAAAAATACAGAAAAAATATTGGAAAAACAGAAATTTTATAAAAAATCATAAAAAGCGAAACAAACCTGATTTATCACTTGAAATATATCTAAACTCAGATTTGCTAGCACAGCTTGGTATTCAGCGCTCTTAGCCATTAAAATTAAATATATTGGCAGGTAAGTCATTTCAAATTTCAGTTCAAATTCATTGGTTTCATTCAAGTGTTTGTTAGGTGTTTGTAGGTAATGGGAATAGTGGAGCAGGGCAAACATGTGTTGATTACACAAACCCCAGGTAATTTATATAAGGATATGTTGAAAAATAAAAAGAAAACAAAAGAAATAATAAATATTGTAATAAACCAAAGAAAAAAAAAAGGGAATAAGAATCCAAATAAATTGACACTAATTGGGGAACAACATTTCAAATTCAAACATTTCCAAATGCAAGTGTTGAAAATTTAATAATAATCATAATAAAATATATTAAATCAACTATGAATTACTACATTTCAACACACCTGCGCCTTCAGATCATCCAGACGTTTTTGAGCTTCACCGCGTTGGTTTTCTAATTGCTTAAGTGTGGCGGATAAAGTGTCCAGTTCGCTCTTGAAAAATGGTTAAAAAATGCACATTCATTTTTAATTGATAATTTGTATAAAATTGCAGTCGAATACTAACCTGCAAACTGCGCACTTCACCCGATTTAATACGTATGTCCGCTTCCTTTTGCGCAATTTCTGTTTCCAACGCACGACGCTCGTTGGCAAGCTCTTCAATTTCTTTCGATATCATATCCAGTTCAGGATTGGAATAAGTCGACTTCGGTTCCTGTAGGTAAATCATTGACAAAATTAAGATAACAAATATTTGAGAAACAATATTTTTTTTTAAATTAAATAAATATTTATTTGAAATATAGAAAGTTTTGTTTTAAAAATTCTTTAATTATTTTGTTGTGTACATAATAAATTTAACAAAAAAAATTTGGTTTATTTTTTTTTTTATAATAATTTAATTGAATAAAGTTGAAAATGGAGCAGTAGCATTATTATTTAAAAAAATTCCAATTAACTATGGGAAAACGTCTATTGTGAATGAACGATTTCACAATGAATCCTATTTTCATAAACTCCCCTTCCGGTTTTCTTTGCAACATTTTTTTTATTATTTTTTAAACTCTTTTTTTATGAAAAATTTAACGATTTATTTTGAAAAAAAGAAAAACGATGTTATGGTTGATTGTAATTTTGTTTGCATTTGATAGTTTTTTTCTTCAGTAAAAAAAAATTTTATGAAAAACCCCTGCGAAATTTTTTCCTGGTTACGTCCCTGTTCTAGCTACGATTACACTAGTGAGTGCAGTTAATGACAGTGTTTATTTTTTTTTTAAATTAAATTTTTTGTTTAAAAAATGTATGTACACAATCACGAATGTGTATAAAATAAAGACCCGTACGAATAAACAGTAGTGAAAACTTTTTCTTTGAAAATTAATTAACAACGTCGTTTAATTCCAAATTGAAAATATTATTTACGTGGTTTGGCATTTTTATTGCTATTTTTACTGAGAAAGTATTTACTACTTTTTATTCATACGGGGGCAGTGTTTAAAAATTGTATTTAAAAATCCATACCGCTTGCTGCTGCAAATCGACGCCCGTAACAGTGCTGCGCATGGAAGGTGGCACCATATTGGCCGTCATCACTTGAGGCGGCTCAATGCCCTTTTGCTTACGCTCCACCATCCACATGGCCAAAGCAAATTGTTCCAAAGCTAATTTGCCCGATTGATTGGTATCGCAAATGGCCCTAAAAGGAAGCACACCCATTTCAGTGCAAAATCGCAATTGTTTTCGGGTTACTCTTTTGCCAAGTCCACTCACCAAATATGCGCCAAGCAATTCTGTGGTACGCCCGACTGCAAGAACACATTCTTCACTTCCAGACCGGAAACGAGGCCATCCTTATCGCGATCCGAATCACGAAAAATTACTTCGAAACGTTTCATTTCCGCGGGGGTGACCACCCAATCGGCATTGGCCGTCACCGACTGAGGTGCACCGATCGGTATCAATGGGTCCGTGGATATTAGAGGCTGTGCGCCGCCGCCTCCCAAGGGCGGTACACGTGTCGTCATGGGCGGCATGGCGAGCGGAAGCGGTGGTATGGCTGGCGGAGGAGCAATATCCTTGGGGAAATTAGCCACAAAACCGCCATCGCCGAAGCCCTCACCACTGGGGGCACGCGGCATCGAGGGTGCAGCTGCTGCTATGGGCGGTGCTGGCTTGGGTGGTGGCGGTCCAGAGCCGCCCGGCTTACGCAGCTCTGGTGGCAGAATGTCGGGTACAGTGCGCTTTTCCAGCGTCTGGTAGACTAGATGCATGGCCACGATGAATTCGTGTTTGTCCAAATTGCCATCCTTATCCTGGTCGGCAAGATCCCAGATTTTGCCCAATATCTCCATGGGCAATTTGGAGTCCATTAGCACGCCTTTGACCTTGTTGCCGGGCAACATGCCGCCGACTGGCTTCAATGTCTCGAACAGCTGTTCGTATTTGAGGCGGTCGATGATTTTGATGGACCAGTCCGCAGAAGCATGGGCAGCACCAACGCCACCGGAAATTACTGGTGCTGGTGGCATGCGGGGTGGCATGATTTTCGGAAGGTCACCCTACAAACGTAACGTAATTGCAAATAAATGAAGAGATTCAATAAAACAACCACGAAGACTATTTTGCAATGAAAATAAAATGCTTCAATTGAAAGATAACTGAAAATGCATCGAAAAAACCCTGACATCAGTCAGCAGCTCCGATTGACTTCAATTAATGTAAAGTTCAACTCAATGTCAACTTGATGACAATCAGAAGTAAAAAATGTTCTGATCAAGTTTAGAAAATCCTTGGCGACGCCAAAACGAATCAATTAAAACGCATTCGTTGCACTCTCGCAATGGAATACACACAACAACGGGGAAGCGATACTTAAAGTGTGCAGCGCGCATAAATGACGTCAAATCCGAACTATATACACACAAAGCATTGTACCCCAAATATGGGGGAAATGGCGTATTTTGGCATATTGACCGAAATTGGACACCCCCTTAGGCGCACTTCCTTCGTTCATGTGTAGTACGGTTTTGTGATTGTGTAATCTAGCGCCGAGCAACGCAAACAAAACCGCCTACCGCTTCTCTACTGCATACTGCGTCGCTACTCAATAGGTCAAATCTCCTTCTATACGTCATTTATAAAAAACTTACCACTTTTGGTGGATTTGCAGTGTCCGTGTAGATGTTGCTCATGTTGATCACTTGGCCCGCCTGCGCCAGCGACACCAGCTTCAGTGCCACAAAGAAGCCCGGTTTGTCGAGAAAGCCCTTGCCATTGGGATCGGACAAATCCCATACACGACTCAGCACCACATCGCTGAGGCCAGACTTCTTTAGGAATTTCGCTGCGGTCATTGCCTCAATGGCACCCGAGCCCTTGGGATCAATCTGCGTCGAGCGGCCATTAATTAAATGCAAATTGGATGTAAATGAATTTTATTAAAATCGTAGAAGGAAAAAATCAATAGGTTACGGCACTGGAGTGCTCCTTTCATATCCATGTACCTGTTTGTAGTAGGCCTCATAGATGGGGCTGTGTTTTCCGCACACTTTCGCAAAATCCAAATTCATCTTAATGCGCTGCACTTTTCCGGAATTCAATGTTTTCTCATACGAAATATTTCGAAAATTCTCTTATCACAAAATCGATAAACAGAAAAAATTCTGACAGTTTCACGCAAATCGATTTTCCCACTTGGACAGTGGTGAGTGGTGAACTCAAGCTTCCAATTTGACAAACGTTGACACCCTTAATTTTTCGCTCGTATCCTATAAATTTGTGCAATTTAAATTTTTAATTTTCTCCAATTCGACACAAGTTTTTTTTAATTAATTGTTTTGGCCTTTTATTTTATTAGTTTCAGTTGGTTTTTCACACAAATTCAAACAATTCCTTTATCAATTAGCACTAGTATTTTCTATATTTTTACGAGCAACAAAATTTTCCCGATTCCGTAGCCATATTCAGAAATTCAACTGAAAAGGCTAGCAAGATGTGCGAGGACTTTTGAACGGATTGGCTGTGGTGGAATAATTTACTTTATCTTTCGTTCACAATAGAACTAGAATTATACAGTGATGACATTTAACGAATACAAAACTCATTTGACGATTTGACGTAAATTTTTTTGCATTTTTCACGGTACATGTACCACTTTTTGAAACAAAATGTATACACATCTATACTAAATTCTATGAAATATGTATTATTTATAGCATAAATAGGAAAAATTAAACAAATTTTTTGTACTAAAAAGTCAGTTGTTTTAGTTAGGGTATTCATTTAAAGTGGGACACCCCTTCAGGCTCAGAGGAAAAGAGCGTTAAATGCACTGACGCTCCATACATTTCATCGCTTTTTTATTCTGAGCATGTCATATTATATTTATTGTATAAAGTGGAATTTAAATTACAGGGTGGAATAAATAGTGGAATATAAAAATTTGTAAGTGGAATATTTTTTCGGTAGTTATATGGTCACACTGGTTAGCGGTCCTCTCGAAACCAGGAAATTCTTGTTTTTCCAAAAATCTGGTTGCACTATTCTGCTGCCAAAAACGGTGGCAACGCTTTTATAAAACATTTGTTTTGCGGCTTGTTGGAAAAATTTGCAATCTAAACTTGAACAAAAATGAATTAAACTCAAAATAAATAGTTTGAACTGCTTGAAATAATATACACATTTATAAAAAAGTGAAAAGTATGTCAGACAAAGTGGAAAATATAGTTTGTGACAATGAAGAAGTAGCTTCAGCAAATGCCGACTCAAGCGTGGACACCACGAAACACCCAGAAAAGGATACTACAGTGCCGGAAAAGGAGCAAGATGATAAAATGGAATGCGATACTATGGTTGAAAACGATAAGAAAATTGAACTAAATGAGAAGGATGTTCCGGAAACACGAGAAGGTGCCATTGAAGAGGAGCAAGATGAGAAAATGCAATTGGATACTATGGTTGAAAAGGATGAAAAAACGGAGCCAGGTGAAAAGGATTCTGTGCCGGAAACCCAGGATGTAGTTGATAAGGAGCAATCTGAGAAAAAGGAACCAAGTATCATGGACAAGGAAATTGAGTCCAATGAAGGTATCGTGAAAGCCACTATTCCAGATGAAGAGCAAATGGCAGTAAAAGCAGTTGAAACTGAAAAATTCACAGAGAATAAGGACTTGGAGAATATATCAGCACAAGATACAGAAGAAAGCAATGTAAGTGAAAAGACCAACGACGTTACCGCGGATGATGCGAATGAGAGTCAAGAATCGATGGAATTGGTTATTGATGAGAAGAATGACCAACTAGAGGCCGACAAACTTAGCACTGAGAAGACTCAAGAAATTAAAGAAGACGACAAACCCGAAGACGAAAAGCCTGAAGAAGATAAAAGTTTAGTAGAAAAGGACAAGGACAGCGCTGGGCCAGCTAAGGAAACAGAACTCAAGGGTGGTGAAAAGAACTCTTGCAAAGATAGCAGTGAAATATCAGTACCAACACAAACCGATTTGACTGAAGTGAGCAGTGTCGTGACGGAAAAGAATGATGAAAAAAACCCTATTGACAAAAAAATTACTTTAGTGTCCGCCGAGGACATTGCCAAAAATATAATTGAAATTGACGATGAGCCAGAGGAGGACGCAGCGAAGGAAAAGGATGCTCAGAAACCGGAGGATGATTGTACTGAAGTACCACAAACCAGTGCAATGGAAGCAGTGATCGAAATTGATGATGACGATGAAGAGGATGAAGAAAAACCAGTGGCAGATGAGACTAGCAGCACAGTAGAAACACTAAAAAAAAGCGCCAGAGATAACGATGGGGATGCCAAGGCTGGTGCAACGGAACTGCAAGTTGACGACCCGGTAGATGTCATGGAAAAGCAGCCGGCTATGCCCACTGACGACAAAGATGTGGAATCAAAGGCATCGTCCGAGTCCGTACCGGAGGCAGTGACTGAAACTGGAAAACCGGATGAGATAGTCTTGGAAGAGACTAAATCCAAACCAGCTTCACCGTCTCCTGTAGCGGTTGAAGCCAATCTGGCTGTCGCAACAGATGAGGTCTTCTATAACAAGGAATGCCTCAACTATGAGTGTCCGCGAAATCACAAGCAATACTTCCGTGTGTCCCAATTCATTCTAAGCTACTTCAAAGTGGCGAAAAAGAAGTTCAAGCCACAATATGTCTGTGGAGAGTGCCATGACAAGGCATTGGATATGTACGAGGTTAGTTTGCAAATCTGGTTTGTAAATTACAGTTATTTTTTGATTTTTCAATTATTTTCACTACGATTTCGATAAAGATAGTCCATTCGTTTCGATTTTTATTAATATAATTAGCCCGCCTCCTTTAAGGCGTAGCAAATTATGTGACAAATACAGTAAACATACCATTTAATGAATAAAACCTTTTAATCATAGGAATTTTGCGGTGTCTTGGATACCAAACAACCTTTGCTGCTGCGGGACATTGTGGGTGGGCGTCAAGAGTTTGTTGAAATAATTGACAGTAGCGATGAGGAGGACACAGATGATAAAGCTGACAAGGATAAGGGTATGTTTGTTGGCGTTTGGTAAAAATTCCTCAACTATTTTTTCCGTGTGTCACTATGGCTTATTTTAAGATTAACTAGTAAGAGAATTATCATCGGTCTGACCGAAGCTAAAATACCCTGCACATGCACACTGTTGGCAATTTTACTGGCGTGGTTCTTATACCCTTTGACACTAGTAACCCCACTTTGATACTACATATCTGAACCGTTCATAGTCGTATTGAAATGGAAATTCACTAGGTGCTTAAAAAATGTACTTAATGAATTTTAATTTCGATTCGATGCATGGACCCAAATCCTCTGTGACGCATTTATTTAAATGTCAAGTATCGATGATTAATTGCAGAGTCTCCTAGCTTTTCCAAAGCCGATTTAGACCTTATCGAAAAAGAACTGGAAAATTCCATCAGAACTGTTCTGGACAAAGTTGAAATTCAAAATCAGTTGACCTGGTCAAAAACAATTTTGGCAACACGCGTCAAAAAGCTCGAAGAGGAGACAAACTACATCGATGCGGAGCTGCGTTCGCTCCAGAAGAAAGCAGACAACATGCACGTTTCGTTGTATCAATGTCCGAAAATTAAGATTCGCCAACTGCAGCCATTGGATTTGAACAGTGGACGTCCGTATGCCACGGGCGATACAGAGTTGCCGGTATTACGAAATATTTCACCAATATTAAAACAAAATTTAACTTTGTATTTTTTTGCATTTTTTTTTTGTTTTTTATAGCAACTTCCGCCCGTAGGCGAAATCCATCGCCCTCCCATTCAAATCGGCGAAAGCTATTTCGCTGTCAAGAACAAAGCTATTGCCAGTTGGGTGCCCTGCAAAGTCACCGAACAAGTGGCCGATCATATCTCCCAAATGATGGCCCAGAAGAACTTGAAACATTACAAGATTAAGTTTCTCAAATCACAATATCAAATGCTGAAAACCGTCTCGGTTAAGCATTTGGCATATTACAATCCGCCCCCAGTCCGTTTGCCCATTGGTAAGTTTAGTCCTTGATTGTTTAGTACAGATTAGCTTTGAAAAATACTTTTTACACAGCCACACGTGTGATAGCGTATTTCGATGCCACATCACTGTCCCGTGGCAAGGAAAAAATGATGATCCAAAGTGCCTTCTATCCAGGCATCATAGCGGAACCTTTAAAGCCGAACAATAAATACAGGTGAGTAACAGGCAGGCTAGAACTATTGTTATTGTTTCCCATACCTGACTGCTTCCTCCAGATATCTAATCTTCTACGACGACGGCTATACCCAGTATGTCTACCACAAGGACGTTCGTTTAGTCTGTCACGTATCGGAGAACGTCTGGGAGGATGTGCATCCGGGCTCACGGGATTTCATTCAGAAATATCTAACACAATACTCGATTAACCGACCGATGGTGCAGACGCAAAAGGGCCAGAGCATGACCACCGAATCGAACGGCAAATGGATTTATGCGCGTGTCGTCGACATCGATTGCAGTTTGATACAAATGCAATTTGAGGGCCCGAAAAGTCACACGGAATGGATCTATCGCGGTTCGATGCGCTTGGGGCCGGTTTTCAAAGAATACCAGAAGACCCTACAAAAGGACGCAATGCCCATTTCCCGTTTGCCAAGGGTAAAAGTTTCAGGTTGGCCAACATACATTTTCCTAACTAGACATATATCTTCCAACAGCGGACCGAGCCTTTTATACGCTATACTGAAGATGAAGAAGCCACGTCAAACCAACAAAACGAACGCACATCCGAAGCGCGTGCCGTGGCCAAGAAGAGCGTCAGTCGTCCGGATTCGTCGACCAGTTCATTGCCACCACCCCAGACTGCTCCTGTGAAGACAGTGCGCCACTTGAATAACTCCACCATTTATGTCGAAGACGAAAACAAGCCCAAGGGCAAGGCAAGCCAGCTGCTAATAGAGTTTCCACTTAAGACGCCGTAGTTAATGAGGTTTTTTTGATTTTTCCCTTCAGGTGGTCTACTATACAGCCAAACGCAATTTGAATCCGCGTACCTATACCCCCCACAAATGTTCGTCCGCGTGTCTATTCCAAATTACGCACAATCTCAGCGCCTACAGCCCGCTGTCGAAACCTCTGCTCTCGGGCTGGGAGCGTCTGATTATGCGGCAGAAAGTCAAAAAGATCATTACGTACCGTTCGCCCTGCGGTCTGATTCTGCGCAACATGAAGGAGCTGCACAAATACCTACGCAACACCCGGAACAGTCTGAACGTGGACAACTTTGATTTCTCGCACGAGACCAACTGCCTGGCCGAATATGTCATCGAGAGTGTCATTGTGCAGAAGCGTGATATATCGTTGGGTCAGGAGAAGATGCCCATTCCCTTGGTGAACTATTATGACAGCACCATGCCTCCCGAGTGTACATATGCTGCCCAGCGCATACCCACGGAGGGTGTGAATCTGAATTTGGACGAAGAGTTCATGGTGGGCTGCGATTGCGAAGATGATTGTTCGGTAAGCGAAGAAAAATGTCAAATAAATTTTAGAGAATCTCAAAAAAAAAACGTTTTCTGTACAAATAGGACAAGTCGAAATGTTCGTGCTGGCAACTAACCCAAAATGGCGCCAAGTATGGCAATCCGAATACGCCCACGAATGAGATTGGCTATCAGTATAAGCGATTGTATGAGCATGTGCCCACGGGCATTTACGAGTGCAACTCCAGGTAATTGCATTTGAAAAGACAGGAATGTTTTTCTTTTTTAATCAAATTTTATTAAATCCCCTACAGATGCAAATGCAAGTCGAATTGCCTGAATCGCGTGGTTCAACAATCGCTGCAAATGAAACTGCAAGTTTTCAAAACTTCAAATCGTGGCTGGGGCCTGCGCTGCTTGAATGATGTTCCGCGCGGTAGCTTTATATGCATCTATGCTGGCCATTTGCTCACAGAAGCCAAAGCCAACGAGGGTGGACTGGATGCGGGCGACGAATATTTCGCCGAATTGGACTATATCGAAGTGGCCGAGCAGATCAAAGAGGGCTATGAGTCCGACGTAGATCCTCCAGAGCCCGAAGAGGAGGAAGAGGTGCTACTACTAAATTTCCATATCCAATTTACATAAATTTCGTGTTGCTTTTGTTTCTTTTTCTTGCCCTAAAGGACCTTTATGCTCCGGATCAGGATGACGATGATGAGTTCACTCCCAGCAAGTCGTTTATTACACGCGCCAGGAATAAATCGAAAGTGACGCGTCACAATCCGCCACAAAACGGCGACGATGACTCACAAGAACGCCAAGTAATCAATTTCAATCCAAATGCTGACATGAACGAGAATTCAATGCGCGAATCGTAAGTTTAACTAATGTCGTCGTCACACTGGAGAGTATTTAATAGAATTTCCATTAACTCTGTAGCTCAATAAGACAGTTATTTGGCAAGGATGAGGCTTGCTATGTTATGGATGCGAAAACCATAGGCAATCTCGGACGCTATTTTAATGTAAGTGAACTATTCTTAAGTTAAATTAATCAGTAATGAAAAAGAAACGGGTATTTCTAATATTTTCAGCATTCTTGCTCGCCCAATCTGTTCGTCCAAAATGTGTTCGTGGACACACACGATTTGCGATTCCCTTGGGTAGCCTTCTTTGCTCTCTCCCATATACGCTCTGGCACCGAGTTGACTTGGAACTACAATTACGAAGTTGGCGTTGTGCCGGGCAAAGTTTTGTATTGCCAGTGTGGTGCCCCGAATTGTCGTCTACGGTTGCTTTAAAAGGGAAACGTCGCCGTCGCGTCCACATTGGTAGTTTATCTTAAGTAGTTTCTAAACAAGTTCAGAATTTCAAAACATTGGGATAATAATAAACTTTATCCTTCTGGAATTAAAACCTTTATTTTATGTGTTTTACCAACTGGTTTATTTGAAATCTATTAGCGCAAATTTAACCCAGACTTTATCTGGCGTTCTAAAACGAAATCGTATAAGTTTGCCACCTTTGCTTGATGTTGTTGGTTAATCTGATGGATGTACTAGCACCGCCTGCGTTGCTGGTCCAAAATTAGACGTTTGTGTTCCATTGGTAATACTAAATTAATTGAGCTTCGAATTGAAAGCAAGAAGTCATGTATTGGATTAGTGTTTGGTAACGAAAGTTGAAAATCGACTTTCGATCAACTATTTTCAATTCGACCCTGAGAATCGATTAATCGCGGCTTAGAATCGACTATTGCTCGAAATTTCCCACAAAAACAAACTTTTTTCTTTTAACAGACAACAAAAAATACCCACGAAAATGCCCACACACAATTCCGCCACAAAATAAAACAAATTTCAATACACAAAAATTTTTTTTAAAATTATGTGAACAAGATAATTTTGTGAACATGCCTAGGATTTCATTATACAGGACCTGGTATTTTATTTTTTTAAAGACCTTTGAATTTTTGTATGAGAAAATCAGATAAGAGTTTACAAAATCGGATTTTTAGGAAAAAATGTGTATCGTAGTTTAAAAACAACAAAATATAAAATACATAAAAGAATGAAAGTTAAAAAATTCCCTTTTTTTCTTCAGGTGGATAAAAAAAGTACCTTTTTCCATTTTAGGCAAAATCCAACCAAAATCCCTCAAAAAGGTATATTACTCAATTTGGCATCACTGGGTGCAGTTTCACAGGCAACATCGCAGAAAATTCGTAGTTTTAGCTAACATTCAGCAATAAAGCCTAGAATACATAAATACTACAAAATTTGTGTAAAATGAATCCGAATATGAATATGCATGCGATGCAGCAGCAGATGGGAGTTCCTGGCGGCGTGGCCGGACCAAATCACATACTCCCGCAAGCCGTAGTCTCGCCATTGATGCAGCAGTCTTCGCCGCAACCGGGCAATGTAATGGGACCGCAGGGGCAAATGCAACAGCAGCAAGTGCCCAATCCACAGCAGCAGCAGCAGCAACAACAACAACAACAGCAGCAACAACAGGCCGAGAAAATCGATAACATTTCCAAGATCAAAAGTCTTCTGATTCCTCTCCGGGAGTCACTCTTCCTAACGCTGCGCGCCGGAGCCTTCACACTGCAGCAAAATAATTTGGCAGACAATCTGAAGCGTGAAGCGATCATCAGTCATCCAGCGCGCTTCGATAAGCACTTGGAAGACTTTTACGCGTACTGCGACCAAATCGAGCTGCACCTCAAGACCGCCACCCAGTGCATGCAACAACTGTCGTCGGCACAACACTATTTGCCGGGGGTCGTGACTGCAGTACGAATGGAGCCATACATGCAGGAGAACCAGCAAGGTCCAATGCCCTATCCAGCGTACTTGAATACCGTACGCGTGCATGTGCAGTCCGCTAAAGATATCCACGATACTTTGATTAGTGCTGCGCAGAACATATCGCAAGCCGATTGATGATTACCTTAGAAGGCGTTGGAGTGGGGCGACGACCCGGGTAGCTAATGAGAGGGAAACATGGAAAGTAGTCGGAATACGAGCGAGGATTGGATATTTTAGCAATTACTTTATTTTATAGAATATGATAGTTCGGTGTAGTAGTAATGTATTTAAAAAAGTCTCATTAAAGTAAATTTTAAGATCTGCCAAAACTTTGGAATAGCTTCTTGGTGGTCGAATAATCCATCCAATTTATCTCAAATCATATCGTCCCTTTCCGATTCGGAAATTTGCATGATGCGCATTTTCAGCACATTGTCATCGACCAAGTGAATCTGTTGGACAAATTGATTGTTGCCACAACCGGCTACAGGGCAACTGCAAAGACAAAAATGAATGCGAAACTAAGAAGTGCTTGTATACCACTTACCGCAATCTCTTGTTCATCTGAATCGCTTCTAGTATGGTTGATTTTTCATAGTGATGGTTGCAAATCTTGTTGCGTACAGGATCTTCCATGCGACGCTTAGTGAGCGGATCGAAGACGTTTACGTCGCTTTCCATTACGAATTCATCGCACTCCACTCGATTGTTTGTTAACGTTGCGGTGGTGTTTGCTCTACTGTCGCCAACATCGCTCAGTTGCTGTAGACGACTCTTAAATGTCGTGTACTCCTTGGTCTTCTTGATTTTGACTGCAAAGTGGTTGGCTTTTCCTTTGGCCAATTCCACTTCGTACGACTCGCTGTAGTCTTTAATCGTTCGTTGTTCTTTGGCGACTTCGAGAGCTCGTTCGATTATTGCTGATTCGGCTTTGATGTTACAAATGTTTTCCATCAATTCTAAGTAGATTTTTGTGTCTCTGAAACCTACAAATAACCCGTGTAAAAAATTAAAAATACAAAATTTGTCTTTTTTGTTAATTGCTTACTATCGTCAGCATACATTGCCGCCAGTTCGTATGTCTCAAGCAAACTCAGCTGGGCATTTTCCAATTCTGCATTTAATAAAGCGTTCATTTTGCCAATTTCAGCTAGGACTATTTAGGAGATTGATTTACGTTTTGATTTATCGAATTGGCGCTAATGAAAGTAATTTTTTACAATTGGAACATAGTGTTACCAGATTGGATTTAATTTCACAAAAAGCCGAAATTTTTAGGAACCAAAGCATGATGCATCATGATTAGGACTTACCGTAGGCACAGAATTGGACGTATCAGCGTAAAATCGCCGTCAAAATATGAAAAAATGCCCGCAATGCACACAATTGCGGCATATCGAAACCACGAATTTTATCATTTTGTTGAAGTTACTATCAATTTTTTCCAACGTGAAACAAATAAAGAAAGAAATATTTATAATTGTTCGTTTTTTTTTAGTTTCCATTTTTAAGCATCAATCATTTGCTTGGATTGGTTCATTTACGCTCATACGCCGACCGAAAAATTAGAATTAAATCTAATCGGGCGTACGACGTATTTACGCTTTTACTTTACGTCGAACGCACCAACTCTGTGCCACTCCATAAAATTAGATGTGTTCTTATTTTGACAGCGTATATACACCTTAAATACACCTTAAAATCTCAAAACAGCTGATTTGGTGGCGAAAATCTTCGAAATAAGAAGAAGAAAGAAATTTTGTTTTGTGAAATTCGCGTACGTATTTCGTAAATTGTGTAAATTTATTTTGTTAACTAGTATTGTGAAATCCTAGCGACAAAAAATACTTGTGAAACTCCCCACGATTTTGCCACACAAACTTAAAACCATCAAATCTGCACCACTGCCTCTCCAAAAGATACTATACCATTAACCATTAACTCAATTTCTATGATTAATGCAAAAAATTACGAATACGATTGCACTTCCAAGTGCCGGCTTAGAGCTCATGGAAACTGCATAACAGCGGCACTTACCAAAAGATCAATAGGCGATGCTTTTTTGGCTGCTTTTTTGGCCAAGACTTGCTGCAATTATTGTGATATTGTAGATGATTTGGTAAGCGGTGTGAGTGTTGCAATTTGCTTTTTTTTCATACATGGAGTGTTCTTTACAGGGACGTTCTGCTGTGCATCTGGCTGCATCCGTGGATCGGTATGCAATATTGGAATGGCTGCTGAATCAAGTGCGAGTTCTATTTAGTTGTTGGGTGACATAAACCCAAGTAAATTGTTTTTATTTTGCAGGGTGCTATCATCAATGGACGTGACCTTGAATCGGGCAGCAGTGCGCTGCATCGGGCCATTTTCTACGGCTGCATTGATTGTGCCGTTCTCTTGATGCGTTGGGGTGCCAGTCCTGATTTACTGGACGAGGACACTCGCTCTGCTCTGCAAGGCGTTTGTCGTTTGCGCGATTTCCCCCCCAAAGTTCCGGTGTAAGTGTAAATGGTTTTTCCTATATGAATTTTTAAATTAATTTCTTCTATTCCTAGTTCGCCCAACAATGAGATTCTCGTCTGGGGATCTAACAAAAACTACAACCTAGGCATTGACAATGAAGAGGGCGCCAGCACACCACAATCGGTGGATTTCTTTCGCAAGGAGCACCTTTCCATCGAAGCTGTAGCTCTCGCTGCGTACCACAGTTTATTTTTGGACAAGAAGTCACATTTGTATGCGGTGGGGCATGGCAAGGGCGGGCGTTTGGGTGAGATAATATACAAATTGGCTTATTATGGCTAGGCTATTGCTAAAACGAGGAAAAAAATTCTTCCTAGGCATTGGCATCGAGAATAGTTTACCTGCTCCAAAAAGAGTAAAGGTTCCCATTAAAAATTCCGGTGAGGTGATAATCTGCATTAGTGCGTCGCGGAAACATTCGCTTTTGCTAACGAATCGCTCTGCGGTCTTTGCTTGCGGCCTAAATGAGGATGAACAATTGGGCGTGCGTGATGCCGGTGAGAAACTGACCGTTTTCAAGGAGGTAGTAACTCTGCGCGATCACGGCGTTGAAGGTCTAATGCGTGTAATAGCACGAGATCACCATTCGTTGGCATTTTCGGAACAATCCCTCTATGTGTGGGGAACAAATCATGGCCAAATGGGCATGGAAGCGGGTGTTAAAACAGTGTCGCTGCCTAAAATGGTTAGTTGCGTCGTATTCGTATTCTTCGTTGAGCCTTTCATATTCACCCTTTTCCTTTAGATGAAACTGCCGCCACGTACTCAAATCAGTTTTGTGGAAGCCAACAATTCGGCCACGGTCGTTTTCACGAAGGATAGCAGTATTCTGTTGTTTTACAATAACAAAATGAAAACGCTGAAGCCACCCAAGTGCGTCCAGTTAAATGCACCGTTTACTCCCGTTTAACTACATTTAAGGAAATTTTCATTTTCAGTTTCGAGGCGCTGAAAAGTATTTCCGTCGTTGGTGGCGATACGGTCAAATCTGCCAAGGGCACAGCCACTGCCTTAAAACTGCTCATGTTGACCGAAACCAATGTGGTTTTTTTGTGGTATGAAATGACTCAGCATTTTTACAGGTTCGTAAGCTTGGCTTTTCACTTTTCTGTACATATTACAAAAAAATGCGAATAATTTTTCCCGACTCCCCCAGATGCATTTTCTCGCCAATTCGCATTTCACAGATTGACAAAATTTTCTACAAAGCCAATCAAGTGCTTATACTCTCACGGGGCGACGTCTACCGTGGCAAATGCCAGCAAGTGCCTGTGCCCGTTTACGCCAAGACTGGCTCACAGAAACGTTCTATCGATCCGTCAAGCATTTGGAGTGGCTCTGATCAAAATCGCACGGAAATCTCCAAGGATCACATGATACGCATAGACTTGCAGCGACTGCCAAATGTCGATCGGGCCGTCGATATATTCTGCGATGATGACTTCTCATCATTTTCAGTGCTCCAAGAGTCTCACATGAAATATTTCAAGCTGCCCACACTGACTCCGGAAGAATACACATTCAAGAAACTCTTCAACGATGTCAACGAATGCGATGCAGTGCACGATGTCGTCTTTCATGTTGATAGTGAGACCTATCCGGCTCATAAATTCATTGTTTATTCGAGGGCTCCGGGCTTGAGAGCTATCATGAGCTCGTATGCGGACAAGAATATTTTTTTGAATTTCGAGAGTTTGACTGGGAAAATGTTCGAACTGATGCTGAAGTACATCTACACAAACTACCTGCCCAATGAGGATGGTAAGTGTTTGTTTTTATTTCAATATCGATACCTAAGTCACTCTCCAGTTTATATTTCCTTTAGATATGGATGACATCCAACAAAGTTTGGGTCCCGACAGTCCTGAAGAACGCTTGGATGTTTGCCAATTGTTTTTTGGCTTTGTGGAGAAATTTCAATTGAACGATCTGGCTAACTTCTTGAAGAGGTAAATGAATGGTGAATGATATCGCTCCATGATCCATGATTTTCCCTTACAGCTTCCTGCAACAGGCTCCAGCCTTCTATTTGCCCCACCTGCCCGACAAATCGAAATATCGTTTCAATCGTCTGCGCAGCAAAGACCTACCGGCAATCTACGATGTGCGCATCGTTTGCGCGGGCGATGTAGAGGTGAGGGCTCATAAGTGCATTCTGGTGGCACGCCTGGAGTACTTCGATATGATGTTTAATCACTCGTGGGCCGAACAGACCACGATCAATTTGAGTACGGTGCCCGTGGAGTATATGCAAGCAATTGTGGACTTCCTCTACAGTTCGGACGTGGATCATTTCCGCAAACAAAACTACTCCGAAACATATCTCTACAACATGATTGTGTTCTGCGATCAGTTCTTCATTGAACGTTTGCGCAAAGTGTGTGAAATCTTAATTCTGGACAAGATCACAATACGCAAGTGTGGCGACATGCTGGACTTTGCTTGCATGTACAACTGTGAAGTGCTGCGTAGTGGTTGCATGGAATTCATTTGTCAGAATTTGGCGCGCGTCCTGTCCTACAAGAGCCTGGAGCATTGCGAGCCGGCTGCATTGAAATGCATTAATTCGCATTACAGGAATATGTTTAAGGAAGTATTTGACTATCGTATGATTACTCCGGACTCGGAAGCGGTAGATGATGATTTGCTGATGAGTTTTGTTGACGATTTCCAAGTGGATTTGGACTACCGAATGGATGAAGAGGTTGGTTGAATCTATTTTCCATTTTGTATTAAATTTAAAAGTAAACCGTTTTCGTTAGGAATATGCTTTAAAGTCATCAAGCAAATTGAAGCTTAAAGAAAATAAAGCAAAACAGTCCACCCGGCAATATGAACGTGAGGCCATTTCCTCGATGATGGAATCAATCAGCCTCAACGAAAGCTCTCAAGAGGCAAAGGCTGTTAAGACTGTCAGTGAGACTAAAGAAATTTCGGAAAAACTCCAGGCAGAGTCGAAGAACTGGATGAAAGTGCTGGACAAAAAGGATCAGAAGAAAAAGGTATCCCTCGACTATGCTTTGAAAGCGAACGAGATACTTCAGTCGGAGGAAAAGCATCAACCCGAGTTTGTGCCTCTCTCGAAGGCGCAGGAGAATTCCAATAACAAATTGAAAACACCCGAAAAAGAAAGCATCCCGATGCCGAACGATGCCACCTCCCCCGCACCAAAAGTTTATAATTTAAATTTTGCTGACTTTACGCCTGCACGTGAGAAACTCTCACAAAAGCAACGCAAACGACTCTCTTCCGAATCAACATCAACGTCGTGGCGTTCGCCAGCAATGCCTTTAGCTGATCACTCGCCAGCGCTGGACGTTGCTAGTTCCCAGCCAAATGCTTGGGGTATCATACCATCGCCTTCATCCACGTCGGTGGCTTTTTCTCCGTCTGCTGCCACAGGCAGTGCTGGCGATTCGACTTCCTTTGCAAATATGATGCGCGTGGGTGCTTCACCTTCGTCGAATGCCGGCAATAATAATAGTTTCTCTCAGATTCTGGCCGACGAGCGCAAGCAACGTGAATACTACGAACGGATGCGTGGCAAATCGCTGGCGCTGACGCAAATTGAAGAGACCGCCATTGCGGAATTGCGCGAATTTTACAATGCAGACAATGTTAGCGATGAAATCATCACGATCGAACGGAAAGTCCTGCCGAGGACCATGAACTTTGCTGTGTGGCAGCGTAACTAAAACTGGAGGCACCTGTAAATATACGCCGAATAAGCAGAAAGTAGCCAATCGAAAGGCTTTAAAAAACAGCTGGAAAGCGTGAAATTCTTTTTATTGTAAATCTTTTTTTTTACTTTTTATTACTATTTTTTACAAATCGATTTTTTTGTAAGCTCTTCATTAGGCATAACAATTTTATTTTTAGTTCAATTTTTGACAAACAATATTTTTACTTTTTAATGCATTTTATTTATTAAATAATGGCAAGCATAACAAATTTGTTTAACAAATTAAATAAATCAATAAAAAATAAATACAATAATAGGTACATATACTAAACAAATTCTTCGTCGTAATTCAACAGTTCCATCTTATGTGTAAAATTCTTAACAATCTCAATTAGTCCCGAAACCTGGTAAAACTTAAAGCAAAACATAATAAAAAGGGCATTCAATTTAATTAATGTACACAAACTTCAATTTAATAAAATGATAAAAAAAAATTATAAAAAAAGTAATTTTTCGTTGTTAAATTAGAAACACTCTTTGCGAAATGCAAAACCATACTGATCGCATTTGTAGCGCAGCGTTTTGGCCAGTTGCGGTGGTCCGCAATAGAAGACGGTCACTTTGCCCTTCTTCTGAGCCTGTAGTTGCTTGAAGACCTTGTCCCAGTTAGGACGGCCAGCATTGGTGCGGGTTTTAAGGCCGGTGATGAGATCACGTTTGCCCTAGGCAATGGGAAATTCATTTATAAGGAAAACTGTCTATTCGGTCATTGCTATCAAATTGGTCGATCTTACCTTTTCATGCAGCAAATCCAAAGCCAGTTGTAGGCCCACCGCCTTCATATCGCTGCGCTGAAGTGCGCTTGTGATGTACATGTGCATGTCGAGGAATCTAAAACAAAATTTAAAATTATTTCTTAGCCACAAATTAAAAGCGTATTGCTGTATTGGTAATTTTTAGAAACGGATTTTGGACAAGCGGCGAGGTTCCCATGTAAATGGGTCAAAATGGCGTCCAAATTATTTTACGCTTCAGCTGCTTCCAAAAGGATTATGTTGTGTGAGGGGTATTTTAGCATCGGCATAGCCGAAGAAAGGTTCACTCCTTAGTTTTATATTTATTACTAGCTTATACCCAAAGCTTCGCTCGCAATAATTTTGTATTTTCATCCCTTGAAAAGTACCCGAGTTACAGGGCTTTAAACATTTTAGGACGTGGAAGTGGGCGGACCCTAAATTTTCGTAGTCAACCCTCTTCCCATTCACCAATGTAATTACCTACATTTTGACATGTGTTTCATTAAGATCGGTAAAGTATTTCTTGAGTTATAAGAGAACAACCCCACATACATACATACTTACATACTCACGAAGAATTTTATATAAGTAAAGATTATTAGTATTTATGTTGGTTCACAGAATTATTCTCTGACAGTGATGACATCCTGCAAAATTATTACTCACCTCTCCATTGCACCACCCAACTCGGCTTGTTCGATCTCCAATTGCGACAGCAAATTGACGAACCACTCAAACGAGCGCTGGTCCCGATTAATCCAAAAGAAATCCACCTTCCTCAGGTTCATCACTGTTTTGGGAATATCACTCGCCCATTCGTATTGGCAGCGCGGACAACTGTGACGCGCCTTCCAATAGCGATGCATGATCGATTGCAGTATAGAGGCAAATGGTGTAACACCAATACCCGTGCCAATCAGCACTGCATGTTGAGCACCAAAAATATGACTCGAGGGGGCTCCATAAGGGCCATCGATGAAAATCTTTGATGGAATGTGAAGGAATTCATGAGATTAGTTAATTAGCAGCCGTAACCTGGCAATGAGTGATATTGTCAAATCACTAACAAGTCTTGTCACCTCTCTTTCTCTCTCTTGTCAGTAGTAATTGAAATTGCTAAGTATGACCTGAATAGTAGGCGACAACATTTGTCATTGATTTGTCATTGTCACTCATTACTAGAATAAGGCTATATGGCAAAACAATAACAATTAATTGCATTTCTCTCTTAAGCCTTAACAAAAAATTAAAAAAAAACCCAAACCTCTAAAACGCCAGCATCAAGTGTAACCTTGCCTCCCGAGTTAGTGGTACTGTGTGAGGGTAAACTGCCATGACTGCCACGATTTTTGATTGAGGTCGACAGGGCACGCAGAAATGTTGGTCTACGCAAACGACTTATTCTAGTGGGCGTTGGTGGGTCCTTTTGTTTGTTGTGGTTGTTTTTGTGTGTTACATTTAATGTAGATTGAAACGAGTGTCCCAAAATGATTTGTCAATATGATATTAAGAAAATATAAAAAAACGAAAAAAGATTAATAATATTAGATTGTGGCTTTGTGTGCGGGAATATGTTGTTCGGGCCTTAAAAGCATTTTAAATTGTATTAATAGCAAACGTTTTTAGTTTCAGACTATCTACTGATACACTTTAGCATACACACCTCCAATGGCTTGGCAATATGATAGTCTGCATTAGACTGCTCTTCGGATGGAGGACCCTGCTTGTCCAAGTTGTTGACTGGAAGTAGAAGAATTTCAAGAAATTTGCATTTCGAAACCCGCATTGAATTTAATACCCTTTTTTGGAAGTTTTCCTTCTTCAGCATCCTTGGATGAGTACATGTCAGGAGGGACTAAAAAAGATTTTGTTTTCCTGTAAATGTTATTTGTGAATTTTGGACTTGGGTCTTGTTCGGAGGGTCCCCCAGAAGTCTGATTAATCTCTGAATAGGCGAGATCTGGATTTACTCACTTGTAGAATTCGCTTCGAATTGCGGCTCACAGTTTTCCATGCTAGGCGTCTTGAAGGCTATAATTGTGGGCTTATTACGCATATAGCGAAAGCTCTGAGCCAACGACTTATTCTGCGGACTGAGATAGGCCAGACCGAGACTCTGCAAACAAGCGCGTCTAATGCGTGATTCGTCGAATGATCGTTCCGATTCTGAGCGGCCCAAGGAACGCAGACTAAATGAAAATATTTCCTAAAATCAAATTGACTTGTTCAAATTGGAAGATAATTAAATACTGACGCAGTGACGCGAGCTCTCTTCTTGGACTTCACCGCAATATCGGGCAGAGACAGGCTCTTCTCTAGTGGCTTCTTGTTTAGTATCAACTTTTGTAGTCTCTTGTCCGAAGCACGCATAGCATCTGATTTGCCATCCGAATCGTATTCGTCCGTTACAAATGCACCATTCGCTGAGCCTGTACTGTGGCTACTTGCCTTCGGTTGGTTATCCTTGCGTGAAAAGGTGCGCTGAAGGGACTTCTTAATGCTACGTATGCGATCGTTGGAAGAGGTGCCACCACTCGCTATGCCGTTATTGGCACTTATGTTTTCCATGGCCAACTTGGAGGTGGCATAATTGTGCCTGGGTGGTCGCACTGGTGCAATCTGTTCGAGTGACTTATTGGCCATGGCCGAATCGAAACTGGAGCAATGATGCATTTTCAAGAGGTTTTGCGCTAGAAAATCAGTCTGAGGAGTGGCTGAAATCTTTCCAGTCGTTTTTGCCTCATTCACACGTATAAATTCGGTGGGAATGGCATGGATTTGTTGAGGTGGCTCGCCGCCCTGCCTTAATTTCTTCTGCTCCCTTTCGAAGTACTGATACAAACGATTGGTCCACTCGCCTACGGTGCGTATATGCAGCCAAGTGTAGTCTTCCTGTTCGGGGGCCGAACTGATGGTGAACGGATGCCATTCGTAATTGGCAATGGCCGGTATATTGACGAAGACATAGTCGCCCGGTCGGAAGTTGAAATTGAACGGTCGCTTGATGACCAAGTGGATAACCTTCGAGGGCAGCAGCAAACCTGAGCTAATGTAAGTCTTGCCATGTTCGCTGCGCATCCAGACAAAACGGAAAATACGTTCGACCACGTAAATCATGCCAGGCACTAGAAACCATTTCCAAAAATTAGGCCCATGAAAGAGCACCAAAATCCAGAATGGTATGTACAGCAAATGCGTCCAATAGAACACTTCAAAGGAACCCTTGCGCCGCACAAACGGCTGCGAGCATATGCTCATGATGAGTAGTATGATGAATAATGCCATACCAGTGGGATTTGCACAACCCGGTATTAGACCAAATAAGCCCGGGCGATCGGTAAGCAGCCATTCGCCAATGGAATAATGGCCAGCATTGATTTTCGGATCGTTCACCACAATTAACGAAAAGTTAAACAAATGCATTATCGTATGGACGAGACTGAGTACGGAGATAACAATGCCCGTCACTTTGTGCAAATAGATGTGATGGTCCAAGGGCAGGTACGAGGAGAGACCACGTGAACGTAAATAGGTGAGCGTATGTCGTAACATGAGGACCAGCACCCACGCGCAATTGAAGTTCAAGCATTGTCCTAGAAGAGGGAAAATGAAAATACATTGACAAAAATATACAGTGCCGGCAGACAAATATTATATTGGGAAACATGCTTGCTTCAACTCACCACAAGCTCTGGCAATTATAACAAAGCCATTGCTGGCTCGATACTGTATGGCTCGAGAGACAAACAAGCAAACGTTGATGGCAACATAAACGAATAAATACGAAACGAAAATTTGATTATTCTTCATGTAGGCGGGTGAGAACTGATGAGGTAACGGTATGTGAAATCTTGAATTCGATTTCTTGGCTGGAACATCCTTGGTCACTGGCACAAGCCAACGGTCAATGCTAGGAAGAAAGAGAGACAGAAAAGAAAGAATTGTAAGAAATTTTGTTTTGTTTGAAAAGCTTCGGTAACTACTCAGAAGTACTTAATCGCAGTCGAACCCGCTTTGCTGAAAGCGACTCACTGGAAAATATCTCATGGGGATTCAATTTTCGTTTCACTTAAGCGGGTTCGACTGGACTTCAACTTATTCCTTCTGCTATCAATTAATGACTTACGATATCGTAAGATTCTCTAGCAAACCACCATGTTTGTTCAACTGATTCTTCAACGCTTCATAGGTGATTTCGCCACGATTATAAGGATCGGCATCTTCAAACATGGCCGTGGTAAGATCTTCAATCTGAGAAGAAAAAACATTGGTTCAAAGGACACAATTATTAATTTTGCCCAACTAACGACCGAACTAACCTGATCATCTGAAAATTCCATGCCGTTCTCCTCCATACAAGCGCGTATCACATCGTGCAACTCCTTATGTTGTATCAAACCATCACCTTGGGTAATAAATCACAGAGAACAGAAATCACACACACAGCCCAACTTGAAGTTTATTTATTTTGGTTTTGTTGGACATTTGCGGCGTTAAGCGTTAAGCGCAAAACGAAAACAAAATACTTACCATCAATATCGTAGACTTTGAACAAAAAGCGTATTTTATCATCGGCCGATTGTCCAGAGAATTGATGAATGGCATCAATAAATTCTTGTAATGATATCGAACCAGAGTTATCCTTGTCAAATATTTGAAAGACACGCTCCGTAAAGAAAGGCTGGCGATGGCGAGTAAGTAAATATTAATGAATGATCCAAAAAAGCACCGAATCGAACAAAACAAAAAACAATATCGGTCACAAGTCTGTCATGTTATGGTAATGCCACAACGATAGTAAGTACAACAACAACAACAACAACAACAACAACAGCGTACATCCAACTTACATTCTTTGAGGTAACAATCTTTTTGAATTCTTCGCGACGTATTTCCTGCTCGTTTCCCACAGTATTGCGAAAGAGCTGCTCGAGACGGGCCAGGGAGCTCTTATCGAAGCCAGTGCGTGGTCTAGCAAAATGTTTTATGGAGTAAAGAGAGTACATTGCCAGCGGTATGGCATAAAACATATTGAGTTAGTTAAGGTTTCGCAATAAATTAAAGATTAATTAAAGATTGTAACGACTTGTGCCCGTGATTAATAGCACTCAGTGGAGTACATTAACCAAGCAAACGGTAGACGAAGGCTCGTATTAGCACCATGTCCTATGGAAATTTGTGTGAGGAAATGCCCTGAAGACTTACGCGTGTCTTATTTAGTATATATTCCTTATTTTTTTCGTTTGTTTTCACTATAGCAAATCAATTTGTTTTACATTTGTAAGCGTTCAAATCGAAACGTTCGAATGCAAGTACATAGAGTAATTAATCTTAAGTTTATCTTCATCGATAAGTACCTCGAGTTTGTAAGGTGCGATATGAATTCCATTATTTGATTTGTTGATATTAAATTTGTTCCATCCGCATCGATCAGACGATATAACTTATCCAGGATCTACAAATTGGGAAATGAAAACAAAATAAACGAAGAAATGAGAAAAATAAATAAATGTTACCCCACGTGCTTGCCAAATTTCACAGAAATTTTTAAAAGTAATTTGACTATTTTCACCGCATATAACATATGCCACCGACTCAAGCTGTTCGGCGAAATCCATTTGTCTGTCGTCACTAGAAAATGAAAAAAGTAATTTAATTGACTTTGGATTTATATGCCCATTTATGTGTCTAAATGTGGGTAAATAAGAGGAAATCTTATGAAAATTTGTTTATCAGATGATGAGTAAGAAATTCAAATATAGACATGTGGCTATATCTTATTATTGTTTTTGTTATCGAATTCTCTTTCCAACCAGCCCAAGGTTGGTCTTCTAGCCGCTGTAGGTCAGAAGTAAGGCAATAAACGGTGAAAACACTTAACCCTATAGCTCCCTACAGGACAGGGAATTTTTATACCCCCACACTCACTGTGGCAGGGTATACTCACTTTGTCACAACGTTTGTAACGCCCATAAGGAGGCGTGTCCGGTATGGAAAAGTATATATATTCTTGATCAGCATCACCGCCGGAGTCAATTTAGCGATGTCCGTCTGTCTGTCCGTCTGTCCGTCTGTCCGTCCGCACGATAGCGGTCGCAGTTTTGGAGATATCGACTTGAAACTTTGGGTACATGTTTTTCTCGTGAATACTGAGATCAAGTTCGAGAATCAGCCAAATCGGACAAAAACTGGGCGTGGCTCCCATACACCGAAAAAAAAGGTAAAAATTTTTCAAGTCTTTTTTATTGTTGTATTCGATTGGAAATGTTTAGAAACGTATTTTTGACTTGGTCCGAGGTTCCGAAACTACATACATAAGGGTCAAAATGGGGTCTTGAGACCAATTTTTTTTTTTCGGTGGATTTGATTGGAAATGTTTAGAAACGAATTTTGGACATGGTCCGGGCTCCAAAAGTACCTATAAATGGCTCAAAATGGGGTCTTGAGACCACTTTTTTTTATGTTCGAGGTACTTCTTCCTACTGTGTGGGGGTATTTCAGCTTCGGTATAGCCGAAGATAGTCCACTCTCTAGTTTTTTTTAATTTAGAATTTTCAAAATGGATCGAAATGAAAATGGCTGAGCGATGGCTGAGAACGCCATTGTGTTTAGAATGGTCCATTCTAGTCAACACTTCGAAATATATCATCCTGTGTATTTAATTGTTTTGTGAAATAATTTTTATATTAAATGCCAATAGCATAAATTCTTAATTATTACTTTTTTTATATTCAAAAATAAAAAAATTTCTTCGTTTTAAAGTTAACTAATACTAGTTAATCGAAGAAATTCTATTATCAATTCGATTATATTCTATAATCAAATTACTATTTATAAAATTAAAACGTACATTTTTTTGTAACGGCTAGGAGCAAAACTAGCCAACCGATTTACATAATTATACCCTCCGGTATGGAAAAGTATATATATTCTTGGTCAGCATCACCGCCGGAGTCGATTTAGCCATGTCCGTCTGTATGTCAGTCTGTCTGTCCGCACGATAGCGGTCGCACTTTGAGAGCATGTTTTTCACTTCAAAAGTAAGAGAATCGAGTAAGAGTTCGAGAATCAGCCAAATCGGAAAAAAACTAGGGTGGGCTCCCCCATATAAGACAAAAAAAAGTAATAATTTTCTAACTTTTTTTATTGTGGTCTTCGATTGGAAATGTTTAGAAAAAGATTTTCGACATGGTCCAAGCTTCCAAATCCACGATTTGATTTGAAATTTTTAGAAATGGATTTTGGATGTGGTCTGAAGCTCGAAAACCACCTATAAATAGCTCAAAATGGGGTCTTGAAACCAAATATTTTATGTTGAGGTATTTCTAAACTTCTACTGTGAGGGACTATTTCAGCTTCGGCAATGCCGACGATAGTCCACTCTCTAGTTTTTTTTTAAAACATCATATTTGTGCCAAGGAAGCGAATAGGATACTTTTTTTTTGATTTTCGAAAAGTAAATATCCTTATTTACGGTATTAAGTTCTATTTCAAAATGTTATCCTATGCTTGCAGATTTCCGTTCGATTGCATTGACATAGTTTGTGCTTGCAAAACATTATTGTACCCTACTTTTTGCAAATTATTCATATATTTGGAAATTAACATCGCAAATTTACACCCAATAGCTTTTTTTAAAGGAAAATCATAACAACAAACGACCACATAAACAGAAAGTTTGAGTAAAAACCCCAAAAATCTCGTAATAGTTTAATTAACATTTCGAAATGTTTTCAATAATATTTCAATATATCGTAAAGAAAGTAAATTTTAAATTGTTAAATTCAAAAAGGGTCCAACCATACTTTTTGTTGAAATGTAGGGTCCTGGGGTCCCAACTAATAAATAAGGGTCCACGCTGACTGGAGCAGCCTCCAAATTTTTTATGGCAGATACAAACTAACAAGGATGGCAGCAATTTTGCATACTTTTGTTCAATTCAAGGTCTGTTCAGGGATAGATATCGAAAATTGAAAATATTTGACCTACCTAGGGTTATCATATTGGGGAAAGTAGCACGCCAGTTACATCATAATGCTGTAACTGCGATTTGTTTCTGTGTAGCATATAAAAATCGAATAGGTTGCACGCACGACTTATCGATTATTGTCGATAATAAATGTTATTTTATAGGTTATGGTAAATTAAATGAATTTATAATTCTATCTACTGTTCTAAGAGCTTAATAACAAAAGTGTAAGGTACTAGTTATCAGAAGCATCATCTTGGTATACTCCACCTGCATTTGATGCCAAAACTTTAAAAAACAAAAGCCAGCATGCATAGTTCCATTTCCGAGTTGAAACCGAATATCTTGAAGTAAGATGTAAGATCAAAAAGCACACACCTCACGTGTACTCACAGAAATGGACTAACATTCCACAGCACCATCTAAGGCAGGAAAAGCCAACTGCAATGACTTCATTATCAAGGCGAAACAGGACAGACGAAAGATTCCAGAGTGCGACATTATCGTGGCGAAAAGACATGTCATTGGTATTTGTTGTGGTTTTGCCTTTGCCTTTTCTTTTCTTTTTGTTTTCTATTTTTTATCTTTTGCGAAAAGCAGTAGGTGGACATGTGGTAGCCGTGAAGCAGCAGAACATGGAGAGCACACACACATACACATGCCACATGGTCATGTTGAATGTGGCAAGGAACATACAAGAACATGAGTCAAATAAGTCAATTGCCAACGCCAACACTTGGCCACTTACAGTCAACCGCACCAACAAAAGCAACACGATCCACAACATTGGAAGAAGTGCGCGCATACGCTCTTACTTAAATGTGGCGGCGCTCCTAGAAATCAACAACAACAAAAACAACAGTAACAACACTTAAGAGGATTCGGGCGAAGATCGCGATGGCATGCGCATTTGCATAAACGGTTTGACTTATGTGGAAAGTCTGTGCCTGAGTGGCATGATGATGCCAACTTGTGAAGTTTTACAATTTACTTAGCTTGTATACAATTAATAGTGGAAAAAAGCGCCTTATATTGCGTATACATTTTCTTGTACTACTCACGTCAAGCGTCCTTTCAAGTGTTCAATCCAACGATCTTGCACCAGATAGCCATGACCCTCCAGATCGAAGAGATGAAACAGTTTCTGCTGGAATTCCTGTTGAAATGAAAAAAGTTTATTCTTTTAATATGCATATAATTTATATTAATTGCTGGCACACAAGAAGCCAGCCAGTCAGTCATTCAAGTCAAATTGGAGTAACTATCCTCAATCGCAACGAAGACCAATGGAAGATCGATCAAATTTTGACACTGAACACCTTTGGGCAAATTTATTCACACCAACATGGCGAAACTAAGCCAAACTGGAGCAACTGGTTTGATGGTCGTCATTGCTCTGGTATATATTATTAACGAATGACTGCGCGTCATTTCTTTGCGAACTGCAGTGCGATTTTGTCATTATGTTGAGGCAATTAAGTGGCGATATGACGGCACTTGTGCATGCGGTACAGCAGCTAAGACCAAGCTTTAGATTGATATCTCGACGAAGGAGTGGCAAGGATTAGCATAAAATGTTGTAATAAGCAGCGCCAAAGATGTCGCACTTAATGCATACATACACATGCCTGAAGTTGTATTAATCAGCGGGCTCAATCGAACGGCATAAAGCATTTCAAATGCTAATCATTGCGGCTGCATTTAATGTCCAACTAGATTTGAGCGGAAATGCGAGCAGGTATTTGGGTGGAAAAAATGGCGCATTCATAAAATAAATTGAAAACAAAATACCGTTATTCAACAGAAAGGGTCGCGGGGGCGTATGAGCAATTGGTGTACATATTGTTCAATCGAAGGGGTAAAATAAATAAAACTTCAAATAAATCAATATTAAAGCATCGACAAAAGCTATTTAAAATTAAAAATATATAAAACTGTCAATGAAAATAAAGAACAAACATTCAAAATAGAAAATACATGAGCTTAAAACCATCGCAAATCATTTACTATCGAGTTTTATACCGCCACACACTACTGTGGCAGGGTATATTAACAATGAATGCAAAAGCAATAACTTCTACCATTTTTAAATATAAAATAAGTGCACATATCTATAGTATATAGGTAGTACCTTTTTTGGAAAAATGTGCGAAACTTTGATCACAAAATAATACTGTGCAACACCAAATTCTGATTGCCGATCTGATAACAGATTCTGATAGGTCTTGGTCTACATCAGAGGTGCGCATTTCATAGTATAATTGTGCTATTCTCTCTCTTGCTCACTAAGCAACTGCAAATCATTTAGCGCATCCCATAATAACATCCTCAAAGGGTTTTTCTGGATCAGCTCGAATAAGCGAGTTATTCGAGTTCAAAGTCCAAAGGAGGTTACTTCAGTTTTGTGAAAACAACTTTTTAACGGTAGGTGATATCGTGTCAATATCTTCGACAAAAATATTATATTGAACCCTAGCTACAATACTGCTGATTATCTCAACCCAATAAAAAAAAACATTTAGTGGTCATAAATAATCGGTCTGGTGTTAAACAACTGGTGTAGGAACTGCAATGAACCGGAAGAGGAGGAGACAGTGGAACACCTCCTATGTTTTTGTCCGACTCTAGCTAGAACCAGGCTCAGGATACTGGGAAAAACCTTTTCCTCAACTGAAACACTTCGCGATGCAGACCAAGACCTTCGGTTTGGATACACACCATGAAGGAAGAACTGCTGACTTCGAGTAAAATAGAG
Organism: Heteromyza rotundicornis; assembly: GCA_951394025.1. Lineage (NCBI taxonomy): Eukaryota > Metazoa > Arthropoda > Insecta > Diptera > Heleomyzidae > Heteromyza > Heteromyza rotundicornis. The sequence goes on from OX596011.1 coordinate 3,841,770, forward strand.
CGTCGTGGTAGCACTATGGACCATACTAGCCCTCATATTTTCAAAAGACTCAGGCCCTTTTTAAGGGATTTCGTTGAAATTTTGTATTAGGTGATCGATGTTGATTGGGCAGAGGGGTGAATTGCCACGACCTCAAATTGTTAAGGCCCTTTAACTTGGTTCCCTTTCAAGGGATATCGGAGATTGCTACTTAAAAGTTTTTACTACATTTTATACGGGCAAATGTTTAATTATACCCCACACACTAGTGTGGCAGGGTATATTGACTTTGACACAACGTTTGTAACGTCCGTATTCTGTCTGACCGTCTGTCCGTCCGCACGATACCGGTCGCAGTTTTGAAGATATCGACTTGAAACTTTGGGTACATGATTTTCTCCTATAAACTGAGATCAAGTTCGAGAATCAGAGATTAGCAAATTATGAATGTTCGAGGTACTTCCAAATGGGTTATATTATGTGTGGTATTTCAGCCGACGATAGTTCACTATCTAGTTTTTTATTTTTTCGTAGCCACTCCAATATTATGGATTTTTTCGAATAAATTCACTACTTTAATTTCTATATTTTCAAACTTAAGTAAATACTAACTCAAATCTAACTTATCTACCGCAAGTCACATAGCAAATAAAAATGTAAAATATTCAATAAGATAAAAAAAGCAGTGTTGCACCGTTCAAAGACGTTTCTCTCAACCATCAAATAGTCATTAAAACTGAAAATTATTGGCCTGATCAATGCTGCAGCGTACTGCAGCGCTTCTGTGTTCTATACCGAAACACTTCATTAATATTTAATGCATAATTCTGAATTCTATTTTCAGGTATTTCCAAATAAATTATATTTGTTTACATATCCAACGGCTGAAGAATTTTAATTGTGCCGTTGACAGTCGGATTTGCTGTCGAAACGAGTTAGTATTTACATACATAATCAAAAGTCTTGAAACAAATGCCATACAATAATTTCCATGCACCGAAAATTGTTGATAATTCAACAAAAGAAATAAATAATGAATTAATGCGAAAACTAATGAATCTTCTGTGAATCATGCCAGAGTAAAGGACTGCTGCTGTGCACGGACTAATGAGCTGGTGTGATAGTTTACACCCAAGCCAAATAAATATTAAACCTTATAATCATAATTGAACAATGTATGTATTCAAATTTTGAATACACAACACAACTTCGTTAACGAAAGTTTTATTATTAAAACAAAAACCCAAAGACAACTGAAAAAGCAGACAGAATTTTTATTTCATTTTAGTTAATTTGACTTTAACTGCATCGAATTCGCCAAGCCCAACCAACAACTAAGAAACCAGTTCCCTCCTGTCTCATCTTAATTTTTTTGTAAACTTCACCCAAAAACAATGCCAACCGAACGACCCGCTTCTTGCTAAATCCACTGGCCCATTTAAACGTGTTTCTTACGTTTCGTTTCGTTTTGTTTGGTTGAATTTCTGAATTTTTGTTTATTTTCATATTTAGAAAAAATTGTTTATGTATGTAAATGTCTTGTATAAGCTTTACAAATAATAATTTCGTATTTTTAAACGCATCTTACATTTTATTGATTTACGAACATAGCGCAGATGAAGCCCAGCTGGTTGGCACTTCTTTTCTCATTTTGCTGTACCAAAAACATTTGTGGGCACGTTTATTACTTAGGTTTCATTAAGTCAAGAAAATTTAAAAATTGAACGGCTAAATATTGAAGCGAAAATATGCACAAGAAGTTTCATGACTTGTGGAGCTGGTTATTTTGAGAAATTTAAGCTCGAAATGGAATACTTGATTCTTACTGCTTTTCGAGGCAATTAAGTGTGGAGTCAAAATAAATTGAAGGTTTGGTATATGTAGTTTTTTGGCACCTTAATTACACATGAATGCAGTTTGCTTACAATTTTTGGTTATTATTGTCATTTTTCCATCATTATTTTACTTTTGAAATTATATACTTAGTATTATGTACATTCTACATACATACATACTTATGAATCATATGATATACAGACTATATAGTCTGTATAATTTTAAGATTGAGGTTTGACCCAGTTTCATTCAGTTACCTGAAATATTTCTTTCAAAGTCATCACTTTCAACCTAATTTAATGCATGTAGATAAGCTCTGGGTATCAGCTGTAAACGGGAGATGACTTAACAGAAATGGATATTAATACAATATTCCTACAGTGTTGGGTCCGGAAGCACTAGCATTGATTTTAAGAAGATTTGAAATTTTCAAAAATATTCAATAAATCGATTTTTTCCAATTAATTGAATATTTTTTAATTAATTAAAAAAAAATTACTTAATTGAAAAATATTCAATTAATTGAAAATATTAAATTAATTGATTTATTTTCATTTTTCCAATGTCATCAAAGTACGAGCACTATTTCCAGTGATGTTCATTTTTGTATGGGGACAAAGAAATGCATTCCACGCCCACTTTCGGAACCGGAATTGCACATATATTCTAGCATTGAAGGAAAATAAATACACAATTAACAAAGTCACAGCCTGATACAAATATAGTTAATCCATTCCACGAAAGATTCATTTTTATTTTCAAGTTCTTGTGAATAACTACGTAACCATATAAGATAGAAATGCACTCCTGGGCTCATTGGAAAGGTAATAAAATTTTTTGTGTATAGCTCTAATATTATAAAAAACCATGGTATCAAAATCAAGGATATTTAACAAGCAATAATTCTATTTGAAAATAAACTAATGTTAATAGGATGATAATAGGAGAAACAAATTATTTAAGTCAAACTTAGTGTTTAAAATAGAGAAAATTACATTTTTAACACAATAGTGCCTTTGAAAAAACGAATGTAAATTAGAGCTGCACATAGTTAAAACGGAAATTTTATTACCTTTCTAAAGGTTGAGAAGTTATTAAAAAAAAAATTGTTATCATTAAAAAAGTTGTCAAATTTGCCATAAGTGGACCTTTTTTCATAGTTTTGGACCAAAAATTTTAGGTTCCTCATCGATTCTTAACCCATGGCCATCCCATCTCTATCCGGTCAGAAATTTAACAAATATACAATTTTATATCCCAATCTGAACTCACCTCTTCCAAAAAGAGTTTCCGAAAACCTTCGCGCGTATGCTTGCCCTCACCCAACTGAGCACTGCATTCGGATATCAGAAGCCATCGGATTTTCTCACGTCTCGCTTCCAGTTCCATGGAACTGCAATTCTTATCTAAATTGAGGCTATAGCGGTCCATGTACTTGGCCACGTTCGATTGTTCTAAGCTAATTTCCTGCATTTCGGCGGAGGAGGAGGTCGATGCCAATGAAGGTGTCGGCGCAGGCGATAGCTCACTTGGCGTTTTCCTTATGGGCATATCAAATACAGATTTCGGTTTTCCAGCATCTCTAGCAGGTAACAATTCGATAGTTTCTAAATGCAGAATTGCAGGTGATGGTGTCTCAGTTTTCCGTTGTTGGTCACTTTTCGTTTTATCCCCGCCATCACCATTAATTTCGGCATTATCTCCACTTTGTATCACATTTCGCAGCTGGTTTCTGTGATTCGTAACGTTCGCCTCGGCGGAATGTTCGTGATCGCGTAAACCGTGCAATTTTTCGAGGTAATGCGCTGCTTGCTGCAGCACGTGATTTACTGCACAGAGTTCCTGCTCGCTGATTATGGCATTGGGCAGTGAGGTTTCGATGTTGTTGTCGTTGCTGTTGTTGTGATCCCTGCCTGGCATATCCTCTGGCGTAGCATTTACCAGGGGTAAGTCGTCGGAGAAGGAGACTTTCTTCGGCGATCGCGTTGGTGTCGGAGGAACATCAAGTGATTTAACTGAAGACACGGAGCCGCGATGGTTTTCGGTGGCATTGTTGAGATTGGTCGAGATTTTTAAATTCTTCTCCATTTTTTGTATTTAATTTTTCGAAGGCAATGTTGTTGTTTGTATATGTATGGATAATTTTTTTGGGGTTTTTTTTCACGGTAACATTTTTTAAGTGAATATCATATGAGCCTAGTTAATTCTCCTTTTTTTTTTTAAGCAATTTACACTGAAAAATATTTTGTAATTATAAAAGTTGGGAACGAAATGGAAATGAAGCATAAAACTGAATAGTTACAACATTTTTAAGTGAAACCTTATCGAAGACGCAAAAACACTTTTGTGAATCGAAAAGTTTTTATTTTTCAGCTATGCTTTGCCAAGAACTGAAGAAAGCCCCCGCAAGGCACTTGCAATTTTTCATGGGTTTTCAAAAAGATCAAACCAATTTTTAATAAGTTAAGTTCCATCACTGTTCATAGAATCAAATTTAAATTCAACTAAGAAGTTTAGTTATTAATTATTTTAATTTATTTTAAAATAAAATCTTTCAATTGAATTGTTTAATTTATATTTATTAATATTAAATACTTTATTATTAATTTTATTAAAAATTTTCATTTAAGATTTAGACTCAATATATTAACTTTTTTTTTGTATCAATCTTTTTACAAATCGCTAAAAAAACCAACTAACTGCACTTTATTAACTTTATTTTTAAACTTTTTTTCACTCTTCAGGTTCCGACAAATTAATTATTTCAGGAATTTTTAGCATTTTATGCAATTTAAATATTCCATTACTGATTTTAGGTTCATTTGCCACATTTTCAATATTTGTAAATTTGAATTAAAATCAATTTAAAACATTTTTTTTTCACTTGATTTTTTATAATTTTTTTAATTGGAAACTTAATGTATTTCGTAGTAGGTAAAATATTTCACAATATGTTAAACGCGCATAAAACTTTGTGACTTTTAACACGTTTTCACTTTTTAATCGGTTCACATTAAAATAAATACAGTTTTATTTAACTTGGTCATTATGGCAACAACAAAATTTTTTAAATTAAAACTTTAAAATGAATCTTCTTTCAAAAACTCATCACCATTTAAAGGCAAATTATGTAAGTTGTATTATTTTGTTGGTTTTTTTTTTGAAATTTAAAGCAATTTGAACTTGAACTTTTGAACATTTCTTTTGTGTTATTACATCAAATTGAACTTGAAATTAAATTTATTGAAAAATACAATTTTTGAATTTAACTTTCAAATTATTTTTAATTTTTTTAATGAAAAAAAATTTATTTTTGTGAAAAGTAGCTAAATTTTGAACTAAGTATCACTATAAAAACCACAATAAAAAATGCTATAGCACCAGGATATTACAACAAATGAACACTGCTAATTTACCGTTTTAGCGTAACAAACTCCACACGTATTCAGCAGCGAATGCCAACTGAAAGCGAAATTAAAATCGCAATTCCGCAACGCTCTCACACAGAAAACGATCGATTGAATCAGGTTGCACAGCTTGAACGATTTCGAAGCGAATTGAATGCCAGTTGAAAAGCAACTTCTTAGGTTCCACAAGCGACCGCTGCGATCAGATGGCAAATGGCCTAAACAAAACGGCAAACGGAGCGAATGAAGTCAATAGAATGGAGCCAATCCAATGAAACGCTTCGGACGAACGAGGATCGTTCGTATGAAATTGTGTAGTGCGCGCGAGAGTTAATAATTTTCGCTGTGCGGCGCGATCGAATTATTGAATCGAACTGACGACCGTTGGTCGAGGCAAAAGTTCGAGCTGTTCTAATTGTGAATTTTAATATAATTTTTTGTTGTTACCAATGCAAAATGCTTTTTTTAAATATTTTTTTTTCGGGGATACCGTAAAGTGCGAATAAAAAAAATTGAATTTATAAGTTAAAGATCTCTTCAAAGCAATGTGTTAATCCGTATGTGTGTATATCTTACAAATATGCAGATGTGTAAATAAATTAATAAAAAAAACAATACGTACAACATGTGATCGAGTGCGTTAATTTTATATTCAGTGTTGTTGATCGATATTTGAGGTCAATATTTCATGTAATCTTTTGTTTAGAGGATAGCTTTTTCTGTTGTTGTTGTTTTTGTATTGATTGGACATCTTTGTCATCAGTATCGGTGATATTTTCCCACACTATGTCTTCAGTGTGTGTAGAGAGCAGTAGACGATATGATATGGTCAAGTGTGATTCATGGAAATTTAATTTGCTCTTGCTTGTAAGTCTGTCCGTCCATCCGGGTGATAAGAGCAAGAGTTTCGTTATTTAATTGTAATTTTAATTTGCATTTGAGCGTATTTCACTTTGATGTTGTGTAATTGGAAGTTTTTGTTTACAATTCGTACGTGTTTGCGGTGGAATTCTTCTAAGAACTGCAATAGTGGCTGTTGTTGTTGTTGTTGATGGTGTAAGCTGGGTCAGTGGGTAATTGAAAATAAATTATGAAGTTCTAAGCATTAGCCAAAATTATCGCAGCGAACTTGACCCAATACGGCACAATTTATGAGATTGTGCTTCTGTGGTGGAAAGAAAACATTTGCGGGCTTTTCACAAGTTTATGAAAATCTAAAGGAGATTTTTTCCAAACTAAAATTTTATTTTGCAAATAAATAAAAAAAAAATAGATATTCCAGCGAAAAATGTTTCGCAATTACATTACAATTTATATCCCTTCTACATTGCATGTTAATTTTTACAGGGGAAAAACCTCGGCAAGTTTGAGAACCAAAAATTGAAATGAGTCAAATGTATAGGAACAAATGTTGAAAATATACCCACCCGTGCAAAAGGCAATGGCGTTAATGATTTAAATATGAAACGGAAGTGGTGGGCTGGAGACGAAAAAGAGATTCCACACTACGCCTACGAATATTTTGTGTATTTTTCTACTCGTTAAATAATACGAGTATGTACTAAAATTCTTGTAATAAATTAATTATTGCCAACAAAAGAAAAAACTTTTTACTTTACTGGCACATAAAAAATAGCACCTAACTTAATTTCCGGTATCAAGCAATTGTTCTTTCAGTATAAAAAGTTTTAATTTTCGAAAGAATCAATTTTTGTTTACTCATCCGCCGTCATACGTTGCTCCACTCCACTCGGCTACAGCTTCAGATATAAACCGAAACAAACAAAAGATATACGAAAATACTTAAGAAAATGCTTAAGAAAAAACACAACAACAACCCGAAATCTTCAAAATACAAAAAGGTGAAACATTCAATCAAGGTCACTGTGACAGCACCGCCGTACTTTCGGCTTCGTTCGTGGTTTTGCGTGTTTTTTCTGTTCCGTTTCGGCCAAAAGATCCAATCGAAAGTCATTGAACCTTTTTGACTTATTGCCTTAAAGTCACCCGCAAAAGAACAGTTCGAAATGTTATACAATAATGAGCTTAAAGCCTTGTTGGCGGCTAATCGGCCAACATGTGAGGGGGAGTTGGTACGGGGCAAGAGCGTTGACTCGAAAGGGAATTGGTATTGTTAGCATTGCTGGTGTGGCTTTTGAGAGTGCTGCTCTTGATTAATTGTTGAATTCGCATTCGAGTTCCGAGTTCAGTGAAGTGCCATTGTACGCAAGTGCACTGATCGACGCTTAGCGAACGGACGGACGGACGGACAGGCGTTTACTTAACTTTGGCTTAAGTGTGGTGTTTTGTTGAGCTGCCACAAAAGTATTTATTTCTTATGATCTTTTTCAAGCAAAACAAAAGCGTTACAAATTCTTATTGTTTGGTATTCGTGTTGATGCCAAATCAAGTGCAAATACTTTAGTTTCGGTGTTCCGCATGACTTTAAAAGGAAAAAAATGTATATTTTTAGTTAAATTCTTATTAACAATTTAATTGGCATTCGACTCTAATGACGTAAGTGCTGAAGTAACTTGACCTCAGATAAGAAATTGTATTGTATATCATTTGGCCAATGAACTGGATCATTTCAGAGGCAAGGACTCAAGCTTTTAGAATATCTCACAATGATACAAGGCCAAGTTAGCCCTTGGGCCAAGTTGGGATTACATTAACAGCCAAGATCAAATGAAAAAAACACTAAGCTAAGCTATTTCAAAATATCCATGTACATTTGTACAATCCAAACAAAAACCCTTTCCTGTATTGCCGGTATTAACTAAACTGATGTACCTACTACAGAATTGACTTATACAAAATGGCGTGCGTAGACGAAGAAAAACCATTAATTTACTTATTAGAATGCACACAATTGCACATAAATTTGGTTTGAATAAAAAAATGAATGCCAACAGAGCACGCCTCCAACGCACACACACACACACACACACGCAAACAAGCAATCACACATCTATGCGTTACAAAGCAAACAAAATACATCCAGCAATGACAAAGTGGCCCAATACTAAGACTACGTTTAAATATAAATAAAAATATATAAATTGTACAACAAAAAAAAAAAATACTAAAAAAGTAACGCACGAAGTACGTAATTGATACACTCGCAATATTTTGCTTTAAAAAAAATGTAAATGCAACTTTTAAATGGAGTAGATTGGCGTACATGTGGCGTATGAAACGACAACCCATACGAAGTAAACGCAAACGCATGAGTTGCATTCTTATTATTTTTGTTAATACGATACTACCAGAGCAGGGCTGCATTGAAGCATTCAATTTATTTATTCTTGAGTTGGAAATCAAATGTAATTGAAGTTGGATTTGGTAACGGAGATCATCATCAAATGATATCAATTTTCAATTTTCATAAACCTCTTGCTCATAGTAAATCAGATAATTTTGCCATAATTTAGTTGCATATAAATGTATAATTGTGAGGACAACATACCGAAAACGCTAGAGAACATTTTTTTTATAAATAATAATTTATTTTCTCAAAATTTTTCTTACTGAGAACCGGAACCGAAACTGATATTTTGGAAGGTCTGGGATCCAGAACTGAAACTGATACTTTTACAAATTGGAGAACAGGATCGGAAACCGAATCCGAAACCGGTATGTACCGATTGCTTTTCGATTCCAGATTCTGGCTTAACAAAAATATAGTACGAGTATTTGGATTGTCGTATGGTTTTCCTAAGCGTCTCTTGATTGACTTTTATTTGAAAACATAATTTTGTAAAAAACGTGTAACTTTACTATTTCGTAAAAATATTTTTATACTAACATGCCGCCCTGCTAATACCAAAAAATGTACATAAATTAAAAATAAGAAATTAAAAAAAAATAATAGTAAAACGCCGCAGCATGCAAGCCACAATTAGGGGCGAATTTGAATTTGGATACGAAAATGCTAAAGCCTGTGTGTGTGTGTGTGTGTGGACAAAGTGAATGGAAATTGTTTTTTTTTACCATTTTTATTATTTTTATGATAAAGTCTTAAATGCTTTTGCTTTTAGCCTTGCCGCTGCCTCAGTCAATTAATAAATTCGCGAGTAATTGCATTTTTATTTGCCGCATTTAGCAACATTGGCATAAAGCATTTCTGCGAATGTTGATGTTGAGACTACCTACCAGCAACAGCCAGTGCACGCGGACATAAACACCGTAAACAGCGTATTTAAAGCCAAATTATCGCGATTAATTTTGTTAATGCATCGGCGGCATTTTGCCGCTTCTGTGGGCAATGCATCTTGATTAATTTGTTAGTTCCTCCCGAGTCGGTTGCACATGGCTGCAGTGTGTGCATGTGTGTTTGGGCCTTTATTTTAATTATTCAGCAGACTTGTTGTTGTTGTGGTTTTTGTGTTCGCTGTTAATTAAGTCATACCCCAAAACACACTTGCTCCATCATACACATACACACATGTTTTGCTAATTGAAGTTCTGGTTGTATTGGTTGACGCCTTCTTGGCATCGTGGTGCCGTGCATTGTTTGAGTCACGTTACTCAGAAAATTGAATGTTTCAATGATCTTTAGTTATATTTGAATAGTGAAAAATTGTATTTCTAAATTATTTTAGGCCCAACCCTTTTGCTTTTGCTCAAATTCGAGTTTGTTTGAAGTGAAATATTTGGAATGGTTTTAGAAAGGAGTCGCCTTCGAACACTTCCATAATTTATCATGTGTACGTATGTATTTAGCACTGCGTGATATTTTTAGATATTTTCTTTCGATTGGGATCTTTTTATTTGAATTTCATTCCTGAATTGAATTTGAGTCATATTTTATGATTTTTTATTAGTGATCTTATTTAAATATTATTGCTGTATATGCTACTTTTTGCCGGATCCGAACGGTGGATGGAAAATTGAAGCATTCCTTGGCAAGTTATACTCTCGTAAGTTTGGCCAATGCTTACGAGAGGTGGCGGTCTTTACAGAAAAACATGTCACACAAATTAATTCTGTATCTTGCCCCGGCTAGGGATTGAACCTCATCCCTTCCGATCGTGACACAGCAGAACCCTTTAACCAACTGCACAACGGCCGCGGTTGTATTAAATCAGCTGTCAAACAACGTTTGTAACGCCTATAAGGAGGCGTGTCCGGTATGGAAAAGTATATATATTCTTGATCAGCATCATCTCTTGAGTCGATTTAGCGAAAAATGAAATGGATTTTTAACATGGTCCGAGCTTTCAAGCCCACATATAAATAGGTCAAAATGGGGTCTTAAGATAAAAATTTTTTTTTTGGTGGATTATATTTTAAAATGGTTAGATACGGATTTAGAACGTGGTCCGAGTTACCGAATCCACCTATAAATGGCTCAAAATGGGGTCTTGAGACAAAATTTTTTTATGTTCGATATATTTTTAATGGATCATACTGTGTAGGGGTATTTCAGCTTCGGAATAGTTGAAGAAAGTTCACTCTCTAGTTTAAATTGTTTTTGTTTTATATGTTAAAAATTTGTATATGAATAAAAAAAAACATGAACATTTCCCTGGGTGTACTGAAAGATAAACCATCTACGTGTTTCTAGTTTTTTTAAATTTGTTTTTTGGTATTTTTAACTACAATAACTAATTTTGCTGAGATTTATTTTAAAAATTAGAAGAAAAAGTCGAAAATATGCATTTACGAACGATGAAGGCTGAAATATGTATTTAAATATGCAATAAGCATTTCGTAGCTTTAATCCGCTCTGGTTATAACATAAACCACGATTCATATTTAAGAGGAAACATATTTAATCCGTCGCAATGTTTATCTACATAAAAAAATGTAATTATGAAAAAAATTCAATTTTGTGAAAAACCCCCCCAAGGGAAATTCCTGATGAGAGGTGCCACGCTCCGTTGTTCAATCGCGGCCTCATATGCCCCATTGAGACTTTCAATAGATTTTATCTTGTAAGTGATTAGAATCGATCCAGTTTTTCAGCAGTGATGCTGGAACAAACAGAGAGACACCTACATACCATAAAAAGGATTTAAAAAATCAATAGCAATAATTGAATGGATAATCATTGTGATAAAAAAACCCGTCAATTGCAATTCTTTTTTTTCAAATATTCCACCAATCCAATCAACGTTTGTATTTTTCCCATAAACTTGCCTTAGATTTCCAATCTTAATAAATTAAAGGCTAATAAATTTAATCAATATTTCCTATGATCTCCTTTAAACTCATACAAAGCCAAAAAAATCCACCCAGCGGCGGACATGCAACAAAGCCCAAGTCAAAAGTGTCACTTTGAGTAAAATATGACCGTAGCTGACGAGGAAAAAAAAGAAACTATTCACAAACAAAATGAGTGGAAAAACAACAGCTACCACCACCAGAAACGTTGCGATCAGTCAAACCGGGGAGATAGAAAAATAGACACGATATCCATCAAGGTTTTGCCTGCAGCCGAGTCAGTGGGTGGATTTATTGTTGACACCGAAGTAGGCTTCTGGTTGGAATGCAGCAGGTAAATAATTTAATGGAGCAAATAAAAAAAAACTCAAACCATTTTAATGATCTACTCAATATGATAATAAACTGAAATTTTTGACATTTTTAAAAGGTGGCTGCAACGTTTTTGGGCCAATTTATTATTGCACCTTGGTCAGTTGATTATGATTGTTGAAATTGTGGATGCCATATTTTATAATGACTTCATTAGGCAGCAGTGCAGCAGTTCGAGACACCAGCCATGTATGCCTTGAGACTCGCTATGTACGATTGAAAATTTATATTCTCGACAACTTTTGTGGTCGCATTCGCACATGCGTAAAAATTCTCCAACGCTTAGAATAATAAATAGAGCCAAAAGGAAAAAAAGCCAACTGACAAATAAGGCAAAAGCAACTTGCACTACGCATGTTGCAACAACAAACGGTAGAGGACGGTTGCGGGCGAACGAATGCACATCTGGAGCAGCAGCGAGATATTAGTGGTCTTCATGGTCCACACCATATCCATATAGCGTGTGTATTTGACGATATATGACGGCGTTACCGTATTGTCACGTTCGTAATGTTCTATGCACTTGATGTGCTTTTTTTCGTAGGCAAGTATTCAATTTTTTTTCGGTCGCCGCAGTTCGTAATTGGCAATTATTGAACACGCCTGCTTGCAGTTGGCTGGTATGAGGGGGAGGGATTGGACTGTGATGGAGAGGCCACATGCTTTGCTCTATTCAAAAACGTAACTGTGCACGTATGTCGTTTAGGCTCACATTTTTTTCAATTACGAAAGATTTGTATGCCAACTGTCGACTGGCTCTGTAGGGAGCAATTGTTGTGGTTGTTGTTAATAGTTATTTATGCTTTGTGGTCAAATTGGCCATAATATTTTTACTAATTTTGACAGTTAACAGTTACTTTTGTATTCAAAATATAGCAGTTTCCTCGAATTTGTGATGTGTGTATTCACAAAAGGGAAGTTCTTGTTGTATCCTTCTAAGGTAAGAAGTTTGCAAGTTTTTAACGCCAATAAGGAGGAGTGGTAGGTAATGAAAAGTATATATATATTAGTAAATTACCCGTGACTTCGAACTTAATTTGTTAGCCCCGATACACATTAGGGCGATTCATTTAAAGTGGGAAACACCTCGGAAACGATTCAGTTGTGCAGATGAGCAGTCAAAACATATAAAATTTGACAGTTCTTTTAAGCAACTGCGCGTTTTCGAGTGGGAAACCCACTTTAAATGAATACCCTTATTGAAAAATTAATTTTTATTTGAAAAAAATTCAGTTATCGGTTTGAAATTTTGCAGTAGTTTTGAAGCGCCCCCAAGTGGCGAAAAATTTAGTTATAACATGTGTGTAAATACTATGGGTTTTTTACCTTACCAAGAAGCTATTAATGGCAAAAATCGTACAACTCCATCAGAGTTTTTCGAATTTTTTTATCTAATTAGGATTTCTTTAAAGTTAAAAAAAAACCCTAATTTCGCTAACCCAGTAAAACCCCGAATTTGTATTGTTATTTGGGATGTACTCAATCCATTCCACTTGAAAAACCTCATGCCCGAAAACTACTGTCGCACAGTGTAATATTAAAACATTTTCCTGAGGACTTAAACGTTATCGTATTTTATTAAATATTAACCCCACTGGGGTTTCCCATCGCATGAACACGTACTTAGCAGCACTCAGCATGGTAGATTAATTAAAAAATGATAAATTGCCATTCTATGGAATTGAACTGAAATAGAAAATAAATATTCGGCCTCATACAGTGAAGACCACTATCACACCGAAGATGCACAACAACGAGCATAATGGTTTTAGCACGAAAATTAATGAAAAATTTCAAACACTGAAAAAACGAAAAATTCATATTAGGAGCAATGGCAAGCAACAATTAAGCAATCGTATGAACTGGCAACATTTCCAGGTGCAGATGTTGGAAGGAAAGAATGACAAATCCGACGACAAGGAGCGGCAGCAGAAACTACTTCTTATTATTGAAACAGCAATGTTGGTAAGTGGGAAAAGCTGACAGTGCTTTCCAGTACTCATTCGTGGTATTTCCCACAGTTGCAGGAACACATCATCGATATAGGCAATCGCATCAATACTAGCTCGCGCATCCCACTGCTCCTGATATTCTTTCAGGCGGCATTGGCGATTGTCTTCAACGCCTACAATTTGGTGATGTTTTTCATGAAGTTGTCGCAGGGAAAGTTTGTGCTGTTGAGTATTTGTATGTCGTTGTTCTTTTACGGCTATCACATATTCTATGCAGCCTTGGATGTGTCCATGACAATTGTAGCATTTACTATGGTTTACGATACGGTAGAGCGATTTGTAAAAATTCTTCCCTTGATTGAAATTTTCCAATTTTGTAGATTGCAAGTACGGTCAATGTGGCGAATAAATTGAGCCTATATGTTACCGAAGAGACGCTGAAAGGACGGGTGTGTGCCTCTGGATAATATTTAAATTTTTTAGAAGTGAATAAATTGTTTTTGTTATTTGTTTGCTTACAGTTGTCGCAATTTGCTGCTCAAGTCACTACCAATTTGAGGAAATATTCTGTATTTGGTTTATATGACTTGGATGGATCATGTATCTACAACGTAAGTAAAATATGCAATTAGTATAATACATGTTGTAATTTATTTGTACTTCTCCCACAGATCATATCTGGCACCACAACGTATATTATCATATTGATGCAATATGGCCTGAAAAATGAAATGAGTGCAAACAGTCGATAATTACCTAATGGAACTTCGCCCAAAATATAATGTTTTCAAAATACATACAAACATATTCCTGTTAGCTTCTTCTAATAACTTCTAATAACTTCATGTGTTGCTTTATATAAATACCGCAAGGCAAATCAGGAATTACTTCGTCCAATACTAATTTTAAATGGGAACTACGGATGGATAGCGAAGGCAAAAAGTCGACTTTCGGGATTATAATTTTCAGTCTCGAAAATTCTGGGATTGGAAAAAGCCTGCGGAATCGAAAGCTGGTGTGTATTTAGTTTTGAAACAATTTGTTTTCGATTGTTGAAAAGGTTTTTTCCAAACGTTATCAAAATTAAAATAATTAAAACGAAATCCAAACTATGCGCAATTCGAAATGGTGCTACAAAACATGCTACTAATTCAACCCACAAAGCAACAGAAAATACCATAGAAAAAAGACACCGACCGAATGTAATTAAAAGCCACAAAAACATTTTACAATCGAAAAAAGTCAAGACAAAAAATGAAAAACGCACGCACCATTTTAGTCAATTTTAAATGCAGCAGATACTTCGCACTTCCAAATGGGGCCCGCAACAAATTGTTGCAAAAAAATCAATCACAACAACAGCAGCAAAAAAACAATATCTCGATTGTATCACAGCCACAAAAAGAAAAGCCATTTATGAACGGAGAGCATTGCATTGCAACATGGCCCCTTCTTCTTGATCTTTTAATGGTACCTTCCTGCAACTCTCCCCACAGGTCGCTTACCACCACAATCGAAGCCAACAGTTGGCAATTGTAAATTGTAAGGAAAAAAATATAATAAAAAAAAGAAGTATGCGACAAATGCACGCATTTGAGCCAATTTATGGCACTGACATACTCGAAGATATTTGATATGAGTGCAAGTACGCGTGTGTGTGTGTGATTGTTACTAATTAGTAGCGATCGATATCGTTAAGTATAAAAAATAAATAAATAAAAATCAAAGAAACACAAGTATGAAGAAAAACCAAAATGCACGTCCACTAACAATAATGCCCCGCAACCACCTGATTTGCAGCAAACTAATTCTTTTGCCTATAATTAATACAATTATGTGACAATTAGCCACGCTAAATACGTCAAAAAGCTGCCAAACGTCAAAATGGTAGATAACTTGGCCGCTTCGTTCCATCGTCTGGCCAGTCAGAAATTTCTCAATTTAGTGCAAAAAATGCTTTTAATTGTGTTTGTGTGCAGTTGGAATTGCTTTGGTCTTTGGTCCGGAGATTTGTGCTCGCGAAGATGTTTGAAATTCTCGAGCGAATAACTGAGAGTAATGTGGGAAAATGCCTTTTAGATATTATGCTTGACTTATGGGCATATGATAATGGAAGTTGTTGTGATTGATCGTAAGCAAATACAATGCATATAACTAAAAGTACGAAACGTTTTTTTTAAGATACATTTTATAGATTTTGGTTTTTGATTACCCCTGCTCGAAATCGAATTTTGGTAATTTTAAATTTAGTTTAACAAAAAAAATGTTTTCTTCTTGACAATTTAAATTAAAATTATCTCATTGTTTTTCAAATAAAATTGCCTGAGGCTGTTAGAATTGGAAATTTCAACAAGTTTTTCTACTTTCACAAAAAACGCGTACACACAAATTATAATTTTTAAAAATATTCTTTGATTGCTCTGCGGTGAGTTTTTGTCTTGATCAAAATCATCAAAACCAAAAACCACATAGCCGATGACATTTTTCAAAAACATTGTTTAAAAATTGTTTTATCCATAACTGGATGATTTCTGACATGCTTACTTGAAGCATTTGACATGAATCTCCAGAGAATACATCGTTGGCCCGACATGAGTGAGTTATAGAGGCTTGTTTGTACATACACACAGCTGGGCACGAAATTGTTAAATCGTTGCTAAAAGTTTATTAACGAAGTTAAATTGTTGGTTAACTTTTACGTTAATTTCGAATTGTCAGTATACTTTTACGTTAATTATGTATGATTTTTTGAATTTGAATTTTTGGCTTATTCATTTTCTGTAATTTGCATGCCCCTATATAAAAATAAATGGAATATTCACAACGTTTAATTAAAAAAAAAATCCACTTTTACTGCTTAATTGAAGATTTTCAGATTAAAAAAAATGTAGTTCTTCATTAACGATACCCATCTATGCGTTGCACAAACAATCTGTGGTAAAATTTTGTCGTTGGCCAATACATTTGGATCACTGAAGTACATGGGGGCATACCGTTTGTTGCATATGTGGTCATGTGGTTGTTTGTAGTTAAGTTGCAAGCGTGTTATTTCGACTTTTTGGAGATTAAAAAAAAATACAAATTTATAAAAAATACAGTATATTAAGTATAACACTTACACCGACTAATAGCGCAGAAAATAAATGTTCTTTTATTTTATTTATTTAATTAATCGAAGATAATTCTTATAAAATATAAATTAAGGATTTAGAGATGACAATATTGAATGAATAGAAATAAATAAGTCGACAAACAATTGAACACATGCAGATTTCACACGTATTGACTAAACACTTTATACTTCTGCCAGCAGAAGAGTGACCGGACAAGACATTTCAAATCAATATGCGTCAGTTGGGACCAAAATTTACACAAAATACATGGAACTTAAAATTAAAATATTATTACAACGATCACAAGTTCTTTTATTTGATTTCTTCGATTTCGATTTATTTAGGAACCTCTTAGGAACCTCTTCATCGTCATATTTAATTGCCGACGGAGAAGAGATCCAAAAAGCGATATTTTAAATTAAAATTAGTAATTTTTATTATAGCCTGCACGCAAAAGAGCAAGGGTAAGTATATTACATTTGTCACAAGATTTCTAACTCTCAAAAAGAGGTAGGTATCTACACATTGAGGGAAAAAAATCAGAACTGCTTGGTTATGATTTGAAACAGGTATAGTCAATTCATCACCGCACAGTTCTAAAATACAACTGAAACAGTTTGAATTTTTAGTGGGATCAGTATGATTTTTGTGATTGATTATTTTGTGTTAGCCTTCTGAGCAGCAATGTTTGTTTTTGTAATGAAAGGCTGATTCAATGGAAAACCACAATGTGAAAAAAAACAAACCAGCCAGGCATTTGTCTTATGGCCATTTCGGGACTGCCACTCCCTCAACAGAGACAATTCTCAAAATCAGAACATTCAGTTTTGGCTGGAAATTGACAACGGTTCGGAACGTTTTGACAACGTTTCGTTTTGATTTTTTCTCAGTGTATAACAACCACGCCTACCTCATTAGTTATGAAGGGACGCAATGCGACAAACAGGAAAAAATATTTGTAAATCGATCTGGAATGAAGTGGAAATTATCGATCAAATATCGAAAAATGATATTGAATTGACGAAAAATGGTCGACGAAGGTATCGTCCTAGTATGTGTATAGTATAGTATATTAGCTTTGGTCAGACCGAAGAAAAGTCTCTTAATAGTTTTTTGTCAATATTTTGTTTGTGTAAGTCCCATAGACGAAATTGGAGTTTATCGGTCCTCGGGGGGCGACAGTAGGAAATGAATAAATTGTTTTGTGCTGGTCACGTCTAGAAAAAAATATTTTTCTCGGAAAATTTTACAGGAACCAACTGGAGGGTGTGCAGTAGTTCAACCTTCCTCAGTGTACCTTTCCACCTTGAATAGAAGTAAGTTTCAAAGAAGACGATACACACCCAAATCGATTCAATAAAAGCAATCGTGATTTGTAAGAAAAACAAGTAAAAATAATTGCATAACTAATATAAATCCGGGAATATTCCGCAAGCAACAGATTCACATAAAAACATAAGCAGCAGTCGCAACCGAAGAGCAAAGGTAACCGGAGAAAATCTGACATTAAATGCAAATGCCGAGATTAATGGCGATAAAATATTGATTAGCATTTTAGCCACCGATTAAACTGAAAACTGAGAGGATGCACCACCTCGTTGGGGCAAGCGCAGCCAGGTGTATTAAATTAAATTGAATGCATTTTGATGTTATCAGAAGAGAAGCTGCGAAACGAAAACGGTAAGGAAATGCAAACGTGCCGATCTGCTGAACGCCAATGGTCATACGGTAGTAGTAGAAATTCCAGTGGATCATTTTCCGTGCAGCATTACCAGCAGCAGGAGAACACCTTTCCTAAGCATAAGAAAATTCTTCATTTCGGTTTTTTCTTTGGCTCTCTCTTGCACTGACTATTAAATCACTTCGGGCAAATGTTACTTAAGCCCCCCGCTCCTTAATCCGCTTGAATTAAAGCGTGCCCAGGCAATTTGCATAAAAGCCGTTTAGTGTTTAAATATTATTGAATCGGGCAATTGAATCGTTGCAATTGCAATTTGCAATTCTAATTTCCAAACAGTGTTGAAAGTGTTTTGAGCAGTTAGCTTGTGTTTGTGCAGTGCAGCTGGGCTGGCAATCGTAGCCATTAACTGGGGGGGTACATGCTGCGTTGACGTTGTTGTTGCCTTTACATATTTGACTAAAATGAGGATAGGAGTATGTTGGGCAACAAATGGTTATGATAGCCATATTTCCAATAATGCATTTTTAGCTAGAAAAGCAATGAAAAAGCTGAATTGATTTTTGAAAACCAAAACAAGTTTTGTATTTCTTAACCCACTAAAGGATGGCCGACTTTTAATGGATCCCTAAACGTTTTATTAAATGTATTCTCAATACGAGACGATTCTGATTTTGGGCCAACCTTGCTATTGAAGCGTAATTGCATTGAAAACTCCATAATAGTTGTTGGTTCTGTACAACTGCAGGCGGATAGCCAGCCTTCTCCCTAGCCAAGACACTCGTGCTCGAACCTCGGTTACGACTTTTTTTCGAAATTGTTTTTTGCCTACAACGAACATAAAAATAAATGTTGCTACCAATTCATTAATCGAATTTTGCAGATTTTTCTGATGATAAAAGTTATTGAAATGGACCAAATTTGGAAATGTAATTGGAATGAATTTCCCAAATTATCGAAATCTAACGAAAAATATAATTATAATTGTACCAACTAAAGGGTTAACAGCTTTCCATAAAAGTGAAACAAAAAACTCAATAAGCTGCCAACTAAACTTGCTGACAAACCGATCGCGCCTTCTTGATCAAGTGTCAATCAAAAGCGACAATTAAGCTTCACACTTCAGACACAAACCAGACAATCGACGCTCATCATCGTCACCATGGTCACCGTCATCATCATCATTATTATTAAAAGCTAACAGAAGAATGCAATTTTAAAAGTAACAAAAAATAAAAGTGCACAGAAAAATAAAACTTTAATTGCATTGCAGCAAAAATGCTGCGGCGATCCAGAAGCATTGCATGTCTTCTTGCGATCAGGTAGAATCACTGCGCTGACTGTCCCCAGAGGAAGAGCGAGAATAGCCGTCGGTCTGGCCGAATAGCTGAGTGGCTGGTGTAACCATAGCAGGCAGTTAAATTAAATTGATCATGATATCCGCGTTGGGCCATGCCGAACGGTTGCCCAAAAGTATTTCCATTTCAATTGCGCAAGATCGGTTGCAAACTACTGCAACTTTAATTGGAGAAGCTGGAAATGGTTAATGCAAATCCGCTCAGCGAGATCTGGTGAACTTGAACTGGTTTGCACAATCAGGCAAACGCAATTTGAATTCGAATTCGTGGTGGTCCTGACAGCCAACATTCAAATGCAGTTAATATGCAAACACATACGCACACACACACACAACTCCAAAGGCGACTGAAAGGGGCATCAAAGGCCAGCCGGCTGGCCCCAGTGGCGACGCCGATCTTTCAGCAAATAACACACAGGCATGTACCATTTCCTAGTGAGTGTTTGTGTGTGTGGTTTGGTTTGGTTTCCTCACATTGATTTGAGTGCGTGCTGGTGTCACTTTTCGCTATTTGTCTGCGATATTTCCAATGGCCACTGATTGCTTGAGTGAACTTTTATTCTTTTATGCTTATTGTTTCGGTTATTGATTTTTTTTCCTGCCTAACTAGCCAGGAGGTCCTGCCCTACACATGCTCTCCAAAGGCTACACGCTGTGATGCTGTATATATGCGTGTGTGCGTTGATCGCTTCGCATGATCTCGGCAGAAAGTGAGACCCACTCACTCAGGCACTGAGGCACGGACGCCACACAGTCAAAGCCAAAGGCAACAAAAAGGTGATCTTGGCTTTTGAGCCCATTGCGGTGGTAATTTTATAACGTGTCATTTGCTCAGTTAACTGACTTTACTTCTACTTCCATGTCGTACTGGAAAGACTCGTTGCGTTTGGCCCAAGGAAATCATAAATTAAAATCGATCGTTTGACAAGTCGTGAAATATTTTTTCTTGTTGGTTTTGTTGTTGCTGTTAGCTGGTTCGAAAGGCAATGGCATGAAATGCAATTTTAATATACGCTGGCATTTATCATTGTGGATTGGAAGTAATTTTGTCATTTTTTCCATTTGGCCTGAAGTCACGAACGGTGTGTGAGTGCGTGTGTATTTGTTATGTATGTAATTGAACTCTGGGACATTCTGTGAAATTAGTAAATTTTAATTGGATTCGCTTGAATTACACGCGAGGGGCTTGGCAGGTTGGGCTAATACGCCTTGTAGAATATATTCGATCGTTCGATTGGGTAAATAAAGTAAAGTAAAGAAGCACTTAGACGAATTGATTCCACCAAAAACATCATCCGTAATAAGGGACTGAAGCGAACGATTTGACAAATGGCTCACATTTGCCAAATCGTTCTCTATTGAATGACTTGAACAGAGATCGAGATGATTTGGCATGCTATTTGATGGATCATGCCAAGTATATCCAATGACATTCTCCATTATTAAGGATATTCATTCATTTGATTTAGTAAAGAGAAATTTCTAGATTCTACCCTCTTCAGATACTCAGTGGTGGGCATATTTGAATACTTCACATAATCATTAAATGTAATTTTATCAAATTGCTCTTCTTTCTTACACTTTCCGGCCAACTGACACCGAATTCCTTCCGAAAATTGCATTGCCAAAAAATTCGGAGTTTCTCAAAGACCAGTTCCGAGATGAGTAAAATCCGCACAGCACCAAATTCGATTGTATTTCCGGTGCAAAACTGGCTTTTCGCGGGGTTACCTACAAGTCTGCGGCGATTAACCTTCAGCGATGTGTAATTAAAACCACAACTGCAATTCGCTTTTCTTTGATACTCACTTCTTTTTTTTGCTTACATAACTTTTTTTTGATGTTCTACGAAACAACTGTGCTTCGTTGCGCTTGTTTATGTTCATGTCGCCGGAGCAATGTTTCGAAAATTAAATTGACGACGTCATGTAAAATCAGCGCGCGTATTAAACGCGCACAACAACACATACAAGTCAGACTATGCCTGGCCACAGCATCTTCAAGTAGTTGCACTCCGATCGCCTTAAGTCCAAGAGTCTGAGATTGCTCTGGCTGCTAACTGCTGGCTGTATATGCTGGCTTTTGGCTTTGACTTAGACTTCGACTTCGACTTGATGTGCATCTTATTGCCCCGATAACAATCTCTTCACAATTTATTTAAATTTTTTTAACTTTTAGATTAAAAACACAAACACACTATTACACACACACACACAAAGGTGCGAGAGCGCATGTGCGCTTCGGAACATGTTATTAAATCCGCTGAACATACTCGTACGTACGTGTGTCACAGCATGTAATGTCTAGGATTACAACAACACGAACAACGACAACAGCAACTATGTACCAACATTGTACAGAACGGATTCCTCCTTACGAGACGGTATTATTTCATTGGCCTGAACACGTTCCGAAGAGCTGGAAATTCTATTAAAGCTTCCGTTGGTGAAATGAGTTTTCGCCAATAATTACAGGGTTTTGGCTTAAATCTACAACGACTTTGCTATCTCAACGGCTGCTCGATGGCATTCTAGTTGCTGCAATTGATTCGAGATTAAGTTACTGATATGGCGCTGCAACACGAGCGGGTATGCTTTATTCACCCAAGGGGGAGTTTTCATTCCATCAACAGCACTGCTGTGCAGCAGTTTGGTTAAAGGTTTATGCATTTGATGATAAGTTAAAAGTGGCCGGTGGATGACTCTTATTAGCATAACAAGATATGTGAGGATCGCTCTACAATTAAAGGAGTTGGACGTATTTAAATTATAGGCCGGATGATGGACAAGGTGTGTTATGTCTTGCCACAGGATGTTTGACTATACCATGGGATAGTTTCGCCACGGGAGAGGGAAGCAAAGAAAGCAGAGAAGTCCAGAAAGAAGGAAATTGTCGTCAACTGGGCCCTGTTGCACTACATACACAACACACATCGATAGCGATTCTAATCGGCATTCACCCACAACTGCCTGTCATTTGACAACAGCATAGCACTCTCCTTTCACTTGAACTGCTGCCCAACACTCTAAAATCATTCAAACTTCCCAGTTCAATTGACATTTGACACTTGCTTATCTTGTCAAACTGTTCAGTGCGTGTTCAAGTGCCTTTGAAGTACTCCTCATACACACAAACATACATTCCTTGCAAACAAACCACTAAATGGCATCTACCAGCAAGAGCAGCAGCAGCAATTGAAATTGCAATTGCCCACCATATTCCATTCGATTGCTGTGCCAGCAACTCCCAACAAATCCAACACTTCGCTGTCAAATGTCATGTTAACTGTGCCTGTGTGCCGGTGTCAACGTAGTGTCAGCAGCAATTCGGCATGTTGTACGGCGCTTAACGGAATTAACATGTTGCAGCAGCGGTGTGCTTGTCACACACAGTCGATTTCTGGGGAAGATCTGCACAGTGATCTCTGTGGTTGTTGTTGTTGGTGTGTCTTTAAGTGCAGTGTTGGTGTGGTAGTGCTACCAGGACTTCTCTAATCTCTGAGGCATATCTTTGCTACTGTTTGCTATATGTTAAAAAAAACGGCCATTGAAATTGTAGCTTGTAGTAATAGCCACATGCTCGGTTCTGCTGCACTTGTTTTCTTTGTCAATTTGCAGAAATTTTGCAAAAAATGGCTACCGTGCAATTTTCCAAAAACAGTATTACCTAATTATGAAACCACTGGTCCGTTGCCTCTGCTACCAACAGCTACATATGATTTGTTGTTGTTGTCGCAGCATGACTTCCTTTTTTGCACTGCAATTGTATGGTCTCTCTTATGCTCCCAGCGGAGTTCAAGAAATCCACTTGTCTCACGCGGTTTCAGTTAATTAAGTTCCAAAATTAATTGCTCCGAAATGATTGCATTTTCGCTTGCATTGCCCCCGTTGTCCATTGAAATATGAGTTTTTGGGGGGGCGTACAGCGGCTGCTTGTTTGATTTCAAGTCATTAGGTGATTGCCATTTCAGGCTGAAGTCTTTTAAAGGGTACCAATTGCAGTTTCTACTAAAAAGGGGGATGTCGATTTTTTTTCTTCGAAATAAGGCCCAAATGCAATTACCAATTAAAGGAGTAGATGGCATAAAACAAACGATTTATTTTCGCATGGAAGAGTCCACTTTCTTGATAGGACGCAGGTATGTTGCTCTTCTTTTAACAATTATTTTCATAAAAAATGCACGAAGCTGGTTGCTTATTGGAAAAGCTTCTGTTCTAATCCGGCTACATTTCGAAGCAAACTACGAATCACCCTTTTTTTTATCATTTACCTTTATAGTTCCTGGATAATTCCTATACCTGTCCGTGCATATTGTTCGAATGAGCAAATTTATTGCGCTGATCGACACAGTCGATCGAATCGCAATCACTACAAGGCGCAACACATAAATCTCGCCAAAAAAAAATCTTTCAACTTAAACACTTCAAACTGTCCACTTGCATTTATCACACTTTGAAATATTTGCAACGACATTGGAGCAGACATTTTATGGGATTCCCAACACCGACAATTGCAGCCTGCGCAGCATGAACTAAGTACATACAAAAAAAAAACCAACCAATTGACCGATCGGAACAGTCTAAAAGGCAAAACATTGTAAGCCATTTCCAGAGTTTGCGTGTATGTGTGTGTGCAGCTTTTTTTTGCAGATTGGTGAGTTTGTATGACAATGCTGTGTCTCGAAGTCCTTTTAAGTGACAGTTGATGTGCAACATTTATGCTGTTTGCTGCATGCATTAAGGCCCGTTGCTGCGTGGTACTGCGCCTCGTTAGTCGCCATCGTTGTATTGATTTGTTATAATGAGCATTTTAGGCCAAAAACCAAAACCGCATTTATGACACTGTTACCGTTGTCTGCGTTCGTTATACGTATGTATGTTGCCACTGACAAGCCACTGCTGGCCTGGTGCTGTCTCGAACAAGCAACTCTTGAGATCGGATTAGCTTAAACCATTCTGATTGGAAGGGGGCTTTGAGTTAAGTGCGCTGCATTTATGCATTTACTGATCACCTCACTGCACACTTTACTGCCTTCACTTCAGCAGGGAATATACATTCTAGCGCTACTGCGCTCGCTGATCTTGACCAGCTTGCTGTTCGCTGATGAGGACTACTTGGCTGTTGGCTGTTGGCTTCGGCTGACCGTCAAAGTTTGTTGAAGTTTATTAAAATCAATTTGCAATTAGTAAAACGTGTGCACATTAATGAAATATGTACACATTTTTTCCCGTGAGAAATTTCAATATTTTTAATTAGCTAGAAGATCGTGGCGGTGACGCTAGAGCAGGCGATCATGTTGTGGTCTGAGTTGTTGCTTGCCACATGTTACCTGTTGCCAACCTATTAGGCTTATTAAAAAGGAAATCTGTGTGTTTGTCTGTTTCACTTTAGTTCCCGTGGAATGTCTGGACTTGTGGTTGTGGACGCGAAAGGTCTTATTTCTTATTCTTCAGCACGATGGAGTTGGTACCCTTACAAATTCAATTTCCGTTCGTAATGTGTTCGCTGAAATGACGATATCACCGTTGACTTGGTATGTTGGAATTCAGCACTTGATAGCGGCTGGCGAGTACGCATAAACAGACGCAGCAGAAACAGGATTCTTCTTAAGTGGTTCTTAATGACATGTTTTGCATAATGACTTCTTGGTACTTATAGCGATATAGCGTGAGAGTTAATTTATAAACACTGCAGTCTGGCGAAGGACACATTCGAACACTGATTTGGCCATGCAACAGGTTGACCAGGCTGACTGCATTCGTTGGTCGCTGGCCTCAGACCAAGTGTAAATACGGTTAATTAAGTTAGGTTATGCGGCGGCTGCATTCAGTGTCAATTGATGGTATGTTGTGGTTCTTTGATCTTACAATTTTAAGGAAATGGAAACACACGAGTTACTTGTAAAAGCATTTCAAGGTTCCAAGAAATTATTGAGGGGGGGTTGAAGGATAAAGGCTCGCTTCTGAATCTTCGAAAATATCATCAATACACAGAAAAAAAAAAGATGGGTTAATCTAACCGAAAAACGTTGTAAAAAAACAATTTTTTTTTTTATATGGAAAACACAAACAACAACTACAATTTTTGTGGTTAATCTAATCGTCGAAAAATTGTTAAATGATTTTTAACTACAAAAACAGGTTAGCTAATCGAAAAAAATTGTAAATCTCAAATTTTAACCAAAAAATTTGTAAAGCAAACAAATCAAGTTGTTCCTTAAAAATTTTTGTTTGTTCGCCAACCAAAAAAATTGTAAAGACCCAATTGCGGTACGCAACTCAGCTGAGTTTGGTTGCTTGCGATGTATGAGCACATGCTCATACATGCTCAGCGGCGTGCTTTCGTGTCTGTCATACTACAACAGCAACGATTTTTGTTTTGTCATTCGAGTATACGATCAGTGCGTTCAGTATGGTCAAAGGGTGAAGTGCATAAAAGGGTAAGTAAATGTAATATTATATTGAGAATGGTTTTTATTATATATTTTTACATTTATTTATTCTTTTGTTTTTACAGATTTTCGTTTATCTCTTTTTTCATTTTTAGCATTTTAGATTTCAATTTTGTAATATTAAATTTTCTTTCTATTTTTCTTTTTTTCTATTTTTCTTTTTTACAGATTTTTATTTTTAAAATTTTATATTTTCAGACAATACATGCGACATCAATAGTCGTGTTTTGGTTGCAAACAAATAAATAAAAAAGCGTCAAGTTTCGACAAGATTGCAACCAAAACACTACTAATGAATGCATTCATTGCTCATATGCAAACAATTTTTCATTGTACGTGAACAATTTTTCATTGTACTCGAACAATTTTTCATTGTACGCGAACAATTTTTCATTGTACGCGAACATTTTTTCATTGTACGCTAACAATTTTTCATTGTACGCTAACAATTTTTCATTGTACGCGAACAACTTTGAGTTGGTTCCATTTACCACGTTTTTTGGTTGCTGCATTTTTAACCGTCTTTTTTGGTTAGATTTATCTACTTTTTTTTTTGTGTGTACTTACATTTGAGAAATCCACCCAGCCCTTTCAATTATGTGTGCATTCCAATCGCAGAATTTCCCTGATGGCAATTATAATAAAATTCAAACCAACTCCATGTCCTTGTATGTAAGAACAATGATCTTCCAGTACAACAACCAAATGGTTCTAAATTCGCTTGCCAGCATTGGGAACTTTTCCAATTTATTCCAAAATTTCAATTCCCAGTTCGTGTCGCTCGTGCCTCAAACTCCAGTCTAAGAGACCTAAACGTCGTGGCATGTCTGTCGTGTTAATTTACAGTATTTTTCAAAGTACCCCACCATTCAGTGACTGTCGTGGCAATTGTTGGTCTCCAGACGACGCTGCGACAAAGTCAGTAGCATATAATAACTTGTTTTTTTTGTTGTGGTTTTTCAAAAATTCATTTTTCCTTCTTTTTTGTGTATTTTTTTGTTGTGTTACCCAAACAAAACAGTTTGTCAAATGTAATCGCTCCTGACAGTAGCAGGAATTTTTGTGCTCGTTTGGCCCACGTTTGACACACACATTTGAGATTTTAGCAATTTGTCAGTCAGATGTTGGCTGCAAAATTTTCATAAGCTTTTTTTTTTTAAATTTGGATTTTGTTGTTTTTTGTTGTTGTAAGTAGTTTTGTATTTTTCCATTTTAAATTTTCAGCGTAGACCTACAGGAGCGTAAGACAAATGCTGTGTTGTTGTATGATGGACATGTTAATTGATGGTGGCGCAGACACACAAACTCACACGCACACGCCATGAAAATAGATTTTCCATGGTGGTCGTGGCATGTTGATGGGGTGGAATGCCAATTAAGTAAATGGATAAATTAGAAAGACAATAGTATTTCTTGCGAAAAACAAACAGAATTACACACAAAAATCAGTTCATACAATTAATAAAATTTTTGTCAATATACGATCAATTTAATCTATCTTAAATGGATAAAATTTTTAGTCACTTCGATAAAAAAATTTTGTTGGCCGTGTATTGACTAAAATTTTGTTAATTTTTTCTTGTGTGTACATTTGCCAATTATAGTTTTTTTGTCAATTTTAGTTATTGCAAATAAAAGCCAATTTTACTTGTGGGTCAATGAAATCCAAATTCATTATATCGTTATTCAATTAAGAACATTCTTTTCGAATAGGAATTCCCACTGTAGTATTTTTTAAAAATTAACTTTTATTTCGAGAGCAACGAGAGCAACGATTGCATCAAATTACTTTCGTTTGTGGTCTACGATTTCAGTCACGACGACTACAAGTGTATTTTCTCTAAAAGTATTCAACATTTGCAGCAATTACGCCTCAAAAACATTAATTTTTTCAGTGTATGCATTGGTATATTTTCAAAAGTAATTTTTTGGGGTGATATTTTAAGGCGATTTAAAATGTTGTTATTTGGGTAATTAATAAATAAAACGTAGGCCATTTTTAATTATGTTTTTCCGATTTTTGACGCAGTGCCATGGAAAATTTGGCTTAAAAAATTTTGTATGGAAAACTTCCTCTTCAGTAAGGAGTTTTTTGTGGGTAACTTTAAAATGTTTGTATGAGCAAGTTCTTAGCTCGATGGTTTGGGTCTTAATCTTATATCTCCTTTTATTAATATGTACTCAGTATCACTTTTAAAACTCCTTCGTTGCCCTCTTTGGAAAAGAAATCCATAATTCTTTATTTCCAAGCGGCACTCGTGCGTTTTCATGTACCCTTGTCGAAAATGATTTGCAGATCAAGATTTCCATTCAAAATTTATGCGATAACAAAGAGCAACAATTGTAAGTTGGCTCACAGATTAACGTACGCGTACCAAAATCGCAACCAATGCCAGGAGACACAGCACCAACATCAACAACAACAACAAATGGCTACAATATATGATACGGCAACTGGGTCACAAAAGGTATCGAACGTCCGATCGAATGAACGCCCGAGCAAATTAAATGGCACCTCTTGCAACAATTTATGCGCGGCATACAACAACCCAACAACAATCGATGTTTATCTACCGCCGGATAAATAGTAACATGCGGCATCCACCTTGTAATTTAGTACAACCACAAAGCCAAACACACGCACACACACACACAATTGCGTGCTTGGCAATCATTAAGAAATGTGGTACTTAGATATAAAGGAGGCTTTGCTCCATTCATACATTGAGGCCAACGGACACCTTTCGGCCTACAGCCAATAACACAATTTGCACCGTTTTCATAATTACAACCAAGAAGAAGAAGAAGAATAATAACGAATAAGCGGAAGAGGAAGAAACTGAAGAGGTGATACAAAAAATTCTAATCCAATTAGCACAAAAATACTCTACACAATTAATAGTAAAGCACGTAACGCTCATAATTATGCCTAAAATACCAAAGGCACAAAAAAGCCATTGAGCAACAAGTTTTTATTGAAGTGAACGCGACCTAAGTACCGCCCATTGCTCAGTCAGTTGTGCTCAGTTTAGTTTAGCTTACAACAGCTAGAAGCTAACACAAAGCACAACAAAAACGAGCAGCCACATAATTGCATTAGAAATGTGCGTACGCGTTCGTCACAAAATGAAATCTGAAGCGAGACGTGATCTTGTTACCGATCCCGAAGTCATGTAATCCATCATCGCTATTGACAATGCGACTGCACACATGACACGCCAGTATATGTTTCGTATGTGCACGCATTTGATGCATGTGATCCTTCACCGACGCAGACTGTTCGTGGTTGGATTGATTTTGTCTTTGGTGCAGTAGCTTTGCAGCGGGCTTTTCTTACTAAAAGTTTTGGGACTGGTAGTGGAAACTACAGTTTTTTTTTTGGTCAACCATAATGAAATATCGAATCCCGCTAACGCCTAAACATGCTAATGCATTCTTCACTGCTGACAAAGTGGGTAGGTCTATGGAGAAAACTCATCATTTCTAAAAGCAACTGTCAGCTGCGATGATACAAAGCGAAATTTGCAATTATGATGCAAGAATGTGGTTGAAGAATGTGGCTAAGAGCACGTGTGGAATGCAAATATTGCGGAAGTTTTTTTTTATGAAAATTGCAATTATATGCAGTTTGAAAATCTCGTTAGCAACATTTAGCAAATGTTTACCAGCCTTACGGAAACTGCAATGACTGGCCCATAAAACAAAACTAACGATCACACAAATAAAAAAAAAAATAAAAGTTAGCGAAAAGTGTCCAGATTACAGCCCAATTTGAATGCAGCTCATTTTCCAATTCATTTGAAATTTTATTGCATGCCACAATTCACCAGGCGAAGTCGCCACAGCAAAGCAACATCACTTACCACCACACCGATGTCCAATGCGGTAATTTATGTACTTTGGTCATTGGAGACATCTTGATACGGATTGGGCGCTTATGGCCAACAACAAACGCCCACGCCAACGCAATACCACAAGCCGAGGCCCAAAGTCAAGCCTTGCCATGTGCACTTTCATGAAATGCGCTCATATTTCGTTGCACCCAATGTTCTGGACGGACAAAAGGTGAAGGGGATGCAGGCGGCTGACTGGCTGAAGATTGGCCTTATAAAGACATTTCGCACACGATACGCACAATCTTTGAAGATTTTTTCCAGCGAAGACTATTAAACGAAATGACACGCAACGCAGTTTCTTCTAGGCTTGTGCGTTGCGCGTCTGACAGGCCAAGGAAGATGGCGTAGGTTGAGGCGGTTTTAGTGGCTCGAAATAAAAAAGAAAAATTATTGCTTTCCGAATAACTGCAGAAAGAAGACCAAAAACAAAAAAAAATCCAAAACAAAAATGTTGTAATGCATGCGGTTAACATTTTTCAAGACAAGCGACGAGGACCGGTGTGAAAAAACTTTTTCAGATTACATACATTGAGAAAAATAATAACATGTAACGGTAGTCATGCGCGTAGTTGGCCTTACGGGCTCGTGAGAATTGGACTATGAATCGTAGTGCGGTCATTTTCTGCAACTAACCATGAACGGAATTTAAGCAGCCACTACTGTCTTCCTTCTCGGTCATCTGCACAAGCGGATTTAAAATTGGGCTGAGAGAACGGATTACAAATATGAGCAGTTTTGGGAAATCACCTCTTCATTAATGGCGACCTGTCGATATCTCGTAAACGGCGTGAAAACCCATTATATGTATGAAACTAGTGTTGGTTAACTCAATTTATTTTGACTGTCTGTTAGTGTAGAGGTGGCCGTGGTGCAGTTGGTTAAGTGGTTGCCTTCTGCTGTGTCACGATCGGAAGGGATGAGGTTAAATCCCTTCCCGGGGCGGTATACTTAAAGACCTCTCGAAAAAATTCGCAAAACTTTCGAGAGTATAACATGCCAAGGAATACTTCAATTTCCATCCGCCGTTCGGATTCGGAATTTGTATTTGTCGTGACTGAACTCGTTGACAGCAAATGAAAATCATTTGATGGAAACGTTTTTAAATTCTCACAAATGCAAAAAACATTTCTGGGGCACTTTCGCCGAATCACACCTGGGTCAGTGTACTAAGTCGCATAAAACCCACAAAAAAAATGAGAAGGAATCGAAAAAGAAGAATCAAAGATTTTAGCTCATTCGTTGAAAAAGTAGTGGAAAGCTATTAGATATTTTCTTTCAGACGTTAAAATACTAACGTTAATAAATGTAAGTTTCGAAACAATGACAAACAATGAGAAACAATGAGTTTTTTGAAATGTAAATTTTCAGTGTAGTCTGTATCGTATTTCAATTACTCACTCATGAACGAAAAACAATCATTAGGCACATTTTGAATCAGCAACAACACTTGTTCCATTGCTTGTAATTTCGCCAGAGAACATACATTTCTGTAGCCAAGTATTCAAACAGCCAAGTCAAAGGACGTTAGCTTAACCACTGTCTACCTATAAATATTTCCAGAACACTGACGATAATTTAAATAATTTTTCAAATCAGTGTTGCTTTAATATTGGTTTTATTTTTTCACTCTCTTAATGCACACAAAGATACATTGTCAGTGGATTGTGAAAAAAGGTGTGGAAGATGATGATAATAATAATGACGATGACAAATACATACAATGGCAAAATAAAGGTAAAACGATGGATTTGTAGGAAAACCACTAGCCGAGCACTTCGACAACAACAACAGCTGACATGTGCTAAGTCTTGCTCGTTGCCATGTTACAACGGCGCACAGATGAAGCCGAACATGCATTAAAGTGACAAGCGGCTGCGGTTGCCGCACAACTAATTAAAAATTAATTACTCAGCAATGGCAAAACTTCGGTGGGATGTTGTGCTGTGATTTTGGCCCACAAATGCACAAATTTAAAATGGCATCTTGACAGTCGGCAGGTTTATTGTCGAGTGGTTTTTATGGTTTGCTGTGCGCTGTAGTTGCACGGAGCCGTTGTAGATGATGATGGGATACATAATTGTATTTTTGAGGAGCGTTTGAAGAGACTGGAATGCCTTTTTAATTGAATTGAAAGAATTGATATAAGATATAAATTAATAATCAAAACTTTGGAATGGATATGATTAATTTTCAATTAAACTCTTCAGACTCAACTTATTGCCGCAACATTTCCAAACACAATTTTCGCTTATCCATGCCATTTATAGTATTTTCGCAAAATAACTAATTTTTCTTAGCCACAACAGAAGGTGCAACAAAATTTGTTCCAATCACTTAAAGATGCTTGCAACACAAGCAAAGCCAGCAAAAATAACCCCAAACCACAGAGAGTAACGTAAGCAACTGCAGTCAGAGACGTCATTAGGCCAAAAGGCAAGCAAACAAATAGTTTGCAAGTTAATTTGCTCTGAAAATGGCAGCATAAAATGTTGAACGGCGAGGATGGCGTCCGCCGCTGCTTATGGCGTGCAGCGGAAAAATGTTATTTTATGAAAAATTGCCGAGATTCTCACGCGACATGATCATAACTCATATTTCTTTTGCGGATTTCCTAAGCCAGTCCAGCATGCAGTAGTTGTTGACTTCTTTTTCTCAACGTCTCCAGTTGTTGTTGCGTTCGTTGTTCAACATGTTGTTGTTGTTTGCTGTTGATGTTGCTGCACTTGCTTATTTATCATTTTGGCTTTTCTTCTTTTCCTTTTTTGCGGCTGTTTGGTCTACGAACTGGATTTCGGTTAGTGTTAAAATTTACGCATGCGCCTTTCAGTAAGCCCAAAGTGCCACACTGACTGCCATGCTGCCCTCGGGCACTTTTTGGCCGTTGTGGGTATGCAAGTTAATGACACCTGATGTACGAGTATGCTACACACTCACACACATGCAGATGCCACATAAATCTGATGTCCTTTTGCCAATATTGTATGAAATGGCCGATTCCTATCAGCATCTTCGCATGAAGCGGCTTCATTGTTGCGAAACATGTTTAGTGTTTCCTTTTTTCTCGTCTTGAAAATGTTTTTTCACTTAAAAATGTGCATGCAAATATTTTGTTTTGTTTCTTGCTGTTGGCTGAAAGTGTGTGTGACAAGTGTGGTAGCATTGCGCAGTTGGACGTCGCGAAGCTTGAGTCTTAACTTCAGCCCGGTCCTCTTAAGGATGGTCGCTTCTGATTGTAATTTATTTATGTGTCGAGTGGCAGCTCTTCTAATGGCGCTCTTTGTGACGATGATGATAATGGCTCTTGATTTTTCATTTCAATGGAATACGTTTCAGTTTCTTTCAGCCATACAATTTTCATAAAACTGATAGTTGCATTAATATTCAGTGCCGGATTACGGGCAAACACAATTCGTTACAGAACAAAACCATTTAGTAACAATTTACACCCTACCAAGCGCAAACGCCCCCCTGAATTTCAATAACAGAAATGTAAACAAGATTTTGAGTTGCATTCTTTAATAACGTGGCAATGATTCTTCTGTTATTGCTATTACCTAAATCTTATAGTGTTCAAGTAATTTTGAAATAATCTTATATCCCAAGTAAAACAAAGTTACTTCATGTAATAAAGCAAATTACTGCTCTACGATGCGGTGTGTGTGAGTTACTTTTCCATTGAAACCATATAGATTGCTTTTCAAATAAAAGTTTATTGAACATATGATTCCGTCCGACACAACCACTGTCCCAAGAAAAATCTTATAAATTCAGGGACTCCGAATAAGCAACCGCTCGTTTTCCATTTTTCTAGATCAAATACAGAGTACTGCTGGTGCCTTTGTCATTACTTAAATACTTCAAATTTAAATCGTCCAAATAAAGGCACGAAATTTTCGATTAAATACCAAAACGCTTGAAATATATGTTAACCAGCGCTCTTGTATGATAATTCGACTTAAATACAAGGAAAAGCGATGTTTGTTGCTATAAAAAATGTATACATATATTGGCACAGGGTTCTCCAATGGAAGGTTTTTAAAAAAAACCATTTTTCAAACTTTTTTTAAGTTCAAAAACATAATTTTTTTTACTTACATTTGCTGTAAGTTTATTCAAAACAACATAAACAATACAAATTGTAAGGCTAATTAAAAAAAAATTACTTTCAAAATTTATTTATGACTAAAATATGGTTTTTCAAAATATTTAAGGTTAAAAGTCTTATAAAACAAAGTTAAGGCGTCGACTTCTATTTTTGGTAATTTCGTCAAGGATTTCGCAGGTCTGATTTCCATATTCATATTAATGGAGAGGGAAGCGAGACCATTAAGTCTCTTTTGTTTATAAGGTAGTTTTTTTTATCAGTCTCAGCCATATATGTAATACTTCTATATTTCCAGTATAGTGAAAGTACATTCACTGATATCAAGAGGCAAAATATATGAAAAAGTACATTCGCAGTTCGGATTTCTTTGTCAAACTAATACAGAATTCAATGCTTGCTATTTCGCTCTTACAGTGAGCTCAAAACACATTGCAGAAATAGGATACTGGCAATATAGAAGTATTACAGCGAAGAAAACGGCCTCTACTTCGCTTACCTTCAGTTTGAAAAGCACTGCATTGAAACTTAAATTTTAGCAAGAAATGCTACACTGTTTGTTGTGAACGAAAATTGGACAACACTGTTCGCTGTCAAAGAAAAAACGCAGAAACGTAAACAACGCAAACAAGCTCGATTCCTCGGTAAACTTTTTAATACATTATTTCGAAACCCACAAACAATAAAGAAAAGGCATCAGAATGGGTAAGAGACAACATCAAAAGGATAAAATGTATCTCACATACACCGAGTGGACTGAGTTGTATGGTGGGAAGAAGACGGTGTCTGCGGAAAACGAACACATCAAATTTAAACGTCTTCCGTATGACCATTGCTCCATAACAATGGTGCCCTTTGAGACGCCCTATGCGGATGTGAATGGCAATGTTTTCGAACTAGAGGCTATTCATGCCTTCCTCAAAACATTCAAAACAAATCCCATAACTGGCAAAGCACAGGATGCCAAATTGCTGATAAAGCTCCATTTCCATAAGAATGCCGAGGACGAATATCATTGTCCGGCGCTGTTCAAACCGTTTACGAAAAATTCACATATAGTGGCTGTGGCTACTACTGGCAATGTCTACTCGTGGGAGGCCATTGAACAGTTGAACATTAAAACTAAAAATTGGAAGGATTTGGTCGATGATACACCGTTCCTTCGAAAGGACATAATCACTATACAAGATCCTCAGCATTTGGAGAAGTTCGACATCTCACGTTTCCATCATATACGCAAGAATTTGAGAGTACTCACCGAGGAAGAGCAATTGGAGCGCAAGGATCCCACCGGACGCATCAAAACAATGAACATGGAAACGAAAGAGACTTTGGCACAATTGAAGAAAGACTATCAGCCGGCTGAGGAGGCACCCACTACTTCGCGGCGTACAGCTGACAAATTCAATGCGGCTCATTACTCTACTGGCGCGGTGGCGGCCAGTTTCACATCAACTGCCATGGTGCCGGTGTTTAATCATGAAGCGGCCATCATCGATGATGACTTGGTGAAGTACGAACGCGTCAAGAAGAAGGGTTATGTGAGGCTGAACACAAATTTGGGGCCGCTCAACTTTGAACTGTATTGCGATGCAGTGCCGCGAGCCTGCGATAACTTTATCAGACACTGCACGAATGGATACTACAATGGCAATAAGTTTCATCGATCCATTCGGAATTTCATGGTAGGAAACATAAAATCTTTATATTTGTTCAAATTTGCATTAAATGCATTTCTCCATTTAGATACAAGGGGGCGATCCCACCGGCACCGGCACTGGGGGCACTTCGATTTGGGGCGAAAAGTTCGATGACGAGTTTAAGCCCAATCTGTCGCACACCGGCCGTGGCATGCTGTCGATGGCTAACTCCGGCCCAAATACCAACGGATCACAATTGTAGGCAATCTTATCCCTCGTCTACTGCGAAGTTCTTAATTGTTTTTCAATTCACTCAGCTTCATCACGTATCGCTCCTGCAAACATCTCGATGGCAAACATACGATCTTCGGCAAATTAGTAGGCGGCCTCGAAACCCTTTTGCAAATGGAGAAAATCGAAGTGGACAACAAGGACCGACCCATCGAGGATATTGTAATTGAAACGGCTCAGGCATTCGTCGATCCATTCCAAGAAGCCGTTGACCAGCTGGTCAGGGAGCGCGCCGAAGAAGCAGAAAAAGAGGTGCAAGCCGCAGCCGAAGTGAAGAAACAGAAACGCCTGAATGAGCCGCTGAAGGTCTATCGCGAGGGTGTGGGTAAATATCTCAACTTACAAGCGCTGAAAGGCAAAGGCGCGGACAGTGCCAGTGAAGGGCCCTTAAAGAAAAGGGCAGCTGGCAAAGGAGGGTTTAGTAATTTCTCTGGTTGGTGAAATGCTATCCAATGCTTTTTTAATAGAAAATATAAGATTCAACAATTTCAAAACTTTAAACGACTTCCACTTTTACTCAGTCCCCTTTTCGGTGATGGCACTTTCGCGATCTTTCCAATTCTTTTTCATTTCTTGCGCTTTATGTTGGCGTCGCTTGCGTTCAGCTGACTTCTTCCCATCGAGCACTTTCATTTGAGCGGCAACGGAAAATTCACCATTCACATGGTCGTCCAGCTTTTCCAGCAGCAATCGGCGCGCCTCTATGCGATTCCGTGAGGCCAAACGATGTGTGTGACATTTGATCAGTAAGTTGGTGGGCAGATGGCGCAGCATAACACAATTGGATGTTTTGTTGACGGCTTGGCCTCCAGGACCGCTGCCGCGTTGGAAAGTTTCCTCGAGCTCGTCTTCGTTCAGTTTCGGGTAGCGAGAATAGTCTAGAGTAGCGTTGGATTTCAACCGACAAATCTCAAGAAATGTTGCAGAACATTGCGACGACAGAACTTGAATGCGTGCTGCTGCTAAGGACCTCACCAGTTGCGGAAGCATATTTTTGGAGTTGAATAAGAGCTAAAGTATTCGGCCTTTCTTCAACAGTGCCTCGCCCCGCTGCAATACAAAAAGGACAAAATAATGAAATGTTTAAATTTTAAACTTTCCTCTGCACTACCTTAAAATTGAATTCAATATCCACTGGATTGCAGTTGCTTCGATTTTCCCTGAATTCGCGTCGTATCCTACCGAGAAAATATGATTTATCGGTCAACTGCAGTTGGTTTCCGTAGCGTATTAAGTGCTTGTAGAGTCTCAGGATTTGCTGTTGCGATGGTGGAAGCATTTCTTTAAAGTTTTTATTAATTACTTCACTTTTAATAGTTGCTAAAGTTTTCGATTACCGCATTTCTAAAGATTTACAGCAGTGCATATCAGCTGGACAATCAGCTGTTTCTTTGTCGAACCATGTCATAGTTTATACCCTTTTTTTTACCCTGTTTATAAACATTGAACCAATGCCTCTCAATCTGCGGCCAATTTCAACAAACCACAACCCAACAAACAACAACGAAGAGTATAGTTTTTGTTGCTTTCGTTAATATACACCATTATATTTAGTTTTCCAATTAATACATATGCCTGGTGCGGAGCCGAGTGTTTTTTCCGCTATGACACAGTGTTATTTTTATTACACAATTTTACGGTTTTTGAAAATCACTGGAGTTTTACACATTTTTTTTTAGTATTTGCTGATCACAAATATGCTATCGGATTTTGCGGGTAACCTCTAGTTTGGTAAAAAAATGACCTTTTTAATCTGTATCCTTTAGTAAAAATTTAAAAAAATTGTATAAGCAAAATCATTGAGATGAAATTTTGTAATTTGTTGGTGCATAATTAGTGCTTAACTATATGTTTTTTTTTCAAAAATGTTCGTACAAAAACATTCAGGATATTTAAGGATATAAATTTAAAAGGAAATTTTTTATCATTTGTGATAAGCAGCCCAGGAAATACTAGAAAAAATGTGTGAGAACCCTGGGGTTTTTTCACTGTTGTACAGTGCTATTATGTGCACTGTAGTTCCAACTTCTAAAAGACAAAATAATAAAGCCTCTCACTTAATAACTTATTCGTTTTTATATCGCCACACGACTTATCTCGTAACTGCATCATGACCTCCTTTAGATCGAATCTACAACTCTCATTCTACCAGTCTACTGGTCTTCCTTGAGTGCCACCGGAACCGGTGATTTTGTTTTAAGTACGTGGAGTTCAGTTTTTTTTTAAATTTCATTGACGTCAGTTTGAAATCCACTTGCCTCAATGGATTATCTTAAATGAAGCAATTACGCGGCGTAATTGCCACATTGACATATCAACATACAGAACATTTGCCCAGAGGTGCTTGCGACAAACACAAACACAAACAAACAAACAAACCGAATTTGAATTCCAATGCCAACTTAAAAGCGAAATAAGCGACGCGCGCCTGCATCAGGAGTGCATCTGTAATGCAATGTACAATATCAGCGACATTTTGCATTGGCGATCACAATCTGTCACTTTAATTGGACGCTTTGGACTGCCAGTCGTCGCTGGCAGGCCATTAAGAATTCAGGAATTGATCGTAAGTGATTTAGAAATTGTCATGAGAAACGGCAGAAAAAGCAATCAACAGCAAAGAAATGCAAAGGAAGTTGAAGAAGTCGAAAGAAATGCAAACTCCGCTCAGATGACCAGATGGATAGGCCATGTGTGTTTATCTATCGGTCTGTAAGTGTACATACGTGCTCCCATCGATCGCATTGAAGTGCACTAAAGAAGCAATCGTTTTCGTTAGTTGCTGTGGAAAATCGGGAAATCATTTTAGCCATTTGCTGTGGCTGCTGCTAAATTGCATGTAATTTCCTGTGGCCGACGATGTACGATGCAGACGATGATGCTGATGATTGCCACTTATGTCATGGTACCCTGCTAAGTGATCCTTGCTGATCGATCAAGAGTGGCTCAAGTGGCTTTTGCTTGTTTTTCGTTTGGCTGCTGCACAATCGATAAATGTCTTCAATTATCGCCAATTCATCGTCTGGTGTGGCAAATGACTTATGCGCAATTCAGTTAATTGGCCTGCGTGATTTGCGAGAAAAACGTCAGTTGTCCCCTCTTTGAGGTCCTCCTGGTTTCTGTAGATCCTCGTGCTTGCTTAGTGTTATTATGTAAAGTGGTTGAAAAATCGAGCAGCTGTAAACTTGCTTAAGCTAACATGTTTCGTTCGATCGATAAAATCGGATTTTAGGACCTTCACGAAAATTAGTTCCCGCCCACTTTGGCCACTTAGAAAGTATACTGAATTGGTTTGACGAAACAAATGTCGTAAAATTAAATGCAATTGAGCGGTGTGGCCTGCGCTTGTGTTTTGCGGTTGCGCGCGCTGACACTTGACAATTTCCATACTCTGCGCGGAAATGTATTAAAGCATTTGCTGGACGGACCAGTGCAAGCCGTCAACTGTATTAGTTTAGGCCTTTTACTAGTTTTATTTTTCAGTTTTAATTTGGATGTGTTCATGATTATGAATGTGTGCGTGTGTGTGTGTGTGTGGAGGCCGTTACACCTGTTTCGCGTGGTGTTTCGATTATACAGTCGAAACTAAACTTAGCGCGTTTCTTACGCATGTCAATGCGGTCTAATAATTTTTACTTAACAATTTTTTTGTATTTTTTGTTGTTATTTTATTTTGAATTGAGTGCTCGGATTGGTTGCGGCGAATTTGAGGCAATATGTGGTTTTTTTTTTTGGTTTTAATACGCATTTTATTTACTTTAGTTGTGGCAGTTGTGCTTTAATTTAAACATGGCGCGTGTTATGCTGTGCTTGAATTTGGCCTTTATTACGCGAGAACTCCATTTTGTTTCAAGTTAATGATGCTATGAAAATTTCAGTTTACTAACGGTTAAATGTACCGTTATTAAAGTAAACTTTTTTTCATTTTTCAAATTAAGCATTATTAGAAATAAACGATCAATAGCCAAAGATGAAATGTCATATATTTAGGGTAATCACGCTTTATTCACTTTGTTCTGCGTTTTGAAGATTTTTTTTGGAAAAATGTTTGCATGTAATACGCAAACTCACAAATTGTAAAAAAAAGTGCTCCAACATAGAACTAATAATTGGCAAGTTACATGGTTTATGTACAACTTTCAAAAAATTCAAAAAATGTGGATAAAAAAAAGACAAAATGGTTAAATTTTAGGTTATCCATTTTGGCCCGTTAGTATTTCCATTTATTTGGTCGCGATAAGGCTTGTGTGCACAAAAATATCAAAATAAGCTTATAAAGAAACACTGACATCAACAGAGAGCAGAATATACTAGAAGTGAAAGATGAACTTCCGAAACTTACCACGAAGTACAAGCAGAAACTTATTAAGACCGTTGACCGTCTTAAGCGACAACACATCATGCCCAACTCAATGGTCGAAGGGCAAAATTCAACGCAGTAAATATAATGACGTGAAATTTGAAAATCCCTTTTGAATTCTTATCATTAGATTTAAGAAATTAATTTGAAAAATTTGCAAAAAAACTTAAAAATTTCGTACATTGCGATAATATCAAAAATGGTGCAGAAGTCTTTTCCTCTTGTTGTCACTGTTTTAAAGGATTATTGCGATAATGGATGACTCGTTTTGAATATTCCAATAGTTTATTCTGCAATTTGTATAGTGGTTTGACGGTAAG
Organism: Heteromyza rotundicornis; assembly: GCA_951394025.1. Lineage (NCBI taxonomy): Eukaryota > Metazoa > Arthropoda > Insecta > Diptera > Heleomyzidae > Heteromyza > Heteromyza rotundicornis. Next base: position 3,882,692 of record OX596011.1, read on the forward strand.
TCGGATCCGCGATCATTTCTTGCAGTCGATATCCATAACCTCAAAAATTACCCAAAATAATAAAGAAAATCAGCAAGTAAAAATGGTTTTATTTACAAATACATTTTCGATGAGTTTTTAACAAATTTTTGGCATTTTTTTAAACCATTGATCTACCATACATTGAACCGAATTGGGCGCCCATAAGGACTTGCTGCATCTAATTCAAAATCCTGAACTTATTTAACCACGTAAATAGCACTCCCACTGAGAGCTTAACTAAGATATTTTTACAATCGCGGTGATATAAATAATCAAATCACTAAATGGCCATTAACCAATAAAACACGAGGAGATTAACAAAATATGCTAAGTATTTATTTTAAATTATTTGTAGTATTTAGATTACATTTTATAAAATGTATGTTGTTGTGGCCAGTTTTTCGCCCAAGTTTTATTGAAGCGCTGCCAACACTACACCGTCTTGAAACTTCGAAACCACTGAATGAACCACCAACCACTCATACGCACCTAAATGCATGTTGAATGCATTTCTAATAAATTCCAAATCCGCTGAATTGAAGACAAATTGAAAGTAAATTGAAATGCAATTGAAATCCACACGCAACCAGCAAACACACAAATGTTGTATGAACTGTTGAAGTTAACATAATGGTGGTTAACAGTGGTATTCACTCAGGCCTCGTCAATAAGTTAGTGGTTACATGCTACTTTGTTATTGCTAAATCATGGAACTATCGGACTAAAATGTACCAAAGTAGCCGGTTGGCAGGGCTGGCAGTTTTCCAACTAATGAAGTTTCAACCAGAGTGAATACCTACCACCAATTTCACATTTCCACATTCGACTGCAAAGCAAAGATAAGCAGCTCAAAGGGAAATGAAATGCTGACTGTCATTTGTAGCAGTAGGAGCAGTAAATGCCGCCTTCCCGTGATGCGCATGCGTGCATTTTCAGTTGACACGAACTATTTGTTACGTGTCAACGGGTAGAGGAAAAAATCAGCGTTCTTAACTTGAATTCGCTGGAACGGGTTGGGTGGATTTGCGGACAACGTCACACGCAACATCTGTCAACATCTGCTGTGCACTAAAAATGCAAATGCGAAATGCACTTGCCAATTGCAACTGCAACTGTCAGTCGCACGCAATCGACAGCATTAATTCTTAATTTTTTTTTACTAGGGAAAATGAATAGACGCTTCAAGTAGACCGTGCCGAAGCCTACAGAATCGGTAGCAGAAAATGTTTTAAAGAAAAGTGATTAGATTTGAGCTTTTGCTACTACACACATTAACCTGATCGACGAGAACCCAGAAAGAACCACAAATATCAATAAGTATAAAGATTGGTAATTTTACTTGAAGAACATTTTATGTGGAACTGCAAGATCATTTCCGGGACTTTCTGCGAAACGATAATTAAAAAATTTCAAAACCAATTCTCCAAATTGGGCATTACATTTCTCTTGAAGTCATTCACATCACAGCAGTATGTCTCGCCAAAGTCTCGTCGTGGTAGTAGATACAGCGGACAGCTTATTTTGATGCAAATCGGGTCTGGTGTCTCTGTGGGCTTATTACACGAATTGTTGTACGTGACAAATATAAAATATTGCCCATTTATATATATAATCTTGTACGTCCATTTTGGTATGGGAAATGTTTGACCTTCGCCCAAATACATGTCCACCATACTATTTCCGCCATACATATGTCGACTGGAGTGCTCCAACTGCAACACATCATGACCTCCGCTGATGACTGTCTGGTACGATGAGCTTTTATATTGTATCTCCTTTCGTACCCATTCTTCGATTTCCGCCCAATTGCGATTATTCACATAACCAAATTGGGGCACGGCATTAATGAGCTTGAAGGTAGCACTCTTGTGACTGGGAAAAATGTAGTTTTGGCAAGCGGCCATGTGGCCGCGATCAATTTTTTCCACATGCGGCAGAAGAGGGTCGATGCCCAACAGTTGAAAAAATCGATTATGGACATTACCCTGAACATACACAGTGCCTTCGTAGGGAGTGATAAGGTCATCGGTGGTCCAAAATGTATATTGACGCATAGTTCCTAGTATTAATAGACAACAAATGTTATTTGAACGTGTTCACATGTGGTTACTTGAACAAAACTCATAATTACTAAACGAATGCGGGTATATCTTTTCGATAATAAATAATGGAACTTTTGTCTGTGGATTGTAGCAGGATGAATAAAGTGTGAAAAACATATTTCTGTAATCGAAGCCGATGTGATACAGTTCGCTATTGAATGGGCAATTCCCCACTTCTTGAGCTCTCCTCACTTCCGACCGTAAAGGTTCCTGGCATTTGTATATGGGCACTTCTTTATCGAATGAATGGCCAAGGCATTGCGCCTCTTCGTATGACATGTCATTGCATACGAAATGGACTTTTGCTTTGTCCGGCACTGAGCTTCGTCGCAGAAGTTGCCATTCGCCATTTAGCTCGTAGAAGATGGTGCTTTTCAACATTTCCACACTTGGTTTTGCTAAAAAACAATCAGCAGTGACCTGAGCACCTGGAAGCATAAAGCAGAAGATCTTGGTTACACCGACAAGGTTTTTAATTGCATGATTATTGACACTTTCGGAATCCATTTCCTGTGCAAACTGCGGGCAGTACGCTTCTTTCGAGTTAAATTTGGATCACCGATTTACATATACATAAGAGATTAGCGTGGCATAATTCATGTCCACAGACACTTTGGGCTCGGAAAGCAATTGAGAAGCAGAACGCATTCTCAACATACCAAATTGAGACTCATTATCATGCTCTTAGATAACAGGAAGCGATGAGAGATTGACCCAATCTGCGTTAACGGTGAGTCAAGAATGCGATGGAACGATGATGCATTAAAATCCAGAACCAGGTCATGGGAACTCTGAGAGCACTTGCGATTGCCAACTGACACCAAACTGACGCACAAAGCAGGATTGGCGGAGGTTTTTCAAAGCGTCGCGGACCGACCATGGGTTTTAGCGGCTAAATTAGCAACTGCATCTACCGAATATCGGACAACTCACCAAAAGTTGCAAGCAGCGCGAGTATAACAATGAAAGTTGCATTTATGTTATCCATTTTGATGATGGGTTTGTGCGATTGTGCACGTTCGTTCCATTACAAAGACATTTCAAATTTTTATTGTTAATTTTTTTAAATTTTTACAATTTTTAGAATTTATTTCCGAACTGCGAATTTATTTTTTATTATATGGAAATATGTATAACAAAAAAAACGAATTGAAATTAGATTTGTCAAACGAATGCAAATAAATAGTAGTAGATGAAGCAAGTGGATAGATTGGTGCTAAATCTAATAAATAATTAAATCAGGGACTGTAAATAACGGTTATGGTATTTTTTTGAAAGAAAACCACAGACAAATTTTAACTTTTATTTTTGGATGTGTGCTCACATTTTTGGATGTGTGCTCACATCCATTGTATTTTTTTCAAACACGATGATACGACAATACGACATTATGAGTGAGACCTTGTGAATTCCCTTAATGATCATAATTTATGATTTTTGTATGCTTACTTTATTCCTCTTAATCATTGATTACACTATGCGACAAACAAATGTTTGAGTTGTTTTTTTGCATATTTTTGCATATTCGGATTCTACTAGTCCAAATTCGGGGTCTACTTTTTTTTTCACCGCCAAAATACCAATTATGTCTGTATAACTGGATTAAGTTCAAAATTGTGCTACACTTAGAAGTGATTGGTGGTCTAGGAGCTGACTGCGACTCGAATAAGAAAAACTCTTGTGAATTGTGTCTGAATGGAATTTAGTGTACTTATTATTATTGCAATTTTCCCAATTTTACATCTCGAAACCCTTGAATACATCAACATCATACTGCAAGCTCAACTCGTACATCTCCTTCACCTGATGGGCCAATTCGCGATCGACTGTTTCACCGCCACGCGTCATCACATCTTCAGTTATTTCTTCGTGTGTACGCTCCCGCGTCAGCATTTCTGCGGTTGACATTTGGTCCGGTTCGACTAGGGTCATTAAAAAGAACGATGTAATTGCGGTGCTGTATGGCAGGAAACGTATGTACTCCTTGAGTAGTGAATCGTGGCTGTTGCGGGCGAAAATGTTATACATTATTTGGAAATGATTTAAAATGTAATGAATCCATAAACGTATTCCTGGTTTAGATAGTCAGTAACTTACCTCAAAAACTCTGGCAGTTCGGCTTTGGTTTGCGTCGTGAAGGCCTTTGCTAACTCGGTACAGTATGCATTGAAAATTTCATGAAAATGTGTGTGACGTACTGCTTTGAAAGCGGACAAGTCCAGAAATGTGGTCAGATCAATCATCGGCGAAGAGACGCGCATTGTTTGCAAATCGAACATCATCACATCGATTGGCTTTTCGGACTGTTAAAAAAATAAGAATGTTTTTGAAAATTTGTCTATGAAACACATTTTTTTAAATTCCACTTACTCCTTCCTCATATTTGTAGGCAATATTATTGCGCAAGAAGTCACCATGACACAGTGTGCTCATAGGTTCAACGGGCACTACACGTTGCTTACCATAGCGGTAGTTGTCCACTATTAAATCAAACAAACGCTTTAAATACTGCTCCGGCACCTCCGGTGCATACGAGCGGGTCACCTTCATAATTCGATTGATTGCCTGCTTTTGCGTCAGTTGCCATTCGGGATGTATTAGCGGACTGGCAAAGCGTGTTTCTTGGAACGATTTCGTTATAATATCAAAGAATCTGGGATCCTGCTGTTTCATGGCGAAGCAACTGCCATGAAAGTTGGCCAAATATTTTACTGGAAAGATCGAATTGGTACAGTCATTGGAAAGGAAACCGATCGAAAATTGAGTTCTTCCCACCTGTGAGCAATACATGTTCCAGCGACAAATTGACCTTATCCTTGCTCATGCGCCAGCCCTGTATCGCAAAGTCTTCGAGAACAATTGTGGCAAAGCTGCGCTGCATATCGCTGTAGTGGTATTTGGGCACATAAATTTGGTTGTGGGTGCACTTTTCAATGGCGGGGAAGATGTTCGTGTACGCCTCGATTTCATTTTTGAAGAGGCTGGCAAAGTTGATTTGATCAAATACTTCCTCGGGTACTTCTGGCGTTTTCTGTAATCAATATTAATTGGCTCTGATGACTACCGAACTATTACTTCAGTATATTCCCTCCCAATTTGATTTCTTCTACTATCGGCTGTGTTGGTATTTGAATAGAGGCAACGTTCGTGCTAATTGCGTGAACGTTTCTTTTGACTGAGATAAGATAACTTGAGAATTTCTAAACTCTTCTGAATGCAGACTGATAAGAAAATATAAGTAACTCATCTGGCATTTTACTGAAACGTACTGATCTTAGCAACCTGTTAGAATGATCTCTTTCATAGATGATATCTTTTTTTTAAATTAATTACAGTATAATAAAATTACTTGTTAGTTGCATTAAGTAGTTGCATTGCAATATTGCGTGTACCTAAGTACCTTAAACATAAGAATTTTGAAGAAAAGACTTGAAAAATATCGCCTTTTTGTCGTTTTGTATGGGGGCCCGCCTTGATTATTGTCCGATTGGGCTGATTTTCGAGCTTGATCTCAGTTTAGATGTACCTAAAGTTTCAAGTCGATATCTCTACAACGGCAACCGATCAAAGTTAATATTCCCTGCAACAATAGTGTGTGGAGATATCAAAATTTCAAATAATATTCTTTTAAAAAATGATAACTGTTAATACAACCAATCAAAATAATCACAATTTTCTAAACAAGTTTATACAATCTCTCGATAAGAAAGTCACTGCACTGAGAAAAATCAAAACGAAACGGGGACAATTCCACGACTAAACTGAATGTTCGTATTTTGATCGCAAAATGTTTCAAATTTAATTTAACTGTCCATGAATTGAAACGACCAATTACATTTTAAGACTGAAATGTTGATGTTTTATGATTGAACGTTTTTGTTTTGCTTCTGGAATGTTAATGATTTGAGACGGTGGACACCTTGCGAGTTATTTTTGTATGTTTCCCGACTGATTTTTAATTATTGACATTATTAGTTATAAGTTCTATTTTAGCACTGAGCAGTGACGAAATCTTTCATACCAATACGCATTGCAGAGTGTAACCATGAAGCTCTGAATTTTTTTCTCAGTGTGGATTAATGAAAAGTTACAAATTCGATATATGTACGCACATATGTTTTTATTACTATAAGAGCCGTTTTCTCAATGCCTGATTAGCACTTTAATAGACACTTTTATAGGCAAAAGTGCTAATCAGACACTGAGAAAACTTCGATTAGGTCCGTGACAGCTATTATAATACGAGACTGACTAAATAATCTGCCTTCCGAAATAGATAAGTTTTTTAATGACCGTTCGTGGAGGTTTTTCAAATACGCCAATTTATAAGCAGTAATCATGATTTGCACTTTTTCACGTTTTATGCTTTGTAACTTTTTATAGCTGATTCCTTACTTATATATTTAAACACTTGTATAAAAAATAAATAAAATATCAAAGCAAGAAACTATAACTAAATTGAGATGCAAACCAAATCCCTTAATTGATTTGTTGATTATACCAGCATTCCACACCGCTACAATACCTTCACGACAATGCACCGCTTTCCCGCTACACCGGCATATTCAAATGCAATAGCTGCACGATAACAAGTTGTTAGCATGAACGCCTCCTCCATACCAATGAAGCTAATTTGAATATCGCACACTTTAAAACTATCGGCAGTATCTTCTGAATAATTCTCAATAAATTTGCCATTCTTGACTATTTCCGGTAGGACCACCGAGCGAAGCCATTGCGATTCCAAATCCGATTTAGATGACATTTTGTGTATAAAAACTATTTTGTAATTAATAAAAATTTGTACGATAACAAAAATGTCCACATTTACTTGTGAAATACTCGGACCGTACTAAAAGATATTTTAATTTTGCTTGTGTTTAGAAAAATAAAATATTTACAATGCTGCTGAGTATACGAGTATGTGCGATAAAGAGCGTGAGAGCTTAGCACATTGCGGTGCTTTTATGTTTAACGATTAGAGCAGCCAACTGTGTGGCTTTAGCTGCTTCCCGAATTTAATTTTCACTCAATATCATTTCTAGGGCAAGGCAAAAAAGTGTAGCTACTGGTTCCTGTTAGTACCCACTTAAAATATTTTAAAATAAAACGCACTAAGTGCCGAATTTAAGTCGGTTCAAGACTGAATTGTACTAAGTACTTAAGGAATAATTTGTGCTTACCGCATTCAAATTTTGAAACTATGAATTGACTTATGAACTGGCTATTCTATATTCTTTTATAATCTCTGATAATCTATTACATTGCATTGGACTTCTGACAAGTTGGCAACTCTGTTCACAAGCAAAGAGTTTTTTTAAATTAATTTGATGATTATATAAATTTTCTCTGGCGCAAAAATTAGTATTGAATGACATCAGCTTAGAGAACTTTGTGATCTTCCGTATTGCGCGAACGATCTAAGTAAAGGGGATGTCACACAGGCGTCAATTGACACCGGTTGCGGTCAAATAGTTGTTGTTTGACTGGCAACATTAAAAATGAACACTTTTTTGAGAGTGAATATTTTTTTAGGGATTTTTTTGACGCCAGCTTTAAGTTGGGCTCAAAGTTGTAGTTTTGTCTTTGTTTTAAAAAAATATCAATAAGAAACAAAAATTGTACGGAATTCCACAATTTTTATCTATGGGGCACATACAATATGACTGGTTGGCACCCTTTTGTGACATGATCCGGCGTTAAATATTTTTACGTGTGGCACCATCAAAACCGTAAAAGAGTGTAAAAATACAAATGAATAGGGGTAAAATGATGCCTGTCTGGCATGGGCTTAAAAGAAATATTTTTTAAAAACGTATACAAAACACCACATTCTTAAAGAGCTGAGGAATTTTTTCCTAATGGGTTATAAATGTCTGAGCGTAATTTTCTTACTTTGACTCTTAAGTGGAACAGCCCAAGCTCTTCAAAGCATACATTTATGTATGTCTTTACTAGATTATTAAGTACTTGCTTTCGCAAAAGCTTTTGCTGTCTCCATCGTATTTGTTGTCAATTTGGATTTTGTAATATTTTGGAAAATATACCCTCCTAACAGTGTTAGAAATTTGTTATGAAATCGTGAAATGTTGTGGCCGATAAGTTTTATCATATTTGTTGTTATTGTCAGAGATATCAGTTGGCCACATGTGCTCTTTTGTTTGGGCCATAAGAATACCAAATTTCGATAAGGCACGACATGCAACAAATCGCTTTTTAATTCGCTGAAAGTGAAAGGTAAATCGGGGCTAGAAATAAACAAGTTGTATTTGAATATTTTCGTGTTCAAAATCCTATGAATCAATTGCACACAATTACCAAAAGTGTCAATTATAATCAACTCTAAGAATATCAGCTCCACTTTGGACATCTGTCAATCCAAGTTGGACATAATACCGTACCCCGTCGAAACTATTCAAATGACATAAATTGCAAAAAACATTGTCAGTGTGTCACTGTCAGACCCACAACGCAGTTACAATGGCCCAGCGTGTCGTGTCAAATGGCGAAACATGAGAAGTCCTCCTTGCAACGAATGTGGTCCATTGTGGAATTGTAACGAGAATTGCAAACAGTACAAAACGACTGAAGTGCCAGCAGGCGGCGGGTGGTTGGTATGCACAACAAAAACTTGTAAATTTGCCAAATGAAATGCAAAGAATATCGACAAAAGAGTGCACAAAATGTAAAAGAATAGTAAAATAAAAATATATGCGTATAGAAACTAAATATGATTTATAAGCTCGTGTGAATTTACACGCTGGCACGTTGGGCTGGTCTCAATTGCCGTGGCTGCCCTAAGATCGTGTTTAGCATGGAATATGGGTTGATTACAGCAATTGAGAAATTCGTGTGGATAAATGGGACTGCGTTAGTCATTTGTCACGTGTATTGTTTATGATCTATTTTTCATGGTTCTAAAGAAAAATCAAGTACACTGTTAAAAAAAATTATAAAAACAAACTAAAACTATTCTAAATAAAAATAAAACCTGTTTTCAATTTTGATATTCTAAACCAATTATCTTTAACATTATTTTTTTTCAAAACTTATTTTTTAAATTTTTTAAATAATAAAAAATTTTAAGCATAGAATTTTGGAAAATTATAAATCTTTTTTAATTTTCAAAATTATTTTTAAGTCATGCTGCTCTAATTCTTTAAAAATCTACAATCAATCTACAAAACTTTGTAGACATACCCTAAATCCAACACTTTCTGCAGCACAAATTAAACTGAACTGCTATTTACATACTCTCCTAGATGGCAAACACTCGTAAATTTTTTAATGCCACAACAGAAATAAACTAATTTTTCATAATTTTCCAAACAATTGCGCCGCAAAAGTGTGAAAATGCGTAAAAAAAAGGCCGACATGATGTCTTTATTTGGCGGGATTTATGGCATAAAATGTTTATGACTTATGCGAGAGACTCCATTAATCATGGGAACTGCATTTTCGTTAGTTGGTTCAGAAAGGATTTCTCGAATGGTGAGTACAACATTCATCGAAATATAAATCAAATTTTCTTAGAATTGCAAATGCGTGAAGTGGCTGAATTTATTGTGGCCAACTGGCTAACTGGGCAACTGTGGCCAAGGCAGCACAAGCGAGACGCACATGCGGCGAAAATCATGAATTCTGGAGTGCATTTCTTTCCATTTGAAGCAAATTTTTAGCGACATTTGTAACGACGGAAAAAAATGCACTACAAAAAAGTTCAAGAAGGCACTGGAACCCGACGATACAAAATCATTATTAACAAAATGAACTAGTTAAATATAAAATTAATTTAAAAGGGCAAGTACACCCCTTGTAAATATAAATTGTCTTAGACACAATTTCAAATGTCTAATTTCAAATATTTGAAATTAAAATCGCTGGCAACAGCTCACACTTAAGTTATAATTGTACTGGAATCGTAGCTAAGCTAATACAGTGCATCTATTAAAACAAATAAATTGTATGCCAGTGAAAAATGGTCAATATTCCAATTCGTTGTCACACAAATGTTTACACGTCACAGTTCTGAGCGAAGGTTTCGAAATGTTGTAATTATATATAGTTGTTTAAAGCAATAGTATAGTACCAGAAAAGCCCACCGATGAATTTTTTTTTTTATAAAAAATTAAATTTTTCTCTTTAATTTGTAACGAAGTTTACATTTCAACGAAATTAACTTTTTAGCTTTTCTAGTTGTCTTATATGTTAGGTTTCAAGTAAATTAGATCCACTACATTGGGCCCCCTAAATACTGTCCGAATAGTCGGTTAACTGGTTTTTACATTCGGACCGTGTGAAATCGTTTATTGTTTTTTATGCTACACCCGTTGCGACAGGGCGTTTCATTGCTATTTATTTCCAAAATTTTGTGTGTGGTTCATGGATTAGCTTAAGACCGTAAAAGTCTCTTGATAGTCACAGTTTTACGATATTTGTTACTAAAGAAAGAGCTAGTAGTAGAAAAACAAGGAATCAGTGCATTTTGCGTTAAATAAATGCCCTTTTTTTTCAATTTTTGGTGCATTGGTTCATAGTTAGCACTCGGCCCATCCATCACCGCTTTCAAAATTTCAATGAAATCTTTGAAACATTGCATGCAATGTAGCATTTTAGAATAAAATGGAAGAAGGCGGTATGTGCCACATTCATGAATTGAATTTATTAAATGCACAAACATGCCGCCTTCATTCATCCATCCCTTCACTTATATGTGCATATGTTGACTATTCAATTTCATTGCGCAACTGACCCTTAACCAACGAGGAATGATAATCCCTTGGAAAGTCACGTAACAACTTTATGGCCAAAACAACAATTAATGGCCAACAAAGTGGCAAAACGGAACCACACACGCTTACACAGCAGCACCGACACTGATTTTACTTATGGGAGATGTGTAGCGACTTAAATTGTCCATATCAATAAAGGCCAAAATGGCGCATTATTGAATTTAATCGATATACGACATCGATTGTTATTCATACGAGTGCGTGTATTTGGTATGACTGAGTGTGGCTGTGTTTAGTGAACATATATATGTGTATGTGTATGGAGTGTGCTTATATCGCTGACGTCCTTGAGCAACTATTCCCAGAATCCGAAAATATAAAATTTTCCTTTTCCTTTTGTTTGTGACATATTCGACGTGACAAGAGCCCCTGGCGGCGGATACTTACTTTATTTGACTTTCATGGTTAAATAGTGTCACAGTTAGCAGGTTTTATGATGTGTATGTGTTTGGTGGTGAGAATATCAACTGAAAACTAGGTAAGTCTGAAGTGAAATTTTATTTAAAAATATAAGTTTCTTTTTTTATCAAGATACCACTATCAAAATGTACAACAATTCAAGTTTATCTGACCAACAGTAGCATAACCATACAAGACTAATTGTACGAGCTGAAATATTTCAAGAATCGTAATCAAATACGCACCAGTTAATTTTCAACACTTTTTTTTTTTTATGGAACATGAGGCGGTCTAACATAAATAAATGCGCTGTCACCAGTTTGTTACGAGTCTACTTGATGAAACTAAATATACTTATGATCCTTCATACTTCTAAGAGCATGTCTTGGTCTCAATTTTACTTAACTCAACCCCCTTTAATACATGGGCAGCGTCTAAGCTGTTGCATTTCTGTTTACATTTGCAAAACGAAAACAAAGCGCACATTGCTTTCATCTCCTCGAGTTTGTTGTGGGCTTTTGTTTTGATTATAATTCCGGTAAGGCGATAACAGCCGCCTTTTGTATATGTTCCTCACAGTTTCCAATGGAAAGAGAGGAGAGAGAGGAGTCTAATACGCACGACCATTGGAAGTAAATAGTTGCTCTCTTTTTTGTGAGCATTCCTAGTATAAACAACGAACAGTAAAAATGAATGGGAATGTTATCATCACCATGAAAACTCCTCTAAGAACTACAACCTTTTAACTAGTTGTTTCATTATGAGTGTTCGGCGATCAGCCGCGAGTGGATCTTGATAAAAATTCATTTAAAACAAAAAGTTGAAGAAAAATTTCTTTAAAATTTGAATTAGGAACAAAATTTTATGAAATTTGGTTTGAAATAAGAGGGTAATGGAATGGTCCCCCTTTCTATTATTTTTATTGTCAATTTAATGGTTCTTTGGATTACATTTATTTGAGTGGAACTGATGAAGCTGCCAAAAACTGAATCCAATGAATCCCCCAAACTATCCAAACTCATAAATAAGGCACATTTTCATCCGAATGGCTACTTCAGTGTTATCTGGTAAAAGAAAAACAATGCCCGTAAAACATTCTATATTTTCGAATGAAAACTAAAACAATGGCATAAACGTTGCTTGGAAAGAAACGACAGCATTGACTGTTGTTGCATCTACAATTGGTATCTGAAGCAATCAGGAATTCCAAGGCATTATGCAGTCTGCAAAACGGAATAAGGCAAACAAAAACTTCAGACGCGAAATAGACAATGGATGTCCTTAGACACAGCTGAAAGCCTTCATGCTGCCACGTACAATGCCGGAAATTAAATGTCCTGAGCGGAAATTCATTTAAATGCAAAATCAGAAACCGATAGTAGAACTCTTAAATTCTCAACGTGAGAATTGCTTTTTTCTGCTCTGTGCTAAAATGAGCGCCATTACGGGCTGTTTCTCTTCTGCTACGTCACTGCATGTGGGGCCAGTCATGACGACGCGCTTGCTTGGTCTTATAAACGGCCCCAGTCGTTCAGCCAGTCGGCAAATGTCTGCCAATACGCTAGGACGTGTTACGTGGTCAATACGCTCTCGCGAACGGTAAATAAATTTAATGGTGAATTCTCCAAGTGATACTCCGAAATAGTGAACAGCTGATGTGGCTTACGCCTCGCTCTTTACTAACGCACTTTCGCATTTAACACGCAACCACGCTACCACGTAAGCCATTCCTTTTGGTGTTGTGGTTCTTTCTACTTTTCGTGCCTGCCTATAATATTAAAACGTGCGCGTTTCCGTTTCCCCTGCAATGGCGACGGGTGGCCGCGGGGTGATTAGTGTTGCCGCGTCGCAAACGTTAAACCGTGAACTTGACGCAATCCATTCAAATTAGCTGCATGCATGGTTCTGCGGTTCGTTCTTTGTGCTACCCGCTCTCACTACTACCCGCACTTTTTTCCAGCATGTGCTTGTATATGAGCGTGCCGCGTTGGATCAGTTTGGAACGTTTTGCCGATGCGGTCTGTGATAGTGTCGCGCACATTGTCGAAGTGTCACTAGTGCTATTTTTACTCAACTGCAGCAGTGAGAATAGCGACAAACGCCGCATTGATATGACCACCCGCACGGATTGCGTTGCCCCGTATGCAACCGACTCCACTGCGGCTGGGGCAGTAGTTGCCGTTGAGCCGAAAGTGTAGGAAGTGTAAAAATGTTTCTCGTTGTGTTGAGTTTATTTTGTACCCAAATGTGTGGAATCTACACTGTAGATTAATAAAAAAGAAAAAGTAAAAGAGGGGCAATCAAATCGGTGCATTGGCATACTCCATGCATAATACCGAGTCCGCAAATACGCTGTTGTATTTGCAGCGTGAAATTTAGTGTGAGAAATATGCAAATGCATTTGTGAAATAAAGTAAATGAAGAAAGAAAATAATGAGCTGTAACACATTTCATGTGGATTTATGTGTTATTTTCAGTGAAGTGAAAAATTGTCGGTAGAAACGGATTAACGGATTTGTGATCATTACCGGAATTAAGTTGCGCACTGAAGGGTAAAAAGAACATTTCTTTTATTAAATGATTCATAATTTTTTGCTGTGACTGAGTTCTGTTTTGGTTTGCCGTTTAAATTTGTGACTATATGAAGCCTAGAGAATGATTTTTTAAACAAACTACTCATCTTACATTCCAAATTTTCCGAGTTCACTAAATTTAAAAGAGTATTAAATGACGTTTATGACGGGATGAGGTTCAATCCCTAGCCGGGGCAAGATTCAGAATTAATTTGTGTGACATATTTTTCTTTAAAGACCGACACCTCTCGTAAACATTGGCAAAACTTACAAGAGTATGACTTGCCAAGGAATGCTTCAATTTCCCACCGCCGTTCGGATCCGGCATTAAACTGTAGGTCCCTGCAACTATCATATACTTGCAGGGTCTAAACTTCTACCGCAGCGGCCCAATGTATTACAGAAATGCCATGAAAAACTTCCATAACTGCCCGGTTTTTAGGGAAACGAAAGTTTCCTAGAAGAGCAACTCGACCGATGACTGAAAATAAAAGCTTTTGCTTTGAGAAACATCTCGTTACTAAAAAAACAAACTCGAAAAGGTTTTGGCTTGACTTTGCATGATGCAGCCAAGCAAACATTTGTTTGTATGCTGAACAGTTTGGAAAAAATCTGTAAAAATTCAGTTTGTGTGGCAAAATTTTAAAAGCCATTTCTATACAATACAGGTGAAGTTTTTTAGTGATTTTTTTTAAATTGATATCTTGTTTTGGATCAAATAACTCCCAGAAAACATATTTTTTGGTTACTGAGAATATCAAGAATATCTCGAATTAAAAAAGAAGCATTTTTATACCCTGCACCTCATGAGCTATGGATATAATAACTTTGGTCTGATGTTAGTAACACCAAGAAGCAGGCGTGTTAGTTATGGAAATATATATATATATTCCTGATCAGCGTCACCTCCTGAGTTGATGTAGTCATATCTGTCTGTCCTGCCTCTTTTTTGTTGATTCCGAACTTAATGTCGAAATTTGAAAATTCAAGTTTTTGAATTTATATATTGACACACACTGCCTACGAGTATTTAAGTAGCATCACACAATTTTTCAATTAAACCCGTAAATGATTTGATCTGGAAAAACGGACAACGCATGATTGTTTAGGAGTTTTTCTTGTGACTTAGGACTTGGTTTGTGTTATAACACCAAACCATGTTGATATTTTTAAGAGGAAACAGACAAAAATGGGTTAATATTGTGTAGTATAACTTTGTTTACAATGTATATTTATATTTTTACAATACTTTCATTACGCCCACATACAAAGTTAGAGATCAAATATTAGATCAAAGTGCCGCCGGACATATTTCTGTTTACGGTTGTCTTTTCATAAAGGCATTATTCGTAAACATGTTCGAATTGCTGATAATAATAAAGGTAAACATAGAAAAGAGGTGTTGTCTACAAATATGTATGTAATAAAAGTTAAGTCAATTGCAAAGGAATTCCATGGAATCGAGCACAACAAGCGCATTCACTGTTTTCGTACACGATATGTAAAGTGTATAAAATAAACTTTAAAGTTTTCCATTTAAATTTAAAATGTCTTCTCAAATGTACATATCGATAATTCGCTGCAATAACAATACCACTCAAAAACGCATAAGTGGTATTCACACCAGTCTTGTATGTTTGTTAATGTTTTTTATTTTTGTAAAAACATTAACATTAAAATTTTCGAACTAACACAGTGCATATCTAATGGGGCCGGTGTGAATATCACAATAGAATAATATCGTAGTCGTTATTTGCGTGGATGAGCAAATTAAAAATTAAATTATAAAAAATAAATTGATTCTGAAAGTTCTGACAGAAAAATTTATATTTGACATGAACACATGTAAACTTGAACATCAAGCACACACACACACACACACAGTTTTCAGTTGTTCTAGTCTATTGACTCCAACCAAATACCCACCGCCCTGCCCTCCTTTAACTGTGAAATACAACTATGAAATGCTCATATATCAAATATGAAACATGAAGATTAACTTTGAGCTCAAATATATCTGCACTTGTGGGTAATAAATTAAAAAAAATTCTAAAAAAACACGAGCACACAAATAAAGTTTTGATGTTTGGGCGTTTTGAGCATTTTGCCACATTTAAAAATGCCAAAATGTGCGAACATTTCCAATCGCAGCCAGTGTTAAAAAAGAAAGCAAACAAATAAATAAATCCTAATAGATATGAGAATGTTTTGAAAAATTACTTGTTGATTTAGTAATTGGCACAACATGACGTCGAACAGAAAATGGAAATTGAAATGGTGATAGAAAATAAATGAGCAAATCGAAATTAAATGTAAAGTAACTTTAAATTGTTTGTACTAATTTCGTTTTACATGTTTAACTATAATTTATTTGAGAATGTTTTGTAAGCGAAAAAAAAATTATCAATTTGAATCAAAATTAAATAAAAAATTTATCAAATTTCATTAAAATTTTATTTCCAAATGATTGTAAGCAATTCCCTTAAAGCCATTATTTATTTGTGGCCGTTATTGCTTTTAATGTCAGTTTTGTTATTTTTGTATTTGCTGTTCTGTTTATATGCAAATTTCGCTAATAAACCAGCGCAATTGTTGTTCAATCTACCAGTTGCAAAACCGCCGTGATTGATTGGTTGGCTGAGTTTCTCCTTTCACTGAGCTGATAAATTGTCATCAGTGAATATTGATGCGCTTACCTTTCTGATATTAGTTTAAATGGGCTGTGCTCATACTACTTTCGATAATTTAAAAATAATATCCATAGGTGGGCATTGCTAACTAAGAAATAAACTTCGTTAAACTGAGAATCATCAAGCAAGAAGGTAAATTAATTTAATTTTATTGTTAACGAATTAGAAATTTAGCGAAAGTTAATGTAGAAGCTACGGAATTTAGAAACGAATGAATGGTTTATACCATTAAGTCCATTAAGTGCCCAGCTTTATACCATTAAGTCACATACAAAATACACATAAATAAATATAAGCCTGAAATTAAAAAAGTAAAGTCCAACAAACTTAAATAGAATCCCTCAATATTAGCATTGGAATTTTTATGACATTTGAAATGGTAAATTGTTTAACAAAGAGTAGAAAGAAATTGTCCAATCGATGAATTGGCTAAATTGAAAATGAAACCAACCATTTATTTTTGGAAGTACTTACGAGTAGCAAGTAAACATTTAAGTGCTCCATTTCGACGTACATTTAGTATTTTCGTGTCCCTCAAACAGTTTTCCCAAAGTGCACATTTCCAAATTTAGCTTTTCGCCATTTCGCGTCCAATTCGATAATTTCGACAGCAGCAAAATCGTCTCAATATTTCCGCAATTTCGGTTTTCCGGTAATTTTAAATTTTCAGCATACTGCACGCTCGTTTACAATTTTAATGGTTTTGGTATTCGTATTGGTATTCGCATTTCATAAATATCCCATTTCGAGTCATTAATTTCCTTTTTGGCATAAATAAAATGTTAAGTCTTTGACATACTTTTAGGTATTGAGAGTCTGGGTTTGTTGGAATTTTGTGAATAATTGAGTTTGTATGTGCCGCCTTGCGCTACCATTTGCCGCTTCGAGTAAATACAAAAAATAACTTTGACAGGTAATAAATTTGAAGAATTGCTCATGCGGCAAACGTTTTCATGTATCCACTCTTATATAAAGTTTTTTTATTGATAGTTTAATCTTTGTATTTCCTTGTATAAATACTTAATATTTCCAATCTCATATTATTTAGATATATGATACGAAACTTTCCCATTTAGGTAATTCGTTGAAATATTAAGCCAAATTAACTGTTACCAAATAAGCAAACCTTAATGGTTTTTTTTTATTTTTTCCACTCTCTGTCTGGCAGCTAAGTAATTTTATTGATTTTTATTAACTTATATGCTTGTTGCCATGGTGCCAAAAACCGGCATATGGCAAACTAAAGTTTGTCTATGTAAAGGGAAGAGCAGGTGGAAAACTTATGTAAGTGACAATCAATAGAAAAGGACAACAACATTTCATACATGATAGGTAGTAATATTGTTCAATAGAGCTTGTGCAATATTTATACCCGCATGTCCTACTGTGCGGTATATTAACTTTGACGCAAGGCCCACAAAGAGACGTAGCAGGTATGGAAAAGTATATATGTATATTCTTGAACAGCATCGAAAACTGAACCGATTAAGTCATGTCCATGTAATAAGGAGTAAGTTTCAGTCGGTCAAAGCCGACTAATATACCCTACACCTACTGGACCATATTGGAGCCGCCATCTTGAATTTTTAAATTTGATTTCAAATCAGCATCACCTCCTGAGTCGATTTAGCCATGTCCATCTGTCTGTCCCACTTTGGGTACATGTATTTCTCTTCAAAACTGAGATTAAGTTCGAGAATCAACCAAATTGGACACAAAGCTGGGCGGGGCTCCCATATAACGAAAGAAAGGTAATCATTTTCCAAGTCTTTTTTATTGTTGTATTCGATTAGAAACATTTAGAAATGGATTTCAACATGATACGAGCTTCGATTCAACCACGTGGGTAGCATAGCTTTAAATACCACTTGAAGCGCAGATTAAGCGCCTGTTACCTTTGTCCACAGAATAACAAATTTTTTTTAAAAATAAACTTGCCTGGCTATTGAATGATGAAGGATAATTTTAACTGTTAAACAATGAAGAATAATTCTGTGAAATAAAATCCTCTTTCGGTACATATTTATAATGTCATGTATATTAAATACACTCATAACTGCACATCGCATATGACATCGAAATACCGACAGCATGAAACCAAGTATTAATTTTCATTTTGTTGTCTTTTAAACTACCAAACCAATGTTTAATCACAGCTGGGACTTTAGCAATAATTTTATTCGATTTTAACAGTTAACCACGCCATTTGACTCATATCGTGATTGTGGTTTTACTATTCAACATTGCCACTGAAAAGTATTTAACAATAAACAAGAAGCGAAAAAAACGGGATTATTATATCCAGTTAAGCACAATTTTGCAATTTAATGAAAATGTTTACACGCTGCGCAGTTTCCGAAAGTAAATAATTTCACATTGAACAGCGGCGATCTCAGCAATGCATTTCGAAATGTTCGCTGAGGGATAAATACCTCATTATTAGTTTGATTAAAATGCCATTGTAATGGAAGTCAATTAATCTGAATGGACATTTTCGAAATCGAAATATAAATAAGCATTAAATTTGTCAAACTGAACCGAAAGCGCGCAAGTGTGAACACCGGATGCTGGTCGCAACAATGGCCGTAGGATACGTTTAACCCTTTTTCAATTAAAAACAACTTAAGCAACAAATATGCTATAAATCATGTGGATTTACTTATGAAATTTTTAATGTGAGCAAATTAATTGATTGAAAAGTTTATAAATTCGAAATGAATTTCTGTGGACCGAAAGTCCTTTTGTGGTGGGCAGCAGTTATTTAAAAAAAAATTGTATTTAAGCGATTTTTAACGCTGTGTGCACAGCACAGTAAACAAATAGTGAATATTTACTTATATACTTGCATGAAATTACTAAGTCAATCCGCCTTGGCTTTTTAGATAATATCCAATCCAATTAAAAATTATCCAATTCATATTAAGTTTGAAAAATACTAATGTTTAAGTAATGCATACAAAGGGGCGTGGCACCTCTCATACAACACAAAATATGTCTACAAGGTAATTTAGTAACTATTGAAATGAATTTGAATTGAATATTGAAAAATAAATACAAAATTTAGCACGAAGTTGCATTATAACTTTTCCAAGCTTTATGCCAAATATGAGCATAATTGGACAAGGGCGTGGCACCGCCCACACAACACGTAACTTAAATAACAGCTAATTAAGCAACTAATGGATATATTTTAGTGAAATTCCTATATATATTTATTTTAAAATTTTATATAACCCGTGCAACGCCGGGTATGTAACAGTGTAGGATAATAGTGATGGGCAAAAATGGAAATTGTTGCGACGAAAAATTTCCTTACCTTCAAACCTTTTTAGAAATTAGCTTGCTGTCTTTGCAATGGCTGGTGAAATGTTTAATTTTGTGAGATTTTTAAATTCAAATATTACTAGAGATTGAACTATCTTGGGCTATGCCGATGCAGAAATACCCCCACACAATTTGGCCCACTTGGAAGTACCTCATATATAAAATATTTTGATCTCAGGACGCTATTTTGTCCCATTTATAGGAGGATTTAGAACCTCTGAACTTGTCCAAAATCCGTTTCTAAAGTTTTTCAATCGAGTCCACCAAAAAAATGTTGGTCTCAAGACCCCATTTTGGCCCATTTATATGTGGTTTTGGAACCTCGGACTATGCCAAAAAAAATTGTTTCTAAACATTTCAAATACAAATATATAGGATCCCTTCTACCTTTTGTCCGAATGGGCTGATTATCGAACTGGATCTGAGATTGGAGGATAAAAACATGTATCCAAAGTTTCAAGACGATATCTCCAAAACTGCGACCGCTATCGTAATGACAAAAAGACAAACAGACAAAAAAAAAATTTTATTGAAATTTTTATTCTGAAATTGTATTTTTGAGAAAATGGAAATGGTCCGGAAAAAACGGAATGGAAGTGGAACAGTAACGATATTGACATGGACCGGTACAAATTGAAAATGGAACAAAATTCTAAAAAAGTACGGTAATGAAGTACGGTAATGCAGTGCAAATTGAAATTATTGGAAATTATTTACGTTTTCGGGAAGGAGGGCAAAGCACTGTTGATGTTTATAATCAATCAAATGCGGTGTGCCGCGCGCACTAGCTGTGATCCATATAAAAACCACAACAACAATATCAACAATGCTAAGAGGGATAACAATGACAGCGCGTGCTTGTTATTTCAACCTTACAGAAATACCATGCCATGCTATCGCCAACAGCGCCCACTCTCCTGCTGACAGCCCAAATTTCTGACGAGTGAAATGAAAAGCTTTCAGCAAATATATAAAATCGAAAATAATAATAAATCGTTGCGAAACCGCACATCCTTAATGGCATTCTCAGACGTGGAATATTTGAAATCCTGAGCAACGGACGGGGAGCAGGGGGTCTGCATTGTAAATCACGCCACTCAATGAACGAAAGAGTAATGTAAGCAAATTTAATTGAGTTTATTTTAATTAAATTCTGATAGATGATTGCGGCGCATCGCAAAAGAAAATGGCATTCTTAATGGTGTCTGCTTTTCAAATTTTGCACTTCATTAGACTTCAATTAAGCTCTGCGCTGAAAGCAAATAGGAAATAGAATTTTTGTTTTTTTGGCGGTGGTGGGGAATTTTACGATTTTTGTCTGTTCTAGTGGGTCTTCGTCGGGTGTAATTGTAATTGTTAATTCTTTTTTTGATTCAATGTAATAGTTGAAGGTCCACTGTAAAAAATGTTTCTATCTACTATATGCTTCCAAGTCTTTGACACGATATGCACCAAATTTTTTAAGAGAGGAGAGTAAATGTACTCTCCTCTCTGGCTGATTATCGAACTTGATCTCAGTATTGAAGAGAAAAACATATACTCAAAGTTTCAAGTCGATATCTCCAAAACTGGGACCGCGATACAAACGTTGTATCAAAGTGTACACCCTGCCACAGTCACGAAAATTTCGCGGGTCAAACAAGTATTCACAGATTTTTTTAATTTTTTTATACCTGCGGTGACAGGGTATATTAATTTTGACACGGATATAGACTTGAAATTGTGTTACACAAGTTTTTTCTCTAAAGTTGGAGAATCAGTTAAATCGGACCAAAACTAAGGGCAGTGCCGATATATATTTTTTTTAAATTTTGTTCTTGCCATTTGGCTCGGGGTAAAAAAAAAACGACTTTCCTACTGCCGCTCGATTTTTCGGTCCTCTGTGTGCGTGTTCGTACGTGTCTGTGTTAGTGTGGCAAAAAGTCCTATCGTAAAGTCTAGTACGAATATACTTAAATACATTCAAACAAGGTGGTGTTGATGAAGTCCCAGTGCTGGTGGCAGAACCGTGATGCGTTGCGGTGACGGTAAGGTAAAAAAAACGAAAAAACAAGAGGAAATGGTGAAAATTTTATAAAGTTTTTGCAATAAAAAAAATTCTGTTTGCTCAAGAGCTCAAAGCAATTTGCTGGAATATGTTCTGTTTTACGCGCTTCGAAGAATATTTACAAAAAAAAAAGTAAAATATAAACTACATATCTTTAATTTAATGTGCTTGTTGAAAGTTTACTGCATTATTGAATGTGCGATTGTTCACATTTCTTCCACATTTCTTGTCTGACAATTTATGGCATTTTTTGGAAATCGCAATTTGAATATTTGCCAACGCTGCTACAATTTTTTGGGCGTTTAATATTTAAACATTTAAACTTTTTACTTACTTTTTATTTACTTTTAAATGCAGTTCAAATATTTTCTTTTTAGACAAGCTCTAAATAAACAAGACGAGCTTTTCTAAAAAAAAAATATAAATACGCCCACAGCAAAACATTTGTCAGCTATTTAGAAATGCGATTTTGCATCACAGTTACCTCAACATGCTAAATTGTTGCTGGATAAAACGGGTGGTTAATATTGTATGCAACAGCATGTTGTTCACTTTGTCGTTGGATTTGGCTGTAGTTTTAGAGGGCAGTATCAAGTAAATGTTTATATTAAAAAAAATAACTGTTTGCGCTTTTCAACACTTTGAAGCGGTGCAGAAGGATGGGCGAAGTGAAGGATTAAGAAGAAACTATTTAGTTGTGCAAACTTCAACGCAAACAACCAAATTTCTTAAAAAATTTTGGAAAATTTGCACTTTAGGCTGCATAAGCTCCATCGACTAGCTGAAGAATTTCCATTATAATACCAGCATCCAGAACGCCTGCCTGCCATGTGGAGTTTCTGGCCGAGAATCGTACTCCTAGCGGCAGAGTGTCAAGAACTCCATAATTAATTGCTTCGTTTGTTTTTGCAACAACAAAATAAAATTGCTACTACTATTCACGTGGCACCTGCCTGCAAAAGTGAGAAATGCGTTGCCAAGTTTTGCCAGTGTCGTTTGGTTGCTATTATGTCGGAAAATGAATTTGCTGCTGCAATTTTGAACCTGGCTGTGTGACATTTTGTAAATGGAAAATTCCTTGTTGCACATTTGTCTTTTTTAAAAATTTTAAATTATATTTAATTTTTAGAGAAATTGTCAAGTGAAATATTTACACTAAAAATAACCCAAGCCAATGCTCTTAACTAAATTATCGTTTAACTAAATTTTTTTTTCACTTTACATTTTTTGGCCGCCATTTTGAAATGTACTCATTTTTTCAGTTTATTTACAGTTATCTCGTCCATGCACTGATTAAAAAGTGAGAAACCGTCAGACTTCCTGCCACAACTGCAACTACAACGTATTTGCAACAGCAGCAACAACACAAAATAAACCCATACCGAAGGGAACAGCAAGAACAATCATCATCGCAAAATTATAGCAACAAATAGCACAGACAACAATAAAAGCTAAAAATGTTTCTGGCAATAAATCAAAATGGGCTCAGTTCCAAAAAACGTAAAAAGCTAAAGGAAAGAGCAGCAGTAAGTAACATAATAACGTCGACAGGCGTAACGGAAGCGGAAGCCGAAGCCGAAGAGATGGCAGAGCCGCCAACAACAACCGAAACAGTTGCAGCGAGTTCCACAACGAATCTCGTAGATAAAATGCTGCTGGAATTTACAAATGGAACGAAAAAAACAAACGAAAAGGAAACAACATCAACGGCAAAATGTAAAAATTGCCAACATGTTCTACAAAATGACCACCGGAAGCCTCCGTTGCAACGACACGTGCAGCAGCTTCGCAGTGCTAGTGATGGCCGGGTGCCCTGTCCGTGTGATTGCGAGTGTGTAAACAAACTGTTGGCCAATTTCGAATGCGCCCATCCGCCACTATCGCCCCCCGTTTCCCTCTGCACGGTATACTTGTGCCTTGGCACGCTGACGCTCGCATTGGCCACCCTCTCGGTGTTGTTCTACTCTCATGTCAATTCCGTGGCGTTGTCGTCTCAGACGTTGCCGGATAGAAGCTTCGCGTTTCGGGAACAATTTCGTCGTGAATTGGTCGCCTCGGATCATGTGTTGCGCTCTATAGTGGCGCAAATACAGCAGGAGCAACAACAACACCAGCAGGACAATAATCCGCGTGTGCTTGGCAATGCTGAACAGTATATTGGTAGTGGATCTACTGGGAATTACCGTTACCAAAGGTAAGTAAAAAAACACATATCCAAACATCAGACCTCATGTCCTCATACGAGTTTACCCACAAAACACATACACACACACAAACACACACACACACACACACAAAATCCCCTAAAGTCTGCCTGCAGCGATTAATTGTATTTGAAAAATGGCCGCGCTGCACTCTGCGCTGTCGAAATTCGATCCGCGTTCTATATGTTCGAGGCAATTTGATTTGTTGGTATTTGATGAAAATCCCCTTAGACTCTATGGAGGATGGTCGTTGTTTGGCATTTGTGTATGTGATTTTTTAGTGAAAAAAAATTGGCTGCAAATCCATGAAATACATTCTACATTCTGATGACATTTAAGCTGGTGGAAGCTTGTGGAATCTTCAAATAACAAATGAACCAACATTTCTGTAATCAAATTTAAATTGAAACACACTACCTGCTTTCAATATGAAAATATGTATTCGAAAATTCTTGCTTGTTTTCGGTATGCAGACTTCGGTATTGATTGCTGTTCTTGGAAGCTGTTTCGGGTGTTGTGTATGAATTTTGTGGAATATGTGATGAAAATATGAAAGTGGTATGCCCCAGCTGTTGGTACTACATATATACAAATTGGAAACGATGGATAGCATAAATATCACATTTCATGAATAGCATGAAAGTTTAGTGATCCAGGTGAGTTTTTGGTAATTTTGTATGGAATTAAAAAAATTTTGTCATTTTTAGCCAGAAGTTTCACTTTTAAAAAAATTCTCAAAATTCAGAGTAATTTTCGATTAGAAAACTTTCTTCAGCAAAGTTGCTTCTTTTTGAATAGCGCAACTTTTTGTATCTTAAAAAAATATGTATAGCCCCCAGGAAAAAAGTTCGAAAAGTACTGGGATTTTCTCGGAGTGTACTTAACGGATTAAGGTGTCAAAGGTGCTCGAAAGGTATTGAATATACCTTTCCATTGATATCAATATCGACAATAAAAAATGTGTCAGAGAGCCACCATACATAAAGAAAGGTGTGTACGTAAACTTTTTTAACCCAGTGTACATATATTCACAGTCACAAGGCAAAATTGAGTTTCAATTAACCTCAAAACTGGAGATCATATTGCAGCCAATGTTCCTCGGTCGTCAGTCATTTTGTTTGTATGTTTCTAACGCACGCAAACAACCCATTTTCGCTATCATTGTTGGGTGGTATTTTGCTATTGAATGTCATTGTGAATGTATGTATGTGGTGCGAGGCGAAAGTAAATTAACCTTGAACTTGCTGAACACAAACTCTGACAGCAGTACAATTCGAGGACAAACATGCCAATAAGCGGCCCATGCTCTTTCCTCCTCTTTCTTTCTGCCATTCTCCCATTCTCCCGGCGGGTTGGAACAACTGTAGGCCCACATGATTTATGAACCACTTTTCAGTAGAAAAAGTCAACCCAACAACACTAACAAACTAGTAATAGTAAGACCTTCGGTCTGACCGAAGCTAAGATGCCCTGCACATGTGAGTACGCTACGTTCTTCCCACATTATTCGGTATTATTACGATAATGTTATGATAATTTTTTCGATATTTAATCGATAATTTTTAAACAATTTCCATTTCCACTCAAAATTGTTATAGTTCCATTTCCGTTCCCATTTCGTTTCTGATTTAATTTCCAACCTCAATAAAAAAAACGACATCTAAATCAAGATAATTGAAAACTAATAAATTTGGGTGTGCAGTTATCGTGCGAAATGACTGACAGACAGACATCTACTTTTCTATAGCTACCATGCCTACTTTTGGGCCTTCCAAACGTGAGTGTAGGGTCAAAACTCAACTTATACAACTCAACTCAAATTCAGCGGTTTTTGGTTGGTGCGGTGCTATATGAAAAATGCACAGTGCTGCCAAAAATGCACTTTGAAATACTTACATATAAAAATGTAAGTATTTTCATTCAATTTTGAAATGAAGTTTTCAAGTTCAAAGTAAGGTGGTTCGTACGCGTTTCTAAAATTTCCAACTATACCAGACTTTCAGGAACGTTGCCACTTGACTTGATGTGGTTATATTTGATATGAGGTTGTGATTTTTTTCTGAGTGTTGGAGAATCGAAATGCAATTGTATGCGATCAATAAAAATGGTAGTCGAATAGCTTAAGAATTTTGATAACGAAGTTTTTAAAGCATCTTTAAATTCGATATAGGAAAATATAGGCCTGCGTGGGCATAATAATCCATGATCCGATTTACCACACAAAGAAGACTTAGTTCAATTTACTGGCAAAAAACTTTTTGCACATTCCATTATTTCCTTTTTTTTTTTTGTTGCGATTTTCAAACATAATAAGCAACTTTTCCCGCAGCTGATTCATAAAATAGCAGCACAGTTCTATAGACGAAGGAAGAATGGTTCGTTAAGTCAACAAAGGAACGAGGGAATTAGGGAAATTACAGGGCATAATTGATGAGATTCCTGAGTGGAAGAATGGGTTAACATAGTTGGTAACACTATACGACACAAATACTTATTTAAGCACACAAACAAATACCATATGGAGGTCAAATCAATTTATCAACAATTGAATTTTGCTGTGTGGTAAATTAAGTTTCTGTGGATGTACTTCATTCCTCTTGAATAAATTCTTATATTTACATAAAGGCTTCGATTCTGGTAATTTTCAAATATGCGAAATTGTTTGAGTTTGAGAGTAAAGCCTCCGTCCGCAAACGTGAATGGGAAATCATGATCTATTTTTATTTCGTTCCTCTCAATTTCCACCGCGTTCCTGTTTCTGTCTCACTTCCACTTCATTCCCTATCCATTTAAAAATGTTGTTCCAATTCTATTTTGTTCCGGTTATTTTCCATTTCGTTCTATTCTATTCCCATTTCATTCCAGGCATAATTTCAAACCAAATACAAAAAACCGGGTCCAAATCGGTTCAGTATTGCTCAAGATACTGTGCATTCTGAGGAATTGAATAGCATTTAAGCTCATTGGTCGAATTGTAAACAAATGAGATGTGTGAAATGTTGCATAATAGTACAAATGACCACATAGATTCCATTTTTGCAACAAAAATAAAGCTTAGCTTTTTTCGAGCTGTGCTTAGTTCTAAAGCATCGTGTAATTAATAGTGTATAACTATAATAATCAAAGTCTTCCGTATCCATTCCATCCAACCTTTTTCGGATTATGTACTTCCTTCGCACTACTCACACCACTCCTCAAACTTTTACTAAGTTCTTTTCGTTGAGTGCAAATCGAAATTGTGTAATTGGGTCAGGTTCAATTTAATATTATCCAGAAAATGTAAGTACAAAAACCGAATAAGTTTTTGTCCCTGGAAAGTTGTGCGAACGAAAACAGCTGCTGGCATTCAATTTCGAGTTTTCTGCGCCGTTGGCAATAATTGATTGAAAAAACAAGAAAAATCTTTTATGTTTTTTGTATGTCACACAGAAAAAAAAGAACTCGAAAATTCCGTTAAAAATTTGCAACTTTTGCCTAATCTATTGACGTTGCTGCTGCCGCCGCTGTTACAGTTGTTAGTAGGCATTCGGTAGTCACACGCAGGCACACTCACAGGAATAAAAAAAAGTTTCAACAATTCACGGAAATGAAAAGTTTAGCGTCGTTGCGCCATTGAGGTTGCATGCCTCGGTGAGTGAGTGAGTGTAAAAATACATAGTGGTACATATTTTAAGTTACTTGAATATTTAGTGGTGAACTTTGGGTTTTTTGCTTTTGGCATGAACCATTTTATGGTAGAAGGTAATAGATTTGATTTTTTTTTTTGGGAGAAACTGAGAAATTTACAAATATTTTTGGGAAATCAAAAAGTTTTTCAAAGTACTTATGAAACCATAATGTGGCATATTTTTGAGCAATCAAGAAGTTTTCTAACTTTTCAACAAAGAAGCAGAGGAGATTTGTTTTGCTTGTGGTAAATACAATTTTGTTCAATTTCTGCAAAATTATTTCGAAGGAAAAGAAAACACATTGCGCCTTTGAAAACCCACTCCTTTTCTTTGGGGACTCCGTTGTCGTTAGAAGTTATTTAAAACAAATTCAATTTGATTCATTAGCCAAAAATATAACATTTATAATGTCACACAAAAATGACCGGAGTGAAGCTCTTGAAATAGATAATAGGAATGCCAATTTCTTTGACCTTTTCTAAATTAACGACACTTACCATATGATTAAGACGTCAATAATAATATTAGCGTTGCCTTTTAGAATGGATTCCACATGGTCTCAGATTGTATCGTACTCGCATGTACAGGGTATTTCAGCTTCGGTCAAACCGAAGATAATTCTCTTACTAGTTTTTTCTTCTTATCTGGTTCTTTCCGTAAAAACACTGTTCAACAGACAAAAAATCGCGAAAATAGAAATAATGACGAATAATGAAGAAAAACTGAGGATGCCATTGTGTTCAGCGTGGCTTAATCATCGAAGATGAACTATCAAATCTCTTGAGGTTTTTTAATGGTAAATTTTGTTGAACTGTGTAGTTAAAGATTCTAACCAAGACAAAGCATTAGTAAAACTTTAACAGAACATAGATTGTAGGTAGTAGCTTCCATTAACAAAACATCAAGTGGCTTAAGTGCGCTTGCTTGCTCTGCTAACGCATTTGGCACGTGTCTTCGGCCACTGTAGAACCCAAGTCTGCCTACAACAACGGGCCAAAAAGTTTTTCAGTTGCAACTTTAAGAAGCAGAAAATTTCGGTACGTTTTATTATTTTTGCTTTTTTGTCGTTGTTTTGGCCATCATGGTCTGGCCTTAAAATTGCTGCTCACATAAACATTCTCTCGGTTGGCCATCTACTGTGCTTTTGTGCTACCAGAATGCATGTGGCAAATATATGTGAGTGTGTGTGTGCCATGATGGCAGGCCGTTTCAGTGTTGCCACGCTGTTGCTACAAATTGGTATGTGACAAAGTATTCTTTTGTCTGCCAATGTGCGTGTGTGTGCTGCATGTTTGTGTGCGAAATTCCGCCTTTTGTTGTTACTGCCGCTCTCGGCACACACACACACACACAGTATTTGAACAATGTTGTCTGATGTTGCAGCCTTTATGCTTTGTGTGCTCTTCTGGTTTCCGAGGAATTTCACCAACTTAAATAAATCAAAATTTTCGGGCATTCAAATTTGGTTTTCATTTAAAATTTTCGGCCATTTTTGTGAGACAATGAGGCCGTTACATACACGAAATCTTTCAGTTTGAAATCTTAATTCAACAATGAAAACTTTTAATTCCATGTTGTGCCGCAATCAGGGCCATTTTCTATAATTTGTCTGTTATTTGTTAGCCGTAGTATGCGACACTTTGCATTTGCCACATTTCTCAACGCTCGACCCAGAGGAGCTGAAATAATTAATTGGCCTGGCAGGAACTATAACTTATTGTGTGCATTTAACTGCAGATGATCAGCGGGAGTGAGAGTATTAGAGTGTGTGTGTGTGTAGTTTCCGTTGAGTGCCTGCTGGTGGCGCTTTTGTCGCTCTTCCGGGAAAATACTTATATGTGCGGCAGAAGTTGCAAAATTTCTTCTAGTGTTGCCAGGCATGTTGCCACAACCTATTTAAGCTTTTGCCTAATAACTTATACTTTTCGTAGTTTCCAAATTATGTACTTCAAATGGATGATTCCATCAGGCGGGGTGATGTACGGGACCCCCGAAATGATTGACATTAAAAAAAATACATGTGGAAAAATGGCAAATATAATTTCATATATCTTCCCAGCGGTTCAAATTCCATGCACTGCGATGCAAACCAAAAAAATCTAATAAAATTGTTTGTTTTTGAAATATGAATGGCAACTCTAAACTCTCACCCACCCATAAGCGACATGGTCACACTTCCTTTCTTTATGACTAATGATCTTTAATGGCTACCTGCTGCCGAATGTCGATGTTTCGGTTACAAGTAATAAATTTTAAAGGCTGAACGGGAAGTTGAAGGTCAAAATGAGACCACAAACTGTAAACAAAAGCAAGCGCATAAAAAAATATTTATAAAATAAAAATATTATAACAAAAGCATAACAAAGTGAGAATGAGTGCGAGTAGTTTGCACAAATTGTGTGATGCGCAAACAATTAAATGCCAAATGCCTTTGTTAATTTTTTGTTACTTTCTGCTCTCTTTCATTTAAGAAAACGGCACTAAATCTTTTTTTTATGTTATTTGCCTTTGAATAGTTTTTTTTTCGTTAATGAGCATAATTTTTTGACGTTTGAAGCAATCAGAAGACATGAAATTTGAGTCATGGCCGATTTGGCATGGAACGCCATTATAAAAACATTTTAAATAAAAATGGTGTAAGCATTTCGTATACATATTTTCGCAGCACCTCCATTGTGGTATTAAGTCAATGGAAGTTGGGAATTTGTGTGCTTTGTGTACTACTGTGCAATAATGCTTTTTGCGTGAAAATGCTCTTCGAAAATGAATTTTCTTATTTTTTTAAGCTGCACATTTGTTATTTTTAACATTCCATTTGAATTTCCAACTAAAACTTGTTTCCATTCTTTATATACAATTGCAGCAGAGCCACACAAACTGCAGAAACGACAACAACAGGAACAACAGACCAAAATGATAATAGTGAACTTATGAAAAATGAAAGAAAATACACTGGCAACACGGGCAGTACTCGCACTACATCGAAACGAATACGGCGGGATATTTCGTCGTCGCCCTCCTCGATGCATGGTAAGGGAAGAGCAATGAAAAGGCGAAAGGGGGTTAAAGAAAAGTGCCAACAATAAGCATGAAAAATAAGAAAAATGTTTATTTGCAACGAGGAACTTTTTCGCTTTTTGTTATTTTCTTTTCTTCTTATTGTGTGTTTATAAATGATAATGTGCTTGCCGCGTTGGTGGAGAATGGAACAAGTAAAGTTGCAACTGGCCGCACCCGTCCGCCTTTCCTTTGTAGTTCTACTAAACCATGGCAGCAGTGCAATGTTCCCTCATTTCTTTATTGTGCTTCGTGCTCTTGTTTTGCGTTGCACTTTAGGTTTGGCATATTGAAGCATATCCCACCCACTCAAACCACTCCTATCCGCAATGCGAAGTGTCGGTTGTACAACTTCTATGCATTTGCATTCACTCTGGCGGTCTGTGTGCTGTTGGGTGGTGTAAGTTTTGCTTATTTTGACGCTGAACGAGCGGCAAATCAGTATAAAAATGACAATAATCTGTTCGGGAAAAGTGGACAATTTTACATTTCTATTCAAGTTCTGAGGAAATTTTCCAATTTCGGTGGGTAGAAAAATGGAGATGGTTTTTTATCTGAGTACATTTACGAAAGTATATTTAAAGCAATTTGTTGGAATTCTAATAAACTGGCTTTTGCTTAGAGGATGGCCACGATGATAATGGAGGGTTTATATGTCCTATAAGGAGACTTGCGATTATACTTTTGTGCATACGATCTTATTGATGTAACAATAATAGTCCAATAGCTTAGTTTAGAACCAGTAACTATATATCGATGGTCATACGTTGACACCTCGTAACTGACAATTTTTCTTTTAGTTATCTACGTCAAAAAGTGTTAGCAGTTTTCTGATTTTTATAGGTTGTTCAGCTTCCTTCGTTCACGATCGTAAAATGAGACTAAAGCAACCAACTGTCACTTTCTGCTTTGTATTTAGCCACTCAACTCACAGTTTGGCTTAAATTTTTCTATTTACGTTTGATTCGGTCCTTATTCATTTCGTTCGTGACTTCTAATATTCAACCAAATAAAAGAAGACGAAGTCAAAATCCATTCACTTTTCGCAATAAAAACGTGGGTGTTGCCACACCATCATGCATCAAGCTTCACAAAACATATTTCACTGTGCCATTGCCCTTGGACTCAAATGCACAAACTGCGTTGGGATACTAGTGCGTCATTCCAAAATGCAACGTTCAGACAAACGATCAACGTATTGATTAGCTGACGATAAGTGCATTGGAAATACAGGGAAATACATTATATACTCAGCACATCTCCTTATTGACGTATGAAAGGGTGTTTCACCGATTAAGTTCATAAAAGAATTGTGATATCATACAAAAAATATATTTCAATGGTTAGGAAATATACTATTTCGAACTGCCACCCCCCTTTTAGAACATGCTCTAAGGGTATTCTTACCCTTTAGCTTTAACAAAAGCTTATCGCCTCCAGCAATCAATATTTCATCTGAAAATTAAAATTTTCTTTAAACTTTACCAATTTTCGTACTAAACAACAGAAAGGTCTACATGTTAGAGGCATTCTTGCCTTCTACTCAACTAAAACCACACGTACTCAATTTCAAAACAAAACCGCCAACAATACTGCCGAGCAGCCTTATTTGCATAAAGCAAAATGCCTTCAAGCCTAAATATAAAATAAAAATACCCTACGCGAGACTTACTTGGCTGGTTGTAAATTACGTATACGCCCCCGTATGTTAGGGGGAAAATTTGTAGCGCAACCGAAAATCAAAACAATTGCCTACAATCGCACGGGCAAGGTTGCCAGTTGAATGCCAAAGGTGGCAGAGGTGGCGCCGGTGGTTGGCGAAGGATGAGTGTGTTGTGATGATGTTGTAGCGGAACACTTTCCTCCCATGTAAATCGAATGGAAATGTTAATGGAATTGCAAATGCTTGCGGCGTGAACATTGTTGTATATTTTGTATTTGACTTGGCGCACAAATGTACAATACGATGGCAATACGCGCAATGCACAGCGGCTTCTGCGGGTGAAATTAGAATCCAATTAAATTTTGCACGCAACGCATTATATTTTCTGCCCGATGAATTGATATCAGATTAGCGATTTGCAGTGGTGGCAGTAGCAAAATCACTGGAAATTGATTTGGAGAATGTTTGAAGCTTAAACACTTTTTGTACAGAACATAGAAATACTTTGGGCCACATTCGACCATCCTCAAAAAACACTTCTCCCAAGTTGAGCTTACGATGCGTTGGCATATTGGCCAATTGGAGTTGGGATTGACGTGGTTCGGGTCCATTAAACAATTCTTAAATATGGCAACTCAATTAGTCGAAAATAGCTAGTAATAAATAATTCCAAAGGGATTTTCAGCCAAACATTTTCGATAATGCTTCCTGGAAATACATTTCAGTAAATGTTTTGTCCTTAAGACCACTGGTGTGACACGATTTCGTGCTTACAATGCCGGCTTTTGGTTCCTTTGTTGCAACTTCTCCCCACGGAACGGGCTTCGATAAACATTTCAATAGCTGGTACGAAAATCTCCTTGCATAGTGGCAACACACAATCAGAAAAATTCCAGAAAACCCACACAACACCACATACATTTGCATGAAACCTTTTATTATGCGAGCAAATGGTTATACCATTTCAATGGTATAACCAAACCATGAAATGTAAACATAACTTTTCTACTCCTTTTGAAATTTGAGCACTCTGGAAAAATTTCAATTCAGAAGGAGCACAACCAACTCTCGGCAGGGGAGCAATGCGACTGAAGAGCATGGCAACGACTTCCATCGACAAGCAACCAGAGCTGAAAGGCGCCATCAAAAATAATAAAACCCTACCAGATGGGACATATGTCCGCTGAAATTCGAAACGGCTGTAGAATGCAGAATGAGGAGAGTTAATGAATGGTGGAGTAAATAGAACGAGTAGAACTAACTAACCAATCCTTCATTCTTCATGGCTTCAACTGAATCATGGATGATGGAAAAATCAGACCATCCCGTTAGTACAAAGCCGTATCATATTTTCGCTTTGAAATGCTAATAGTCTGCTTTAAATATACCAAAGAGAAACAACGGACAAGTGAACTGCCAATTCAATTCAAACGACCACTCACTGCCCAACCCAGGCTTACCAGCTCTTTGTGGTAAGTTAGTTGTGAAAGTCGGGAACGATTCCTTCGTGCCAAATGTGAACATTTTTCGTTCATTGAATTTCAAATTCATGGGAATCGCAACACAACATGGCACCCATTGAAACTATTCAAGTACTGAAAAAGGAGAGTGCCGAATTCGGTTTACTGAATTCTAAAGCTCAGGTCCTACTAAATCAATGCCAATCATTTTAACTCAGTTGATAAAATTCTGTTCGTTGTTGGTCATCATATCCAGTTTATTTATTCAGTATTACTTGCATTAGCCTTATAAGTCGGCTGTGATCCACTGAAATATACGCACTTTTTTTGTTGTACTTAATTTTACAATAGAATTTAGATTTATTTTCCTTGTCTGCGCCATTGTATTTTGTTCGTGAATCATTTCATTTTCGTTTCATCTCCAGCTGATCCCTTCATTGAGTTCTTCAATCCCAATCATCGGAAAGTACTGGAGGAACAAGATGTTGAGATACGCAAGCGAACGGGCATGAAGGGTGCGGCTCCGGGTGGTGACGAATGGATCTACTTGAATACCTATTGCAGAGTGCCGGTAAGTGTGAACAATGATTTATGACTGAAATTGGGAGGGACTAAGTTGGTTTTATGTATTTTAGGAAAAAATCATTACTGGATTCTGTAAAGGCACTCAGGAATACTGTCCGCCCAGTCCGAGTGGTCCAATAGGTCCCGTTGGACCGAAGGGTACTACCGGGCCTCCCGGTCTGCCTGGAATTCCTGGTCCTAAGGGCAACCGTGGTGATGTTGGCTTGCCTGGCCCGCCCGGCGTGGACGGTGTTCAAGGTCCTCTGGGTGCACGTGGTCCAAAAGGTGATATTGGTATACCGGGTCGTGCGGGCTTGGATGGGCGTGATGGTGTGCCTGGAGAGCCCGGTCTGGATGGTGTGGCCGGTCGTGCCGGCGCCGATGGTATAAATGGTAAAGATGGAATGCCCGGACGCGATGGCCGCGACGGTCTTAATGGCAAAGACGGCAAGGATGGTATGTCGGGACCGAAGGGCGCTCAAGGACCACCAGGCGAGAGAGGCTTAAAAGGTAAGTAGAATTGGACATAAAAACTTCGGGTCACCCTAATGAAAATAACACGATTGTGCTAAAGAATAATCATAAAACTTCTTACCTACCAATGAACCAGATTCACAGTCCTTGCGTGCTAGTGCTCTCACCCAAAGACCACCCAGTTCACCATAAAAACAAGCCACTTTCCAACCTTTTGAAAATCTAACCAACTTTGACAGCAATAAAACAAACTCCAAATTGCTTTTCGCCTTTAACCCAGATTTCTTACAACGTTTTTCTGCTTTTCTGCCTTTTACGCCTTTTCTGCTTTTTACGCCCCCTTGCCAACATCACAGAAATCTCACAACGACGTCGACCACTACTGCCCCTTCGTTGTTTCGTTGTTGTGTTTGTTCTTACCAAGAAGGTTTGTGTTTTTTTTCTATTTTTACAATAAGAGAAACTTTAATACTTCGAGGGAAATGCAAAATCGCAACATTTTTGTTGCCTCACAAGAAGTTCCTTGTGTTTTGTGCTACTTTGTTTCACTTTGAAGCCATTCTCATTTTGAATTTTCATTTGCATTTACGATTTCATTTACATTTCATGCTGCTACTGCTGCTCCAGTATCCAATGAACCAAGTAGAGGCCAACATAATTCGACGCCCCTATTTTCTGGCCTCACCCAACGAACATTATCCTTACCAATGCTGTGCGCACCAATTGCAATTGAAAATTACTTTTCAATTGTTTGGCTTGATTTATTGTGAATCATTGCATAGTTCTAGGCGGCTGCTTTGAGGTGATTTCTGCTAAATGGTAGTAGCTACTTCAATCTGAATTTTCCGGATATCTTTTATTTTACTTTTAAACTTTATCCAGTATTTTTCGGTGCTATTTTTGTGGCTTCACCGCAAAAGTTTTCATTTATTATTACATTTTTGTAGCTGGTTGGTTGGAATCAAGCTATTTGTTGGCTCAACACTTTAATTTATGCAACGGTTTTTGTGTAAGTTACACAGTCGAGGGAAAAACTATGTGAAACTTTAGTTGAAAAAGAAAATGAAAATCTGATTTGAATTGAATTGGGTTGGGAGTGTAATTCACCGTTCCTCGTATTCTCTGCTGGGAATAGAGGAACGTTGCTTAACTGGGTAATGTGCGGAGATTCGTTTGTATCTGCTATGGGCTATTTTGAGTAAAGCTTCGCCTGTTACAAGGTACAACACGTGGGTTTTTCATTACAGGTTGTGCAATAAAGTTCCCAAGAATTGTACTTTTAATTGCCCCTTTTCATACGCAATCATAACTCAATTGAAACCACATACAAAGTATAAAATACCGCATCAATACATTGTGTTACATTTGATTGATTTATGTACAAATATATAATTTTTACAGGCATTGCTGGTCCGCGCGGACGTCCAGGCAAGGGAGGCACCAATGGCACACCCGGCATACCGGGCATAAATGCATGGAAAGTGCAATTGGTGAATGGCAGTTTCTCCAATGACCTGCTGATACCGCCGTCTATAGCTGGTAAGTGGAATGGAATGGTTTGAAGAGCCGTTGAGGTTGAGTAGTCCAATGTGCAGTGGCCTGCACGTGCTACTATGAAGTTGGTTGCAATTAATGGATTTTTTTGTAGTACACTGGAATTCTAGACTTTGTTGAAACAGAATCAAATTAATTAGTGAATTTTGTTTATTTTTTGTTTAGTTCTTAACACATATTCCAATTACAAATTACAAGGAATTGAGTGGAGCATTTATTTAATAAACCGAAGTGCGTTTGGCCAATTAGCTTTAAATATTTGGAAGTGGTTACTAGTTGATTACGCTTGAAAGTCATTGAAAACATTATATGTTCTTTTTGCACAAAATTTATTTTATTACAAACACAGGCCTGCAATGATTCGCCCTCTTGGAAATGTGTTACAAAGACACAAATATTGATACGATTGCTGCACAAATACCAATATTAGAGATGTAAAAATTAATAATAATTAGGGCGTAGGGGATCCCCCTACAGATCACAGAGAACATTTCGTTTCTGTAATTCAAAGACACGAAATCTTTCTATGTGTGGCAGGGGCCGCCAATGGTGTATCTTCACGGCAAATTATACTCTCGTAAGTTTGCCATTGGTTGACTTTTTTATTCTCGCCCCAACTCCATGT
Organism: Heteromyza rotundicornis; assembly: GCA_951394025.1. NCBI lineage: Eukaryota > Metazoa > Arthropoda > Insecta > Diptera > Heleomyzidae > Heteromyza > Heteromyza rotundicornis. The sequence continues at coordinate 3,919,909 of OX596011.1, forward strand.
GGAACTCAATATCTCCTGGTTGTAAGGCAGCTGTGTAAAAGCGGAAGCCTGTGTACCGGCACCAACAGCGCGAATCAGAGTTTGTAGGGGGAATGATTACATTCAAATTCCTGGTTAGAAAACACACCAATACGTCCTAGCATTCCCCACACATACCCAAACAGACGACGCACCGCAAATGTGCAATGTTGCCAATTTCGAGTTGCGCCGTATTTCATTACCGAATTCCAATGGCTTTTTCCGCCTCTTCATTTGCCATTTTATCACCTACATACATTTTTCTTTTCGCAGACATCAATGCGCCGCACATACAACGCACCGTTATTGTGGAGGAGGGCAAAACATTGAATTTGAGCTGTGCCGCCACTGGCAACCCTTTGCCGCACGTGGAATGGCGACGCGACGACGGCCGTACAATTAACATCCTCGGCGTTGAAAGTGAGTACAGAAGCGCATTTTGAATGGGAAAGAATATATAAAAATATATATATGAAAAAATTTAATTCTACGGAATTATATTTGGTCATGGTGACTAGGTGGAGTGGGCTATGTCATTTGTGAACGCTGATCAGTTTTAGGTAAATCAAAATATTTGGTTTGTCAACCGACCAATCTACGATATAATTCGAGAGAATGTTGGAAGAGCCCAGAGGCCTTATACTTTAAATCCTCCCAGCTTATCTAATAATTATAATTGGTTCTTAGGTAATTGTACGTATTTGAATAGAATTTCTACGCTTACCGCAAAATTGCTCACAACTTCACCTAGTCCACATGACCAACTATAGCCACTCATTCGTTTCTCTGTGTGTTTTAATAATTTTCTACATTGTATTAACAAAAGCAATATTAATTTTATTATCTTCCTCCTGCGGTCATACAGTGTCATCGGTAAGCGGACCATACTTGAAATTCAGCAACATTACACGGAATCAAATGACCGCGTACACTTGCTTCGCCGATAATGGAATTGCGCCGGTGGCGAATGCAACATACTTGGTGGAAGTACATTGTAAGTAACAGTGCCAAGCACAAATAAACATCAACACACACACAAATACCCACAACCACTCCGTTCACCAATTCGCACAGGCTTTGTTTCTTCTTTTTTTCCGACACTTAATTGAAAATACTTTTTTTTCCTTTTTCCCTATCCTTTTTCCATTTCGTTGGGGGAATTGTTTTTCTTCTTTTTTTCATTTATCATTTCAAAAGTCAGCGAGTCCACGTTTTTTCCTGTAGTAATAATTTTAAAAGAAAGGAGAACACCAAAATATTTCCCCGAACGGTTCCACATTCTTTTAAGTGTGGTTTTGACGGATTTTTAATTGACATGCTCAGAGGAAAAGAGCGATGAAATTTACTGACATTCCATACATTTCATTCTGAGTGTGTCAATTGAAGTTTAGAGTCCAACTGTGCGCGCTTTTAGTTATTTCGGATCAGTTGAAAATATACATAAACTCAGTCGAACAGGAAGGTTTAAAAGTATATTATAATTTTGGAGCTTTAAACTATTTTGTTGCCTCAAATTTTATGTTTCGTTACAATGGTTCATCAATTTTGGATTTTGCTAATTTTTTTGGCAAAGAATTTAATTCCTCCAGCCAAATGTTGGAATGAATGCATTTTGTACAATTCCAGCATCAAGAGAACCTATTGTTGAACCTTAATGCCTGGTCATACCATACAAAACCACAAACAAATAAAAATGGAATTCAGATAGCCCACAAAAGGAATCGCTGATAATCAAATGCTCAGAAAATTGCATGCCAGCAGGCACATCAATTTTGTTTTAGAATACATGTCATATGTTTGAAGCTTTATATGTAGGGTGTCGAGTAGAGTAGTCGAATACTGCCGTGCCAAGCATAAAATACTCATTTTCTAATATTAAAATGGATTTTTTGGCTGTAAATCCATTTAAAGTGATGATGTGTTAATAAGAAAATTGTGAACTATTTATTAAAGTAACATTCAACCAAAAATATACAAATATTAAAATGAATTAAATGTCAAAAATGAATTGACCAGCAAATGCATTTATTTTGTTTTTATTTTGTTATTTTTGTTGGTAAATGTGCCACCCTGTTTACAACAATTGCATTCAATTTTTATTTCTTCTGCCCATACACATTTACAGTTTCGCCTATGATTGTGGTATACAGGCAAATGATTTATGCCGAATATGGACACAGTGCAACGCTGGAATGTTTGGTAAGTTTCCAAAAAACAAAAACAATTTATTAAAAAAAATAAATCAAACAAATAATGGCATGAAAAATAAATGTTGAAATTTGTGTGTTAAGCAACCATTTTTTTCCGAAAAGAAATACGCTTTTAATTTTCATATTTTTTGTGGAATTTTTTTCAATGTCCCCTTGTATAATAAATCTGTATTCCACTAAAAGCCAACCTTAAAACGATTTCAAAAATTAAGAATCGAATGATTTTTTTTATAATGTTTTTTTTTAAAGTTTTTGCAAAAAAAATGGACGCCGCCATAAAAAAAGCAACAATCCAAAATGTTCATAAATAGTTGATTGTACATTTGTACGCCATTCACCTAAATTGTGTGTCAGATAAAGTGAAAACGTGCATTAAACTATCTGCGTATCGGAAGCGAAATTTTAACAGTGTGTGTGTGTTGCTAAGGACGCATATGTGGTATATGTGAAGCTTACAGCCTCCACCCAAACCTACCGTGTGTGTGAGGGTGCATTTGAAGTTGGGATTCTCCTGCATTTTGTGCTTACCACCTGTCACTTCCCTTGGCAATAATAAAACACAAATTAATTCCAACATCATTTCGCACCAACTATTTGGATATAATTTCTGTTTATTTTGGTTGTAATATTTGTTATTCTTGCTTGTTGTCGTTGCTGTTATTGCTGTTGTGCTGCTCGTATGGGTGATCTCCTGCTGTTTATTTGTGTTATTGTCACACAACACAAACATGCACCTTTAATTTTCGACCATTTCATGGTCAAATTAACATTTATAGCGTTTATTATGTTAGCTGCACGCCAACACATACCCCTGTCGGAAATCGGACTAGGAGTAGTCCGATCCTTCATGACCAACATTGAAGATTGATTCCGAAAAGTTGAGAGTGTATCCAACTCTTTTTCTACATCTTGAGAATTGCTATGGCTACTAAATACTAATCGTGTCTCTCCCTTAATATTAGCCAGATTTGAACTAAAATTTAATTTTTCTCAAATTGCTGGTGATAAGTTGAAAATTTAACTTTTAATTGGGGCTCAAGTCTGCAAAATGGCTGCTAACTAATACAACATCGTAACTTTCTGTCCCTTATCAACGTCACACAATGAACGAATTCACAGTTCTCTGAAACAAAGATGACAGAAGCGATACCCGGAGCGAATTTAATGAATTGTGACAAGACAAGATTCCCGACTGACAACAACGTGTCTGAATTGTAATACTTCAGACAGAAGCGTCACTATATCGCTTGATTCATTTTTTTCATTTTACCTGCTGGGCAAATATGTCTTTGCAGGTGTGTGTGTGTTTATGTTGGTATAAATTTATAACCTTGCCATTAAATTTCCATCTGGCAATGAACCTACTCATTTCCCTGCAAGTGGTTTGTTGGAGTTTGTTTGCATCTGTGTGGTTGTTTGCTACTGGTACCTTTACCAAACGCCTTTAGACGTAATTTATTACAGGGAATACAATTAATTGTGAAATAATGGTCTTGTGAATACAAAGGTCTTGTTAGCTTCATATACACAAATGTTTATTTCTATAGTATAGAATCTATAGAGATGCGTCCAAGGTCATAGGCAGACTATATTTTCAATGGGGGTTGCGAAAAAGAATCAAATAATTAAATAGTTTAGCATAATAGTCATAAAAGAGAGCGCAGAAAAGGCCCTCTAAGCCAAACCAGACAAAATAAAAATGCTTCCAATTTAGTGGCGAAATGCGGAACAGCTGTTGACTCTGCCACTTTTCCCAAACTCTGATCCTAAAACCCAAAACCTAGTTGGTCTAGAGCCCCCAATATCATACCCTCGTAATACGCCCATGTAGACGTGTATGTGTGTATATTTAGTACTTGTGGGTGTATGAGAGTGACTCTCTGTTAGCCACAAACAACAATTAGGATTCTAAAACTATACTTGTACAAAGTAGCGTGAATGGCACCTGCTCCACAGTTTTGCCCCGAATGGGGGCTTTAAGGACATACAAGTAAGCATTCGCTTACTAATACAGTCATACACAGGCACTTTGTATTGTTAAAGAAGTGGTTTTGTTATCCATTTGCCATTGAATTTTCGCTGATTATAGAAGGGAATATAACATAGAAGGCTGTTTTCTCAATCATGCATGAGCTGCTTTTTGGTGAGGAAGGAGCCTTTTTCATATATCAAATAGTTGAACATTTATGATTATTTGTAAAATATTTTCTTTTCAATTTTTTTTTACTCAAAAAATGAACGAATGAGCCATGATTTGAACATATAACAGAAAAAATGTACATACCTGCTACAAAATCCCTTTTTGTTACAAAAAATTTTGCCAACTCAAGCGAACTTAAAACAACTTCAAGTATTCGCAACAAATTCTTAGCCATTTTTATGTGAAATGTTTGCTGTGCGAAGTGATTTTACAAATCGACAGATGCTTCCCTTCACTTGCTTGTGCATCTGGAAAATTTAATTTCAATTCCATTTGGAAATAAGAAATAAAATGAAAATGCACTCAATGGGAAATTGTAAATGTGCATTGCACAATTTACATTAGAGTGTTTATCATTTTGCGAAATTGAACGAGTGCACCGCCCAGTTTATGGGAAAGGACCAAACTGTAACATTTTCAGAAAAAAATATTGATTTTTAGACACGCATGTAATGCTTGACAGTTAGGAAAATCGGGGTAGGATAAAAAATAAATAAATAAATTAATTAAAAATGAGTTTTAGTATCAGAAAAATACGTACAAAAACCCATAGTCCGGTATGGGAAAGTATATATGACATGCTCAGAGGAAAAGAGCGATGAAATGTACTGACGCTCCATACATTTCATCGTTTTTTTTTATTCTGAGCGTGTCATATAGGGTGTCACGCGCTTCAGTACAAATAATAGAGGAAGTGATTCCTGGGGTCAAAACAAGAAAAAACTTGTATAAGAGGCGGTCCCATTTAGGATCTACAGATGAAAGTATGTCGAATAATGGCACTCGGAGGTGTCATTATGTTTTAAGCCATAAATATTGAAACCTTTCGTGATTGAATTCCCTAGTAGCTATTCAATCCCGAAAGGTTTTGGAAATCCCGGGATTTCGGGATTTTCTCACTACTCAACATGAAATCCAAAACATCACCGACACCCCTCGAATGGGGCCCGAGTTAGAGTTCTATAAAAATTTGGGGCGGATCAAACATTTTTACAATCACCACTCTGCCCATTCACCACCCAGCTCCAAATTTCTGCAAATCCCTTGAATTGTACCCCAGTTACAGAGCTTTAAAAGTTTAGGGCTTGGCAGTGGGCGGACCGTAAATTTTCAGAATCAACATGCTACCCATTCATCGCCCAAAACCACAGCGAAATCAGTTAAACACTGAGTGAATTATAGCATTTTAGAATAATATTTGCCAAGCGTACCTCGAATAGCCAAAGTAAATAAAAAGGCATATGTTGAGGCCAAAGAAATTACTTTGATTTTGATATGTGTTTCATTAAAATCGGTCAAGTATTTCTTGAGTTATAAGGGAACAAACATACATACACACCCACCCGCAAACTCACAAAGAATTTTATACAAGTAAGTTGTTCCAGAACTTTATCGTGTTTCTCCCCTTCAATTGATTTGCACCGAGATCTTCTTCATTTCACGCCTCTTCCAACTTACATCTCTGTTCACATCAAATTTACATCTTTCGCAGCACACAATCCAAGCCCAACTATTTACCCAATTATGTAGAATACCGAAATTCTTATATAATTCCCAACGCTTACGGCAACTTTTCCAACAAACAGACCCACTCAAGTCAAATTAGAAAAGTGAAACAAAACTAGAGAGGAAACTACTTTCGGCAATGCCGAATCTCATAGGAAAACCAAAGAACTTCCGGCACTAAAACCCCCTTTGGACCCCTTTTGTTTTATTTATTTAAAGGTGTTTTTGGCATTTCGGACCATGTCCATAATCTGTTTATCGGCATTTTGCGATTTTAGAAATATTGTTTCCTTTTGTATGGGAGCCCTCCTTAGTTTTTGCTCCATTTGGGTAATTCCAGAACTTAATCTCAGCTTGAAGGAGAAAATCTTGTAATACAAAATTCAAAATTGCGAGATTATTATGCGGACAGACAGACGGACATGAATATTTCGGGCAGTTTTCGATGTTCCATACCGGCCACTCCTCCTAATGTGCGTTACAAATTTTGTGTCAAAGTTAACATACCTTGTCACAGTAGTGTGTGGGGGCATCAAAGTTGCACTTCACTTCACTTCACTTCACAACAGAATAGAACCAAATAAAATAACCAAGCACAGAACAGGCAATTGCTAAATACCTAACAGCATTTAAGAAGAGTGTGTCTGGAGCAGAAAGTCAGTTGTGTCGGACAGGAATCTTGATTAGAATACAAATTGAATATGGGAAACGAAGACGGACATACACTCACTGCAGAACGAACTGAAACTCAATTAGTAATTGAAAATGCATATTGACAAAGCTGGGAAGTGCACACAACAATAACAACAACAACAGCACAAGCTGGTGATAAACAAGAAGAAGATATGGCAATATAAATGGAAATGGTTGTGATCATTGTTGTTGCTTTGTTGTAGCAGAAGTGACAGCTGAACTTGGCAACCGCACTTCAATTTCCATTGCTCGGAGTAGACCAAATGCAAAGGACAAATTGAATTTTGGCTCTGGAATTTAAAATGAAGAGACTTTGCCATTGTCTTGTTCGGTTAATTTTTGTTCTTGTTTTATTTTCTTCTCATACATTTCATATATTTTTCATATCGCCACTAAATTATTTTGTTTTGCTAGGTGGAAGCCTTCCCCGAAGCCATCCGTTATTGGGAGCGTGCGTACGATGGTAAAATTTTGGATCCCGGCGAAAAATATCGCATTGAAACCTATCCCGATGGGTGAGCAATGATATAAATTTAAGGCTTTACGGTCGTTTTGTAATTTATATTTCTTGGAATTCTTTTGTCCAGTTTCAAGACACAAATGCGCTTGACTGTCAACAACTTGCGAAAGGACGATTTCGGCTATTATCATTGTGTGGCGCGCAATGAGCTCAATGCCACAATGGTCAATTTCGAAATTGCACGTAAGCGATGGGTCAATTGTGTCAGAGATTGCAAATGTATTAGAGAATTTACGATTTTTTTTGGCTTTGCAGCGCAAGATCCGAACAGTGAAACTCCTTATGTGGGCAAGGAAATAAAAGTCTTTGGTCAGCGGCCGCCAGAGAGTGAATGTCCGATTTGTGAGCACTGCCCAGATCCAAGGTAAGCACTTTTTAAATTAGTTTTTAAGCGATTTTAAGAACATGATATTAATAATCTAAAAGGTGGTCGATAAATTACTTATTAAACCATTTCAAATCAAGTGTGTATGTTTCAGACGGTAACTCTACACCAACTGGGACAAAACTTCCCCATACCTAGTTTCACAGTAATTCCATGATTTACATCTTGAATTTGTAAAATTAAACAAAACTCTCGAAATCCGGTGCCCGAAAAAAATCCTTTTTTAATGCAAGTAAAATAAAAATCTTTTTGTTTACGTCTCCTAAATTTTTCGATTGTTTGTCGATAATTTCCATTTCCACTTCATTCCCGATTCATTTCAAAGTTTGGTTCCGATTCCATTTTGTTCCAGTTTATTTTGTTCATGACATAATTTCCAATCAAATACAAGAAACGGCGTCCAAATCGGTTAAGTATTTCTCAAGATAAACGAAAATAATAAAAATTTGGCGGCTATTTTTTATGGGAGCTACTGCAGTTATCGTGCAAAATGAGAGACAGACAGACGGGCAGACGGACATGGCTTAATCATAATCTCTCTCTTAGTCGAGCTAATCCAGAAAAACCCATTGAGGGAGTTATTATGTAGACCAAGACCTATCAGAATCTGTTTTCAGATTGGCAATCAGAACAATAAGCCCTCATTTTGTGGAACAGAAACGTACCCGTCTCAAATCATTAACATTTCTGTTACAAAACATTACAATTGGAGTTCTGAAACAACAACATTTCAGTCTCAATGTATCAATGTGCCGTTTCAATTCATCAAAAACAAAGTTTTGTCAAAATCCGAGCATTCAGTTTTGGCTGGAAATTGACAACGGTTCGGTACGTTTTGACCACTTTTCGTTTTGATTTTTTTCTTAGTGTAGCTACAATTTGAATCATGTTTGCGATACAGAGTCAATCTATTTCAAGTAAACTCATGACTTAATCTTATATCATAATGAATTACCCCTCCCGCATAAGAAATCCCGGCTTAATGCACCTAATAATTTTTATTCACCGCCATCAGTGGAGCCGCAAACCATTCCATCTTCCCTTTTGGTTTACTTTAATTTCCGTTTTTCAAATGTGTGCAATTTTCAACTAAATCTTTTGAAGGAGGCGAGCGAGTCTCATCGCCAACTCATCCTTCTTTGCTGTCCATTCACAGAGTCACTTGGGTCATTCATGCATTCGCTTCGTTAACTCCATTCATTCGTGGAAAGCAAAAAGGATAATATGAATTTATTATGCTCTCCTCCAGCCCACTTACTAACTATCTGGTCACGTTCTTCGATTGCCGTATGCAAGCACCATTTGCACTATTGCCGTTGCAATACCAGCCGGAAGTGGCCTTTCATTGTCACATTTGTGGTGCAGCACCCACAAAACGAAAGGAAAACAAGTGAGGAAGTTTCAGTCGGTCAAAGCCGACTTCTTTCAACATCAAATTCGAATTCTGCGACCCCAAAAACACACCTACACAAAATTAAAATTTCAGCTGCCATATTGGATCCGCCATCTTGAATTTTGAAATGTCAAGTCCGAAATCAGAGACTCTGAGAACCCCTATATACCAAGTTTGGAACAATTTCATCGGAATTTGGCTACATATTTTACAAATAACGATTTTCACTTAAATGGGAGGTAGGCGTGGCTGTCGACCAATTCTGCCTATTTTCAATAATAATTCCTTCTAGGGCCAAAAAAGGATAACCATATATATTCTTGATCAACGTCACTTCCTGAATTTATTAAGCTATATCCGTCCGTAATGTGGAAGAAAGCTAGGGAGCCCAAATATTTGATTCATCCTTTTTAGGCCCTAGAAGAAGTGGGTATTGAAAGTGGGCGGAATCGGTCGATTGCCACGCCTACCTCCCATCTAAGTGAAAATCGTTTCGAATTTGATGTTGAAATTTGAAAATTCAAGTAGGTGTACGGTATATGTAAGTCGGCTTTGACCGACTGAAACTCACTCACTTGTTTTTGTTTCGTTTTTGCTATAGCTATTCACTTTGCAGATTGTATTCCTTAGCATTGTTATTTCTTGAAAAAAATAAAACTGTTGTTTTCCCCCGTTTTTGTTTAACCACTTCCGCAGACAGGGATGACATAAAGTCTTCCACCAAATTATTTTTTGTTAAGTTGATGTCGGCCTTAGCTGTTGTAGCCATTTTAAATATTCATTACCACTTATTTTTAAAAATAATTTTTATTCATGGCAAAAAGAAATGTAAATAATTTAACTTTCCACATTTTCTTCCTTTTGCAGTTTGTACCAGTGCAAGGACTCGGTGAATTCCAATTTCGAAATTCTGCCTACCGGAAATTACAGCTATCCTGGCTTGCCGAAGCGACTACACAGTAAGTTTGTTGAAGGGATGAGGCTCCTGAAAAGCTTTTAATTTGAAATCGCCTTTGAATGTCCTTTTTACAATTATCATATCTGCCTGATCCCCAGTTCTTCTCGTAAATTTTTAATCCTTCTCCCTTCATTCACCTCTTTCCACCGGGCCCATCCTTTCAATGTTGTGGCCCATTACTCACCTTATCTGTGCAATAATTAATTTCAGCGAAAGAAAAGAGAAAAAAAACTTTTGTTCCTCCATTTTCCATTTTCCATTTTGCATTTTGCATTTTGCATTTGACAATTTCACTTCGTTGTAGGTTGCATCTTGTACGCCGTGGGTAAGCCCGTCTTCCATAAGGCCATTAACGAGATCTACGGCTGTTGGCTGAAGGATGCTGCTGCCAAAGAAAGCGACCGTGAGAAAACTTTCGTTACCAATGAAAACGATGCCCACAATCTGTTTGAGTACTCAACGAAAATTCAGTTCCGCAAGACTGGTGTGGGCCGGCGGAAGTATGAAATTATGGAGGGTTTTCATGTAAGTATAACGTTTGGAGGTGAGGACTTAAATGCTTTTTTTTTTGTTTGCAGGAAGTCTAATATTTTCAACTGATGTTGTTTTAAGTTCTGCTAAAAATTATTTAAAAATTATCCAAACTTTCTGTACTCATGCACGATTTTCCCTGGTCTCAAACATAACACCAACAAACCATCGTACTCGTGCAACATTGGCGACGTGTCAACACCATTTAGCGTCAACATCTGATGTGGCCATAATTCACACACATTATGCCACTCTTATGGCGTTGTGTTGACCAAATTTCGGAATTTCACTGCGCACATAACGGACGTGACGACATCCAAACAAACCAACATGACGAAACATATAAATTCACAGACACTAGTAAGCAGGGCCGCCGCGAGAATTTCTTCATGGGGGGGGGGGGGGGGATGAAAATAGAAATGGTTAGATTGATAACACTGTACAACACATTTTTCCGACCAGGTAATTGTCAAGATAAGTCAAAAGCAATTATTTTGAATAGAATCGGAGGGGGGGGGGTTAACACCGAGAACCCTCTTTGGCGGCGGCCCTGCTTCTGCTAGCAAGTTGCCCGCTTTTGACACTGCGTCTCCATTTTTCATGCTTCTCGTTCTATTTTCATTTTATGTATGCTTCTTTCCGTGCTCATATCTGACATTTTCTCTTATTTGCAGGGCAACGCTCACATTGTCTACAACGGCTCCTTCTACTATAACCAAAAGGATACGGACTTGGTTGTCAAAATGGAGTTGGAAAGCTTGAAGAAAATAAGTAAGTGTGAAGTGTTTTTTAATTGTTGCATGTGTCCCAAAATTCCAACGACAATGCGGAAATCGTGAGTTGCATATCAAAGCGAGTTAAGTCGTTGTTGGTTTTGCAGATGTTATTGTCAACCAGACGATGACAACCTAATGAATTGCTAGTAAATGGCTCTGGTGCATTCTGGTCTGCATTTGTAAATTTTGTTTATGTCGTGCACATATAGTGTTAAAGGGGTACATTGGTTTTTGTCTCACAGTTTGTAACGCACAGAAGAGGCGTGTCAGGTATATAGAACTTATTAGCATCACTTCCCGAATCGATCTAGTCATTTCGCGCGATACTCGTCGTAATTGTTGAACTTTATTGGCATTCCACTTATCTCCTTCTTGATTAGCGTCACACAGTGTAGCTGGTTCATATAAGCTGTGGGTACAAAAATAGTAAACTAGTGCTCGGAGTGAAGAAATGATTAAGAAGTATTTTATAAAAAATTTTCCAAGGAAAAAAACTGTTGTTTTTTCCCATGTAGCGTGAAAACACCTTGTCGGTTGGATATCCATATTCCAATAACCCATTTTTGAAACCAACCATTTTTATTCGGTTCAATTCCTTAAATGGCAGGGTTGGAGCGATTTTAGCTGTCGTTTAAGGTTAATTTTACTCACCGTTTTTTTGTGTGTAGTATGACCTCTGTCTCACGATTGGAAGGTATCGGATTTGTTAATTCCCATTTTTAATGAGAAGCAAAGCTTAAGTTGTGGCCAGCACTGGTGCACACAATATATTCTATATAACGTAGGTATTGAATGATTTACATAGTAAATTCAAAACCCGAATGTTCACCACTCTTCAAACCAATAATAAAAACTGCCACTAAAGCGTCACAGGAAAAGTAAAAGCCACTAAATGTTTGCCAACAATAACATAAATAACATAAAATTGTTGTCGTTTTCTATAATAAAAGCTACCGCCACCAGCATAACCGCAACACTGACTACAAACGCAATTTAGGGGGGAAGCGAATGATAAGCTTTACGATGGAATAAACGTTTACGCTCATTGAATTTACAATATGACAACAACAAAGCGGACCACATCAATAACGGAATAACCAAAAACAATTCCTTTTCATTGCATTATGCATATTAAATTTTTCGATAACATTTTGGTTTCTTTCCTCTCTATTTTCATATTGCTCAACTATCATAACTCTCTCAACTCCTGTTGCAGGCACACAATTGCCATATGCCGGCATTGCTGGCAGAAATAAGCTGTACTCGACAGACTACAACTACATGGACTTCAATGTGGACGAGGTTGGCCTGTGGGTGATCTACAGCACTTATGACTCGAACAATACACTCGTGGCGAAGGTAAGTGTACTCAAACATACACATAGGAACACACAGGCATGCATCCACTAAAACTCACAAAGGGACACAAGAATATTTGTATGCACAGTGGAAATCGCACTCATACAATCACATAATGAAAACGTAACGTAAAGCGTAAAGCTTCGTTGCTTGCTTCTCTCCGGAACACATTCCGATCCGTGTCAAAACCCTCAATAGTGCGCCATCTTATGTGGCCTTTCAGCACGCGGATAGAGAATTCACATATCCTGAATGTCCTAGCTGAACTGACTGTGAAGGAAGGAAGGAAGGAAGTAGGTAGTGCCGTTACTGCCACGCATTCATCGCTTATTGATGACATTCATTGCTTTGTGAATTTACCATTTATCTACGCCACGCTGACGTTCAAGTGCAAAAGGACATTTCATAGAAGAAGCAGAAAAAACCGCAGCATGGAACCTGCTTTGGTGGAATAAGCTGGGATATTTACTGATGGTGTATTTGTGTTTGTCCTTCTGCTGAATAATAACTCAATTTACACTCGCACACATACACACGCAAACATTTCATTTCTTGTAGAACAAAAAAATCTAAAACCATTCTCAATTGAAGTGGGCATCCTACGATGTGCCCTGCGGATGCAATAAGGGCATCCTTCAGCTGTTAGTAGCTTGCATTCCACTTTTTTATAGCATTCTATTGTCTTTGTTTTTGTTGTAATACTGCAGTAGTGTTGCGTTTATTTTTCCAGAAAATTATTCTACAATTTATGAATAGAAAAATAAAGCCAATAAAAAATTGCAGCGGAGAAGTGAAGTGCAAGAACACCAAACTATAATAAAGGATATTTTGAATGATTCTCAATGATGCCATTCAGGACATGCACAGCATGAGGAAATCTGCTGGAGATAAAGTCTTTTATTATGCAAAAATGAGTTAGAGATTTTATTTTTTATATATTTGCATGCATGTAACATGGGAAGTACCCAGGTCCACTGGTGGCTGCAAGAGAACGTACTATAATTGACACGATTATATTTGGAACTGCCACGTCCCCTTTTGGAAAAATCCCAAATCCGGCTGGGGAATCAGTAGGTGGCTTCAGGAGAGCCTTCCTAGGTCCACTCGTTATTTGCGAGAATTATTTTTATTATTTTGCATTTACACGAAATGATTGAATACCCAAAACTCATTGAAATGACAATGCAAATTCCTTTCCAGCTTTAATTTCTCACACTCCATCTAAAAATACTAAATTGTATTTCCAATAATAGCAACACTCACAATGGTTTCATCATACTAGCTTTAATATTATCACGTTGGACTTTATGGATTATTCCCTTCTTTAATTTTTGTTGTATCTTCTTGCCTTGCAGTTGGACGCTGAAACATTGAAAATGCAATACAATTTCAACATCACCTTGGATCATCGTAAATTTGGTGAAATGTTCATTGTGTGCGGCCATCTGTATGCGATCGACTCCTGCACTGAGAAGAACTCACAGATACGCTATGCGGTCGATTTGTACAATGGGAAATTGCTTAATGTGGATTTGCCCTTCTCGAATCCGTTCCGCAAGACAACGACGGTGGGATATAATCCGCTCACTGTGGTACGTATATCGCAAAACTAAAAATATTCAGCAAAATGGGAGTGAGTGTCCAAATACACAGACACAGACACAGTTACAGCTTCATTGTAGAATGGATGGAGCTAAAATATGACAATGACACCGCCGACGACAACGGCGATGTGGTCGTAGTGCCAGCTTGGCATCTCTCAATATGCGTTCTATGTGTATGTGTGGATAATTCAGGGCACATTCATGCACCTCCACAAAATGTCACAAATTTCGATGTGGAAACTTTAATTTTGTTCCGCTTCGTATCGTATCGTATCGTTGGGGTTGACGTTTTTGTGCAATGTGGCATTTATTTTGCAATTTCAGTGGCATTAACCTCTTGCAAAAAAGAAACAACAAAAAACCGCACCGAACACAGACTATGTGGCAGCTTATTTGCCATACAAAATGCCTTTTACGACGTTGTTGATGTTACTAATGTCTTTGGTCCTTTTCCGGCTGCCTCGTCGATAATGCAATTTGTGACTATGCGACCGAGTAGTTTCACTTTGAGGGTATGGCTGTCGTTGCCTTTGGATTCGGAACTTTGGGAAGCGTTGCCGATTTTGGGGGAGAGCAGCTGGTAACCTAAATTGCACTTGTGCAGATTATGGCCTTTACGGAAGGGGATTAATCGCATGAGTGATAATTTTTTTCTTACTTCTTTTGTTTTTAAGTCTTGACATGATGGCGATAATCACAATTAGTCATGGTGTTGATGGTAAAGACAGGAAGGGAAAATGGTTAAAAGGGCGAAAGTAAAGCCACTGCAATGGACATTTTGCCTGTTATATTTTAACTTTCATTTTTTATATGGTGAATAGTAACTCCCTAATTGCATAAAACACAAAAAAAGTTCACTGAATCGATCTGGAGTTCCGGGTGGTGATTAAGATTTAGCGAATCATGCAATTAAGGTGTAAAGCATCATTGCGCACGTCATGCACACAATGCTTCATATTTTACAAGCAGAATTAATATATTACTTCAGTGCTCTGATATGTGTAGCTACTGCGGTCGGTTAATCTGCGCCTCACCGTCCCCCATTCATGGTATCCACTCTCGGCACTTGAGTCTTGAGTGGTAATTTATGGCACAAGCACACTTATTTTTTTGCCCTGCTTCTCGCGTGAATATTTTGTCCTCTTTATGTATGTACGTCATACACGGCTTTATGGTCAAGAGGGATTTTAGTTACATAGGGTTAATTGACGAGTGTATTTTTAACTATGCCATTCGAGTGTCGTTCAACTGTTTTCAATAAAGTGGCCCTTCATATAATTTTTGCTCTTCGTTTATTAAACCGTTTGACAGTCTGTGCAGTGTGACCAAGTTAGCTTTTTTACTGCTAGATTTATTTAGTCCAACATTTCGGATGTAGATTCTTAACCTGTTTTTAGCTTTATTACATTAGAAATTAGCTATAGGTTTCCTTTAACTGTCTAAGTACCCCTTCAATCATTCAATAAATTTAATTATTCATTTCTCTTTACGAAATATATGTAGCTAGTTTGGCCCCCGAACACTTCATTAATTTTGCCCCTCATGGCGTATGAGTAATTATTAAATTTTAAATAATTTCCGCTTGCATCTATTCCCTATTTAAATGCATTCGAACACATCAAATTAATTAAATTTCTTTTGAAATTTCCTCCCGTATTTGTAACATTCAATTGGATAGATTGAGCAAAATTAATTAGTTCCAATGCAAATGTTCTCAATTGCACACATACGCAAAGCCATCGATGGCAATCATAGTAACTGCAACCAACAGCGGCACATGTGACCCATTGCAGGTGGCTGTCTATGTTATATAAGGCATTCTATGACCGGGCCACACATCTCCCACATCTCCCACCCAACACAACATACCATACACAGGCTGGCAGTCTGCAGATGAACACACCCAAATGCAGCATTCAACGGGTAAATAATAATGTCGTTCGTGACAAACTCCAACGTCAATTCAAATTCCTAACTTCAATGCAAATATCCTGCAAAATATACCGTTAGCTGTGCAGATTATCAAATGGGAACGGTTCAGCCTCAGCGCTCAGGGCGCGAATAACACAATGAACTGCTGGCGGAGCACAACGCACACGAATGACGGGCACAATGATGGAGACGATTGCTCTGCAAATACTCGTACAAATTGCAATTGATTTAATTCATCGAATTGCTAAATTACCAGCGGCAAACTCAATTGAAAACGGAACACACTTGCAGTTAACGAAATTAAATGTTACGAACGGGCGACCGACGATGACCGATGCATCGCGGGCACAAATGCTGCATATAAATCGCATTTGAAATATCACATCACATGGGTGTGACAACAGGACTCAGTACTTATGTATGTGTGCATTGTAGGTCCTTTATATGTCAGCGAGAATTTAGCTGGCAGCTAAGGTATGCTTTCATCCTTTAATGCTGTGTAAGCGCTCTCAATATCGTTAGAGATATGAACGGACGGAGATAACAAGTGCCTACTTCACACCCACACAAACAAGCCAGTAGTCAACCAGCCAGCCAAATGAACGACATTGACCAATGTGACAACAATCTAAAATCGATAAATTCACGAGTGGTTGCCAAGCACGTTCCATCAATGCCGCATAGCTGACATGACAGAGACAAACAGTAGCTGAAAAGTACATATATGCACACTAAGGCGGGTCCGTCTCCATACAAAAAAAGAAATTGGAACAGTCCACCTCTCCTTTGAAAGCTTACTTCAAAAGAGTTTTAGCGCAAACCAAAATTTGTACATTATCGTGCCCAAAAAAAACTTTAATTGATTATTTTTCATTTGATGCCCGATCGGCAAATGCTATATATCGTTGGAAAGGTGATGCCTCCTTCAACTAGGCACTTTTCAAAATGTTAATAATAAAAACCTTTGGACCATTTTAAAAGTCTAATCAATACCTTTCAAATGACTATAATCATTTCAGTACACTTCGAGAAAGTCACGGTTACCCTTTTAGTACCATCCATACCTTTCCAACGATATATCGCGTTTGTTTTTTGGGCATGCCTAATGTACAAATTTTTTTGCGCTGAAAATCTTTTGAGGTAAGTTTTTAAATGAGGGGTGAACTTTTCCCAACTTTTTTTCGTGACCCACCTTAATGCACACTCACAGCCACACATAGTACAGTTTTTTTTCGGAGCACTTAGCGTATATGGCCAATAGCGATGTGACACTAGGTGTCGTTTAAATTACTTGTAATTTGTTGTTGTCCGCATTTCATTGTTTGGCCTTTGAACAGTTCATATTTTCCAATGTTCAAACTTATAAAGCTTTAAACTTTAACATATAACATCCAAATGCATTTTTGAAGAATTATTATGTGCATGGGAAAAATGCAAAAATGCGATCTAAACAGTCTTAAGAATTGATCAAGGAATACTGTGAGACACAGGTATCCCCCTCCAACAGAATTTATTAGTATAAGTCCGAGCTACGTCGGAAATTCGTAAAAGTTTAATATTAAATTTCATATAAATTATTGTCACCCAATCGCGAATCAGACAAACCAAAGTTATCTCTTCACTGTTCCCCTTCAAGCTGTCCCATTCAATGACCATCCATAGTAGACCAACACTCCGTGACGACATCAATTATTCAAGCAATTGTCCACGTCCATTGTGCAAATATTCACGCAATCAATATGGACGAGGAATTATTTGCAAAAATGTCTGATATGATTAAGTTTTGCAATAAAACGTCAACGATGGACACAAAAAATGTCGAAAGTAAACGGGAGAAGAAGAATTTTATTTCCCCGGCCAGGGATTAGCAGATGACATTTTTTTGTTGTTGGTCAACTATGTGGAATATTCCTGCTTTTTTGTTGGCACATAGTAGATGGCGCGTTGTTATTAAATTAATGAAGACGATGCCAAGCAAATGAAATGTGATTTCTGCTGATGAGGCGGTAAATGCATGGAATGATGGAAGGCAGTAAATGTTAATGTTTGTCGTATGAGTAGAATCCGGAAAGTTTTATTGAATTATATCGGCTTTATTCAACTTTTGTATACAAATTACACAGGCCGACATGTTATATTCTCAAGATAACGCCATTGCGTTTAGAATGGTCCATTTATAGAACTAGTCAACACTGCGGAATACTTATGTCGGCCTGGATAATTGCAAACTAAAACAAGTGAGTAAGTTTCAGTCGGGCAGAACCGACTTATATATACCCCTACACCTACTGGGCCATCTTGAATTCAGTATTTTCGACATCAAATTCGAAAATAAGCGACCAAAAAAACCTCAAGCACAAATATTTCGTTCAATAATCCATAAATATACGGTACATTAAACGTTATTTATTGCTTGACTTCCATCGCGATTTTCTATTTTAATTTACATCACTTAACTTCGCATTAAGCACAAATAGAAAGAAGCACAAGAAACGCCAATATCTTCTCCAATATCAAATAAATATTTCCCTTGCCGCACTATTGATATGAAATTTCACTACATCTGACAATGATATTACTGCGTAGTCTAAAAATATTATCAGAATTTGACATGATCTCCGGCAAATAGTTAATAAAATGTTAAACATTTGCTAAACACAACCACAGCTACTACTGGGATAGGCTGAATACAATCCAGACGGCGCACATAAGATGCTGCTCATAAATATTTCATACATAGCAAATTATGCGTAGCATGTCCATGAATAAATCTTTTAATAAAATTTGCCACGCACACATGTACAAAGGCATCAAATCATACCACTATGGCAGCATGAGAGCAGCATGAAACGACGTATACAAACACACATGTTGGGTAGGCCAAGAAGAGTACATGCCGAAAACTATTATTTGCGTGGGTTCTCTCATATTAGCATCATCATCATTATATGAAAATGTTTGCCGTCATTCAAACAACAAAAGCATGAGGAGAAAAATGTTACAAGTTCATCGAAAGAGCCTTTGTCGCTATGCTAAATTAAATGTCCAACCAAGATGGGACGGGAAGTGAACATATAATTTCAAAGGACGCAAATAACCTGGAAAATAATATAAATAACAAATAAAAAATGTATACAAGAAGAAGAAGAAGTGAAATAAGAAGAAAGTTTCGTATTGTGTTTGTGCATCCAGGGAATATATTTCAAAAGATAAACTTTGCGGATAAATAAATTCGTAACTTATGTGATGAATCTAACAGTAAGAATTGTGCAGTTGAAGATAAATATTAGGGATGTGTGGGAGCTCTGCATCCGTGGAGCACCCGCAGTAACTCCGCATAGACATCCACTTCCGCAACATGACATTTTTTTCAAAACTTTTTATTATGTTTTGGTTTTTTTTGAGAAACTATAGATTATCAGATTCAGTTTCAATTTCATCAAAATACCAAAAAAAAAATTAAAAATCTTTGCGTTACAACTGCGTAAAAATCGGTGCCTGTGTAAGGTGATTTTCATTTCGAAGCTGGCGTTTTTGAATTCCGAAATGGTTCTGAAAAAATTGGCCGGCTTGTGTGCACAGGCCTTAAATAAAAATTAAATGATTTTTTTTTACAAACAAATGTCAAACCCCCCATGCGTATTGTTTGGCTACGTCCCTGTGTCTTTGCGAGTGTGAAAAACATGTCGTGGCTCATCACTGTCAGACAATTGGAGACGATGCCGGTTGGGATTTACATTTAAATGTCGGTAACCGTATGCTTGAGTCTATCTTTTTACTCGTCTGTCCTTGTAAGTTTATGTGTGGATGGGAGTGAATTCTCACTAGGGTGGAGCGAAATCTGGTCGTTTTTGATTTTTTCATTATGAAATAAAGGCCTATTGTTTAAAGTCTTTTTCAACTTTCATGAAACAAGTAAACACATTTTTGGAACAAACCTGAAACAAATGAAAATGGCTTATACAACTTTTGTGTGACTAATATGACAGAAATTAAATTATTTCTACTTCCATGTCGACTCAAACGTATTTAAGGCATTATTTTGGTAACTCGGATTATGCTTACTTTCGAAATAAACATGAAACGGTAAAAGCAAAACTTTTGAGTCAGCATATTTACATTCAAATGCAGCAGCAGAAGAAGATTAAGACGTCGAAATAAGCAAGCAGAAACAACAACAACCGAGATACAAATAGACAAAGCGACCAACAAACAGTCACTCAAGACATTTGTCGTTTGGCTTCAGTCATTTCACCTGCACATCCTCTCGCAATTTGTCCCCTGTTGCAAATTGTGTTAAAGAACATGTGGCCTGGTTTGTTAGTGGCAAATACGACACTGTGGCATTTAAAACGTAAGAAATCCGATTTAGCCCGGTGTGTGACAAATGTGTGGCTGCTGTCTGAGTGTGGCTCTGCCAGGCTGTCTGTCTTGCTTCGTCTCTTCTTCTGTCTCTGTGCCTGCCTGGGGGGCAAATAAAAACGTTTCTGGCAAATTTTGTTTACCGTAACTTTTATAAATGCATTGAGGCTAACACACACACACACATGACAGACAGAAATTATGTAGAATCACATACATACTGGCTCCCGTGTAGCCACAGTAGCATTGCGTTGTCAACGATGAGTACAGACAGCAGTGTTGCCACTCAACAACAAAATTTGCAACCAAATGTTGGTACAAGGGCGAAAAAAAACTACCAAAACCAAATATATTAGGGCGATTCATTTGAAGTGGGAAACCCCTGGGAAACGATTCAGTTGTGCAGATGAGCAGTCAAAACATATGAAATTTTACTGTTCTTTTAAGCAACTGCTAGGTGTACATAAATCATAAATACAATTCATCGTTTCACGGTTGGATATTTTAAGCATTGAGCATGTTCAGTTAAAGAACTACCAAAATGAAGAAAAAAACTACCAACATTAACTTGGGACAAAAAAAAACTTCTCATTTTTGTAGAAAACTACCAATGTGGCAACGCTGTCACACAGGCGTATAAAATTCCATGGAATCGCATAATAGATGGATTTTTGATAGATGAAAGAATTATTTCGTTGGAAGTGCACAGCTGCGCTTATTTAAGACGATAATAAGTTACTTTTCTCCTGTATGCTTAAAAAAAATGGCTGAAAAACTTTAAACGAGTTTTTGTCAAAAGTACACACGAAGGGGATGGTACTTAAAACGCTTTTGCTATAAAAAATTTTACCTTTATTTTGATGAAAGTGGCTTAATATTTTTCAAAGAATTTAAAATCCAAGGAAAATTTGAAATACGTGGTACTTTTTTCGTAAACATTTTTTTTTATTCCAAATGGTTAATTAGCATGCGCTGCGATACATCAAAAAATAAGGGTTGCAAACTACAAATTGTATGACATTTCATCAATGAAGATCAAAATTGTGAAATTGTATCGAAAATGTCATTGTAGTACTTACGTACTTTTTTCAATGAAATTGTATTGAAAAAGTACAATTGTATCGAAAAACACATCCCCGACTTGAAGTAATGAAACGTTTATGAATCTTGGTCATATGCAATTTTAATTGCACTTGAATTATCCAAGCTCATATGAATTTCATTTGAAAATTTCTAAAATTCTAAGTGTTAAATTAGCCAAAGAAATTCGAGAATTATCACTCAAATGCGTTTTAATTAATATTATTGAATTTATTAAAGCGAATCTCGCCCACAGGCACGCGCACACACAATTCCCCAATTGCCCCCAATGCTAAAATCTCTTTTCCTAAATTCATTATAACATTTGTTTTTCATTGCAGGAATTGTACTCGTGGGACAAAGGCAGTGCACTCACATATCCCATACGCTATGACGAGCAAAATTTGGGCGCAGACCATTAATAAAGGATATTACCACCCCCAACGCCACAACCGAAAACAGCAACTAACGCTGTAGCAGCTAGGCAGCACACATTCACATACAAAATGTGTGTTCACGGCCGCAACAACTGAAGTGCTCCACACTCGCGAAATTGTGGTGAATTGTTGGCGCATATGCATATTCTCACCCTCTCTGATATGGACTTGACTATTTGAAACAAATATTTTAGATCAGTTGACTTTTTTTCCACAATGAATTATGAAACATTTTTGATATTTTTATTCACAACTTAATTTCAACTAATTGTAATTGTAAATCATAAGCGTAAATGTATAAAAAGAAACTGAAAAAAAAATCAAAAATAAATGGCACTATTTTTTAGTAAATATCGCGTGTAGAAATTATAAATGAATGCAAAAAAAAATATGTTGAAAATTTCCGCCTTTTCTAGGACATTTTATGCAAAAAAATAGGGAAAAACATTTTAATTCTGATTAAAAATTAACTGAAATGAAACAAATTGAATAGAATATTGATATACTTTGTGTACTTTTTGTGTATTAATTAAATACCGAATTTATAAATGTTTATAAATGGAAATAAAGTTATTCATTTAATTGGAATCTGTTTTTTTATTTGTGTAATCTGCAACTAGGAAAAAAACCACCTAAAAAAAAATTTTGTTAAAGTTAAAAATTTTAAAAACAACTACGAACAACCTCACTTTGAACTGGACAATTCCATTTTGAAGTTGTTTTCTGCTTACTTCAAACATTTCAAATCTGCCCCCCCCCCCCCCCCCCCCCCATTCTTCAGGATGGCCTCGTATGACGCCTTATCGATGCTCACTCTCAGGAGCTGGCCAGCACAGTCCTCTCGACAGCTGAGAGCCTTCCGTACCAACCTCAGCGCAATGTCATTGGTCAGTAAGACTTCGCCCCCTAGGGTAGGCTATAAAAATGCAACCATATGGATCATGGAATATTTTGCAATAAATGAAAATAATTTCCGTTTATGTAAAACCTGCAATATTATCGAATGAAAATTGCAAACTACACATTTCAATACCTTCAAATTCCGAGAAGGAAAACTAATTGCATTTCAATGAAGTAGAGATTTTTCATAAATCTTATAGAACATTTTATTACTGGGAATCCTTCATAGATGGCAGATAGTGCATTTCATTAAGACTTGCAATTGCATTTCACTTTTGAGTGAGACTTGAATTTAACTTATTTGGAATTTTTCTTTTCAATTTAACTTTATTTGAACAATTTTTGTTGTGGTATCATTCAGCTTAATGTGTGTAAATTGTGATGTGACACTAAATTAGTTCTACGATCAACTATAAAAAAATAGAAACATTCGTTATCCAGAATACTAAAATTTCACATTCGCTCGTTCGCAGGAATATGCCTTTATGTATGACTTTTTGAAGAGAAAACTTTCGATAGAATCTTTTATTTTTATACTAGTACACAAGTTTCATAATGTTATGTTTCTATTTAAAAAATTCCAACTACTTCTTTACACTCGTTCACATTTTCTTTAATACCGTTTTCATGCAAAAATGCAATCCACTCATTCTGTGCACTTCAACCAACTTGCATACATAAGGCGTATCCGGTAGGCAGTTGTGTTCGCCAAAGGATAACAGCACTGGCTGACATAATTTTGTAAGAACATACCGAAAAAAAACATAACCCACAGCGCATATAAAAAATTCAGCTTTTAAAAGTGTACGTATGCAGAGTCTAAGCAAAAATGCAGTCGTAATTTTTTGCCACCTTTTTCTGCATATTTCTTTTAAAAAAAAAGGTTCACGCTCATGTCGTTATTCTTAATGAATGTGCTGTGCCGCGGTGCAGCATGAAGCAGTGCAGCCATTCAAAAAACACAAACACGCACAGCATTTACAGCGAAACTAAGGCAGGAAATGCCTTAGGAACGATAACATCAACATTTTGTATATGTCTATCAGTTGCCTCTGCCCAACACAGTTCACGTGAACCCCCTTCTAGAAGAAAGAGTTGGAAGTGGCAGCAGCGGCTGTGTCGCAATGCACGTGCTGCATACGACATAACCTGATATCGACGGTTTGGCAGCAACACAAAAGCCGGAAATCCTTTTGCTGCAACAGAAAAAATGAACCAGAAAAAACCTGCCCACCATCAAGAGGTATAACAACGTCGAAGCTGTTTAGGTGATTAAGGGCAGATTTTCACATTTTCGAGTTACACATTTTGGAATAAAAACTTTAAAGTTTTTCTTAAATTCTAGGAAACAAAAAATTATCTTTGATTCAACGCACAACTGACTTCACATAGAGACGCTCACCACCACCTCCTATCTAACCAGACATTAAGTTTGCATATCCTGCCTACGTGGCTCTGCTGCTGTGTCATTCCATTGCAAATAGATATCCATTGAGATTGTGTGACATTGATGTCTGGTGACATGTCTAAACAGGCAGATGAAATATATACTTTACATTTTCTCGGTGTAATCTTGCGTATACTGCGTCAAAGTGGAATTTTTTTCATCATGATTTATCCGAAAATTCAAATAACAAAAACATTATTGTTCAATTTTATTATCGATTCCCATTCACCATTTCCTATTCGAAGGAAAAAATCCACAATCCACAAGGATTTATTCAAAATATAGAAGAAGAATTTGTGAGACCTTTGTTTCAAGCGCATTCAGGCCTATTTCCAAATAACACATTTCCTACAAATAACTGCTTCTGATTTCGTTTCAGACTTGAAATCGTTGAATTGACTAACTTCGAACTTCGTTTGAGCTATCTTCTTACGTTAATGGAATTTTGATATCAAGAGTATCGAGTTTTTGGGTATGGGTAGCTTTTTTCGTCCACCTGTTTTTGCCACAAAAAAACAACAGAAACTAGGAATGAGACCGATTGATAATCTACATTTTTTTACATCACCTGTCATAGCCTTTAATTTAAATATCAATCAAAGATTTGAGTTTATGTTTGACAGCTTTTGATTTTGCAATTACAAGTAACTTGCAGCAGCAGATGCCATTTTCCAATTATGCTAAATCGACAAAATTTCAATTTAAGACTGACAAAATCCATTAGAAAATACAAACAAACACAAGTAGGTACACACACACACGCGCACCGAAACACTTCGATACATACATATTGCTTATTCCCCGCAATAAGGACACAAGTAAAAATTCGGAGTTTCGGAGCTATGAGTGCCACTAGAATCCTCAGATATTTATCTACATGCTGCCAAAAGACAGAAGTCATATCTTTAATTTTTGATGTATTTGAACCTTTTTTTAAAACATTCCAAGTGCTGAAATTCATACAAAATACTCAAAGTTCAAATAGTAAATCGTGATTTCCCAGCAATATGCTTTTTTGAGTTGTGTCCTTATTGCAGGGAATGAGCATTACATCAAAATAGTGCCAATTACAAAATGATTAGATTGGTGGTTTGTGAGCCACAACAGAAACACACCTATGTTGGTCAAAGGACACGTCCGTATACCAAATGTCCAATGAGGATAAACGTCAAATATCAAAATCGAATGGCTTCGAGAATACAAACGTCTTTCAAAACATTGTGTATGTTTGTAGGTGAGTACATAACTATGTTATCAGAGAAGAGAAAGTAAAATCGAAATGTTTTTGTATGCTGTCACAATCAAAGCACTGCAGTAATTTCACAACAGAAAACAAATCAAGAAGTTGAATCAAAATGAAAATGAAAAAAATTACCGCCATGACCTTTTTTGTTTGATATGATGGCAGCAAAGCTGCAAAATGGGGTAAGGCCATTGTAAACAACACCGAAAAACAAATTAAAAAAAATAATATTCTGAAATAAATAATTTTCTTCATATATTTTCACTAAATAGTTCGCTGAGTGTGCCCTACTAAAAGATATCTGCGGTTACCAGCTAAATGTTGAGTGTTGAGCGTGTGATTAAAAAACTTTTCCACCAACTTGATGGTAAAACTAAAAAACACAGTTCGTGTCTGTCTGTCGGAGTACTGCAATCCATCGTAAATGGAAAACTTTTTTGGGTTTCGAGTGCAAATTTCGCGGATGATGTTTGGCGGCAGTGGCGAGGATGACGATGAAGCGGATGATGGCAATGATAATTTAATTTTAAACAGGCGACATTATTTTTTTGTAATTAAAAATCTGATTACAGAAATTACACAGTTTAACTTGTTTCGCTGCTCATACTCAGCTCAAAAAATGTGTTTGCCACAGGGAAATTGGATTCTTTTGTTGTGTTTTTCTGTCTCCGATGGATGTGTGTCTTGGGAGCCCTGTTATGTTCTTTGAATAGGTGCTGCCCAAGTGAGTATGTGTCCATTGATTGGCAGTATCTTCCTGGTTGAACGCACTCCACTCGAACAATGCATATTTCCAGTAATGAAATTGTCCATGTCAAAATGACAAATTGACAACTTCGCTTCGGACAAATGGTTTATGTTGCATTATGGTCGGTTCGAGAAGCTTTTGATATTTTGCAAAATAAATATTCTGCTGCATTGTTCGTCCAACATAAAAGGGAGCTTCAGTACAAGGAAGGTCTGGCTGGGGCAATTTCATTGAATTGACATTGGTCGGACAATGATTCCATTCAATTTGTGTTGGTGAAATGATAATAATACGAATTTGTTGCATATTTTAAAATGGAAATCGCCAATTCCAATTGCTCTTGTCAAGATATAAGTGCCGGTTATTGCTGGCAAAAAGCACAGGTTTTTTTTGGGAACATTCTATAATTTTTTCATGAAATGATTGAAGTTTTTGCATTTATATTCCAAAGTAGCTTATTCCCGCAGCTTTTCTCGCAATAATTTTGTATTTTCACGTCAATGTATTACAGTTATGAAAAAAAAGTTGTTTATGACTCTTATTCGAAAAACTTTTTGATAAAAGTTATAAAAGTTTCAAGCTCTGATTGGTACACATCCCACATCCGTCAAAATATTTAGAAGCAAAAAAGAGGAATGGTAAGATTTAGGAGATGCACTCTCCATAACTACCACATTTGTTATTCATGGCGTATGAGTAATTTCCACAAACAGCAAATAAATTTATTTTTATACCCCCACACTCACTGTGGCAGGGTATACTAACTTTGTCACAACGTTTGTAACGCCCATAAGGAGGCGTGTCCGGTATGGAAAAGTATATATATTCTTGATCAGTATCACCTCCTGAGTCGATTTAGCGATGTCCGTCTGTCTGTCCGTCTGTCCGTCCGCACGATAGCGGTCGCAGTTTTGGAGATATCGACTTGAAACTTTTTTTACATGTTTTTCTCGTGAATACTGAGATCAAGTTCGAGAATCAGCCAAATCGGACAAAAACTGGGCGTGGCTCCCATACACCGAAAAAAAAGGTAAAAATTTTTCAAGTCTTTTTTATTGTTGTATTCGATTGGAAATGTTTAGAAACGTATTTTTGACATGGTCCGAGGTTCCGAAGCCACATATATAAGGTCTAAATGGTGTCTTGAGACCAATTTTTTTTTTTGGTGGATTTAATTGGAAATTTTTAGAAATGGATTTTGGACATGGTCCGAGGTTCCGAAGCCACATATATAAGGGTCTAAATGGGGTCTTCAGACCAATTTTTTTTTTTGTTGGATTTAATTGGAAATTTTTAGAAATGGATTTTGGACATGGTCAGGGCTCCAAAACCACCTATAATTGGCTCAAAATAGGGTCTTGAGACCACATTTTTTTATGATCGAGGTACTTCTTCCTACTGTGTGGGGGTATTTCAACTTCGGTATAGCCGAAGATAGTCCACTCTCTAGTTTTTTATGTTTTTGGAACCACTACTTCCAAATTAATACAAATTACAAGCATGACCATTTTTAATCTATGAAATAGTAAACGTGCTCCCAAAAAAGCCCGCATCATGTTCCAATTTACAGTTAGGTGGCAATCTGGATTTTGTGTCGGCTCGAAAGTTAATTTGAGGAGGCCGAGCAGCGCAGAATTGTGTGTTGCTATAGCATTTGCCAAATGTTTTCGTAACAAGCTATTTGATCTACCCTAAGGTTCAAATGTACAAATTTTATAAATGTGCAATTTATAATTAAAGCCCAACAAAAGCGCATCCAATACTAACCGCTTTGATAAACACAACGTTCAGGCTTATCAAAGGATTTAGAAATAGCGTAAAAACTAGTGAATAATTGAATACAAAATAGTGAATCCTAAAATCAACTGCTGCTACAGGCGTGCTATTCCAATTTGGACTTTATTCAATTGAGAAGGGCTCACACTAGGCGCAGTGGAATATTTTAAATTATAAATGAAATAATAGGAATTAAAAATTTAAAAATTGTCAATGCTATCGGAAGGAATCCTTTGACACATGTGCATGTATTTAGTACCTATGCCCAGCAAACAATATGAGTCCGTAAAGAATTTTGTATGGCTCTTTTTCGGAGCTGGGCAACATAAAAGAATCTGGAATTATATATAAAAGTAAATTTTTAGATCTGAAAAGACTCAAAAAATTTACCCTCTGAAGAGTGTCGAAAAGTAATTCTTTTTTCAATATTTTCTTTCGACACCTTATCTTGATTTCAAATGTGAAATAAGTAAAATTAGACATTGTTTGCTGGGAATAAATAATTGCATTAATGATAGCATTTTAATAAGTAAGGGAGTGTCGAGGTAATTGTCACATGTTTGGTTTTTAATCGATAAAAGAAAGGCGTCTAAAATATAACCAATTCAAATACAATGTTTTCTATGTGGATTAATTATCCTTCCTTTGGTCAGAGACAATTTTTTTTTGGAACTGGTTTCGATACACATTTCAATACAACAATATGACAACTTACCCGACATTCCCTTAAATGCCTATTTGCAAATAATTACTAAGTATGCAGTTTTCGGCGCACCAAAAGAGCACAATCATAACAAATACAACCAATACCTTCCGGTGGTGCGATAAAGGTGGCACATAAATCGCATTGATATCATAATTTATTGGGCCAACACAACAAACAGGCAACACACGAGGCGTTATACTTTTCAAATAACGCAATACAAATGCATACACAAAATATACTAGATATGCACTGAATTTGTAGGAGTCCGAGTGGGGGCAACCCTACAAATACAAATATTTATACTTTATTTACGTAGTAAATTGTTGCATACTTTTTTTATTACTTATTTCTTTTTATAAAATGCAAATTGTAGTATTTTTATTACAAAATCAACATTCAAATGGCACAATTGCAAACTGGAATATTCGGGCGCCCAGAAGTATGCAAATATTTACCTTGTTTCATTCCATGCGTGGAGGCAAAGTTCACACTTTGAACCACTATGAAGGTAGTAGAAATCGGGTATTAGAGTAGTAGATTTGAAGAAATTGTACTGCAGCTAAAAAAGGCCAACAAACAGAAAGATGCTAAGCGAAACAAGTTTTGGTAGTAGATTAAATTTGAAAGGAACTGACTACTTAGTGATTTGAAAGACCATTCATCATTTCTGGTATAAAATATATCGCAACTTTCAACCAAAAAGAGCTGTTGCTCATCGACTTTAAATGCGTTCAGCGGTTGTTAAATTAAAAAAAAAGAAAGTTTAAAAAAATTAAAAAATATGTACTATAATCTAGAGACCGACCGAAATCGCTTTTTTTAATTTCGGCCGAAACCGAAATGGCCGAAATTTTTTATTTTTTTTTTCGGCCGAAACCGAAATGGCCGAATTTTCATTTTTTTTATTTCGGCCGAAACCGAAGCCGAAACCGAAAAAATAAAAGAAACAATTGTGAGTTTTAATGTAATAAAGTGGTACATAATTAAGCTTATCAGTAGGTTGAAATCGATGGCGCATATTCATAGTCAAATTTAGTAGCTGCTAAACTTTAGAACCAGCTTAGTAGCTGCCAGCTCAGTGTATTATCTGTCAACTTAGTAGATTACTAAAATTAAGTTGAAGCTTAATTTGACTATGAATATGGGCCGATCATTTTAAGTCCAGATCATGAATTAGATGAATTTAGAAGCAAACTATCAAATGCGTGGAAATCAAGAGTAGTAGAAATTACTTTCAGGGTAGTAGATTTCAAGAGAGGGGAATAGATATGGGTTTATGCGTAGAGTACTAGAAATTCTACGAGAGTAGTAGAAATTTCTGTCTGTTTTGCATTGTATGAAACTCACATAATATTTTGAGGAGTAGATTTCTTACCATAGTAGTAGAAAATATCTTGAGGAAAGTAGAAAAATCTGCTACCGAAGTAGAGGAGTAGAAATTTATAAATCATCGCGAGAGTAGTAGATCTACTCCGATAGGACATGTCTTCTTTGTCGCTTCTGATTCTTCGAAACTATGATCAATGCTTAAATTTGTGTTGCATACCGCTTTTATCCACTTGGTTGTTCCTTATGTATTTTGATACGCTAAATCCGAAAATATTTAATTAAATTTTTCCAGCACGCACAATTTTCCTGCAAACGCCACAAAAATTGCATTTTTTGTGCTGTATAAATTTCAGTATTATTATTTTCGTATCCAGCGTGCAAAATACATAAGAATTTGTCTATCAAGTATATTTAACACACAAAAAGTTCAGTTTTGTCGATCAGTGTAATCTTTGTTATTTATTTGTTATATTTCTATATGAAACCGAAATTTTCGGCGGAAATATAGAAATTTCGGCCGAAAACGAAATTTGGCCGAAAGCGATATTTTATTTTTCGGCCGAATCCGAAACACGGCCGAAACAACTTTTTTTGGCCGAAAAGCCGAAAAACCGAAACCGAAACCGAATTTCGGTCGGTCTCTACTATAATCCTCAAATTCCTGCCGCCCACAACGGAAGTTTACAATTTCACAAGGCTTCCAGCTTGTGAAGTATGAAAAACGAACTTTTATTTTTTTCCTTTTTTGTGTTGTGTTAAAATCATTTTTAGTTCGTATTCGCATGCAAAAGTGCGAATTACCATTTGTTTCGTTTTGTATTTTTTTCATGTGCATAGTGAATGTAAATTTGCGCTGGCGTTACTCAGTGGCGGTTATTTTAAATGGGCATAGCATGGTACGGGGTCATCATTTTTCATGTGAGTTTTTGCAGCCCGATCGTATTAACTCACGTGATGAGTTTATTGAAGTTCATTTTGCGTATTTACGTTATGGAAAAGCGATTTTTGGCATTTTTTATTAAAGCGGAATCGGAAGTGCGGTGTTTTTTCAATGGAAAAGCCCTAAAAAAAATATTTACAAAAAAGTTCAGTGCTTACAAAAATAGAACCTTTACAAAAGTTAAGTATTGAAAATTTAAACTTAAATAGAAGAAAGTTGCTTTCTTTCGCAATAAATATTTGGAGTGTTTGAAGCTATTTGGTAATACCTTTATTCGTTGCAAGTTTTTAGCAATATGTTGAGAGGATATTTTCATAAAGTTTGAATATTTTCAATCAACCCAATTCCTTGGTATGATCGCAGACTCACCAGGAGAAAGCACATCAAAGCAAAAATTACATAAACCACACACAAATCTCTTTTATACTAAAGTGTATTTAAACCGATATGGACATATGGGATTGAGCTGTGGTGAACAGCATATATTCATCTCCGTTCGGGTGGAACAAAAATGGGACAAATTTCGGGAAGCGGGACATTTGAGTAACCCCCGGGTCAGAGGCCCAAAATGCTTGAAAGCGTGACTGTCCTTTCCAAAGCGGTACGTATGGTCACATTAATTATACTCAATGTTCACCATACAATTGCATATCAATTCTTTTCTTGGGAGAACATTTTGGTATTCCAATATAAAGTTGAATGCAAACACTTAAGTCTCACATAGTTTGTCGGTCTGGTGAAACGTTTATGTACAGATTTCATTTGGTTTACTGCTCACCCCAGCACACATTTATACCCGCACATACATGGGCCGACATGCACCGTATCGCCCCACAGCAATTAAATAAATTTGCCACAACATTAAAAGAAACGTTATTTTAAGTGGCTTTTTACGAGTGCTAAGGGCAATTAATTATATTGTGACTATAAATACGAATACATTAGGCAGTAAAAAAATGGGCACCGTATCTTTTAACTAGTGAAACAAACACTTATATATTTGTGTATATAGAAATGAGAATATAAGGGCGTTCCTTGATACTAGCTAATAGCAACGTGCTAAAACGAATTCCATGTTACATTAAACAACATCTGCGAAAATGGTTCACTTCACACAAAGTATAAACAACATTAATGTAGCTGTTTCTCTTTTTATTGCAGGTGTTTGAATGAAATTCGTAAACTACACAAAACAGGCTCTGAAACACGTTTCGTCAAATCAGTCAATAATAAAACTTGATTTGGGATATCCCAAATCATTCAACATTCATCTCAACATTTTATTTAAACCATTGTTAAGTCTATTTCAATTGGGTAGAAATCATTCGGTCGTATGACATTAACCCGTTAGCTCTGTCTGCTATCAACTCTTCTCCTCTATTTAAGTGAACTTAAGAGCGATTACTACTTTTAACAACAGAATTATAAGCTAGAAATGTTATTCATTGGCACTAGTCTGCAGACTTATATGGAAACACAAATTTGAAGCATACTTTTTGGAGCAAAAAAAAGCAATTAGTGCCAAAATTAGTATTAGGTCGATTGTTTAATAATTTCGATCATGTTTGTGTAGCCGTTTCGCAACATACGTGCTTGTCAATGTCGTACTTATAGAACTTTTACCCCAAAAAGTATGCAACAAATTATTAAATGTTTATTTTTTGTAAACTTGAAAAACCGGAATTTATGAACCGTTAGTAGGTAGGATTAACAGCAAAAAAATGTTAAAATAACATAAAAAGTTCAAATAATCGAAAGAGTTGCTGTTCTTTTACCGCAATTGTTGGTTAAATGTGAATTTTTCACAAATTTACTGAAAAATCTCTTTAAAAATCTATACAATTGCGGAAATATGAAATACTAAGTTTCGTTTTCCGGTATATAAACTGTGTGGAAATTGCATTGCCTTTGCTGGCCATTAGAAGGCGAACGAATGGAACATGAAAACGAAGTAGAGAAATGAACAAGGCTAGACGAACCATGGCGAGGGGTATGCAGCGCCGGCTTAAGGCCATGAATCATTTTCCACCACAATCCACCACTTTCAACTGCAATCGCACAAGGCGACAATCTCGGTCAGTGTCATTGACATGGCAATTGTCTTGCTGCCGCTGGGCGTTTCTGATTATGTTATAATTTTTGTTATTGTAACTCATAATTTTTTCTAACATTAAACATTTTTTTTTGCTTTCAAAACCACGAAGCTAAAGTTTTAAGCAAACCGCAACAAATCATCAAAAAAGTCCTTCTCCCTCTCGACTGCTGCTGCTTCTGATATACCCACTAATGCCGTTCAAGCGTCGCAAATCCTATTATATGTTAAATGACAAAACAGCTAAAGCTGTGATTTTAATGTGTAGTGTTGCTTGGCGCTTGCCTTTCTAATCATTACCTTACCACTGTGCGGTCGCGGTAAATACTTGTTTAGTTTAGGTTGCGGTATTGCTGTTTATTTTTTGTTCTAATCTTAATAGGATTAGTGATAGAATTTAAGCGACAGCGACAACAAACTTCAGTTAACAGTAAATAAGCCTGGGTTTTTTGTATAACTTCTCAGCCATTCAGCTTTCATTTTGAAATGCAAGTCAAGGGCTCTACTTCGTGTTTGTCGGTGGGACTTAGTTAATTGCAAGTTGAGTCGAACTAGATTTTCCAGAATTTCGAGAAATACACTGTCTGTTCACTGTAAATATGCAATTACCGCAGGTCCTTCTCAAAAGTATCTCGCTAGCCCAAGAATTGGAAATGGAATTCCATAGCCACATGTATCTTTCTATAAAACAAGTATGTATTTCACTGAGCCGCGGGTATCCTCTAGTATTTCCAATTCGTGTTCAATTGCCGAAACAAGTTATATATATCCACTAATACCTCACAACATGTTGCACTGCAGTTAATGTTGGACATTCAAATATTTTTTATGTTTGACTTTTCAGTTTATCGTTCTGTTAAATTTTTCATGCGACTGACATGATTTGTTGCCGTACAATTGCGGGCCAGTGTTAACAAATACTTCAAAGGTGCAAAATGAATTTACAAAACTATATTTCATTGTCTGGCATCATAAATTTATACAATGTTAAATTCACAATTGGCATCGTTTGCTCTCCCAGACTATTGTATTCTTTTTTTTTGGTCTTTTTTTCGACATGTGAGCGAGTTTTTGTATTTGTATAGGGATAAAGGCACTTTATAGTTTTTGATTTCGCTATGATTAAAGTCAATTGAAAAGTTATTTCCACTATTGAACTTCAAAAGGTTGATTGGCTGAAAAAGTGTTTCTAGCTTTTGCGACATTAAAGGTAAAAGGTATTTAGTGTTTTGTTTTTCGGTAGATTTGTGATTTTTTGACATTTTCTAACGTGACTAAATTCTTAATAAGAGGTCATCAGTGAAATTTTTAATTTATTTCAAAAACGTTATACGGCTTACCATCAGATACTCCAATCGAATAACACCAAAAAATACAAAGCAAATTACTCTTATCGGAAGACTAAAAACATATCACCAAGGAGAGAATTTTGAATATTAGCTCTGTGATAATTTTTTACTTTAAAAAAATTTGCTTAAATAGGGCTTTTTTTGCTTTTGTTAGGCACTTGTGTAGCGTTGCATAAGAGAAAAACTTCTATATATCCTAGGAAGGTACACTGAGGGAAAATAATCTAAGTATACAGCCCGGTTAGGGATTGAACCTCATCCCTTCCGATCATGACGCAGCAGAAGGCAACCACTTAACCAACTGCACCACGGCCGCCGCAAAATGATAACATAAATAAATGAAGTTTCTATTTTTAGATTCGAAAACTTCAATTTACATTTTTAGAAAAGAAAAATAAACAAACGCTTGCTGAGCAATATACAAACGTTTAAATATGTTTTTATTTGATTTAAATACGTTTCATTTGATTTCACTATTTTTTCCCTCAGTGCACAATTTTTAATTTCCTAATACAGAAACTGTGTGGTTTCTTGAAAATGTTATCATTGTGGAATATACAAAAAAAATGGAAATATAAATTGAAATATGTTATGTCCTTTACAATGTCAACAAATTGAATAATAACTGAATGGACTTGTGTCGGGAAGCAGTTGATGATGCTGCTTCAAAACCACAAAATTTTAACAAGAGCCGAAGCAGAAAATTGGGGCATGACCGAAGCAAGTAGTGTGGTGAAGCATGTATTTCGCTATGAAAAGAGCACCTTTCGACTTGTCCACATTTGCTTACTTTCAATGGAAGCAATTAAAAATTGACTAAACAAGCTCAATACAA
Organism: Heteromyza rotundicornis; assembly: GCA_951394025.1. Lineage (NCBI taxonomy): Eukaryota > Metazoa > Arthropoda > Insecta > Diptera > Heleomyzidae > Heteromyza > Heteromyza rotundicornis. The sequence continues at coordinate 3,955,238 of OX596011.1, forward strand.
ATTTTATCTGAAGAGTTGAGATTGTGAATGGATGGCAAATGGTAAATATATGTGTGTAAGTAGATCATATACTATGCATGTAACAGGGACGTAACCAGGAACAAGTTTCGGGGGGAAAGGACTTCAAAAAATAATTTTAAAAAATGTTGCAAAGAAAATTCATGATTCATTCTAAAATCGACGTATTGTGTTGGAATATTTTGGTTTTTATTGCAAATCTAACTACTAAAGAACATTTTTTACTCAGGAGGTGATGCTGATCAAGAATATATATACTTTTCCATGCCGCATACGCCTCCCTATGGGCGTTACAAACGTTGTGTCAATGTGAATATACCCTGCCACAGTATGTGTGGGGGTATTAAAAGTGTGTAATTCGAGCAAAGTATATTTAATTGAATTTTCTTACACCAATACTGTTTCAGACTCTGATGCTCTTACAATTTAAGACCCATACGAAATAAAGATTATTGATTTGAATTTGAAACTTGGGCAATGTTTGTTGTTCTCAATTCACATACAAAATATTTTGTAAAAGGCAACCCTGGAACTTCATTGCGATTAAAACTTTCATATATGTGAATGTGGTAATAGATTGTATCTAACCCACATCACACCTTCTGTAAAAAATAACAACAAAAAACATAAAGTTTCTTGGGAACTACAAAAGATGTTCACTTGCTCACTTGTGAGGAAAGTTAGGTATGTAAAAACAAAAGTTCGTCCAAAGTGAGTGGATGCCATGGGGAAGACTTACTCTGGAAGGACACTATCTAGGTCAAAGACATGAAATTCTAGTCTTATAGTTGCAGATATTTATATGTGCACTACCGGCTTCATACACGGTGTGGTGCAGATTGTATAACATTCTTAAAAGATATAAACATAATATTTTGCTACTACTCCAGTGGATATGTATTTTTAATCTTTTAAAGCACAGATGTTACATACTCCAGAACAGAATACAATTTTAATTTCCAATGATTTTTAAAAAGTATACAAAGTGCACGTAAGTAAAGGCAACAAAATCTTTTAAATTATGTATGCATAACAAAGTAAACAAAAACACGAAAGAATAGAGGAAAAAGTTTTCAAAATACCATCAACTTTAGTAATATAAACTTTAATAATTACAAACAGTAACAACAACAAACTGCCCTAGAAATCTAAAATGCACGCACTTAAAGGAAGCAAACACTACATAATTTACTACATTAATTAATCTTGGAACAACGTTGGCCGCAGTTCGCACTGACCTGTGCATTTTAAGTGAATCACTCCAAACAAGTTGAGTAGCTTGAATTAGATCAATTTTACATTATGTTAATAAAACAGCCTCCTTACATACTGTGACAAGCAAACAAGCTACCCATTAGACCATAAGTACTGAATCGACCGCCCGAGCAATCTTCCCTTTTCAAACCAAGCGCACTTCACTGCGATTTGTTGAGTTTTGTGCCAACAGCAAAGCAAGTAGATTATTTGCTGCGAAAAAAGCAATTTGTCAACTCTCGAAACGATTTTGAATGAACCTGACATAACAGCGACTGTAACCAACCATGCAAAGTAACTCAATTTGTTTAATATTTTATTTACCAACAACAAAAATTAATTTTTAAATCGATTTCATTAATTTTACACTAAATTTTTTACGCATTACTGCAGGTAAAATTTCCTCGATTTTTTTAAATGGACACATTCAAATAAATTCTAAAATAATTGGTTTTCCGAGTTTATTGTTTTTTATATGCTTCGAATTTCCTGTATTTTGTTGTGCAATTTAAGTAAAAAGTTGCATTTTTTCAGAGAAATATTTTGAGTTTAGGACATAAGTAAAAACTATAACCCCACACCTCTCTACATAATTACAAACAACAAAGGAGAGATGAGGTGCCATTGCAATCATTGCAGCAGGCATTTGCACCACATACAGCCCTCCCTCAGATCCGCTGCCAAGTTACAATGTGGGCTTAATTAAGTGGTGACGTCACTATGGCATTCGTGCTGCACTCTTCATTGTCGTTTCCGATTGAGAGGTTACTCGAAGGTGCTCGTGCGTTATTGAAAAGCGTGCGGCAGTTCATCCAGGTGTCGAACAAAAACCTTTAATTAAATTTGGCACACATGCAGTCATCTCGTGTATGCATATATTACGTAAGTATATTAGGGTGTCACTTATTTTTGATTTTGAAGTTTCCGAGTATACTTAGTAAGTATTACTTGCATACAAAATGCCACGGTGCACTTATCGAATATTCTAAAAAGTATTAAAATAAGTGACACCCTAATATTTGATGTGTGCATGTGTTTTTGTGTATTTGAATCGGCTCTATGCGACCTGACGCGGCGAAATTGTGAAGATTATAATTAACACGGCTATAGATGATGCCCAAGCAACCATGAGGGTTTCTGTTGTCACCAACATATTTGCTTTCATTGTTGTTGCTTAAGGAATTTCATGCCAAATTATGCCACTTAAAATACCAACAACATTTAACTTTCGGCGTCCTTCAGTGCAAAGAATGAATAAGTTGACTCCCTGGGTCGAAACAAGAGAACAACTAAGTATATGGGAGGTTTTGGTTCATTGAACGCCAGTTGGAATCTACAGATGGAAGTTTGTCAGAAAATGATAATCAGAGGGGTCATTGCGTTTTAAGATGGTTTGAATTTTGCACCGAATTGTTTTCGAAAAAAGAAAGAAAAATGAGGTTATTACCCTTTGGAGCTGTGGTCAGGTTTCCAGTTATCCAATTTAAACAATACTTTTGGGCCAATACAACATTTTAGGACGACGAAATCGGATCGTTTAACTGTCTTCAGCATCAATTAAAACACATGCTTCTGACGTCAACTTACAAACATGTCAATAATTTTGGCCACTTGACAAAGTTATTGACAAAATTGGTTCGATCTTCCTTTTGGACCGACTATTGATGTGAGCAAATCTAATCCAGTAGATTTCAAAGTGATGCCCCAACCAATTTGTATACAATTTGCATTAAGTTGAAGTTTAACCGGATTTGTGAGTGATTTTAATTGGATTCTGGGTAGGATGGAACACCGCAAAACAAACGCTATTAGGAAATTGGATGCTTATCCAATGCAAAGTGATTACTTCAGCCAGGCGCAAATACAAACCGCACACATTACACAAACACAGTTAAATGCAAATGCTAGTGACTTTGTGTGTGTGTGTGTGTGTGTGGTTCTATCTGCTGCGTGAATTTACGACATTTTCTGCATCATTCCTCGAATTGCCATTAACTTACATTAGAGACAAAGTGGCAGTATTTGTTGCTAACGATGCTGTTGCATGTTACTTTTTTTTATTGTTATTGTTGCAGCCGTAACGCTTTAATGTCCATTGCTGCTACGTCTGCCGTTGCAATTGCGGTCCGCTACGTTGGCGCGCAATTAATTACATTCATTAAAAAGGCATAATGTTCCAACAACGCAAGTACATGCTTACACAAGACTACAAATTCGCATCCGTGTATCCTTGCGTGTATTCGGCCATGCAAAAAGCATTACGAACGTTCAACAATTATTTTCAAATAAAATCTTTCAATTGCCATTCCATATTGCGGCTATAATTTGACGCTCTTCTCTGCTGCGCATAAATAATGTTCCACTGAAACGATCCATTTTCATTGTTGCTGTAGTAACGGGCTAAATCAGCAATCAGCAGCATATGCACGAATAATATTTATTTTTTAGCAGGTATTTAATGCACTTATAAATTTAACAGCTTTGGGCTATTGTTTATATGGCTGAGTAGCTTTCATTGGAATACGAATTCATTCCATTTCATTTTCACAAGCTGAAGTACGTGCTTACGCACATATGCGTCTAAAAGCAGATGCCATAAAAATGCAACATTAAATTGATTTGAAATGGATGGGGTGCGGGGTTGCAAACAAAAAAGTTATTTATTGAAACGATAAACCGCCGCAGGAAAGCTGCTCTGCGCCTTTGAAAGCATTCATTTTTTTCTTCTTGTCGCTCATATTTCTTTCGATTTTAGTGTCGTTTTTTAATTTCTTCATCGTCAGTCTCACCGAAGCAAAAATACCCTGCACATTAAATGGAATTGGAAAAAAACTAAGAAATGGAATGGAAGTGGAGCAGGAATAGGAACTGAATGGAAATGGAACAACATTTTGAGATGGAATGTGAACGAAGTGGTAATGGAAATGACCGAAAGTGATCGATAAAATATCAAAAAATTTTAATAAAATTATCGACAAATCACTAGAAAATGGTCGGAGGTATCGCAATCATATGTGCAGGGTATTGTAGCAGCGGGGCAGACCAAATATTGCATTGTTACATACACTTTCCTTTGTAATGAATACTTTTTCAAAATAATCTGGAATCACTACTCAATGCCAGTATAGTCCCATAGAAATAGGAGCGCACGTCAAAGCTATTAAATTATGAAAATCAATAAAACTCTTCCCGGCATATTCTTGCTACATTTCCTTCACATATTTAAGTAAATTTTCTTGCATCATCAAAGCCGCTTTTGTGTTTAGGCAAATCGTTTATAAAGCCTTTCGTATATGAATGTATGTAGGTATGTGTGTTAGCATATTTCCTACCTTGTGTTGCTGTTTCTTCCAGAAATATGTATGAGAAAATATTGGAAATATAGATCTGCTACGTGCAATCGTGCTTCAATAAAAAATGTTGGCGCAAGGCCAAAATTATTTAATATGTCACAAAACTTGCTACAAAAAAATATGAAAAGTTAATCCTTCACTTTTCATAAAATGCTGAGGGAGAGAAAAAGAGCTTTTTTGTGGTATGCAAAAGAAAAATGAATATAAAAGAGAACGAAAGGCAAATATAAGAAAATTTGTAGCGACATTTACGCTGAATTAAGTTCACGATTTTTATCCAACAAGAAAAAAGATATTTGGACAACTTTTGTAGAATTTTTTTTTGGAGAATTTTTAATTAAAACGAAACCATTTTTGAAGGAATAAAACGAATGATCATTTAACCCGGTTTTTTTTTAAACTTGAGATGTACTAATATTTTGGACTGAGAGTATCAAAAAAAAGCAATACACCATACGTCAAGACATCAGCGAGATGAAATGTTCTGACAGAGCCAGAGAAAAATGGTATTTCACAAGGCAACAATGTTATGTATTTTTAAAAAAAGACTTAAGTTTTAGAATGCTTACAAAGGAATTTAATAGGCACCATCCTTCCACTTTTTCATCCTGCGGTGTTGGTTACAGAATATTTCAGAACTGGAAAATAAATGCAAAATCCTTTTGAGTTAAATAACCATTTTCTTTGCTCTTATATGTGCGTGGCTTTAAGCCTTGTCGTACCTTGCAACTTTGCAAGGAGTGCAAATTGAATTTCAGGAGACATTTATTTTCCTATAAACATTCATAGAAGAGTGTGAGCGCTAGAGGAAGTCAAGGGTATTTCCCAAATAGTTCAAACACTATATAAAAGGAAGCAAATATAAATAATATGGCGACAACACGAATGGCAAACATTTAAATACATCAATGCAAAGAGCGTGAGCGTAGCAGATTTAATAACATTTTCCCATTTGCATTTTAAGCGAATAATTTGTCGTATGTCTTGTAAAATAAGTATGAGGCATGATTTCAGCGAAAACTTTTCGAACGGGTGAAATGTTTAGTAGTCGAAGTAGGTAGACAAAATTTAAACTAAATAAGCCGACTTTCGAACTCCTAAAAAAACCAAACTCCATACAAGTTTCTAAAATTCTATATAGAAATTCCATAAACTTTGCAGATATCTCATTGCAGACGATGTGTAAATTAGGCCATATACCATTTAAAAGACTTCGCAAGTATTTTCGCTCGGTTTGAATATTTGGGATGTCATAAAAGTACCATTTTCCTTTTATACAAAGTCTCAATTTTTCACGGCGTCAACTGAATTCCTTGACACAAAATATCAATATGAAACTTGTATTTAATTATCAACAACTTTTTTAAAAATGGTTTAAAGCACTATTGTGCATTGTACCACTCCTAAGACTACTGCTATGTAGTATACAATTTTCAGAAATTATATTGTATGGTCTTGATATACAAAGTATCTTGGAAATTTCCCTGAATGTGACACATATTCACACTGGAAAAATCTTTTAGGCTGATTAAAAGCGATTATACAAGAAAGTTGTTGTTCGCTATTCGGGCAGCTTTTGTTACTGCTATTGTTCGTCATTATTCCGGTTGTCATCGTTCGTTTGGCTGATGATGTTCTCAGCTTGGCATACAATTTGAATAAAGGTTTTGCTACGCAAAACTTTGGTATTTTCCTACAGCAAATTGCTATCAAGGTAGAAAAACGAGAATGGCAATTCTCGCATAATTCTAGTCAATAACGATTTCACAAAGTTTTACCGTAATTGTCACAAAATCAACACTTTACCATCAAATAATCGGAGACATCCAGTAGAAAGTCCAATCGAAAAAATTGCAAAGACAAAAAACTAAAAGGCATCGAAAGGAAACATTTCAGAATGGAAAAAATACAGAGACACTCAATGAAAATAGAAATAGGGTACAGATTGAAAAAATAGTATCTGTTTGTACTGGGCATACCCAAAGTATACAACTCCTAGCGTCTGCCACACCAATTTAACTTATCTTCTCAATGTCAACCAAGTAAAGCAAAAAAAAAAATGTCATATACATATTTTTTTATCGCTGATTTCGATGGAAAAAATGTTTTTCTTTCATTTGAGACTATACTCCGACATCAAAAACTTGTTGTTATTATTACCAACATTTTCAACCTACAGTGCTTGTGCGTTTGTCACCTTCATATGCATTATTTCTTCATTCCATTTTTTTTTTTAATTTCTTGTTTTCTCTTTAATTCTGCCAACTCACATTTGTTCATTCAATTTACTTTACTCTTATCCTTGCATACTTCCTGAGCACGTGCGGCACTTTGACTTGGCTTTGGAAATTGGTTTAATGTTTATTTCTGGTCTATTTCACCACCCAAAAATTCCTCAACAAAGAAAAAAAAAGGAAAAAAGCTAAAATGAAAGTTTTTGTCCATATCGTTTCATTGTTGAACTCATAATTTCGTGAAGCTACAGTAAAAGCAAACCCATTTCACCTCTCATCGTAACTTAACTTTTATACTCATAATTGCATTTTAATTGTTACTCGTCGACGTCAGCGTCAGCAACTGCGTCGGCATAAGTGCCGTTGTCAGTCTAAACTCAAGTGCCGTGTCGGTGCCATTATAAATTCCGAGGAAAATGGAAATCTCTGCAATTTGCAGATAAGCGCATTAGGGTAATTTTCCATAACATTTGCACGCGTTAAGCTCAACAAGTTAAAGTTAATGGATTCTCTATGCTAATTTTGCTGAACCGGAACGAAATGAAATTATGTATATAAATTCTATAATATCAAATATAAACTTATTTGACAGCGAGCTGAGATTTTGATAGTAAATTTGTAATTTCACATTTAAAAATATGAATTATTTAAAATGTGTAAAACAATCCACAAGAAATTTTGTGTGAAAAATCGAAATTATTCTTTATTTATTAAAATTAAATAAAAAAAAAATTTTAAAATCGGGCTGTATCATTTTTTCCTAGCACAGGATACATAACTAACTGAAATAACGAAAAATATTAGACGAAATGGATAGGTTCTCAAAATTACATGTTGCCACTTAAATTGTTATGTAAATCGAATGCAGAGAAAATGGGATGGTATGGTTTTAATATCTAAATAAACACAAAATATAAAAAAAAATATAATACCCACGCTGATTTCTGGTGGACAGCCCAGGCCATTGCACAAATTCTAAATTTGGACCCAAATGGGGTAAATTATTGCACTAGAACGAGTCAGAAGAGTGACAGCATGCAGACCGAATTTATGGTCAGTCAGCGCCTAATCAACACTCAACCAAAGATTCAGCAAAACCACTAATAAAATCACATTTTTCTATTATGCAATAAGCTCTATCGGACAATTTCAAAAATTCAAATGCAATAACGTCTATCAGACATAGCAGCGTAATTAAGACGAAATCCACAAATTTGTTTGCATGTAGCAGTTTATAGTCATTTTAATTTAATATTGTAGAAGATGGATTGATTGATACTTCGTTTTCCGGAACAATTGTGTTTTTGCTATTGAATAAAAGCTATTGAATTCATTATAGGGAAGTTCGACTGTAGTATATTTTTCTGTGTGTATAATCCGTTTATGGCTATTTGAGCTTTGGTCATGCCGAAGGTAATTCAATAAACTTCATATTTTCTGTTGCGTTGTCTTAAGGTCGAAAATGATCGAAATTATCGTTCACACTTTCTGTTTCCCTTTCATTTCTACTTGTAATTTTCGCGGTTTTTGTATCTTGCTTTAATCTAGTATAAAGTTGAAAAGTAAAAAAAAACGCACAAAACAGCTTACGAGGATTGCCGATGGACGAATATACAGACGTGTACACTCCCGGAGCTCTCAATATAAAACTGTAATGTAAACTGAAATTTTACTGAAATTTTAAATTGAATACCGATTTCCATGAATGACGCACAATAAAGGAAACATTTTTAATTATGGCGTTAGTCCGCGACCACCCCCACACTAACGTGACGATAAAGCAGAAATTTTGCTTGTGGCGGTTAAGGTATGTAAATGACAATTACCGCTGTTGTGATTACGTGTACTCAGCTATCCATTGTGATCCGCTCATGCTTTATTTTCTGTTTTTCACAGTTTTATTGGTCTTTCTTCAGTTCTCCGTCCCCGCATGGCATCCAGCCATGGCTTACTTCTGAATATCCTTTTGTAATTATGTATTTTTTTCTCACTTTATTGATATCATTTAAATGAAATGATTTCACTTTGAACACTCGTTAAGTTCATTGGAATTGTAGCGAGTCCAGTGCTGCAGTTTGGAATTTGGTTGTCTCTACAAAGGGTAAGGAATTTTCTTGCTGTAACAGTTTAATTTTACGAAATTTTTCGTGATACAATCGCTTGTAGACAGTTTTTCTAGATTAAATCGTTTTATTCTATTGAAAATCACGCATACGCCATGTATGGCACAATACGACCAATGACATTATATGACAACTGACAACGCGCGATTGTTTATTGAATAAACTTTATGCTGAGCCCCACTAACAGAATATATAGGAGTATTTTTTGGAACTGAGGTTGTGCCATGGTAATGAATTAAATAAAGTACGCATTTAACCAGATTTTTGTGAAAAATTTAACTGCATTTGCAGGGTTCGATCGAATTTATAGATATCATCTGACTCAGTACAGGGTCTAGAAATGCCCCTTTTATTTTCTCTTTCCAACGACGGTCCCGATTTTAATAAAATATTCAATATATATTTGTGTACTGAACGGCGTGTCAGTGTTTGTGGAATGAGTAGGCGTTACGCTTCCTTGCTCGTTTTAATTTAAAAATAAAATTTTATTGTTGATATTGGATTGGATTTTCTACAGCAACGGAATGAACGTAAATCCTTCTGCAAATCGCATTCCAATGAATCTTTTTTATTCCCTATTAAGCTGCCGCCACTTCTCTCACACACTTACTTATGCACTCCGAAATGAAAAACTTAATTATGCATTCATTTCCGATGCGAAGTACGGCCACAGCGAGTCTTTACGTTATTTTAACAATTTTCGTTTGAAGTTGAATTGTATAATTGCAGTTGAAATGAGAAAAGGTTGAGGACGGCAGAGAAATTTTACATTTTCATTTCAACCTTAAGGCTTAACTTAAATGGGGTGCTGTTTACATTGGCAAGTTGAGAGATTTAAAAGTTATAATTTCTCATTTGCATATCAGCTGATGATTACAGCAGAGGGCACTGAGTGGTGGTTACATTCGGCTTTCGATTAAATAACCGAATTGAAACAACTCATTCAGTGGTAGACCCTGTTGCTAATGTTATTCCATCAGCTTTACTATTTCTTCACATCCCAAAGCAAAATTAATTTCTCAAATAGAATCGTGTCCTCGGCGAACCGTCACTTCAACCTACTCATGATATTGCAAATGACATAAGCATCGGTATCCTTGCCACCATACTCAGCCGTCTTAAAACTCTTCTCACACACTGTCCGCTACAGCTCCTCATTCATCAAATTTGTGCCTTGATCATAGCCTAAGTGCCTCACAAGAGGAATACGGAATACTGACCCTCACAATGCCATACAGACTCGCGAACATCTCTGACCAATAACTCCGTTTGAAGTGGCTTACATGCATGCTCACCAAATTTGAAACGCTGAACGAAGATGTCACTGATACTACACACTGCAAATGGACGCCATAAGGGAACAGATTTGGTTGACCTTCAAAATTTGTTGCATACTTTTGGTGGAGAAAAAAACAAGAAAGTGACAAAATTTCCAGTTTTTACCAATATTTTATTTCTGATCAACAGTAAAATTTTTTAATGTCTATCTTGTATAGTTGCTCAAAAATTTGTGGTGGTTAATTTTAGTAATAATGCCATTGAAAATGTATGGCAACTCCGCTTCGGATATTCTGCAATTGCACCCAGTAGTCACTTGAGTCAAATTGCCAATGTTCACTTCGTTTGAGTTTAATTTAATTTTGTTACTTTGGTGCTCAAAGCTTAAACGAGTGTGGAGAAAAGAATTTCGGTCCACTTTGTGCGACAATATGGCAACACGTTTTTCCGTTTACCCTTTTTGTGCTTGTTTTTTTTTGTTTGCCTTGCAGCCGGTGAAAGTTGGAGTGGCTTTTTCAGTTGCTAAGCAGCTTAACAATTTTAGATTCGTTAGAAAAAAATGTTTGTGTGTGGATATCGCATATTTTTTCTCGGTCTTGGAATTTGTTTGTAAATTGTTTTTGTTGAATTTTGGTTCTTTTAGAGTAAAGCTATTTTTATTTACATTTGTTTTTTGGTGTGTGGTTACTTTGACAATTATTAGCATTAAGGCACTTTGTGGAGAGATAAAAAAAATGCAATGATTTTGAAAGCAGAGTTAGAGAGCCTCGGATTTATCTTAAAAGTTGTTAACATTTTAGTGGAAACAACCATTGGCGTTAGCTTTTGTATTGTATGAGTGGCAGTGGCTCTGGTGGAGAAGCTTTATTTGGGTCTCAGCGTGTGTTCTTTTAACATAAAAGATAGAAAATTTATTACCAATTTATTAAAATGTTCCAAAATTAATAAGTTTTTGCACCAGTTTATCGTTTACGTGATCAGACCCATAGCCGATCCTTACACACCCACACACACATCACAAGCATAACATGAAATGTCTTTGAATGTGGGCCAAAGAAAAAGAAGAGCAAAAGAAAGAAAAATCAGATGAAAAAATTAAATAAAATGATGGCGTAGGAAAACTTTCATTCATAATGTAAATAAACTTTGCAAAAGAACTTACAAAGTCCTTGTTCGTACCTTCAATTGCAGCCAAGATATTCATGATAATAAAATTTGTAACATGCTGCTTAGCAGCAATCGACTTAGCAACAAAAAAAAATAGAAAGATGACTTGGCTCTGCGCAAGAGAAGAGAAAGAAGAATATGGTCTAGCCTAAGTGAGGAGGTAGAAACCACTCAGGCAGTCAAAAACTACACTGAAAATGAATACATTCATGGACGCTTCAAGGGATTTTTTAGGAATAAATTCATAAGGCATATAAACAATACGGGCGACAACATTTTTTTAATAATTTGTACATTGGATCAATGAAAAAATCCTTACAACAAATGAATACGGGTATATGATCGAGGTTCATTGGTTCAGTGTAGCAAGCAGCAGGTGGCCCAGAGGTGGTTAGCTGAAACTCAATGCCATATTGACTGGCGGAAGAAGGTGCTCGCTTCTGCCATTTTCTATGAAGACAGACAACTGTCAGACGAAGCAGATACCGTATTCGAATTTTAACTTATATGAAGTCTGTATTAAAAGCGTATATGGACAAGAATAGGAGAAGCGTTACACCAGAGAAAAAATACAACGAACAATATGGCCAGCGAGTAGTAGTGGGAGCTGGCAACAATACCTCGATTCTTGAGAAAATTTCAATGATTGTTCCATGATCGTCCTTTATCGTGTGTTGGAATTTATTTTATTTCTTACCTAAGCGTATATTTGTGTGTGCTGTTCTGGTCCCTTTTTCGGTTATCGCCCAAACTTAATTAAACTCGTCTAATATGATTTGTGAAATTGTTTTTGTCCATGAAAGAAGAAACTTTTTGTTTTTGCTGAAAATAAATTAGGGAAATTCGAATACGTCGACAGTAGACAACACCCTTTGTGTAATTGGGCGAAACAAATGAAGAAGCGAACAGAATGTTTGTTAGTGCGAATGACCTTGAGGTAAATAGAATTCATAGGAATAATTTAAGGGTTTGCTTTCAATTAGTTCAACAGACTTGAAGATGAAATGGGCATTGGAAATACAATAGCAATTGCTCGGAAATGTCTCACAACTTAATCACACATTGGACCCCACTTAGAGTGTCCAAGATTCCAATCTCCTTTTAACAAACATAATATTCACACTCGTACAATGCCAACATAACAAATTACTTCACGTAAATCAATAGAGACAATCCGTATAGAATCACACCGTAGTGAAGCTAGAAACCGAACTAGGTCAAGTGAGACATTCCTGGACCAAAGTTAAATATTAAAGGAAATCCTTTGACTGAGTGACAAATACGACGAATACGACACAAGGCCCATCTGCTATTTATGCGAAAAGTAAATATTCATATTTTATATTTTTGCACAGGAATTTGGCGTAGGCACAAAAAGACACAAAACTCATTTCGAAATAAAAATGCTTACGCATTTAAATGCATATTCAAAGTAATTTGTTGTTGAGTTAAGTGTCGAGAGTGATTTACACATGCAAAAATTACCACAACAACTGTAGCTATTCAAAATAAATATAATTTCAATGAAATCACTCAAAATTAGAAAATATACATAAATGAAGCTAAAACTGTTATGGGAATAAGGTACGTTTGAAATTAAAAAATGAAAATCAACAACATAACTTCCGTTTCCGTTTGCTATGCGCTGCTGCTGCGAGTCTCAAAATAATTTCAGTAATTTGATCCAAATACACAGTAGAATTGCAAAACATTTCTCACTGTCAGTCTCTTTTTTTATCGGTATAAATTCGTTGTTTGAAATTAAGTGATACATTTTTGTATTTGAAATAACAATTTGCCAACAGTCGAGCTTCTTGATGCAATTATCATGGGCAAGTGATAATGTACATGTCGAAATATTTTGAGAATCACCACAAAACAAGCCGAAGTTAATTTTCAGGAAGTGACTAGGATGTTTTTTCGAGGCGTTTTAATGTCTCCCTACTTTAAAATCATCAAAAAATTGTTTGTATTACTTGCGGCTTCAGTTAAGGCAAATGTCCTACGTTTATTTAAAGGTGATCCAAACAAAGTTTAACATTTTTCAAATTGGACATATTTATACATAGGTGGCATCTTCTGTCCATTATTTTCAATTTTCTTTGACTAACTGAACGGTGATATGAATGGTGTGTTTGGGTGTCAGCTGTGAATGGCAGCGTTATACAATATTAATACAACAACTGTGGCTGTCAATCATTTCTCTTTGGTTTCGCAATACGATTACGTTATTTGTGGAATTGACATTAACGATACCACACCATCGTCGGTATTATTTATGATTACCGTGACTTGATGATGACTGGATGAGATTTAAGTCATTATAAACTGATAGTATGCTCATTGCTCCTGAGACTATGACTATATCGCACACATTACATTGCTTGCTTGCTGTGACGACACTTCATTCTGGTGTTCATTCGCTGAATTGGCAATACTGTGACGTAATTTTGACATTCACAACGTCATTGGAATGATGAAATGTATGGACCGCGTAAATTCAAACTTTTTAAAATTCTTCCCAGTGCATCACTCCTAATTTTTACGACAACCATCGCAGTAATAAACACTTAAGTACTGCCGTTGTGGCTGCCGTTGTCTCAGTGTTTGTCAACAATTCGTACAAAAAGAGGCTCTTGAAAACAAATTCATGCAACACTAGAAACACGTTTTCACGTTTACATTTTTTCTTACACAAATACATTTTAAATTTTAATCCGAAAAATATTAAAAAATACTTGTTTAAACGAAAAAATACTTAAATTTAATTTGATTTTTATTTGCCTTCTTTGTACGCCATACACCATACACCATCACTTGCCTTGACATTACTTCCTTTCCAGCAAGCAACTGTTCCAAATTTTACTTTGCCTCTGGCCAGCTGGCATCAGTCTGCAGCGTTTTGCAGCATATACTTCTGACTTGGCGCCGCTCATCAAAGCGCAAAATGTCATTACAACGACGCGACAAATAAAATAAACGACATTGCCAACCAAATGGTCGACTAAACTCAAGCTCAAACATATTATTTGGTCTTTTATCTTTCTACTTTTTCACACTTTACCATTGTGATTACGTTATTGGTATTTGAGGTAGTCAATGTTCTTTTCAAATGAAACGATAAAAGTCCTGTTGCTGCATTTTCACTCCATTTTAGTTGAAAAATTGTTGTCATTTGATTGTCACTGCTCTCAAATTCAATGTGCCTCTCTCTCTTGCTATCTCTCGTTTTCTGTCCAGCTTCCATTGATCCTGCGCGTTGTTGTGTCCGTGTGAGCCATGATTGCTCTGTTCTAGCCATGATTGTCTTCATTCCTTTTCATTTAACACGTGGCTTTGTTTTGATTCCTTTTCGCCTTCTTCTAGGTTATAAATAACATTTGCTATGCTAATCATCTGACTTGATACACTTCGTCATTCACTTAAGCTTTGATAAGTTTTAAAATCAACATCGGCCACAAGAAATATCTGTGCATAGTTACATAGATATCGTTGTAATGGAAGATATTGAAATTTATTCTTCGTTAAGTTGTGTGCATGAAACACGACTGTCTTTAATGTCATTATATTTGCATTAGTAATTTATAGTGAATGCAGCAATTGAGGTTTGTAATATGAGCTGAACAATTTTATTGTAATTTTCCCAGAAAAATTTCGTCAAAATAAAAAGAAATTTAATTTTAAAATTCCTTTTCAGTAAAAAAAAATAAATAATAAAATTATTATTATGAAATGTTACGAAACATAAATTTCGTAATTAAAAATACCGAAAAACGTAAATGGACACAGTTCATAGGCGCCAACAGCGTTGAGAGGAAAAAGGATTTTTCGGTACACAATTTTAATCCACGCTGTTGGATTTTAGACTAAAAAAAGGAATAAAATGAAAAAACAGAGAGAGAGTGGATATAAATACACAGGAACTACAAACAATTACCAAAATGGGCAAAAACACTTTATAAAAACCAGGAATCAGAACTTAATTCAGAACGCTCAGGGTAAAAAGGAAACTTGAGCAGAAAAAAAGTAAAAACCCCAACATGAATAAAAAAAGAAGCCATTTAACACCAAGTGAAAGAGATTAAAAATGCAGAGCAGAAACTAAAGAAGGCTACTGTACTGAGAGCCAAACGAAAAAAAATAATCCTGTACAAGGACACACGAATTACTTAACGGCAAATACGGTATAGCAAAAAACGAAGCATGAATTCAGGAAGAAAACCCCAAACGTACAAAAAGTAGCAAGAAGAAATTAAAATTGATTAGGATCACAACGAAAAGTGGTTATGGTAACCATATGATGTTCACTGGCCCATCATGTACATGCTGGTTACAATCATGTACATGTTCAGTTTCCAATCATATCGGTACATGCAATCATGTAAATGGTTGGTACAATCATTTCGCCAATCATAACATGATCCCCTTAAAATATGATTGGGTCAACCATGTTTTTTCTCTGCGTGCAATCTACTTGCAATCGTAGCCGTGGACGCAAACGTTGTCTTTAGTAACAGATGGATGCGTAAAGTATCTTCATGATGTTCATGTTGACGTCGTCATCGAGATGACTGTTCACACCTACTATCGTCCTTGTAGCTGTTCTCCGTTGCTGCAGCATCTCCAGTCGTAACTTAAGTTGCATATTTTGGTTCTGTCTCTTGATGATTTTATTGCCCTTTTTGTGTTCCTTTTGTGCCAAAAGAGAATAACAGTTTTCTCGTTTGTTTAAGTGTGAACATTGCATAATATACCAAAGCAAAAAATGGCCGCAGTGGTATTTGGGAGGGTCAATCTCCATAAAAAAGAAGTTAGCAAAGTTCACCATTATTGTGAAAGCTTGACGCGAAAGGTTTTAATCGCAAACACAAATGTTCAGATTATGCATGCGCGCAAACCCGGCAAAATCGATCGGGTCCCATAAATCCTTGGGAGAAAACTAAAGTATTTATTACTCTTTGGCCGCTTCATCACTTCTTGCCCAAAATATACAAATAAATTCGCCTAAGTAAAACTTTCTATTTAGACATTCGCAGAAGAATCACTTCCTAAGCAAATCCCACCGGTTCTCCGCTCATGACCACCACCACAATGCCTGCAAAAAGCAAGCAGGCTCTCGAGGCATTTTTCTAATATTATATTTATTCAAATCTTTGGCCTCATGATGTTGTTACACCCCCATCCTTCTCTCTGTGCCTAAACTTGTACGCCTCTGAAATATTCATGTTTTTCTTGTGAAAATTTTTCAGTCTTATGGTAGCCTTCTAAGCTCTGGAGACCGCGTCAGAATGCGCCATACACCCTCAACCAAAGGGTTCTCAGGAGGGGGCAAGGGAAATTATCATATGCAAAGTATTTTTGTTTTGAGTTCATTTGTGTTTTGTTTGTTGCTGTTTCTTGGCCATGTTGTATGCAAACTTAAAGACGCTGCAACATATCGTTTCACACAATCATTATTTTAAACATTTACAAATTTTACGTCGAAAAATTAAATAAAAATCAATAAGAATTTGCTTGGGTAGAAAAGACTCGTTAGACATTCCATGCACGAGAAAAAGATACAACTGGATCCTTGTAAGCCTAAGTATGGCGGAGACGAACAGTTTCCTCCACGACTGAACAACAAATCCAGAGTGCCAAATAATTTAAAATAAGATTTCAAATGAAAAGTTATTGCGAAACATTCTTTTTGTCCTAATTTTTCCACAAGATTGCCTACAAAATGACCAAAGTGTTAAATTGCTTGCATAAATGCTCTACGAGTGCATTTTTCCATTTGAAAGATTTTACTATCAGACTTACAACTTAGCTCGACATTCCGCATATACTTGAATACGCAACAAACGTGATGGATGCAATGTGACAGCATCTGAAAGCTCATTAAAAACACAAACCCCATTGCTTCCGTGACAGTTCACTAAGTGCAATATTACATACAAACAAATGCAGATGACGGCACACTGCAGCGAAAATCGCGCAATGGTAGTTCCTTCAAAGCTAACACGAACAGTGCAGTAGGGCGTCATCATATTTGTTGCTGCAAAAATGTCACATGAATTCCTTTAAATATTCCAGAGTGGGCCAACAGGGCTGATCTTAACAAAATCAAGCAAAGCGCACCAAATGCATGCCCTCATATTTTAGTATAGAATAAAAAAACACCTGAAATGTAAAATAGCAGCAGGTTTAAAACGGTGGCGTCAATTCAGAATACTCTTGGGGGGGCAAGAAGGGAAAATTTAATTTTCCCCGGGGAAGGAGGTACAGCCACCCTCAGCCCCCGCTAAATGACGCCACTGGTGTAAAATATTGCATTTATTTCCATTGATTTACTTTTTTTTCGATAACATGTAATATTTTATGGGCACCGCGTGCAGTCGTTCAGTTATTTTCATTTCGTTTTGTTAAACTTTCGAAATATTCCATTTCAATTAATCTTTCACAAAAAATTGTGTGGCATGGAATTATTTGAAAATTGTTGAAATTCTGCGTTCAACCATGACAAAAAAAGTAATAATATAGAATTTTCCTTTTCGCTTTTATCACATATTTCAGCTTCATTTAATGCTATGCTATAGCCGACATATACAAATTTACTTTGCCGTTCCTGCGTCCTGCATGTCCGTATGCATGGGCTAGGGGTGCCACACGTACAGACTTTTTAAATAGTAAATTTTTTCGGAACTGTGAGTCAAGACCTAAAGCCCTGATATTTTAGAATACAAATATACAATTGCATATCAGTACACAGAGTTTATATACAAACAAACATAATTATTCCTTCGGTTTCCTTAAGGCCAACAACAATACAATAATAGCTACGCCCGTGCCTTAATTTCACACAAACACTCTCTCATGCATCCGAACACACAATGTTGCCGCTGCCGTCGCTTGTGTCCGTTCATTGTTTCCGTTTTTATACACCGTTTTGTTAAATCACGGAACATACAAAAAAAGATGATAATAATCATAATTTCGCTACTCATTGTAGCCTACATGACCAGCATCAGCGTGGCTTCCTGTGGCGATGGTTGTTTCAACATGGCTGCTGCCTTCCGTTTTAGATGCCAAAAAATATATATGAATTTCAAGCGCCACTTCTTCCAGTTGTTATTGTTGGTCCTTACATCTTTTTTAAGGCGAGCCTGGAAACTTTTGGTTGTTGTTGTTAATTTATGTTTATTATCGGTGCGTGTGTACGCTATGATGGCCCCATAAATGGTTTAGATTGCGATTATCTTTTTGTGGCTAGGCTGGTTCTTTTCTCTATTTTTCTTTGTTGGGATTCTTCTGGTTTATGAGTAGAAGAACGTATCAAAATTGCTTTTGTTTGAGCGAAAAGAAATCAGTTCAATAACCAGTGGGGAGAAAGTGTGATAAGCCCAATTTTTTTTAAACATATCCTAGGACACGTAATGATATAAGTTCAGTTAATTCTTTAAGTATTCTTTAAGGGAACAAGTAAATTCATGTAAGTAAATTCTTTGACCGGATGCGACAAAGGTTTACGACAAAAGTAAATTTCAACTTTAACCGTTCGATACCTTTTTGCCTTACTATGAACAGGAACTGACAACATCAAAGATAGGAACTCTTTCACATCCGTTTTCATACACCAGAGTGCAACCTCGTCTTACCCGAACAGATGCAAAACATTACATATAGGGTGTAGAACACAATTTCATAAAAAAAATTATTCACACTCGGTTTCTTTTATTTTATGCCGTGTAAAATAGACTTGAACATCGCTGCGGTACCGATGAACTGATTTCCCTTTACGATTTACTTCGGATGTCGTGGCGAAGAATAAAGCGGAAATCACAACATCAAGCAACTGGAAATGACATGTAAAATGGAAAGTGTAGCCACACAAGAAGGTGGTAGCATGCAGCCAGGACTGGCAGTGTCAGTCCTGAACGTGCCTCATCCTCAACGCTGAATTAGTTACAGAGAAGTACATCATCTTTGATATTCAAGCTAATAAAGACGATATAAATCACTTCAGATAATATTCATTAACTATAAAGTACGAAAGTTGTAGGACCATTAGTTTAGGAGCTAGAGCACTTTAAAGATTTTCTAGGTTCAGCTACAAAAATGTCCGCATCGGATTCCCTTAGTTTCTTTTGCATATGAAAGGTGAGATACAAAACTAGCTCCATGCAAAATTTGGATCCCCTCCGAAGTGTAGTTATAAAGTTTTAAAAGTATTTCAGTACCAAAATATTTTCGATTTTTTTGCAAAGTTTACCCATGCTGCGGGCCTTAGTTTAGGAGTTAGAGCACTTTTAAGATTTTCTAGATTCAACTACTAAAATCTCCGCTTCTAGGTATCGGATTCCCTTAGTTTCTTTTGCATATGAAAGGTGAGATACAAAACTAGCTCCATGCAAAATTTGGATCCCCTCCGAAGTGTAGTTATAAAGTTTTAAAGGTATTTCAGTACCAAAATATTTTCGATTTTTATGCAAAGTTTACCCATGCTGCGGGCCTTAGTTTAGGAGTTAGAGCACTTTTAAGATTTTCTAGATTCAACTACTAAAATCTCCGCTTCTAGGTATCGGATTCCCTTAGTTTCTTTTGCATATGAAAGGTGAGATACAAAACTAGCTCCATGCAAAATTTGGATCCCCTCCGAAGTGTAGTTATAAAGTTTTAAAAGTATTTCAGTACCAAAATATTTTCGATTTTTTTGCAAAGTTTACCCATGCTGCGGGCCTTAGTTTAGGAGTTAGAGCACTTTTAAGATTTTCTAGATTCAACTACTAAAATCTCCGCTTCTAGGTATCGGATTCCCTTAGTTTCTTTTGCATATGAAAGGTGAGATACAAAACTAGCTCCATGCAAAATTTGGATCCCCTCCGAAGTGTAGTTATAAAGTTTTAAAGGTATTTCAGTACCAAAATATTTTCGATTTTTATGCAAAGTTTACCCATGCTGCGGGCCTTAGTTTAGGAGTTAGAGCACTTTTAAGATTTTCTAGATTCAACTACTAAAATCTCCGCTTCTAGGTATCGGATTCCCTTAGTTTCTTTTGCATATGAAAGGTGAGATACAAAACTAGCTCCATGCAAAATTTGGATCCCCTCCGAAGTGTAGTTATAAAGTTTTAAAAGTATTTCAGTACCAAAATATTTTCGATTTTTTTGCAAAGTTTACCCATGCTGCGGGCCTTAGTTTAGGAGTTAGAGCACTTTTAAGATTTTCTAGATTCAACTACTAAAATCTCCGCTTCTAGGTATCGGATTCCCTTAGGTTCTTTTGCATGTGAAAGGTGAGATACAAAACTAGCTCCATGCAAAATTTGGATCCCCTCCGAAGTGTAGTTATAAAGTTTTAAAGGTATTTCAGTACCAAAATATTTTCGATTTTTATGCAAAGTTTACCCATGCTGCGGGCCTTAGTTTAGGAGTTAGAGCACTTTTAAGATTTTCTAGATTCAACTACTAAAATCTCCGCTTCTAGGTATCGGATTCCCTTAGGTTCTTTTGCATGTGAAAGGTGAGATACAAAACTAGCTCCATGCAAAATTTGGATCCCCTCCGAAGTGTAGTTATAAAGTTTTAAAGGTATTTCAGTACCAAAATATTTTCGATTTTTATGCAAAGTTTACCCATGCTGCGGGCCTTAGTTTAGGAGTTAGAGCACTTTTAAGATTTTCTAGATTCAACTACTAAAATCTCCGCTTCTAGGTATCGGATTCCCTTAGTTTCTTTTGCATATGAAAGGTGAGATACAAAACTAGCTCCATGCAAAATTTGGATCCCCTCCGAAGTGTAGTTATAAAGTTTTAAAAGTATTTCAGTACCAAAATATTTTCGATTTTTTTGCAAAGTTTACCCATGCTGCGGGCCTTAGTTTAGGAGTTAGAGCACTTTTAAGATTTTCTAGATTCAACTACTAAAATCTCCGCTTCTAGGTATCGGATTCCCTTAGGTTCTTTTGCATGTGAAAGGTGAGATACAAAACTAGCTCCATGCAAAATTTGGATCCCCTCCGAAGTGTAGTTATAAAGTTTTAAAGGTATTTCAGTACCAAAATATTTTCGATTTTTATGCAAAGTTTACCCATGCTGCGGGCCTTAGTTTAGGAGTTAGAGCACTTTTAAGATTTTCTAGATTCAACTACTAAAATCTCCGCTTCTAGGTATCGGATTCCCTTAGGTTCTTTTGCATGTGAAAGGTGAGATACAAAACTAGCTCCATGCAAAATTTGGATCCCCTCCGAAGTGTAGTTATAAAGTTTTAAAGGTATTTCAGTACCAAAATATTTTCGATTTTTATGCAAAGTTTATCCATGCTGCGGGCCTTAGTTTAGGAGTTAGAGCACTTTTAAGATTTTCTAGATTCAACTACTAAAATCTCCGCTTCTAGGTATCGGATTCCCTTAGGTTCTTTTGCATATGAAAGGTGAGATACAAAACTAGCTCCATGCAAAATTTGGATCCCCTCCGAAGTGTAGTTATAAAGTTTTAAAGGTATTTCAGTACCAAAATATTTTCGATTTTTATGCAAAGTTTACCCATGCTGCGGGCCTTAGTTTAGGAGTTAGAGCACTTTTAAGATTTTCAAGATTCAACTACTAAAATCTCCGCTTCTAGGTATCGGATTCCCTTAGGTTCTTTTGCATATGAAAGGTGAGATACAAAACTAGCTCCATGCAAAATTTGGATCCCCTCCGAAGTGTAGTTATAAAATTTTAAAGGTATTTCAGTACCAAAATATTTTCGATTTTTATGCAAAGTTTACCCATGCTGCGGGCCTTAGTTTAGGAGTTAGAGCACTTTTAAGATTTTCAAGATTCAACTACTAAAATCTCCGCTTCTAGGTATCGGATTCCCTTAGTTTCTTTTGCATATGAAAGGTGAGATACAAAACTAGCTCCATGCAAAATTTGGATCCCCTCCGAAGTGTAGTTATAAAGTTTTAAAGGTATTTCAGTACCAAAATATTTTCGATTTTTATGCAAAGTTTACCCATGCTGCGGGCCTTAGTTTAGGAGTTAGAGCACTTTTAAGATTTTCTAGATTCAACTACTAAAATCTCCGCTTCTAGGTATCGGATTCCCTTAGGTTCTTTTGCATATGAAAGGTGAGATACAAAACTAGCTCCATGCAAAATTTGGATCCCCTCCGAAGTGTAGTTATAAAGTTTTAAAGGTATTTCAGTACCAAAATATTTTCGATTTTTATGCAAAGTTTACCCATGCTGCGGGCCTTAGTTTAGGAGTTAGAGCACTTTTAAGATTTTCAAGATTCAACTACTAAAATCTCCGCTTCTAGGTATCGGATTCCCTTAGGTTCTTTTGCATATGAAAGGTGAGATACAAAACTAGCTCCATGCAAAATTTGGATCCCCTCCGAAGTGTAGTTATAAAATTTTAAAGGTATTTCAGTACCAAAATATTTTCGATTTTTATGCAAAGTTTACCCATGCTGCGGGCCTTAGTTTAGGAGTTAGAGCACTTTTAAGATTTTCAAGATTCAACTACTAAAATCTCCGCTTCTAGGTATCGGATTCCCTTAGGTTCTTTTGCATATGAAAGGTGAGATACAAAACTAGCTCCATGCAAAATTTGGATCCCCTCCGAAGTGTAGTTATAAAGTTTTAAAGGTATTTCAGTACCAAAATATTTTCGATTTTTTTGCAAAGTTTACCCATGCTGCGGGCCTTAGTTTAGGAGTTAGAGCACTTTTAAGATTTTCAAGATTCAACTACTAAAATCTCCGCTTCTAGGTATCGGATTCCCTTAGTTTCTTTTGCATATGAAAGGTGAGATACAAAACTAGCTCCATGCAAAATTTGGATCCCCTCCGAAGTGTAGTTATAAAGTTTTAAAGGTATTTCAGTACCAAAATATTTTCGATTTTTATGCAAAGTTTACCCATGCTGCGGGCCTTAGTTTAAGAGTTAGAGCACTTTTAAGATTTTCAAGATTCAACTACTAAAATCTCCGCTTCTAGGTATCGGATTCCCTTAGGTTCTTTTGCATATGAAAGGTGAGATACAAAACTAGCTCCATGCAAAATTTGAATCCCCTCCGAAGTGTAGTTATAAAATTTTAAAGGTATTTCAGTACCAAAATATTTTCGATTTTTATGCAAAGTTTACCCATGCTGCGGGCCTTAGTTTAGGAGTTAGAGCACTTTTAAGATTTTCAAGATTCAACTACTAAAATCTCCGCTTCTAGGTATCGGATTCCCTTAAGTTCTTTTGCATATGAAAGGTGAGATACAAAACTAGCTCCATGCAAAATTTGGATCCCCTCCGAAGTGTAGTTATAAAATTTTAAAGGTATTTCAGTACCAAAATATTTTCGATTTTTATGCAAAGTTTACCCATGCTGCGGGCCTTAGTTTAGGAGTTAGAGCACTTTTAAGATTTTCAAGATTCAACTACTAAAATCTCCGCTTCTAGGTATCGGATTCCCTTAGGTTCTTTTGCATATGAAAGGTGAGATACAAAACTAGCTCCATGCAAAATTTGGATCCCCTCCGAAGTGTAGTTATAAAATTTTAAAGGTATTTCAGTACCAAAATATTTTCGATTTTTATGCAAAGTTTACCCATGCTGCGGGCCTTAGTTTAAGAGTTAGAGCACTTTTAAGATTTTCAAGATTCAACTACTAAAATCTCCGCTTCTAGGTATCGGATTCCCTTAGGTTCTTTTGCATATGAAAGGTGAGATACAAAACTAGCTCCATGCAAAATTTGGATCCCCTCCGAAGTGTAGTTATAAAGTTTTAAAGGTATTTCAGTACCAAAATATTTTCGATTTTTTTGCAAAGTTTACCCATGTTGCGGGCCTTAGTTTAGGAGTTAGAGCACTTTTAAGACTTTCTAGATTCAACTACTAAAATCTCCGCTTCTTGGTATCGGATTTCCTTAGGTTCTTTTGCATATGAAAGGTGAGATACAAAACTAGCTCCATGCAAAATTTGGATCCCCTCCGAAGTGTAGTTATAAAATTTTAAAGGTATTTCAGTACCAAAATATTTTCGATTTTTATGCAAAGTTTACCCATGCTGCGGGCCTTAGTTTAGGAGTTAGAGCACTTTTAAGATTTTCTAGATTCAACTACTAAAATCTCCGCTTCTAGGTATCGGATTCCCTTAGTTTCTTTTGCATATGAAAGGTGAGATACAAAACTAGCTCCATGCAAAATTTGGATCCCCTCCGAAGTGTAGTTATAAAGTTTTAAAGGTATTTCAGTACCAAAATATTTTCGATTTTTTTGCAAAGTTTACCCATGCTGCGGGCCTTAGTTTAGGAGTTAGAGCACTTTTAAGATTTTCAAGATTCAACTACTAAAATCTCCGCTTCTAGGTATCGGATTCCCTTAGTTTCTTTTGCATATGAAAGGTGAGATACAAAACTAGCTCCATGCAAAATTTGGATCCCCTCCGAAGTGTAGTTATAAAGTTTTAAAGGTATTTCAGTACCAAAATATTTTCGATTTTTATGCAAAGTTTACCCATGCTGCGGGCCTTAGTTTAAGAGTTAGAGCACTTTTAAGATTTTCAAGATTCAACTACTAAAATCTCCGCTTCTAGGTATCGGATTCCCTTAGGTTCTTTTGCATATGAAAGGTGAGATACAAAACTAGCTCCATGCAAAATTTGAATCCCCTCCGAAGTGTAGTTATAAAGTTTTAAGGGTATTTCAGTACCAAAATATTTTCGATTTTTATGCAAAGTTTACCCATGCTGCGGGCCTTAGTTTAGGAGTTAGAGCACTTTTAAGATTTTCTAGATTCAACTACTAAAATCTCCGCTTCTAGGTATCGGATTCCCTTAGGTTCTTTTGCATATGAAAGGTGAGATACAAAACTAGCTCCATGCAAAATTTGGATCCCCTCCGAAGTGTAGTTATAAAGTTTTAAAGGTATTTCAGTACCAAAATATTTTCGATTTTTTTGCAAAGTTTACCCATGTTGCGGGCCTTAGTTTAGGAGTTAGAGCACTTTTAAGACTTTCTAGATTCAACTACTAAAATCTCCGCTTCTTGGTATCGGATTTCCTTAGGTTCTTTTGCATATGAAAGGTGAGATACAAAACTAGCTCCATGCAAAATTTGGATCCCCTCCGAAGTGTAGTTATAAAATTTTAAAGGTATTTCAGTACCAAAATATTTTCGATTTTTATGCAAAGTTTACCCATGCTGCGGGCCTTAGTTTAAGAGTTAGAGCACTTTTAAGATTTTCAAGATTCAACTACTAAAATCTCCGCTTCTAGGTATCGGATTCCCTTAGGTTCTTTTGCATATGAAAGGTGAGATACAAAACTAGCTCCATGCAAAATTTGGATCCCCTCCGAAGTGTAGTTATAAAGTTTTAAAGGTATTTCAGTACCAAAATATTTTCGATTTTTTTGCAAAGTTTACCCATGTTGCGGGCCTTAGTTTAGGAGTTAGAGCACTTTTAAGACTTTCTAGATTCAACTACTAAAATCTCCGCTTCTTGGTATCGGATTTCCTTAGGTTCTTTTGCATATGAAAGGTGAGATACAAAACTAGCTCCATGCAAAATTTGGATCCCCTCCGAAGTGTAGTTATAAAATTTTAAAGGTATTTCAGTACCAAAATATTTTCGATTTTTATGCAAAGTTTACCCATGCTGCGGGCCTTAGTTTAGGAGTTAGAGCACTTTTAAGACTTTCTAGATTCAACTACTAAAATCTCCGCTTCTTGGTATCGGATTCCCTTAGTTTCTTTTGCATATGAAAGGTGAGATACAAAACTAGCTCCATGCAAAATTTGGATCCCCTCCGAAGTGTAGTTATAAAGTTTTAAAGGTATTTCAGTACCAAAATATTTTCGATTTTTATGCAAAGTTTACCCATGCTGCGGGCCTTAGTTTAGGAGTTAGAGCACTTTTAAGATTTTCAAGATTCAAAAACTAAAATCTCCGCTTCTAGGTATCGGATTCCCTTAGGTTCTTTTGCATATGAAAGGTAGCATATGAAAGGTATGAAAGGTAGTGTAGTTATAAAGTTTTAAAGGTATTTCAGTACCAAAATATTTTCGATTTTTTTGCAAAGTTTACCCATGCTGCGGGCCTTAGTTTAGGAGTTAGAGCACTTTTAAGATTTTCTAGATTCAACTACTAAAATCTCCGCTTCTAGGTATCGGATTCCCTTACTTTCTTTTGCATATGAAAGGTGAGATACAAAACTAGCTCCATGCAAAATTTGGATCCCCTCCGAAGTGTAGTTATAAAGTTTTAAAGGTATTTCAGTACCAAAATATTTTCGATTTTTATGCAAAGTTTACCCATGCTGCGGGCCTTAGTTTAGGAGTTAGAGCACTTTTAAGATTTTCAAGATTCAACTACTAAAATCTCCGCTTCTAGGTATCGATTCCCTTAGGTTCTTTTGCATATGAAAGGTGAGATACAAAACTAGCTCCATGCAAAATTTGGATCCCCTCCGAAGTGTAGTTATAAAGTTTTAAAGGTATTTCAGTACCAAAATATTTTCGATTTTTATGCAAAGTTTACCCATGCTGCGGGCCTTAGTTTAGGAGTTAGAGCACTTTTAAGATTTTCAAGATTCAACTACTAAAATCTCCGCTTCTAGGTATCGATTCCCTTAGTTTCTTTTGCATATGAAAGGTGAGATACAAAACTAGCTCCATGCAAAATTTGGATCCCCTCCGAAGTGTAGTTATAAAGTTTTAAAGGTATTTCAGTACCAAAATATTTTCGATTTTTTTGCAAAGTTTACCCATGCTGCGGGCCTTAGTTTAGGAGTTAGAGCACTTTTAAGATTTTCTAGATTCAACTACTAAAATCTCCGCTTCTAGGTATCGGATTCCCTTAGGTTCTTTTGCATATGAAAGGTGAGATACAAAACTAGCTCCATGCAAAATTTGGATCCCCTCCGAAGTGTAGTTATAAAGTTTTAAAGGTATTTCAGTACCAAAATATTTTCGATTTTTTTGCAAAGTTTACCCATGCTGCGGGCCTTAGTTTAGGAGTTAGAGCACTTTTAAGATTTTCTAGATTCAACTACTAAAATCTCCGCTTCTAGGTATCGGATTCCCTTAGTTTCTTTTGCATATGAAAGGTGAGATACAAAACTAGCTCCATGCAAAATTTGGATCCCCTCCGAAGTGTAGTTATAAAGTTTTAAAGGTATTTGAGTACCAAAATATTTTCGATTTTTATGCAAAGTTTACCCATGCTGCGGGCCTTAGTTTAGGAGTTAGAACACTTTTAAGATTTTCAAGATTCAACTACTAAAATCTCCGCTTCTAGGTATCGGATTCCCTTAGTTTCTTTTGCATATGAAAGGTGAGATACAAAACTAGCTCCATGCAAAATTTGGATCCCCTCCGAAGTGTAGTTATAAAGTTTTAAAGGTATTTCAGTACCAAAATATTTTCGATTTTTTTGCAAAGTTTACCCATGCTGCGGGTCTTAGTTTAGGAGTTAGAGCACTTTTAAGATTTTCAAGATTCAACTACTAAAATCTCCGCTTCTAGGTATCGGATTCCCTTAGTTTCTTTTGCATATGAAAGGTGAGATACAAAACTAGCTCCATGCAAAATTTGGATCCCCTCCGAAGTGTAGTTATAAAGTTTTAAAGGTATTTCAGTACCAAAATATTTTCGATTTTTTTGCAAAGTTTACCCATGCTGCGGGTCTTAGTTTAGGAGTTAGAGCACTTTTAAGATTTTCAAGATTCAACTACTAAAATCTCCGCTTCTAGGTATCGTATTCCCTTAGTTTCTTTTGCATATGAAAGGTGAGATACAAAACTAGCTCCATGCAAAATTTGGATCCCCTCCGAAGTGTAGTTATAAAGTTTTAAAGGTATTTCAGTACCAAAATATTTTCGATTTTTTTGCAAAGTTTACCCATGCTGCGGGTCTTAGTTTAGGAGTTAGAGCACTTTTAAGATTTTCAAGATTCAACTACTAAAATCTCCGCTTCTAGGTATCGGATTCCCTTAGTTTCTTTTGCATATGAAAGGTGAGATACAAAACTAGCTCCATGCAAAATTTGGATCCCCTCCGAAGTGTAGTTATAAAGTTTTAAAGGTATTTCAGTACCAAAATATTTTCGATTTTTTTGCAAAGTTTACCCATGCTGCGGGCCTTAGTTTAGGAGTTAGAGCACTTTTAAGATTTTCTAGATTCAACTACTAAAATCTCCGCTTCTAGGTATCGGATTCCCTTAGGTTCTTTTGCATATGAAAGGTGAGATACAAAACTAGCTCCATGCAAAATTTGGATCCCCTCCGAAGTGTAGTTATAAAGTTTTAAAGGTATTTCAGTACCAAAATATTTTCGATTTTTTTGCAAAGTTTACCCATGCTGCGGGTCTTAGTTTAGGAGTTAGAGCACTTTTAAGATTTTCAAGATTCAACTACTAAAATCTCCGCTTCTAGGTATCGGATTCCCTTAGTTTCTTTTGCATATGAAAGGTGAGATACAAAACTAGCTCCATGCAAAATTTGGATCCCCTCCGAAGTGTAGTTATAAAGTTTTAAAGGTATTTCAGTACCAAAATATTTTCGATTTTTTTGCAAAGTTTACCCATGCTGCGGGTCTTAGTTTAGGAGTTAGAGCACTTTTAAGATTTTCAAGATTCAACTACTAAAATCTCCGCTTCTAGGTATCGGATTCCCTTAGTTTCTTTTGCATATGAAAGGTGAGATACAAAACTAGCTCCATGCAAAATTTGGATCCCCTCCGAAGTGTAGTTATAAAGTTTTAAAGGTATTTCAGTACCAAAATATTTTCGATTTTTTTGCAAAGTTTACCCATGCTGCGGGTCTTAGTTTAGGAGTTAGAGCACTTTTAAGATTTTCAAGATTCAACTACTAAAATCTCCGCTTCTAGGTATCGGATTCCCTTAGTTTCTTTTGCATATGAAAGGTGAGATACAAAACTAGCTCCATGCAAAATTTGGATCCCCTCCGAAGTGTAGTTATAAAGTTTTAAAGGTATTTCAGTACCAAAATATTTTCGATTTTTTTGCAAAGTTTACCCATGCTGCGGGCCTTAGTTTAGGAGTTAGAGCACTTTTAAGATTTTCTAGATTCAACTACTAAAATCTCCGCTTCTAGGTATCGGATTCCCTTAGGTTCTTTTGCATATGAAAGGTGAGATACAAAACTAGCTCCATGCAAAATTTGGATCCCCTCCGAAGTGTAGTTATAAAGTTTTAAAGGTATTTCAGTACCAAAATATTTTCGATTTTTTTGCAAAGTTTACCCATGCTGCGGGCCTTAGTTTAGGAGTTAGAGCACTTTTAAGATTTTCTAGATTCAACTACTAAAATCTCCGCTTCTAGGTATCGGATTCCCTTAGTTTCTTTTGCATATGAAAGGTGAGATACAAAACTAGCTCCATGCAAAATTTGGATCCCCTCCGAAGTGTAGTTATAAAGTTTTAAAGGTATTTCAGTACCAAAATATTTTCGATTTTTTTGCAAAGTTTACCCATGCTGCGGGTCTTAGTTTAGGAGTTAGAGCACTTTTAAGATTTTCAAGATTCAACTACTAAAATCTCCGCTTCTAGGTATCGGATTCCCTTAGTTTCTTTTGCATATGAAAGGTGAGATACAAAACTAGCTCCATGCAAAATTTGGATCCCCTCCGAAGTGTAGTTATAAAGTTTTAAAGGTATTTCAGTACCAAAATATTTTCGATTTTTTTGCAAAGTTTACCCATGCTGCGGGCCTTAGTTTAGGAGTTAGAGCACTTTTAAGATTTTCTAGATTCAACTACTAAAATCTCCGCTTCTAGGTATCGGATTCCCTTAGGTTCTTTTGCATATGAAAGGTGAGATACAAAACTAGCTCCATGCAAAATTTGGATCCCCTCCGAAGTGTAGTTATAAAGTTTTAAAGGTATTTCAGTACCAAAATATTTTCGATTTTTTTGCAAAGTTTACCCATGCTGCGGGCCTTAGTTTAGGAGTTAGAGCACTTTTAAGATTTTCTAGATTCAACTACTAAAATCTCCGCTTCTAGGTATCGGATTCCCTTAGGTTCTTTTGCATATGAAAGGTGAGATACAAAACTAGCTCCATGCAAAATTTGGATCCCCTCCGAAGTGTAGTTATAAAGTTTTAAAGGTATTTCAGTACCAAAATATTTTCGATTTTTGGCAAAGTTTACCGATATTTTGTTTAGGTTGCATTTACACTCTATTTTAGTTGTAATATTTTCTCATTTGACTGTCTCTGCTCTCAAATTCAATGCTCTCTCTCTCTTGCTATTTCTCGGTTTTTGTCCAGCTGCCATTGATCCTGCGCCTTGATGTGTCCGTGTGAGCCATAAATGCTTTGTTCATGATTGTCTTCATTCCTTATCATTGAACACTTTGTTTTGATTCGTTTTCGCTTTCTTTTGTTTTGATGATTAGCATAACAAGATTTGTTATGCTATCATCTGATTTGATACACTTCGTGATTCAAGATTTCATTTTTGAGTTTATACCTTTTACATTTCTAATAAACGTAGTCGACATAAGAAATCAGGGAAAAAAAGCACCTTAAAACCCCAACATGAATAAAAAAAGAAGCCATTTAACACCAAGTCAAAGAGATGAAAGAGCAAAAACTAAAGAAGGCTACTTTACTGAGAGCCAAACGAAAACACACGAATTACTGAACGGTAAATACGGTATAGCAAAAAACGAATTCAGAGAGAAAAACCCAAACGTACAAAAAGTAGCAAGAAGAAATCGAAATTGATGAGGATCACTTTCAAAATCAAAGGAGCAAAGTGAACGCAGTGCGAGGGGGCACAAAGAAAAGAGGAACGTAAATTAAAAACCGTAATTACGTACGGTGATGAAAAAACGAGTAAAAGAAAGCCCAAATTAAGTGCATATAGCCAAAGAAATTAACACCAACAACTGCCACTACAGCAGCAGCCACTACAGCAGCAGCAACGTCAACAGACAAACGCAAGCCAGAGGCAGGGACTAGAAATGAAAGGGATTCTCGAACGGCTTGTTAATAAGTAGCTGTTGGAAGGAGTGCATTTCGGACCGAGCAGGACTGGCATTTAATGAATGAACATGAAGTGGATGTGAGTGACTGAGTAGCAGCGGCAGCGAAATGAAAACTGCAACCCACTCGCAGACACACAAGCCAACTATTGCAAAATATAGAAAACAAAAAAGACAACTTGAAATCGTCGCCGTGGACGCAAACGTTGTCAGTAGTAAAAGGGCAAAGTATCTTGATGATGATGTTCACGTTGACGTAGTCATCGAGGTGAATGTTCACACCCACTGTTGTCCTTTTAGCTGTTCTCAGTTGCCGCAGCATCTCCAGTTCATTATCGCAACCACCTCAAAACGAAGTGTTCCCTTTTGTTGCATTTTTGGTTTTTTCTGCACTTTTTTCTGCATTTTGTTTGGTTCTGTTTGTTGGTTGTGTTAACCCTTTTCTGCCCTACTTGCGGCATATCATTCTTGATGGTTTTATTGCCCTTTTTGTGTTCGATGCCAAAATATAATAACAGTTTTCACTTTTGTTTAAGTGTGCACATTGCATAATATACCAAAGCAAAAAATATCCGCAGTGGTAATTGGATAAGTCCACCATTATTTTGAAAGCTTATCGCGAATGGATTAGCCATGCGCCTCTCAAACCATTTTACCAAATGCATCAAGCGTACATACTTTAATATTTTAAATAATATCTTAGATATCGGATCGCTTAAATACTTGGAGCAAACTTTTACTATTTATTAAAATATTTCAATGCAGATAAAAAAAAAAACCACTCCGCTTTGCACCTTTCGGCTCAGGACAAAGCCAGGGGACATACAGAATGCAGCACACGTCCCCGAAATTAAATATTAAATATTTACTCACATTTGATAAATTCAAAAAATCACAAGATAAAATGCAAAACACACACAAACAACAAACTCATATAAACTGGGAATAGGTCAGTTGCCATTTCGTATTTGGCACAATTGTCCTTCGTGTTTTGCATTTCATTTATGCCATCTTCATGGGTCAGCATCAAGCTCTCCTTACCACTGCCCATCGCTTTGCTCCTTTGTTTGGCCGTTTCATCACTTCTTGCCTAAATAAATTCGCCAAAGTAAAACGTTCTTTTTAGGCATTCTCAGCAGACTCACTTCCTAACCAAGTTCCACCGGTTCTCCGCTCACGACCATCACCACATTGCCTGCAAGAAGCAAGCAGGCCCTCGAGGCATTTTTCTAATGTTATATTTATTCAAATGTTTGGCCTCATGATGTTGTTACACCCCCATCCTCCTCTCTGTGCCTATACTTTTACGCCACTGAAATATTCTTCCTTTTTCTTTTTGGTGACTATGTCATTTTTGTTTGTTTATTGAATTCATGTTTTTCTTGTGAAAACTATTCAGCCGTATGGTAAGTAGTTCAGTGAGACCCCGCCACATCTCGCCTTACATCCTCAACCGGTGGTGAGGGAAATTATCATATGCAAAGTATTTTTGTTTTGAGTTTTTGGTTTTTTATCATTTCCACTTTTCTTTGTTGTTGGCACTTTAAGATGCTGCAACATATCGTTTCACACAATCGTTGGCTCAAAAATTGTGCGTCGAAAAATTCAATAAAAATCAATAAGAATTGCTTGGGTAAAAAAAGATACGTTAAACATTCCATGCACCGGAAACAGATAGAAATACAAGTGGGTCCTTGTAAACCTGAGTATAGCGGAGGGGAAAAGTTTCCTCAATGACTATCTGCTGGCAGCTGTTCTTTAAATTGGCGTGCTGTGGTATTATTTTATTTCTTTTGAAATTCAATTCAATAACGATGGGCAATAAAATGATATTCCAAAAGGTTGGAAAAGTATTTTTATATTATTGACGTATGCAAATTCAAACATAGAAATGACTGACAAAAACTTTGTATGAAAAAAAATGAAGTTGCTTCTTTTTTTTTTACCGGGAGACATGTTCAAAATATTTGCTAATTATTACATAAAAAAAAAACACCTCAAATCAAGTTGTTACGGTCATGATAATCTGATAAAGTGGAAAATTTTAAAAAGGTGAAGAGGAGTTACAGACCAAAGGTATGACATGGCACTAAAATGGAATATATTTGGATACGGAAATAAATGAAGGAATTAATGATTTTGAGAAAAATATATATATAATGAATGTGATACAGATGGATATATTGGATGAGTATTTTATAAGAAATATTATAACTGGAAAATATTTTTTCATCTTAATGAGCTTTAAAGCAAAAGTAGTTTAACCTTATCGTCTGTCTGACTTAATTGAATTTATTTTATTGTACTGATATTTTGTAATATTAAATAAGTTGGACGGTATTAAATTAATACTAAATTAGTTTAAAGTTAACTCAAAGAAGTTAGTAAATTTTAAAGAAATTTAAATTTTATTTGAGATCGTCATAACAAAAAACCATTTTACTATTTCAATTTGTAAACTCTTGCCATATTTTCTGAAAATTCTTCCCCATCCTCTTTCATAATGTCATCCACTGTTGGCCACTTTGGACACGCTTCTTTTCTATGCTGTCAAAATTCAAAAGCTCAACTTGTTATCTCTTCTTATTTTTGAGATGTTTTAATCTAACAAAACGAGATGACAGCAGAATGGACGAACGAAAAAATAGTGCAAACTCTGACTGTGCGTTTTTTATCCGGAAGCATATCTAAGTACTACGACTAGTCCGTTGCCATTCGTAACACTCACACACACACATGTAACCAGTGTAGATGATTTAACACTTTCCACCAACACTGTCGCAAGCCAGAAACTAGTTAAGTAAAATAACACGTCAAGGTCTTTGACCCCACCCCTCAAAACGGTGACAGTGCAATTGCGACGAATAAGAATGGAAGAACCGCAAAGTGCATCAACACTGTCACAGCGCAACACAGGATATTTAAACGCAACGAAGTGGTCTACTCCAGAAACAAGCAACGAACAAGCCGAAAAGAATGGCATATAAGTACAGTAGTATGATGTGTCATTCTCTGATATGTGTATAAAATGTCAACTCAGCTAAGCTACTAACTAACGATAACACCAGGAGTAAAATAAGTAAAAGAAGAAGCATTTGTGTGACATTGTGCTGTGCAACATATGGTTGGGCGTTCAGTTTAGTACATTCGGTTCTGGTAAAGGCCGCACATTCCGACGGTAAAAATTAGTTCGTTAGTTGCTACTTGTCCCTCAAAGCGTGAAAGTCACAAATTATACTCAATGGCAAAGTGCGATCTGACAAAATTAAATCGAGTTGAGTGAAAAGCAGTGAGGTCAAGCCTCCGGAAAGTATTAGCTCACTAGGGTCCGGTTCGAAGTTATTTTAGTCGAAGCTTTGAAGGTAATACGAGACACTTCGTAGCTCACTTGTTTCGAGATATCGCAGCTTCTTTATGTCAGCCAAAATAATCGGCTCTATCCGGACAAGTTTAAGCGGATAATGCTTGTTGAGCCGCCTCGAAAAATAAAGTTGCCCTGGTCAACCCATGGAAATGTGATATGATGATTCTCCAAATATTTCCACTCTAGGCATTGTAATTTGTGAGCTGGACAATTTACAAAAAACTTCTTTAAAACATGTTTTTTGCATGCAAGTCTTTCTATATACTGCTTTGGGTCAAATAAACTTTCTGTAATAATAGACATTGAAATGCCTCCCTATGGGCATTGTAATGCCTCCCTATGGGCGTTAAAAACGTTGTGTCAAAGTTAGTATACCCAGCCACAGTCTGTGTGAGGGTATAAAAATTGGTTGCTCATGAGCAGTGTGTGAGCGTGAGTGAGCAAATCCTAACCCTGTATTTCATGCTTAAAAAATGCATTTCAATAACTAGCATACCTAAATAGCAGTGTCAAATAATTTAAAATAATATTTCAAATAAAAAGTTATCGCGGAACATTCTTTTTGTGCTTATTTGTTCCACAAGTTTGACCACAAAATGACAAAAATGTTAATTTTCTTGCATAAATGCTCTGCGAGTGCACTTTTCCATTTGCAAGTTTTTACTATCAGACTCACAATTTAGCTCGACATTCCGCATATACTTGAATACACAACAAATGTGATGGAAAGCTCATTAAAGGCAATAACCCCATTGCTCCCCTGACAGTTCACTAAGTGCAATATTACATACAACCAAATGCAGATGACGGCACACCACGGCGAAAATCGCTCGATGGTAGTTCCTTCAAAGTTAACGCCAACAGCGCAGTAGGACGTCATCATATTTGCTGCTGCAAAAATGTCACATGAATTCCTTTACATATTCCAGAGTGGGCCAACAGGGCTGATCTTAACAAAATCAAGCAAAGCGCACCAAATGCATGCCCTCATATTTTAGTATAGAATAAAAAAAAACACCTGAAATGGAAAATAGCAGCGGATTAAAAAGAAAAATCGGGTCGCTCGTAAGCAATTGCATTTATTTGCATTATTTATTTTGATTTTATTTATTTAGTTAGCAGGTCGATAGTACAGTAATTCAATTATTTTGATTTCGTTTTGTTAAACTTTCCAAATATTCCATTTCAATTAATTTTGAAAGCAAAATTGTATGTCATGGAATTATTTAAAAATTGTTGAAATTCTGCGTTCAACCATAACAAAAAAAGTAATAATATAGAATTTTCCTCTTCGCTCTTATCACATATTTGAGTTCCATTTAATGCTATACAATAGCCAACATATACAAATTTGCTTTGTCTTTCCTGCATACTGGATGTCCGTATGCATGGGCGTAGTCATGTGTGGACGAAGTGACGAACGATTGCCTCGGGGTATAGGTGACACAATTTTTTTTGTTGATTCAAAATCGAAGTACAAGAGAAAGATGGCCAGCCTTAAGCTGGTATACTTTTGTACAGTCTGAAAATAGAAAAACCAATAAGAAATCAGAATCATAAAATATTTCGGAAAAGAGAAATACAATTTTGTAAAATTGAAGGAATCGCATCAGTGGGGTGACAAGTCCAATCCAAAAAGAATGTAAAATGTTTGTTTGATTATTTCACATTAGCCGGGTGTCGGAACTGTGAGTCAAGACATAAAGCCTTGATATTTTATATTTTAGAATACAAACATACAATTGCATATCAGTACACAGAGTGTATATACAAACAAACATAATTATTCCTTCGGTTTCCTTAAGGCCAATAACAATACAATAATAGCTACGCCTGTGCCTTCCTTTCACACAGACACTCTCTCATGCATCCGAACACACAATGTTGCCGCTGCCGTCACTTGTGTCCGTTCATTGTTTCCGTTTTTGTACACCGTTTTGTTAAATCACGGAACATACAAAAAAAGATGATAATAATCATAATTTCGCTACTCATTGTAGCCTACATGACCAGCATCAGCGTTGCTTCCTGTGGCGATGGTTGCTTCAACATGGCTGCTGCCTTCCGTTTTAGATGCCAAAAAATATATATGAATTTCAAGCATCTCTTCTTCCAGTTGTTATTGTTGTTCCCTACATATTTTTTAAGGCCAGTCTGGAAACTTTTTGTTGTTGTTGTTGTTAATTTATGTTTATTATCGGTGCGTGTGTACGCTATGATGGCCCCATAAATGGTTTAGATTGCGATTATCTTTTTGTGGCTAGGCTGGTTCTTTTCTCTATTTTTCTTTGTTGAGATTCTTCTGGTTTATGAGTAGAAGAACGTATCCAAATTGTTTTTGTTTGTACGAAAAAAAATCAGTTCAATAACCAGTGGGGAGAAAGTGTGATAAGCCCTATTATTTTCAAACATATCCTAGGACACGTAATGATATAAGTTCAGTTAATTCTTTAAGTATTCTTTAAGGGAATAAGTAAATTCATGTAAGTAAATTCTTTGCCCGGATGCAACAAAGGTTTACGAAAAAAGTAAATTTCCACTTTAACCGTTCGATACCTTTTTGCCTTACTACGAACCGGAATTGACACCATCAAAGATAGGAACTCTTTCACATCCGTTTTCATACACCAGAGTGCAACCTCGTCTTACCCGAACAGATGCAAAACATTACATAGAGGGTGTAGAACACAATTTCATAAAAAAATTATTCACACTCGGTTTTTTTTATTTTATGCCCGTGTAAAATTGACTTGAACATCGCTGCGGTACCGATGAACTGATTTCCCTTTACGATTTATTTCAGATGTAGTGACGAAGAATAAAGCGGAAATCACAACATCAAGCAACTGGAAATGACAAGTAAAATGGAAAATGTAGCCACACAAGGAAGGTGGTAGCATGCAGCCAGGACTGGCAGTGTCAGTCCTGTCCATCCTGGTCCATTCTCCATTTTGTCATTTTTGACATTCTTAGTATTAACAGACAAGCTAGGCTACCCTCAATGCAGACGATTACCATAAGTTGAATGAGGTTTGGTCATGAATTTTTATGTTTATGGTTCATCAATTTCATTGCTTTCTTTATTTTTTCTGTTTTTTTTTTTGGGGCTGCTATTGTTTTGCCGCCCATGGACGCGGTCGTTTATCCACCAACATAAAGAGGTCTACGGCGCACGGAGTGCATACGTACAAAGAGTGGAGAACAACGGATGGATTCTATTGTGGTATTTGTGGCGGACATAAGTAAATCGTTGCTTCAAGCGTAAAACGTTGCGAAAAAAGCGTAAAAAATTAATACTGCAGGGTACTATAAAATCATCATCGTTCGTGTTGTCGTCATCATGAACGTGCCTCATCCCCTTCGTCAGTTGGCGATTGTTTCCTACGTTATAGAAGGCGGTTGTTAGTGCTTTTAGCTGCAGAGAATATTTTTTTATAGTTCAAGCTTTTGAGTAAGTACATCATCATTGTTATTCAAGCTAATAAAGACTATATAAATCACTTCAGATAATATTCAGTTTGGTTGTTAACTACACAGTACGAAAGTTGTAGGACCATGAAAGTAAACGCCCCTTTTTTATGAGCTACACACTAGTGTCCAAGGGTTTATAACGCCCATAAGGAGGCGTCCGGTATGAAAAATTATATATATTCTGGATCAGCATCACCCCTTGAGTCGATTAAGCCATCCGTTTGGCTGTCATTTCGCACGATAACTGCCAAGTCGATAGCTCAATATCGACTTGGCATTCCTCGGACGGTATTGAAAATGGACGGTATTGAAAATGGATAACATCGGACCACGCCTAGCTCTAATACAAAATGGCCAACCAATTTGGATTATTTTCGTTTATCTTGAAAAATATTAAACCGATTTGGATGCAGTTTTTTTTTTTGGTTGGAAATGTTGTCGGGAACGAAATGGTAATGAAACTGGAACGAGACGGGAATGAAAATAGAATTGGACCGACACAATTTCGATTGGTGCATTATACATTACCGAAAAATTATTTTTAAAAACCGATATGTTTTCGAAAAATGATCGATAACGTATAGAAAAATTATCGATAGCTAGAAGAAAAATTATAGATAAAATATCGAAAAAATTATCGAAAATTATAGCAGCCACAAGTGCGTTCTTGTCCCTTTTTTGGGTATATCATGCTAGGTGGGATTACATACACATTTGGTGGCAGCTGTCCATCTGGCATAATACATCCAAAAAAAGGTACAATTCATCCATTCAAAAGTGTAAGATTTTTTTCCACTTTTACCTCAAAAAAAGTGCACTGTGCGGCATTACCTGACGTACGATTTGATAAAACACTACGCTTTATTATTAAGCTGTGATAAACCAGAAACATGCCTTAGGTAAAAGCGTTTCATTTTACCTTTCAAACTAATTTCATACAAAAATGTATCAGTTACAGAACCAGAGTTTCCAACGAGAGTACAACTTTAAAAAGTTCAGCTGATATGCAAATATTTTCATGTTATGAAAAAAAAGCAGCGCCTTTACATTATCAAAATTCAGCAAACATACAGCAGCAATGTACAACCAGTTGGCAACGACGACTTTATAATTGCACGCATTTTTAAATACCCTGTGGCCTTGCACCGGCTCGTAGACCAAAAAGAGACTTTATGTTTGGCTTGGATGTTTTGGATGTATAACTTGAAGCTATTCGAAAACCGGAAGCAGTGCTGCCAAACGCAAAGCACTTACAAATTCAAATCATATGTGAATTGCTGTTTGGTTATGTGTGCTAACATGGGCTAAAACAACAAATACATTGCAATACGAAATATAATAGCAACGACTTCATAAAGAGAACAACAAAGTGTCAGTAATAACTCATCGATGCTCATTGGTCGCTTATGAAAGAATGTCCAACTGGGATTCGAAGGAAAGGCGACGAAATTGAAGTGAACCAACACAAATAAGAAGTGAAAAGAGAATCAAAAAGGATTACGTTTTTATTGTCAACAATTTCAAGTCAATCCGTTATACTCAGTCTCACACATATGTACAAACAGCCACACAAACACATGCTTGTTCTCGTCAACAAATCCAGTTGAGCTGTCAACCCTTTAACATCATCGAAATATCATAAAGTTGATAAATTTCAGACATGTTTTTTCTCACATATTTCCTTCGAAATGCGTCGGCGGAATTTGAAGAATTTTAAGTGTGTCACGTTGCTAAATAGGATACAAGCTATGAGCCCGAAAGAATTTAATCCCGAATCAGACATTGTGAGAATTTTATAGCAGAGACTTTGGATAAAGCCATAAGGCATAAATTAACGTAAGACATTTGAAGGATGGAAAATCGCGTTGTAGTCCCACCCGGAAAAATGATCGAAAACGATAACGGTCTCGAATATTTCGCGAAGAAATCTATTCCAAGGGCACACTTTGGAGCTGCTGTAATCCCACCAAGCGCGAGTCACACTAAAAATCGCAATGACAAATTTTTGTCAATTTACGTATGCCCACGTATATGCTTACGCAATATAGCTTTTGCCAGCATACAATTTAGTTTCGGCACAAATTATTTATGCTGTGACGTCAATCATGTTGGAGATTCTCTGAAAACTCGATATTCCGTAAATTAACCTTGACACCATGCCCATCCATGCGTGGTTTCTGCACAAACCAGAATAAATTTCATTCCATCATGCGTTTAATTGCTGTTATTAAATTTTGCAAAGGATCTCTTCAGCATTTTAAGTAATTGAATGAATTTCCCTTTTAAATATTTTTGTTGGCAACAATTGCCTTAAGTTGATCCTGCCCTCGTTTCGGTCCTATGTGATTGTTGTTGCTCTGTTATTGTTGTTGTTGTTGTTGTTGTAGTTGCTGCTGTCATCCGTAAAATCAAAATATTTACGACAGCACTAAAACTACAAAAGTTATTTCCTCTCCCCTCATTTTAACTGCAACTTCCGGTAGATCGCATTTTCTGTTCCTCTTCTTCGTCTTCGTTTCCTACTCTTCATGTTGCTGCTGTCGTTGCTGTTGTTGTAATGGTCATTACTTGGCCTTCGGACTACTACCAACTACATAAATATTTGGAT
Organism: Heteromyza rotundicornis; assembly: GCA_951394025.1. Lineage (NCBI taxonomy): Eukaryota > Metazoa > Arthropoda > Insecta > Diptera > Heleomyzidae > Heteromyza > Heteromyza rotundicornis. The sequence continues at coordinate 3,996,070 of OX596011.1, forward strand.
GGAGGGCCATTTAATGGCAATCTCATTTCGGATTATAGTAAAATGCGCAATTGCATCCTTTAAGCGTATAAAAAACACCAAAAAAATACCCCAAAATAATAAAAAAAAAAATTAATGACTGTCGCTCGGAATAAAATTGGGGAAACCATCAGAAAATTCTTATTTTGGTACAAGCGGAAACTGACAATATTGCATATCAGCAAACATGGTGCAATTTCCGGACAATATTTTCTTAATCTTTCTTTATTTCTTTCTTTATTTTGTTTGTACATGTATCTGCAGGTAACAAGTTGTTTGGGGAAATGGAGAAGGATATTTAAATTTTGAGCTATTAAAAAGGAGAAACATTTTTTTTGTAGTTTTTTTAGAAAGACTTACTATTTTGATCTATACCTAGTACACCTTCAAAAAGTAAGTACATATTTGAAAAGAATAAAGTCGGAATATTATAAAAATTACCAGATTAACGCAAGGCCCTACTAAAGGACCAACTCCTCGACATCCGTTGCCCACCGATCACAGCTTATCTTGAAAACAAATTAACTTGAACGGCGTGAAATTCGGAAAATTAACTTTTCCCTTGCAACAGCCTACCATTCCACCGGTATTACTTTTCGCCGAGAAAGATATGTATACAAATAAATAGCCAATGGTGTAGACAGTGTAACTGTCAATTGCTGTCATTAGCAGTCAGTCGTTTGTCCGTTTCATTTCGGCGCTTGTTTACTTACGTCGAATTGCGTCTCGTGTCTTAATGACCGCCATAATGTTCTATTGACCGTTTACAATGTAACACCAACGCACAACCACACAGCAGACATACGGCAGCTGGCCTTATCTTCATCTGGGGACATCTTCTCAACAAAGGCTCATTAATATTTCACTGTTGGTATGACCGTTTCCTTGGCCCCACAGATTTCGTTTCAAATTCATTTCAAGAAGCGTAAGGAAAGCCATTAAAGCGAATTGGCACACGCGCCTTCATCGGACACATCTATTCTCGTTTAACAAACATTATTATTGTTGATATGTGTGTGTATTATCTGTGTTATTTGTTTGTATATTTATTTTATTTCTTTACTTTTTGCAAACAAACAAACTGTTAATGTCAAATTGATTTTCCAAAAGTTTTGAACCATTGTATTTGTATTATGTGGCCATTTTTTAAATTGGCGACAAGACAACAAAGGAACATTGGGATCATTTCAATTCATTTCTACCTTATTCCAAAACTTAAAGTTTCTTTGTTAGTTTAATACTATCGATTGCTTGCATCCTTTTTGTTCACCAAGTAATATCTTTATAGCTCCTTTTGTAACTGCTCGATTCGTTCCATTGTGCGATTCAAGCGGTTACAGAGGAGCAATAAATTTGTTACTTTGTGAACGAGCGGGACGTTAGAGTTTCATAAGTTGTACAATCAACTCAATACCAACTGCAATGAATTCACAGAAGAAGACATTTAACAATCAAAACGCTTTTATTATTATAGTAGCATAGAGAAACAATCAACATTGAATTATAATCAGTTCAGCTAACTTCTAAGTGAGAGTAAATGAAACTTTTGCGATGATAAATTCCCACTCGTTTCCATTACGGAATTAGAAACTCACGGATAATGGCGGGAAGATTCTATTGAATCATGAGGCCGTCCATGGTAAGTGCAAATACTAAATCCAACAACTTTATTGTTTTCACGGTTGTGCAGTGCGCTGCTTGTGCCGGAGGATAATGGTGTTCTAGTTGCTGTTGTTACTAAGTAGCTGGTATTGTTTGAGTTGTTATTGCACTGAAGGTAGCTTACATTTTATGGATTGATATACAGCCAAGCGGATACAGCTACTTGTAGTAGACATGTCTGCAACACTGAGGGAGTTGATGTAGATAGATACGACGAGTGGATTATAGGAAAAGGTAAGTAAAGGATAGAATGGAACGGATAGGACATAAGTAGCATAAGAACTAAATTTTAAATATTTTACTATAATGTCCAATTCAGCACCCACTTCAGATTTTATTTTTGATACAAATGCAAAAGAGAATTATTTTTACAAATTCATCAAAACGTAATCGAATATTTCCAATAAAAATTGAATAATTGAAATGAAAATTAGTTTTAATCCAACTAATGAGTTGCCAAACTTAGAAAATGTTTTCCTTTGGGTGTATTCTATTCCTAACAGACAACAAAGAAGCAAAGACGTTGCCACTGTTTGCAAATGAGAAAGTAAAGATAAATTGAGTAAAATAATGACGCTGAGATGAGATGCTTAAGTTGCTGCAGCAGCCAAAGTTGAAATTAAGAACTTTCTTAAGTCCGGTGTTACAATTGATTTGATTAAATTCAATCACAAGTTGTGATTCACAACACGATTTTACCTCTTTTCTCCTGAGCCTCATATGGCTCAGTACTTAGAAACACCCACAGGCACTGATCACCGTCGATAGTTTCCATTTCAAATTAGTTTTGTTAAACAAAAAATGCGAAAAAAAACAGCTCAACGACTGAACCGGAATGATGAAATCTATAACAACGACGACTGCAATCTTATTTTAAGATCGTTTCGACTTGATTTGTTCTGGTTTTAAGATTGCTCAATCTTAATTCAAGAACACAATCTTAAAATAAGATTGAAAAAGATTAAATTAAGATTTTAAGTTTTGTTTTAAGATTGAATTCAGAAGAACGGAACAAGCTAAAATCAAGCCGATTCATCTTGAATTCAGATCGCGATTTTTCTCTTAGTGTACTTGTCCGGAGCAATGAATAGAAAAACTTCAATAGAATTCAATCAGTGGCGCATATAATAATAAAAAAAGCAATTTGAAACATGCTCAGAAAAAAAAGCAACGAAATCCGGAAATGAACACACATCCACAAACTGATCCGAACCCCTAAGAATACCCAACCGGCTTTGGAAGAGCCTCCGAACACTTGTTTGTGCTTTGCTTAGGGTGTTTGTGTATGTGTTTGTGGGAAGGATGATAGCGAATCAAGGAGTGAAGGCAGCGCCACGAACACAATCGAGCTTAAAAATGTATTATTTACCCACTCATCCGCAAGCTCGTTCGAAAAATGGTCAAAGCACACGAAATCAATATGCAAGTCGCGTCTGCGGCGAATGTGTTTCGGAGTGTGTGCGTATGGTTGTGATGGCCTAATTGAGAAACAATTTCTGTGTTGGAGTTATGGGAGTCGTGTGTGTCTCTCATTGTGCGCTGTTCTTGTTTGTTGCTGTTTGGCATGTTTTGGCTGCGTTAGGGTTCGGGTTCGGGTTCGGTTTGCTGCTTAAATTATGTCCATGTGTGAGTATGTTTTGCGAGAACTTAGAAAAGCGCATGCAACAAATGTGTAGCAAATTTTATTGGCAATTGACTTAAGGACAACTAATTACCTTTCGCAAGATGACTACGCTCATAAATTCTTTGGGCATTAGAGTGCGTTTGTGTGTGTGTGGAGCTTACCGGGCTTAAGTGGTTTATTTAGCGCCTACGTGAAGTAAAGTGCTTTCAATTGTGGCTTTTGAGTCCACATGAGACATAACAAAGTTTCAGTTTAAGCAGAATCTACGTGTTTAATGGGATAGTTCCATTATTGATGGGTATTCAAGTTATGATCGGAACACCTGTTATATTCCAATCATTCTTCCATTACACATTCCACATATATTTGCATTGTAAAATAGTATATATCAAATACAGTCTTCCGAGAATACTTTAAAGTTGCCATAATTAAACTTTGGTTTTGACTTCGTTTGAAACTTTTTTTCCCCATTCATTGCTGACACTTTGGCATATCTCCCGTGTACAAGTTAGAAGCTGACTGTTCATACCACGAATTCCTCAACTCATTTAATTAATTTTTGCACTCACATACGCTTAAAAACGGCTGCGCTTGCAATTTAGCACAAAGCACTACTCACATCAGCAACTTTACACTCATTTTGGCGGCGCAAACTCACAATTTGAACGCACATTTCCACAATTTTCACACTCACACAGTTAGACAAACTGCGTTAGTTTGAAGCAGGGATGTGGAGAGTGCAATCAAATCCGACTCTAGTTCCAACTAACTCCAACTGTAAATTTGAAATATGAACAACAAAAATTAGAAATAGGCTCTTTATTAGAGATGGCAACAGATTTCACGATCATGGATTGCATGCAAGACTGGTTTATGAAAACACTCTAAAGAACCTAAATGAGTCGGTGTTAGCCTTCTTGAAACTGCAACTCCGATACCTAATAGATACAATTCGTGAGCTCCATCGATTCCAGTTCCGACTCCACCGTGAGGTGCAACAACATGAACTACCACCGCTGGTACAACAGCCACAAAAACAACAACTACAACAAATGTGTCACCTCCTTTTACAAGAAATTACATTGGGACGTGCTAAAATTCGACGGCAACTGCCATTACCTTTCCATTAGATTTTGCACAGTGAACAGCAACAGCAACAACAAACAACAAGTACATCCACTTAAGGTATGACACCATATTAGAAGTTCGTGTTTTGTACCTATTTTTTTTTATATTTCGCTGCCACTCTTCCGCCACAAAAACTTTAAGGACTGCACCGCAGTGTTTGCCACGTCCATGTGGCAGCGCAGTGCAATGCTTACCGGTTGTCGTAGGTGCGTACTAGGCCAGTCCGAGTTTTATGGGGAATTTTCAACTAGTTTTCTTTTTGGTTCGACCAATTTCTTCGTGAACAGTTTCTAAACTACGAAGATCGGAAAATACTAATTTTGGTACCGACTGAGTTGAAAATTTGTTTTATTTTATTTATATTGATTTCCTGCTGATTTCATTACTTTCAGTGGCAAATCAGTGAGGTTCTAGAACTCAATATCACTTTTTAGAAGGACGAAAGAAAAGTAAATCGAAAATTTGTACCTGAGCTGGTCCAGTGTGCACGTTCACATACGCTTGCGTATGTGTGGCTTTAGAGTTTGTCGTGCAAATGAAGTTGAAGGAGTTTAGATACTTTGTTTTGCCATTAGTTTTCCAGCTTTAAGTGGCGATACCGTGCACATGTGTTGAACGCGGGTGTGGAAACTAACAAATATACACACGTTATGATATATCGAAAATTCTATGCTGGAAAATGCGCAGGTAATCCTTATTAATCGTTTCGTGGAAGCTTTTAATATACTTAAATACTGGGTAAATCATTTATTCAGTAGTTGAGTGAGTTAGTTCTTTAATATGCTTCGTAGAGTCTAGTAAGAATGTTTCAAACAAAAAGAAGAACAATTGCAATGAAACAGTGACCAAAAGCAGTCTATATACAGACAAAGTAGGCTTAGTTCCTCAATCTGTTGACTGTATTTGGTTACATTTGCAATTGTAAATACACAGTTTACAATATACAGTTTAAATTTAAAATAAACTAGCCTTGAACTTATGTGATATTTCATACATTATACCCGCTTCTAAAATCATAACCCAATTTACTTTACACTTGAAATACACACATAAATAACACTGTGCAACAACAAATTCTGATAACTGATTCTGATAGGTCTTATTAACCCTCATTTTGTCGCATAGTGTAGTTTAACGCCCGACTGTTCAGAGTTCAAGGGCTCGCATTATCAACACAAATTTTTCATAACTGTTTTCATCTGCTTCATATGGCTGTGTGACGCTCCAAGTCAACCACACACGCTGCCAAGGGGGAGCTTCTGTGCACGTTCATTTCATGTCGAATAGTAAAATGCGAACATTTATCCAATTAAGGAAAATTCCAACAACTGTTTTTTCCACCGGAAAGGAGTTAGTCGGTAAGTAAGTTACACATCCGTTATTTACTGGGACGCGGCCGCACACAAATTAAGGACTACGGCGCCGCCGAGGCAAGGCAGAAAACTACTTAAAGCACTTACGGATGTGCGTTCACGCACATCGTTTCGCCGCATCCGACTCTGCCTCAAATTTTTGGTTTTTGTTTTGAAACTTTTCAACACGCCCGAAAGGGTTGACTTGACTGTTTTTGATATTACTCGGTTGTTCCTGTTGTAGTTCTTGTTTTTGTTAACTGTTGTTGTCTTTGTTTTTAGCGGAGTTCTGTGATTATGGTGATGCCGCCTGAAGAAGCATTTTAATGCATAATTAAGGCTGCATTCCGCTGAAGCTATGCAACGACTACTTTTCGGCAAGAAGAATTGGGTTTCACACGTGGGATATGTGCTTGCATGTATGAGTAGATATTAGAGCGCATGTATGCGAGTGTCTTTGCAAGGAGTAAGTGCAACTCGACTCTTCTAATTATGAACTTAATGTCGTGTTTACATTGGTTGTGCGGAAGTGCATACATAATTAAATTTGTCAGAAGGTTTTGTTATTTTTAAGAACAGGACTTTGCGAGTAACACACTAATGGCTGATGTAGAGTGAACTTTTTTTATTACTACTAGTGATGAATTTTGGGAAGTAAGGCTTTTATCTACTACATTATCTCAAATATTTCTTTCAATCAATATTGAATTTCTCAAATGCAAATTCTCATTGTCATTTGCCTGTGTACCATTCCACAATCATTAACTCGAAATGCCAAATGCAATTGAGCGGACTGCCAAATATTTCTTAGGTTAGATTTGCGGAATTGAATACCTTCCATTCATATTAAGTTCACTTAAACGTTGGGGACGTTATCGATACAGATTAGACCAGCACAACTCCAAACAAAAGGCCGCTGGGCTTATACACGTTAGTATTTATACATATGAGTCGATTATTCACTTACTTTGCGGAACTGACCCTTAACCATCGTTGCTACGACGAACGATAATCCTTTTGAAAGTCACGTAACATTTCGTACAACAATTAATGGGCAACAAAGTGACAAAACGGAATCACACACGCTTTCACAACAACAACAACGGCTATACCGACTTTGACTTGAAGAGATTTCATAGCAACTTCAATTGTCCAATTCAATAAAGACCGATTATTGAATTTAGTCTGTATACTAGAGATGAGCGATATATTCGTACCGGTGATTCAACCACCGTGATTGAAAAATCGCTGGTAACTGCAGTGATCGAATAATTCAAATCGTCATGATTCTTTTAGTAAACGTTCTTTGGCTGAAAGAACGAGTAATGTTTGGCTAGGATCACCATTTCAAAGAACCTTGTACAAAAGAGAATAGAAAATTCCTATCGCTGTCGAAAATTGCGATTCAATTAAAAAAGTCGAGACGTTTCGACTAAACGCGTTAAAATTTATTGACTTGTTCCTTTCAATTCTAAAGAAGCATGTGAGTAGCAAGGGAAAAGTTAGTTTCATACATAGCAAAGCGACAGCATTCGTTACTGTTAGAGAGACTATGCTGAATTACAATATTCATTGCAATGAGTAATTTATATTAATTAAAGAGAGGTCTCAGATAATTTAGGGTTGCCCTCACTCCCGACAATCGCTATTTTACTTAATAGCGACAAACCGTGACCACGGTAGCTGTTTAAAAGAACGGTGGCTAAGAAAACACGTTCACTAAGAAAGCCGTTCCTGAAAAATCACCGAATCGCTCATCTCTACTGTATACGATATCGATTGCAATTCATATGAGTATTACTTTCTGTGGCTGTATTTCAGTGAACATGTATGTTTGTATGGGTACAGAAATGTGCTTGTATCGCTGGCATACGTACGAGAGCAACTATTCCCGGAATTTAAAGATACAAAATTTGTTAATTTTTTTGGCTTTGGACAAAAGCCCCTGGGGGCGGTTACTTACTTATTTGAATTTGAATGGTGTCACAGTTGGCAGTTATAGAGCATGATGTGCGTTGATGTTGGAAACATTTTGAAAAGGAAAAGAATTAAATGGTAGGTACTCTTGATAAAATTATTTATTACTTGAAGGTGTGTGCGGACGGAGGCCGTATGCAACAAATACATTCTTTCGAGTAAAACAGTTTGAAAGTTTTTCATTTAGCTTTTTTTTCAATACAAAATTGGTCTCCTTTATAGCCTATGAATAACCGACGGTATCAACATTTAAGATTATTTTTAAAGGTCCAGCTGGCGAACTATATTACAAAAAAAAGTTAAAAAAAGCGCAAAAACTTGTTCTTGTCTTGAAGATACCAAATATAAAGGAAACATTTATGATCCATTTAAGAGCATGTCTCGGTCTCGCTTCAACTCATATCGACCTCCATTTTACGCTGTTGCATTTCTGTTGACATTTGCAAAATGAAAACAAAGCGCCAAAACAAAGTGGCTGTCATCTTCTCGAGATAGTTTTGCGCTTTTGTTTTGATTTTAATTCCGGTAAGGAGATAACAATTGCGTTTTGTATATGTTCCTCACAGTTTCTAATGGAAAGAGAGGAGCGGAGGCTAATGCGCAGGACCATTGGAAGTATTTCCTCTGTTTTGATTGAGCAGCAAAAAAATAGAAACTAAGAGTAAAACTAGATAGGAATGTTGTCATCAGCATGAAAGCTCTGCTATGGACTATATACCTATAACTATAGTGGTTTCATTAAAATTGGTCAGCGACGGGAAGATCATGCATGTCACAGTACTTGATGAAACACATCTACGCCGATTTTTAAAACACACTTTTAACAACATACAACGTTGTGGAATATAGAATGGCAATTCAAGCCATAGCATAAATATCTCTTGGAGAAAACGACAGCATTGAATGTTGTTGCATCCACAATTGGTATCTGTAAGAATCTGAAATTCCAAGACATTCTGCAGTCTGAAAAACGGAATACAGCAAACAAAAACTTCAGACGAGTACGGAACAGTGGTTGTCCTTAGACACAGCTGTTGTCCACCCCATTCGAAAGCCTTCATGCTGCCATGCACAATACGGGAAGTTAAATGTCCTGAGCGGAAAAGCATTTCTATGCAAATCAGAAACCTTTGTTAAAACTCTTAAATTCTCAACGTGAGTGGGAATTCCTTTTTTTGTGCTCTGTACTAAAATGAGCGCCATTACTGTTTCTGTTTCTCTTCTGCTACGTCATGGCATGGGGTATGGTACCAGACACGTTTCCTTAGCTATATGGAGTCAGTTGGCAAATGTTGGCCAAAACACCAGGACATGTACGCGGCTAACATGCTTTGTCTAAATGCAACAAATTAAATGATGAATTCTCGTCGTGATAATCCAAATATTGAACAGCTGATGTCGCTTACGCCGCGCATACAATAGCTTTTTTGTTTTGGTTCCTTCTAGTTTCGTGTCTGCGAATGAAATACTAAAATGCGCGCGTTTTCATTTTCCGTTTCCTCTTCAATGGCTACGGGTGGCCGCAGGGTTAACGGTAAACCGTGAACTTGATGTCATTCATTCGAATTAGCGTCGTATATGCTTCAGGGGTCCGTTCTTTGTGATACTCAGACTTTCGTCCAGCATGTGCTTGTATATGAGCGTGCCGCGTTGGATTAGCTTGGAACGTTTTGCCGCTGCGATATGTGATGGTGCCGCGCATCTTGTCGAAGTGTCACTTGTGTTACTTTTACTCAACTGCAGCAGTGAGAATAGCGACAAATGCCGAATTGATGTGAGCATGGATAGTCTAGCACCGCATACAACCGACTCCGCCGCTGCTTTGAAGATGATGGCTCCGCGTGCGGCCGAGGCAGTTGTTGCCGTTCAGCCGAAAGTGTAGGAAGTGAAAGTGTAAAAATGTTTATTGTTGCGATGACTTTATTTTGTAGTAAAATTAAGTTGAAAGACTAAAAGAAGAAGGCAAGAAAATCAGTGTCCTGGTATCCTTCATGCAGAGTACCGAGTCTCCAACGCTCTGTGTCATTTGAAGGGTGCAATTGTGTGTGAATAATATGCAAATTCATTTGCAAAATTAAATAATCAAAGAAAGAAAATTTGAGAAAAATGTGACCTAAAATTTTGTTATGGAAGTTGGGTGTTATTTCCGGTGAAGTGGAAATTTTCATAAGAAATTAAATTCTGATCATTATCGGAATATGTATGCACACTGAATGGTAAACAAAAAAAATTATTCTTACAAAAATTATAATAAATTCTAAATTGGTTTAAAATATAAAGAACCACTATAGACTATAGTCTATTGACCCAAACAAGACACCCAAGGTCCTCCTTTAGCTGTGAAATACAACTATGAAATGCTCATATTTCAAATATGATACATAAAGGATTAACTTTGAGCTGCAATATATCTGCACTTGTGGGCAATAAATTGTGTTTTGATATTGGAAACATTTGAAAATGTCAAAATGTGCAAAGTTTCCACTCGCAGCAAAAGCTAAAAAAAAGGAGCAAACAAGTAAGTAAATAAATCGAAATAAATTTGAGAATAGTTAGAAAAATTTCATGTTTATTTTGCAAATTGGCTCAACATGACGTCGAACAGAAAAAACAACTTTTAATTAAAAAAAAATACAATAAGAATTAACAAATAAAAACTAAAATATTCATAAAATAAATCTAAAGTTTTTGTATTCATTTAAAATGAATCATTTTGTTTTGAATGTTGACTTATAATTAATTTGAGGTGTGTTTTACTAGTGAAAAAATATGAAATGATTATTTTAAATCAAAATGAGTGTAAACAATTCCCTTAAATCAGCTATTTATTTGTGGCCTTTCCTGCTTTTTATGTCAATATAGGAATTTTTTGGATTTTGTTATGTTATTAACAATATGTATGGCTGTGATTAATTGATTGATTGGTAGGTTGAGTTCCTGCTTTCAACGCGGTGATAAATTGTCATCTGTGAATATTGATGCAGTGGTTCTTTGTGATATTTGGGCTGTTCTCATACTATGTACATTCCATGTTTTGCTTTTAACTCCGAGGTTGTTGAATGTATTAAAAACCAGTATTCCATGAAATACTGGCGCACACAATCATATGTTTTGAAAATGTGTTTTTTCTTCTTATCGAATGGAGCCAATCACAACAAAGAGTCACGCTGAAAATTTGAACTAATATTTGTTACACATTTTCAAAGAAAACAAGTCAGAAAACCGAAAAAAAAAAATCAAAAAGTACAGCTTTTGCCGCAATTTTCAAAACTGCCACGATTCCCTTTTGGAAAATCAAAAATCCGGCTCAAGCAATGGGTACATAGGACATGTGTGTGAAGTTTCAGCTCTCTTCTGGAAGGTGAGGACAGACATCCGGACATCCGGACAGACAATGGGATTTTATATTAAATACACACATAATAACATCGCATATCGATACCTCAAAGCACAATCATTCTATGTCGGTTTTCATGAAAATCAGTTTTCCTCATTTTTGGATGCCTGAGAAGATGCTGCATTAGACAGGCTATAATGAGGAAAAAAATTAGTTTCCTTACAAAACATACCAATTTGAAAACTGGTTTTTCATATTCCAGAGTTTTGAAAAAATGGACATAGGATGGTTGTGCTTTAAGGTATCGATATGACATCGAAATACTGACAGGATTATTATCCAACCAATCACTTATTTTCATTTTATTGTCTTTTAAACTACCAAACCAATGTTAAATCACATATTGAGCTTGAGTAATAATTAAATGCGACTTTAATAGTTAGCCACGCAATTTGACTCAGTTCGTGATGGTTGTTTTAATTGTTGTTATTGTTTACATTACCGTTGTAAAATATTAAACAGTAAACCAGAAACGAAAAATGAACCGGATTAATATATCCAAGATAAACACAATTTTGCAATTTAATGAAAACGTTTACACGTCGCGCAGTTTCCGAACAACGGCGATCGCAGCTGTTTCGAAATGTCCGCTGAGAGATAAATACCTCGTGATTTTTGATTTAATTAAAATGCCATTGCAACCCAAACCAATTTATCTGTAAGGACATATAACATTAAATGTGTCACACTGAACCGAAAGCGTGCCAGTGTGGACAATGGAAGTTGGTCACAAGAATGGCCGTCGGATGTGTATAAGTTTATTTTAATTAAAACCAGCTTAAGCTACGAATAAGCCATAAATCCGGTGTAGGTGGATGCATGAACATTTTGAGGAATTAATTAATTGAAATGATTATAAATTCTTTTGTGAGTGCCTGTATTGAACATTTTTTTTCACATTGAATTTATATGTAAATTTTTATTTTTTCCTGGAAAGAGGGTAAAGATATGTTAGATGCTTATAATCAATCAAATGCAGTGTGCCGCGCGCTTCCTAAGAGCCTTACAAAAACCACAACAACAATATCAACAATGCGAGGAAGGATAACAATGAGAGCGGCTGCTTATTATTTCATCCTTACTGAAATGCCATGGTATGCCACTGCCACCCGCGCGCCCTTTCCTACTACGGTCTGACTGACAGCCCAAATTTCTGACGAATGAAATGAAAAGCTTTCCGCAAATTCGTAAATAAAGTCGAAAATAATAATAAATCTTTGGGAAACCGCACATCCTTAATGGTATTCTCAGCCGTGGTATATTTGAAATGCTGAACACCCGAAGGGTTGACGGGGTGAAGGGAGGTATCTATTGTAAGTCTCGTCCCTTCTCAGCGCAATGAACGAAAGAGTATCGAAAGCAAATTTTATTTAGCTTATTTCAATTAAATCCCAATAGATGATTGTGTTGCGCTGCTATAATTGACAGAAAATGGCATTTCAGAGACAGAGAGAGACAGACATGGTCGGTACATCTGAAGAGATATATTTTTTAATTACCAATGTAAGTGTTACAGGTTTATGAAGTCAAATAATATTTCTATCTGTTATATGCTCTTGTATGCTACATAATCCTTTATGCGACATCCACCAAATTTTGGTTTGGAAGTATATAGCATCATACCTAATTCAAGACCATCATACCAACACATAGCCGTTCTTTAGCAGCAGAATTATATTGCATTTCATTTATATCCACAAATATTAATTGCAAATTATGCAAATATTAGGTATACACTCAGAAAAAATACTATTAAATTTGGTCAATAGGATACATTACTATTTTCTCCTATTATTTCAATAGTAAGAGCATCCCATTGACCAGATTTAATAGTATTTAATAGAATTTTTTTCTGAGTGTATGTACATATATTCAGTACACCAAAAAACAAATTATAAAAATTAAAATCAAAGAGACTTTTGAATTATTTTTGTAAATTTACCAATAATTACAAACACTTGTTTGGTTTACACAGTGCGACACTTGTTGTCAGGCATGTAGTTTTTCTGCTGGAGTGGAACAATGGGTCACAAATAGCCATTCCAGGCAAATATGCCACACTACTGCTCCCTTCCCAGTTCATTTCCAATTGATTTCCTGCTGTTTCAATAACTTTTCTTCTTCGTGTTATTTTGAAAGTTGAAATTTGTCGCATCATGTGCTTTTTTTTTAGGTGGAATTCTATATTTTTTGCCATCTGAAATTAAAACAAATTGAAACAAAAATTTGCTTTGTTTTGTGATCAGACAAACAAATAATGCTTTAATGACACAATTTAATTAAATAATTGCCTGCATTTTCATTATGGGCAATTACACTTATCATAACATTTTTCAGATATAACTTTTTAATAATTGTTCTTTATTTTTCCATTTTATTATTAATTAGTTTTTTTTTTAATATTTTTTAATTCATACATTTTCATACCATGAATGTCTCACATGATAAATAATTTGACTCTGAACAGTTGAGAAATTCAAATCGATGGCTGTCCAGGAAGCAGTTGTGAATTTTAATAGTCTATTGGAGCAATAATCCTCAATTAAAATCCCAATCAAATCGATTCTGAAACTGAGGAGCTGGGTGCATATTACGTAATATGATTCCATAAATACTGGGAATGCTATATCAAACTATAAGGTTGAAGTAGCTGAAAGACATTTTTTATTGTCTTAAAAATGCCTATTGATCAATTTATGCTTACTGCAAATGAAAACGCCCACGGCAAGAGGTACCATATAAAAGCCCGTATGTTATGCCCCTGTCTGGTCATTAACATACACACGCGAAAAGGGCACACAAATTTCGCGGGTCAAACAATAACCCACCTAAAATCACAAATTTTTATTATTTTTCATTTTACTTTCACATTTCTATTTCCCTATGCCGTGCTCTTGCCAGTTGGCGTCATTACCACCAACAAAATACCACGATCCAGACTGGCTTTCCCACTCATGCGTTTCTCGGTCCTCGGTGTGGCTGTTCGTACGTGTATGTGTGTGTCATACAGTCACATCGTAAAATCTAGTACGAACTTACGTCGAAACATACCCGTAGGAAACATACTTTAACACATTCCCAAGGGGAGACACGGCTACTCTTTTTTAGCCCCCTCTAATAGAATCCTTAAGTAGCGATCGTGTGCGTTTCCAAACGTTGACTTTTGTCGAACGGTGTAATAACACATTAATAATTACATTTAAACATTTATACTTACCTTTTGATGTACTCTAACCATACAAACATTTTTCTGATGAGTGATGTGAAGGAGTACGAAGAGTAGATGGAGGATGTTGTACAAACTTCAAAACAACCAACAACAACTCTAAAATATCTAATAATAATTCGTCCATCACTGTACTATGTCTGCAATTTGCATTTTGAGCTGCATTAACTCCTTTGGCTTTGACGATACGAACAATTTCCATTAAAATACCAGCATACCAGCCTGCCACTTTGAGTTTTTGGGTGGGATTCATCCTCCTAGTGGCACTGTGTCACGAACTTCATAATTAATTGCTCCGTTTGTTTTGGCAACAGCAAAAATATAAAAATGTTGCCACTAGGTATAGCGTTGGCAACTTTGCCCGTGTCGCTTGCAGCCGCGATGTTGCTGGCTGGTATTATGTGTTGTTATTGCTGTATTTTTGCTTACTTTTATGCAGAGAATTTCCGTAGCGCATCAATTGTGAAATAGTCGGAAAATGTAAAATTAATGTGCTGCAGCATTTTTGCACCTGGCGGTGTGTGCTGAATTTTGTGAGTGCATAATTTCAGGTTGGATTTTTGAACATTTTTTAATAAGTATTTATTTAATGTATTTGTAATTATGTAAGTTTAAAATTATGTTTAAGTAATAAACCATTTTCAATTGAATTATTTCCATTTGGTTGGCATGTGCAAATGAGTATTTCAAAGGAAGATAACGTATGCAAATTATTAATTACCTTCGAACCGGCCGAAGCTGAAATACACTGCACTGGTGGTGCTGATTAAGTAAATATATATATATATAATTTTCCATACCTGCCACGCCTCACAGAATAATTAATGGTGTGACTAAAACAATATGAATTGAAGAAATTATGAGGAACACACTGTTCGACAGTACTTTTGCTACGTCGAGTTTTCCAGCCAAATATTTTTGATAGTGAGTAGATTAAGTATTGCATATCGATTTTTTTTACCTCCCATACATGTGAAAAATCGTGTTTTTTCATTTATTGATATTTTTCCCCCGTTTTTCGTTGCTTCTCTACTTTTAGTTGTGGAATTCCTCTCTGACTAATATTTAACAGCAACCTTAAAAATGCATGATCAGCTTACAAAGTTGTTCTGTGAATGTATTTTGTGTGTTTGAAAGCGCCTGTCCGGCTGACTGCTTTATTACCTGATTGAATTTATTTTCTTCTTTTCTTATTTCGTTTCTTTACAATTAAAGTTTCTGACCCAGCATCAATAAAACTTTAAGGAAATAGCTAATAACAAGACGCTAACAGCCCAACAAGTTTTTATGTGCAGCTTTAAGAAGCAAAGTTTGTACAGAATCTTGGTATTTTTGCTTTGTTGCTGATGTTTTGGCCATCATGGCCTGACCTTAAAATAGCTGCACGCATTCGCTTTCCGCTTTCCCCAAACATTCCCTCTGTAGGGCATCTACTGTTCTTTTGTGCAACCAGGAGAGATGTGACAAATATGTGAAAGTGTGTGTGGTGGCAGGCCAATTCAGTGTTACCACGCTGTTGCGCAAGTTGGTATGTGACAATAGGGCAATTCACGAGTTGGTGCAAATGGTCTTGCAGAAGTGCAAATACAAATATTGATTGCATATTTTTGCACAACGATAAACAAAATGCCGAATGCAAATCTGTATATTTTATTGTTGTGATGCAAAAATATCCAAAAAATATTTGCATTTGCACATCTGCACTTCTGCAAGACAAACTCGTGAATTGCCCTAATGTATTCTTTTGACGATAAGTATGAGAGTGTGTATGTTGCATATTTGTGTTGGAAATTTCGCTTTTTGTTGTTACTGCAGCTCTCGGCACAAACAATGTTGTCTGATGTTGCTGTTGGCTGTAAGGTTTCAGCCTTTATGCTTTGTGTGCTTTCGTGGTTTCGAAGGAATTTCACCGACTTAAATCAAAATTTTCGGCCATTTAAAATGGGTTGTCATGTAAAAAGTTGTGAAATGTTTGTGAGACAATTGCACCTACAGGCTTTTGAAATCTTAATTCAACAATGAAAACTTTTATTTCGATGCAACGACACGGCTTATTTAAAATAGGAACCTTTTAATTAGAAAGAGCAAAAATGTGTGTTGATTTTTGCACCAAATTTCCCCCGTTTATCTACCGGTTCTTCCGGTCTTAGCCACGAAATATTCAAATCACCTTAAGCTATGCCAAAATGGACAAAAATCATCGAAACATTTTTGTCCATTTTGGAAAATTTGTTCCCATTTTTCCTGCGGATTATGAATAAAAATTTTTTGATTTTATAAATTAATGCGATTTTCACGGAAAAGGACTTGCATGTATTCAATTAGTTTGAGAACAAGTATTTAAACAATATCTTCAAACAAGTTTAATGGATTCGTGGTACCAGACACATTGACTTCATCGCAATGTTCAGAAAATTATTAAATATTCGAAAGCGTAGGAATATGGCTTCAGTAATAACTGCGGCAATCAGTAGTTCAGCTGAATATTGAAATTGTATTTGAACTTTATCGAGTCTCTTGCTAAGGCATTGGAAAAGTCAACACAGCAGAGGGTATCTTACATCGGTGAAGCAACTCGAATTCAATTTACAGCATCAAAAACGTCGCCCGTCCCTATTTGCATAAGGCGAAGCGCCTGCAAGCCTAAATTTTAAAGGAAAACCAAAAATAAATTTCGTTGGTTGTAAATTACGTATACGCCCCCATAAGTTGGGGTGAAAATTTGTTGCTCAACCGAAAATCAAAGCAATTGCCTACAACCTCACTGACAAGGTTGGCAGTTGAATGACAAAGGCTAAATCGGTGGTTAGCGGAGGATGAGTGTGTTGTGCTGATGTTGTTGCGGGGCACTTTCCTCCCATGCAAACCGAATGGAAAAGTTAATGGAATTGTAAATGCCTGCGGCGTGAATACTGTTGTATATTTTGTATTTGCCTTAGCGCACAAACAATACGACGGCAAATAGTTAAAGTTGCGCAACGCACAGCGGCTTCTGCGGATGAAATTAAAATCCAATTTAAATTGGCACGCAACGCATTATATTTTCTGCCCGATGAATTGATATCAGATTAGCGATTTGCAGTGAGCGGAATTGCTCTCCCATGAACTTCCCAACTGAAATTGAAAGCAAAAAAGAGCGGTTCTTTAATATGAGGTGAAAAGCACTTGCTCCTTGAAGGAGCTCGGTTTCTTACGAACGAAAAAATTCTTTGAGTGTGGTATAAAAATTTCTTTGTGTAGCTGCACTACACAATCAGAATGAACCCAAAAAAACTCACACCATATCACATACATTTGCATAAAACCTTTTATTATGCGACCAACTAACGGTATAAGCCAACCATGAAAAGTAAGCATACGTTTTCTACTCCTTTAGAAAGTTAAGCACTCTGAAAAAATTTCAATTTACAAGAAGCACAACCAACTCTCACCCGGGCGCCATGGAGTAGCTAACGTAAAGGTATGTCAGAACCTACAAATTATTCTTTCCTGATGGCAACTGGATGTTTGAATGATTGGTGAAAATATCAGACCACCTCGTTAGACGCAAAGGCGTATCATATTTCTGCTTTGAAATGCTAATAGACTTTTTTAACCAAACCAAATTGACATGACCAGCGCTGAGGCAGCTCACTTACCAATTCAAAAGTGATAGCTCTTCCTGGAAGTTAGTATGCGAAAGTGGGCAACGAATATTCTGTGCCAAATGTGAACATTTTGCATTCATTGAAATTACAAATTCATGGGAATCGCAACACACAACTCCTCGCCCATCGAAGCAGCAACAGCAATAGCTGAAGCAGTGGCAGTTGCATCTCTAGTGATTTCGTTTCGTTTAAGTTCTGATGTCGCTGTCGGCAGACATCTCTATTTACTGTATTCGTTTTTAACTTTTCTTGTTGTACGCAATTTTACAGAAAAATTGTGTGAATTTGATCGGAAAATATCTTTCATTTTCGTTTTATCTGCAGCAGATCCCTTAATTGAGTTCTTCAATCGCAATCACAATCATCGGAAAGTGCTGGAGGAATAAGATGTTGAAATACGCAAGTGAATGGGCATGAAGGACCATTGCAGAGTTTCGGTAAAAATCATAAATTACGATTAATATTTCATATAACTTAGCATGACTTTTTATCCAATTCCGTTTTTCCGGAATTCGAACCGACATCCTCTGGAATCCGAACGCCCAACCGATTCGACTACCCTGTCATTATTGTAAAAGCGACTGATTGTATTGTATATTGCTCAGCAAATAATTTGCGACTACTATTCATAATTAATGATTATAGTTCGTAATTAGGTAACCATAATTTTATGAGATCTTTAACCGTAAATCGTAAGCCAACATTTCTGTGTAATTTCTAAGATCAAATACTCTTTTTAGTAACCCCATACTAAGGGTGTAACTGTAGAAGTCCAATCTATAGCTTATGGTAATTCCAATGAACATAACACTATTGTAGTAAAGAGTAATCATAAAATGACCGGCAAAGAAATCGACTTCAATTCTACAGTTTCTCGTGCTCTCACCCCGAGAATACTCAGTTAACCATGAAAGCAAGGATTCCAACCAACCTTGAATGCAATAAAACAAACTCCAAATTGCTTTTCGCCTTTAACCCAGATTTCTTACAACGCTTTTCCGCTTTTCGCACCCCCTCGACAGCATCACAGAAACCTCACGGCCACGTCCACCACTACTGCCCTTTCGTTATTGTAGCGTTTGTTCTTAACAATAATGTTTCTTTTTGTATTTTTATAATTTGAAAAAAAAACTCGAATACTTCGAGGGATATGCAAAATCGCAGCATTTTTGTTGCCTTGCGAGAGGTCTCTGGTGTTTTGTTTTACTTTAGGATACTTTCGAAGCCATTCTCGTTTGGAATTTTCATTTGCATTTACGATTTCATTTACATTCCGTGCTACTTCCTGCTACTCCAGCTGCTTAGCAGGGCTTTCGACGTATCCAATGAAACAACTAGTGGCCAACATAATCCGACGGCCCTATTTTCCTGGCCTCTCCCAACGAACAAAAGTTCACATCCTACGGTTCCCCCACCTCCCTTTAGCTTTCCAATGCTGTGCGCACCAATTGCAATTGAAAATTACTTTTCAAGTCTTTTGGCGTGATTTATTGTAAAACATTGCGTAGTTCCAGGCGGGTCCCTTGCAGAGATTTGTTTTCGGATCATTCGGAAAGTAGGTAGGGGAAGGTGCTGTATCTCGGTCCGGTGGCAGCTGGGACCAAGTTATATTTCTGGGCATCTATATTAGGGATTTTTAATAATGCGACACCTTTTACCCTCATCACACCTCCACATATTTTGGCTCTCGCATTTTTTTTGTCGAACCTCACACAATTAGGGGGTGACTCCTATCAAAATCGAAAAATCGTGCACTTTGTCATGTCGAATCTATATGTTCAAAGTTTCATAGCTAATATACCATAAAAGGATAATTAAAACATACATTTAAAGAAACATTAACCGAATTTCATGTAGGTAAAAAAAAGGCAAATCCGGACCGAGGTACAGCACATTCCCCTACTTGAGTTGTAATTTGCTGCATATATTTTATTTTACTTTTTAACTTTCTCCTGTATTTTATTTTGTGTGTTTCACCGCAAAAAGTATTCATTTTTTATTACATTGTTGTTGTTTTTGTTGGTGGTTGGCTGGAATCAAACTATTTATTGACTCAACACTTTAATTTATGCAACAGTTTTCGTATAAGTTACAAACTCGCAGGTAAAACTATTTGAAAATTTTGTTCCAACAAGAAACGGTGCCGTCCACTTGTAGCCTAAATTACGGTTGGGGTCTTGTTTTGGTAAAAACCGATGCAGTAGTGTTCGCGTCTAATTTCCGCAAAATTACAGTATTTCAACATTTTTTCAAAGATTTTTAAAAAAGTAAGGATAGTCGGGTTCAAGTTCAAGTGCAGCTTAAATCAAAATAAGACTACGATTTTTATACAACAACAAATTTTAGTGCCAGCAGATAGCTACTAGCTACCCACAACCGCATTCGTCCACCAATTCACGCAGGTTTTGTTTATTTTTTCCGGCAGTTAATTGAAAATGCATTTTTTCCTTTTCCTACCCTTTTTCCATTTCGTTGGGTGATTATTTTTCTTCTTTTTCTGTTTCATTTCAAAAGTCAGCGAGTCGACGTTTTTTCTCGTTGCAATAATTTTAAAAGAAATGAGAAAACCAAAATGTTTCCGCACAAGGCTCCACACGGTTTGGTTTGCTTTTGACGTATTTTTAATTGAAGTTCAGCGTTCAACTGTGCGCGCTTTTAGTTATTTTGGGTCAACACTTGCCTTGAGCCTTGCAAATAAACATAAACTCAGTCGAATACGAATGTTTGAAAGGATATTATAATTTTTCGAAGCTTTTAACTATTTTTTTTTTGCGTTGTATTTTATGTTTCGTTACAGTGGTTCATAACTTTTTAATTTTTGGTAATTTTTTTTCAATGTATTCATGTTGATGGCGCTTTTTGTACAATTCCAGCATCAAGAGAACCTATTATTGAACCTTAATGCCTGGTCATACCATACAAAACCACAAACCAATAAAAATTGAATTCAGACAACTCACAAAAGGAATCCAAGATAATGAAATGCTCAGAAAATTGCAAGCCAGCAGGCACAACAATTTGGTTTCGGAATGCTTGCCACCACATGTGATATGTTTGAAGCTATGTATGTAGGGTTTCGAGTAGAGTAGTCGAATAGGTCACTAAACCAAACTAAAAGGAGTGGGCTGAATATTGTAGTAGCGTGACATTAACATGATCATTTAATAGCAAACTGCTGAACTATTTTTAAAAATAAATAAACAAAAATATTAAAAAGAATTAAATGTCAAAAATACATTTCTTTTGTTTTAATTTTTTTTTTTTTTGTAAATTTGTATTTCTTTTGCCCATACACATTTACAGCTTCGCCAATGACTGTGATGCACAGGCAAATGAGTGTGTGGTAAATTCAAAAAAAAAATAAATAAATAAATCAAACAAATAATGGCATGAAAAATAACTGTTGCTGAACAAGTCAAACAGAAAAAATTGTCTGCTGAGCAAACATTTTTTTTTTCAGAAAACCAATTTGCATTTAATTTTAATTGAAGATTTATAGATTTTAATATTTGTGTATTGTATGAAATTTTTGTATTTTTTTTCAAATTTTTTGTGGAATTTTTTTTAATGTCTACTTTAGTGCCAGGCAGCCCATAGCTTCGCGAGGCTAGGCACACATTACATTTTATTGTGCGTGCGTTAAATTTTGCCTGGCACTGGTCTACTTAAAAAAAAAGAATCTGTATTCCACAAAAAACCAACCCTTTAAAATTCGAAAAATTTTCAAATTTGATGGACTGAGTTTTTTTTGCTAAAATTTTATTTTGTTTGAACAAACTTACGAACTGCGTGTCAGATACAGTGATAATTCAGTTTAAGTTATTTGTGCATCAGA
This sequence comes from Heteromyza rotundicornis, assembly GCA_951394025.1. Classification (NCBI taxonomy): domain Eukaryota; kingdom Metazoa; phylum Arthropoda; class Insecta; order Diptera; family Heleomyzidae; genus Heteromyza; species Heteromyza rotundicornis. Next base: position 4,017,936 of record OX596011.1, read on the forward strand.
AGCAAAATTTCCCTTTTTTCCCACCGCGTGTGTTAATGTGCATTTGAATTTAAGATTCTCTTGCACAAATTAATTCCTGCATAATTTCGTGTAAATAATTTGGATATAATTTCTGTTTATTTTGGTTGTAATATTTGTTATTCGTGCTGTTGTCGATGTTGTTATTGCTGTTGCGGTGCTCATCTGGCTGATTTCCTGCTGTTTATTCGTGTCACTAGCATGCACCTTAAATGTTCGTCCATTTTATAGTCAAATAAACATTTGTAACGTTATTATGTTAGCCGCTCACCAACACATGCAAACACACACACACACGATTCGGACCAGACACCAGACATGCCATAAAACCGAAAAATCCCTTTTAGCAAAACCAATAATAAATTCATTTCCTGTTGTGCACTGCTGGTACTGAGTGACTTTGTGGGCGAAGTCTGCCAGCAGCCAGTTAACCACAAATGCTCATAATTAGGCCTGATTACGTACATGTTCTTCTTCATGTAATCAGTGTCATAATTTTACTATAGTATTTGTAGCAGTTTTTGTTGAAAGCCATATAACACAGCGAGCGTTGCGGGTGAATTCCCTTTAATTATTTCCTTTCATTTATCATCAATAGAGCCCAAAAAATCCAATCTGAGTTATTCTCATTGAAACTGGGTATATGGGGGTTTTCGGGGTCGCTAATGGGAATCTTTAAAGTTAAAAAAGTCCTTAATTTCGCTAACCCAGCAAAACACCGGATTTATATTGTTGTTTGGGAGGTTCTCTATCCAGTTCCAGTTGAAAAACCTCATGCACTGTCGCACAGTGTAATCGAGCATCGAGCAGACAATTGCCTAATACCCAACTGCATTCCAACAGCATTTAAGATAGTAGACGTAGGCGTGTGTGTCTGAAACAGAGTGTCAGTTGTGCCGGACAGGAATCTTGATTAGAATACAAATTGAATATGGGAAACGAAGACGGACATACATACACTCACTGCGGAACGAACTGAAACTCAATTAGTAATTGAAAATGCAAATTGACAAAGTTGGAAAATGCATACAACAATAACAACAACAACAACAAAAGCTGATAATAAACAAAAAGACGAGATGGTTATAGAAATGGAAATGGTTGTGATCATTGTTGTTGGAGCAGAAGTGACAGCTGAACTTGGCAAACGTCACTTCAATTTCTTTCGATTATAGTAGAGCAAATGCAATGGACAAATAGAATTTTTGCTCTGGAATTTAAAATAAAGACTTTAAAATAATTGTCCTGTTTGATTTATTTTTGTTTTGTTTTTTTTTCCATTTCTTTTCGTAAATTTCATATATTTTTCATATCGCTACTTGCAGGGACTGAAACCGATTTCGGTTTTGGTTACAGTTTCCAGATTTTCCAAAATATCGGTTCCGGTTCCATAAAGTCAAAAAAGTTTAAATTATAAAGTGAAAGTGAAAAAGACAAGAGCTATTGTATTATTGTATAACATGGCTTAAGGGACATTCGAAACAACGTCTGCTAGCTTGCATCTCTGGGCTTGTTTGCTATATAGATTCAAATTATTTCAATTGAACTCATGACTTACTTACAAATGACATCATAAATAATCATGTCATAATAAATTCCCCTCCCGCGTTATAAATCCCTGTTTAATGCACTTCATGATTTCCATTTACCGCCATCAGTAGAGCCGCAAACCATTAAATCTTCCCTTGGTTTACTTTAATTTCCGTTTTTGAAATGTGTGCAATTCTCAACTAAATCTTTTGAAGGAGCGTGGAGCGTCCTTCTTGGCTGTCTTTTCACAGAGTCACTTGGGCCATTCATTCATTCGCCTCGTTCACTGATTCATCCATTCGTTCGTGGAAAGCAAAAAGAATAATTTACATTTATTATGCTCGCCTCCAGGCCACTTACTATCTGGCCACGTTCTACGACTGCCGTATGCAAGCACCATTTGCACTATTGCCATTGCAATACCAGCCGGAAGTGGCTTTTCATTGTCACATTTGCAAGGCAGCGCCCGCACAACGAAAATAAAAAATATAAACTTTTTTCCTATAGCTGTTCACTTTGTAGTCTTTATCATTGTTATTTCCATAAAAGCTGGACAAAAATGAAATCTGTTGTAGTTCTTCGATAGGAAGAATTCCACAAATAAATATTTTTTTGCTAAGACGGGGCGGGATTTTTTTGAATATTCATTACTACATACTTTTGAAAAAAATTATTATTCATGGTAAAAATAAATATAAATAATTTCACTTTCCACATTGTCTTCTTTTTGCCGTTTGGACCAGTGCAAGGATTCGGTCAATTTCAATTTCGAGATTTTGACTGCGACAACCCAGTAAGTGTATTGATGAGCCTCACAGTTTCCCTACCTGAAAATAAAACTTTATAATATTAGCGGTTGCGTATTCAATTGTCAGTCGAAAGTGTTATAGCAGAACTTCGTTGCAGCATTATTTCAAGAGTTATAGTCACGACTTGTTACCAGCCCCAAACAAAGCACCAAAACACCAAAGTACTCGTGCAACATTGTAGACGTGTCAAAACCATTTAATGTTTAGCGGAAACATTTGATATGACCATAATTCTAATGTGTGCGAATTATGCCACTGTGATTGCGTTTGTGTTGATCACATTTTTAAACTTTACTGTGCACACAACTGACGTGACCACAGCCAAACAAACCAACACCACAAAATATACAAATCCACACATACTACCAAGTTGCTCGCTTTTGACACTACGTTTCCATTTTTCATGCTTTCCATGCTCATCTCTTACATTTTCTCTTATTTGCAGGGCAACATTGCTCACATTGTCTACAACGGTTCCTTCTACTACAACAGAAAGGATACGGACTTGGATAAAATACAATTGAAGAAAATAAGTAAGTGTCAAGTGTGTTAATTTCAACTGTTTTTTAATTGTGGCATATGGCCCAATGTTGCATATCTAAGCGAGTTAAGTCGTTGCTGGCTGTTGCAGATGTCAGTGCCAACCAGACGATGACAAACTAACGAATTGCTAGAAAATTGCGCTGGTGCATTTTGATCTGACTGCGAGAGCGAATCATTTGCTCTGCTTTTGTAAAGTTGTGCCCAGTTTATATTAAATAGAAATGGAAAGAAGAAGGAATGCAACGAAAAAGGAATGGAAACCGAACGAATAGACTATCGAAAAGTTACACATACTCGAAAGTGTAGGGTATTTTGGCAACAGTCAGTCCCAAAACTCTTACTACTTTTGTTGTGTGTTTTCTCTTTAAATAAATATTTAATTTTATGAAATGTTGCAACTTTTGTCAAATTTAATTTTAGCTTTTTTCGTAGCAAGGCTTTGCTTCCTTTGGAGCGTGTGTATTGTGAAATTGCATATAAATTGAAGCCGTTGGAGGTGCAATGGTTCTATGGAAGAATACCAATGGTATGATAATATGAAAAGAAAGAATTTATAAGTTTCAAGAAAAGGAGTTGATAACTTCTTCACTTACAGAACAAACCCCAATATGTTTTGAAATTGCTTTTATAATTCTCATTTGAACGACATTGTTAAAATTATTATTTCTCATAATTTTCCCTTTGATATTTGGCCCTTTACCATATGGAACTATTCAGTCCTGTTAAACACTCTCTTCCCTAATATGCAAATGTATCGCATGTCATTTCGACACCCGTCTAATTGTGCAAAATGACATCATCGCCGCGTGCCACTTTTTCAGTTTCATTTATGTCGAAAGTGGGTTCTGTTGTGTTTTTGTAATGTTTTGTTGTTTCCCTTGACTTTCTCTTTGTATATTTGCTACATTTTGCCACTGTACACTGCATGGAAGTCGTGTAAATTTATAAACATAATACCGTAAACAAGAAAACCGTAAGACACACACACAAGCGCGCTCAGACGTATGCATTCGTAAGTGGTGAAATTGTGCATGCGTGAGTGTGGCAAGTCTGCCACTTTGTTATTGTTGCAACATTTGTTCAGTGGAAAATTCCAAACACCAGTTATGATTTATTATTAGCTGAAACTTGGCACTGCAAATAATGTGCAGGAATACTTGCATCAAGCTAAGCATTTTACGCCAAAAAATTAAGAATTCAGTCAATTCTTTCAAAAACTTTCGTCGTTGACATTCTTTGACTCTATTTCGCTAATATGCTGCCAAGAATTTAAGAAGAATCTCGAGGAGAGATATTTCGCTATGGGCAGTTCTGCTATTCCGTTTGCCGACAGTGCAGTTGAAAATAGTTGAGTAAATTCTAGTGCACCTTAATAAATTAGTGATAGTTGACAAAGCGCATGTGCAATTGAAAATTAAACAATTCGAATCAATTAGTGGAAAATTCAATGAATTGTAATTGCAAAATTTTTTAGTTCTAATTAAATTTTTAATGAAAATCAAAGCTGATGCTCAGCACTGGCGCCCACAACTTATTCCAAAAAACGTTGGTTACACCACTACATATTACAAACCAATAGCCGAAACAACCACTCAAGCGTGACAGCAAAAGCCACTAAAAGTTTGCAAACAAAACAAATACGGAAAAATATGTCACTGTTACATTAACATAAAATGTTTGTAGTTTTAAATGATAAATGCTACCGCCAACAACACAACCGCAACATGGCTACAAATGTAATTTGGGGGGAGTCCAAATGATAAGCTTTATGATGGAATAAACGCTTACGCTCGTTGAATTTACAATATGACAACAACAAAGCGAACCACAACAATAACGCAATAACCAAAAACAATTCCATTTCATTGCATTATGTACATTAAATTTCTCGATAACATTTTGGTTTTTTCTCCTCTCTGTTTCATATTGTCCAACTACCATTACTCTCTCAACTCCTGTTGCAGGCACACAATTGCCATATGCCGGCATTGCTGGCAGAAATAAGCTGTACTCGACAGACTACAACTACATGGACTTCAATGTGGACGAGGTTGGCCTGTGGGTGATCTACAGCACTTATGACTCGAACAATACACTCGTGGCGAAGGTAAGTGTCCTCAAACGTACACATAGGAACACACATGCATCGACCAAAACACATAGAGAGACAAGTACTTGTATGCGCACCCATCCACACTTGCTAGCGAATAATGAAAGCGTAACGTAAAGCATCCAGCTTCGTTTCTTGCTTCACTCCAGAACACATTCCAATTCATGTCAAAACCCAGTGCGCCATCTTATGTGGCCTTTCAGACGATGATAGAAAATTCGTATACCCTGAATGTCCTAGCAGAGCTGACTATGAAGGAAGGAAGGAAGTGGATGCCGCCTCTGAACTGGTGCTGCTACTGTCACGCATTCATGGCTTATTGATGACATTCATTGGTTTGAGAATTTTCCATTTATCTACGCAGGGCTGAAGAAAAGAAACAGGGAACCTGCTTTGGTGGAATAAGCCGGGATACTTTACTGTTGATGTTATTTGTGTTTGTCCTTCTGTTGAATAATAACTCCATTTACGCTCGCACGCATACACATGCATACGCAAACAATTCGTTTATTCTAGAAAAAATAAAGCTAAAACAATTCTCTATTGAAGCGGAAGCATCCTTCGATGCGCCTTGCGGATGCAATAATGCCGTTCAACTGTCCTTCTTCTGTTAGCCGCTTGCGTTCCATTTTTTCTATGTTTCCTGAAAACGGTTCTACCATTTATAAGTAGAAAAAGAAAACGAATCGCAGGGAAGACGTGAAGTGAAAGAATACCAAAGTATGTATAATAAAGGATATTTTGAATGATTCTCAATGAGGCCATTCAGGACATACACAGCATGAGGAAAATCTGCTTGAGATAAAGTCTTCATACATATTTTATTATGCAAAACCGAAGATGCTATGATTTGGAGATTTTATTAGTTATGTATCTGCATGCATGCACAGATACATTTTGAATTTATATTTTGTATTGCAGACTAGTACAATATCTCTGACTTTGCACGTACATATAAATGTATATGTTGCACCACCCCATTCGACCCCTTTGAACCCTTTTTGGACCCAATATTAACTGCTACGCCCACTACCTTGGAACTTTTTATACCCTACACCTCATGAGGTATGGAAAGCTATTTATATTCTTGATCAGCGTCACCTCCTGAGTTTCTTTAGCCCTATCCGTCTGTCCGTCCTCTTTTCTTGTAAACAAGACTGCAGGAACTAGAAGAAAGCTAGGGATTTATCCATTTTAGGCCCTAGAAGGAGTTGGTATTGAATATGGGCTGCCACGCCTACCTCCCATATAAGTGAAAATCGTGTTTTTGGGTCGCAGATTTCGAATTTAATGTCGGAATTCCAAAACTCAAGATGGCGGATCCAATATGGCGGCCAAAATTTTAAGAAATCATTCGCTGATTTCGAATATGGCGCAGTAGGTGTAGGGTATATATAAATAGGCTTGACCGACTGAAAAGTTTTCACTTGTTTTAGTGATTCATGTCATGGGATTAAACCGACTCTTTTTCTCGTATTTTTCTTATTCTGAAACGCATATTTAATTAATTAATTTTTTCACAGGAAAATGACGAAAATGTGCGTTACAGTACATATATGGGACTTCTATTTATTTATTTATAACATAAATAAAAAAAATAGTAAATTTTTCAAGATATAAAAATTTTATTTCTTTTTGAATTTTTATTTGTGAAAACCATTTTGCTTTCAGGGGAAATGACCGAATACCCGAAACTCATTCAAACGACAATGCAAATTCCTTTTCAACTACAATTTCTTATACTCCATCTACAAACACTGAACCATGTTACTGCACTAAATTTCATTTCCACCGCATTTTCTGACAATGGTTTGACCATATTAGCTTTAATATTATCACGTTGGACTTTATGGATTATTTCCTCATCCTCCCTTCTTATATTTTCTAATATCTTCTTTCGTTTCAGTTGGACGCTGAAACATTGAAAATGCAATACAATTTCAACATCACCGTATCGTCGTAATCATCGTAAATTTGGTGAAATGCTCATCGTGTGCGGTCATCTGTATGCGATCGACTCTTACACTGAGAAGGACAGATACGTTATGCGGTCGATTTGTGCAATGGGAAATTGCTTAATGTGGATTTACCCCTCTCGAATCCGATCCGTCGTTGCCTTGACGGTGGGATAAACTGAAAATATTCAGCTAAATGGAAGTGAGTGTCCAAGTACACATACACAGTTACGGTTTTATTGTATAATGAATTTAGCTAAAATATGGCAATGACCTGGTCGTATCGCAAGTTTTGCATCTCTCAATATTCGTTGTATGTACGTTGTGCAAGTGTGTGTATGTGCCGATGATACATATACCGCCACAAACTTTCATTTTGTTTCGCTTCGCTTCGTATCGTTGACGTTTTTGTGCAATGTGCCATTTATTTTGGCAATTTCTTTGGCAAATCCCTCTTCCAAAAAAAAAAGAGAAAAAAAACACCACACCGAGCGCAGACAATGTGGCAGCTTATTTGCCATACAAAATGCCTTACGACGTTGTTTGATGTTGGTAATGACCTTGGTCCTTTTCCGTCTGCCTCGTAAATAGTATAATTTTTGACAATGCGACCGAATAGTTTGCGGAAATGGCTGTCGTTGCTTGTGGGCGTGGAACTTTGTGAAGCGTTGCCGATTACGGAGGAGAGCAGCTGGTAACCTAAATTACACTTGTGCAGATTATGGCCTTTACGGAAGGTGATTGATCGCATGTGTGATACTTTTTTTCTTTATCCATTTTTTGTTGAGTGTGTGTGTGTGTATTATGTTTTGACATGTTGGCGATAATCACAATTAGTCATGGTGCTGATGGTAGAGACAGGAACATTAAGTTTAAGGCATTTAAAGTGTCTAGGTACGTATTAAATTGCACTGTGTCTAGTGTCGCTTAGAACGAAAAGGCCATTCCCAAAAAATTAATATGAGACGCTTTTTGTAAGCATAAAAGTACACAAGTAGACACACTCACCAGTGAAGACGATAACTAATTGACCCAAACACGCATTTTGCAGATTTTACAGGAGAAGCTAAAAACATTTCATATTAACAGGCATTATTATAATAGGGCATTTACAAAACCGTGTAAAAAACCTTAGGTTTTCGATGTATGGCCCGTAGAAGCGCTTAATCATAATCCATCGAAGTTAGGGCCTTTACAAATTAGGGCAGCGACATGTAACATCTATAATTGGCCATTATTGCATATAAAATGTTTTTATATTTTTGGAACCCAATCGATTTCTAGCGTTTGGACCATCTCCACTGTTACACCTTGTACAGTTTCAGCTCGTAAAAATACACACGCATAAAAGCAATTAACTGTTAAGTATAATAAATTTTAAAAGAAAAATTAAAAAATTACTTCACTGCTCTGTTATATGTAGTTGCTGCGGTGGGCTGCTCAACAACTCCCCGTTATGCATTCATGGTCTCCACTTTCAGCACTTGAGTCTTGAGTGGTAATTTATGGCACATGCAGATTTATTTCTTTGTCGTGCTTCTCCCGTGAATATGGCGTACACTTTAATGGCGTGTTTATGAATGTCATAAGTGGATTTATGGGCAAGAGTGATTTTAATTACTTAAGGTTAATTTTTCGAGTGCACTTTGAATTATGTCATTCGACTGTCGTTCAACGGTTTCGAATAAATTGTCGCTTTATAACATTTTTGTACACGATGATTTTCGTTTAATTCATCGGTTAAAGACTTCATGCTTATGGAAATCTTGAATCTTTAATTAATTTCGCTAATAGCCCTTAGTGAATCTACCCACTGCCGTGGGTATCGTCAAACAAACATACAAATTTAAAAATACGTCGTTGAAATCGAAAACTAAAAAATTTGAGTACTAAATGTCCCAAAGGGAGTAGCATCTTGGATTTAAAACGAAGTCAAACAAATTTGTTTTGGTTTTATTCAATGGTTAGTCTAATGTTCATACGACTTATTTTCTTAAGTTGTGCATGAGCCTTAGGGTTATTTTCGATTCTATTTGAAGGATTAAATATAATTACCAATTTCTTAATTGATGCCCTTTCTCGGCCTTCATCGTGTTGTAAATGAATTATAAATTAGCTATTAACTTTGGCAGATTACCACTTCAATCATTCAAGCAATTTAATTGTTTCTTTTCGCCCAACATGGCGTATGAGTAATCATTCAATTAAAAATAATTTCCACTTGCATCTATTCCATACTTACTGCATTCGAACAAACACATACAATAAATTCAAATACATGTGATTTCTGCTGACTAGGCTGCAAATTCATGTAATGATGGGAGGCAGTGAATGTTTAAGTTTTCCGTATGAGACAAATCCATACATTTTTATTGAATTACTAGCTTATGCCCCACAGCTTCCCTCACAATAATTTAATTTCCTCGCATATTTGTTACATTCTATGGGATAAATTCAACAACATTAACTTGTTCCAACACACATGCTGTCACTTGCACACATACGCAAAGCCGTGGTACCAATCACCAATCATATTAACTGAAAGCTACAGCAGCACCTATGACCCATTTCAGTTGGCATAGTATGTTACCACACCACACATCTCCCACCCAACTCAACAGACAGGCTGACAGTCTGCTGATAAACACAGCTAAATGACAGCATTCAACGGGTAAATAACATTGTTGTTCGTGTCAATTCAAATTCGTAATTTTAGTTCAAATATCCTGCAAGGAATACGGCTAGGTATGCAGAGATCAAAAGTTCAGAATGGTTCAGCCTCGGGGCTCAGCGCGCCGAATAACACAATGAACTGCTGGCAAGACATAACTGGCATGAATGGCGGGCACGATGATGGGGACCATTGCACTGCAAATACAAATACTCGTACAAATTGCAATTGATTTAATTCATCAAACTGTAAAATTACCAAAGGCAAACTCCACTGAAAACAGGTCGAACTTGCAGTTAACCAAATGGAATGTTATGAACGGGCGACCGACAGCGACAACGACCCAGCACCGCGGGCACAAATGCTGCATATAAATTGTATTTGAAACATCACATGGCTGTGACAACAGAGCCCTGTACTTAAGTGTGTGTGCATTTCAAAATGTTGCTTTATTTTTGTTCTCTGGACACAAGTGACCTGTGACATAAGTGACCACAGGTATATAGTTCTTGTGAAACGCAAACGGCGGCGTGCATAGAAACGTATGCATATTCTTGATCAGCATCACCCACCGTCTGTATTTAGACTGGCTGACTGAATGTATGTCATCAGAATTTGGTATTGCACAGTGTAAATTATAAATTAACTGTTAATATTTCTTTTGCAAATGAAGTACCAGTTCAATCATTCCATCACTTTATTTGTTCATTTCTCTTTATGTATCCTTAACAAGTTTGACACTTAATTAATTTCGCCCACCATGGTGTATGAGTAACTATTAAATTTCAAATCATTTACAATTGCATCTATTCCATATTTAAATGCATTTCAATGAACACAAAGAACTGCCGGCAATGCAAATACAAATACTCGTACAAATTGCAATTGATTTAATTCATTAAACTGTAAAATTACCAGCGGCAAACTCAACGAAAACAGAACGTACGTCCAGTTAGCGAAACACATGCGCCGTTGGCACAAATGCTGCCTATAAATCGCATTGAAATATCACATCACATGGATGTGACAACAGAGCTCTGTACTTATGTGTGCGAGAGTTTTGCTGGCAGCTAAGGCAGGCTTTCATCCTTTAATTCTGCTTAGGCGCTATCAGCATACTTACAGAAACGGACGGACGTATATAACAAGTGCATACTTACCGCCCCCACCAACTGTCCTAGTGGTGAGCTAGTCGGCCAGTGAGCCAGCCAGACAGTCAAATGAACGACATTGATCACTGTGACAGCAATCGAAAATCGATAAATCCACGAGTGGTTGCCAAGCAAGTATCATCGATGCCGCATCACTGACATGACAGAGACAAATAATAGCTCGAATGTACATAAAGCATACACACCCACAGACACACATAGTAGAGTTTTTCGGAACACTTAGCGTATATGGCCAAGAGCGATGGGACACTAAGTGTCCTTTCAAATTCTTTTAATTTTTCGTTGTCTGTGTTTCATTGTTTGACCACCGGCTTATATTTTCAAATGGACAAACTTAAACGCTTTAAGTGCATAGTATGTTTCAACAACTCACTTAACTGGCCTATGATTTAACGCCGACAAAAATCCTCTTAGATGAAATGAACACTATTGACACAGTCCAAGCAAAAGTCTAAGCAAAGTATTCGCCAAAGCTTAATATTAAATTTCATATATAAATTACAGTCACTCAGTACTAAGCCACACAAACCAAAGTTATCTCTTTACTTTTCCCTTACAAACTGCCTCATTCAATGACTATCCACAGTAGACCACCAATCCGTGACGACATCAATAATTCAAACAATTGTCCACGTTCATTGTGCAAATACTCACGCAATCAATATGGACGAGGAATTATTTTCAAAAATTTCTCATATGAATAAGTTTTGTAATAAAACGTCAACAAAGGACACACAAAAATGCCAAACGATTAAATAAGTGAGCAAAGATGAATTTTATTTCCTAGGCCTGGAATCAGCAAATTGGAGTAATAACGCCATTTGTTTGTATGTCAAATATCATGCCAAAAAATGTCTCCTAGCATATGGTGCGTTGTCATAAAATTTGTGAATACGAAGGAAAGAAAATTAAATTTGATTTCTGCTGATGAAGATGAGACGGCAAATGCATGGAATGATGGAAGGCAGTAAATGTTAAAGTTTGCCATATGAGAAGAATCCAGACAGTTTTATTGGATTATGTCGCCTTTATACCATTTCTTTATATAATTTTATCATAGGCAGAAAAATCTTAATAATAACAAGAGAAAAATATTCTCTGTGATATATGTATGTATATAAGCTGATGAATATGATGTATTTGTATGACCATCTGTTGAGTGTACAGTGTACACATACACCCAAAAGCAGATTTCTCCTTCGTTCTTATTAAGTTTTGCCTTGATTACATTTTTGAAATGGTTGAATATTGAGTGAAAGCAGCATATGTTGAATGGCATGAATGGATACAGACCCTTCCGTGATCTATGAAGTTTTATATTTATACAGGTTTCATGAAATCGACCAAATAATTGTGTATGATTTCAGCATGGTCATTTGACTAATTGCTGATTAGATTTTGTTAGATACAACAGACAGTGGCACATTCTGTCATAAGAAGTAGTCTAGCGTTTCTTTGTATTTAACAAGGATAATATTTTCTAGTCCACATTCATTTTATGCCCCACTTTGTATGGGTATTTTTATGAACCAATTTGCTATAAAACAAAGAATTAGATCCAACATAATTGCAATGCAAACTATGCCTTGAATAGAAAAAAAGGCGGTTTTAATCTTATTACTAATCTAATTTTAAAATTTAGCCTAAAACAATCTCAAGTAGTTTTAGAGTCTAAAATTTAGACCAATTTTGGCGACTGTGTCATCAAACTAAAGCTTCAAACTAAATTACGATTTGGCAACGATAAGTGTCATAATATCCACCTGTGCAACGTATGTATGATATTAGAAACCAAATACAAAATATTTCATTGTATGAGTATTATGAGCTTTTTGCCTGATTCGTATTGATTACAGCTTCCAGCAGTTCTCCGACATCCATTCTTAATACATAAATTCCTAATACAAAATATTGAATTTGCTTGACTTCAATCTCGATTTTCAATATTAATTTACGTCATTGAACTTCGCATTAAGCATCAATGGAAACACCAATGCCTTCACTAATATCAAAAAAAATATATGAAATTTCACTACACCCGACTGAATGGCTTAAAAAATAAGATCACCGGCAAATTTTTAATGAACTAATAGGATACTAGGATAGGCTCAGCACAGGGCACACGGATACGAACATACAAAGGGCGAACATAGGATAAATATGTCATACCTAGCAAATAATGCGTAGCACGACCATGGATAAATCTTTTAATAAAATCTTCCATGCGCACATGCACAAAGGCATCGAATCATACTACAAAGGCATGAAAGCAGCATGAAATGATGTACACAAACTCACATGTTATGGAGACCAAGAAGAGTACATGCCGAAAACTATTATTTGCATGGGTTCTCTCATATTATCATCATCATAACATGAACACGTTTGCTGTCATTTAAACAAGAAAGGCAAGGGAATACAAGTTCATCGCAAGGGCCTTTGTCGCTATGCTAAATTAAATTCGCACCCACAAATAGTGAACATACCATTTCAAAGGACGCAAATAACATGAATAATACAAATAACCAAATAAAAACAAGTGAGTAAGTTTATACCCTACACCTACGAAGCAGTGTTGCCATCGATCTGAAAAAAAATATGTCACTTCCATTTCGAAAATATGTCACGTAATATAATCGATAACAACTATTTTTATGAAAGCAAAGGGGGTACGATACCAAAATATTATTTAAAATAAATGCAACTAATTTCAAATATGAGCAATTTCTTAGTTCTTCAGTGTACCAAATTAGAAATGGAAACCGACAGTCATAAACAATAATTTATCATGGATTGGAAGCAAAACCCAACCACGAAGGGGAGTTTACAGTAGTACAGGGCCATATTCAACCCAGGAGGTGACGCTGATCAAGAATATATATGGTTTTCTATACCGGACATGCCTCCGGACATGCTTCCAGACCAAAGTGAATATACACCTCATGAGGTGTAGGGTATAAATATAGAAGAAGTAGAAGAGAAGAAACTTTTGTATTGTGTATCTCAAAAGAAAAACTTACGGATAAGTAAATTCGTAATTTATGTGAAGGATCTAACAGGAATAATATGTGCAATTGTTGATATGTCTGAGTCATATCGCCATGTCTGTGTGTTTGAATATGTGCATTTGCGAGTGTGAAAACCATGTCGGTGCACATCAATGTCTGACAATTGCAGTACGAAAAGATGCCGCTTGGAATTCACATTTAAATGTCGGTAACTGAAAGCTTGAGTCTGTCTGGCGGTCCTTGTAAGTTTATGTGCTTATGTTTAAATAATTATACTGCATTCTCACTAGGGTGGAGCGAAATAGGAACAAAAGAAAATAGCTTTAAAGAAATGTGTAGGTATGTGGCTCACAAGTTAAAACTAATTTATTTTTACTTCCATGTCGACTCAAACGTATTTAAGGTATTATTTTGGTTACTTGGGTTTCACTTACTTTCGATATACATTTGAAGCGATGCAAGCAAAACTTTTGAGTCAGCATATCCACATTCGCATGCGGCAGCAGTAGAAGAATAAGACAACCGAGGATACTAACAGACAAAGGGACCAACAAGCAGCCACTCAAGACATGTGTCATTTGGCTTCAGCCATTTCACCTTCACATCCTCGCACAATTTGTTCCCTGTTGCAAATTGTGTTAAAGGATATGTGGCCTGGTTTGTTAGTGGCAAATGCGACGCTGTGGCATTTAAAACGTAAGAAATCCGATTTAGCTCGGTGTGTTACATATGTGTGGTTGCTGGCTGAGTGCCTGAGTCTTGCCTGAGTCTTGCTCTTCTTCTGTCTGTCTGCCTGTCTTGGGGGCAAATAAAAATGTTCTTGGTAAATTTGTTTACCTTAACTTTTGTAAATGCATTGCGGCCAACACACACACACACATATGCAGACATACTAAGAGACAGACAGAAATGATGTAGAATCACATACACACTGGCACCTACACATGTATAACTTTGCGTTGTCAGCTTGATTTTTGTATGTTATGCCACGACAATGGCAACGACGAGTACGTATACGTATACGTACTCGTATAAGAAATTACATGGTATCACATAAGAGACGGATTTTTGATAGATGAACAAATTATTTCGTTTGGAAGTGCACAGCTGCGCTCATTTAAGAGGATAATAAGAAAAAATAAATAATATCTGAAGAAATAGTATTTCGCGTAACATTTGAAATACCTTCGCTATACAAAATATTACATTTATTTTGATGAATGTCACTTCGTTAATATTTTTCAAAGAATAGTATTTATTTCGACGAAATATAAGGAAATTCTCGCAGATGTATTTGTCAACCACTTTAAAAATACTTGGAATTCAAAATGATTTATATTTAACGAGCTCTAACTATACATAATATTCAATACTTCGAATTTTCATGAGTTCTGATATTTATACCC
The DNA here is from genome assembly GCA_951394025.1 of Heteromyza rotundicornis. NCBI lineage: Eukaryota > Metazoa > Arthropoda > Insecta > Diptera > Heleomyzidae > Heteromyza > Heteromyza rotundicornis. Next base: position 4,033,158 of record OX596011.1, read on the forward strand.
TGTCCAAAAATATATTGTTTTTGCCACACCGTTTGTAACGCCCATAAGGAGGCGTGTCCGGTATGGAAAAGTATATATATATTCATGATCAGCATTACCTCCTGATTTGATTAATGTCTGTCCATGTCTGTCTGTCTGTCCGTCCGCCTTTCTGTCATTTCACACAATAACTGCTGCAACTTTTGAGCTGTCGACTCCACAAAATACGCGCTCTCACACACACAGTTCCCCGATTGCCAACTAAAACTCGTCTCGATGCTTAAATCCTTTCTATTAGATTCATTATTTAATTTTTTTTTTCATTCATTGCAGGAATTGTACTCGTGGGACCAAGGCAATGCACCCACACATCCCATACGCTATGACGAGCGATATTTGGACACCGACCATGCATAAATCATATTACTACCTCCAGCGACACAAGCGAAAGCAATAACTAACGCTGTAGCAGGAAAATGGCACACATTCACATACAAAAAATGTATGTTGACTAAAATACGCCTCATTGGAAAAATGGTGGGGAATTGTGGGTGCATAGACATATTCTCACCCTCTCTGATGTGGACTTGGCTATTTGAAATATATATTATAGATCATTTGATTTTTTTCCAACATATTTCGTAGCATTTTTGATATTTTTTTTCACAAGTACAACAACCAATTATATTTATGCCAAATGCTAAAAATAAGGAAAAACATTTTAGTTCTAATTAAAAATTAACTGAAATAAAATAAATTGAATAGAATAGTAATGTACTTTTTTGTGTAAAAACTCATAAATGTGTTATGATATCATTTAAATTAAATAAAGTTACTATTTATATTGTAATTTGTGATTTTATTTATGTATCTCCGACTAGGTGCCAACATCATGTTTGATATGGTTTCCTCTTGCTGGGTTCAATTACATTAAATGTGTTTATTTCAACCATGTGCTGCTACATTAACCACGTTGTACATATAATCATCGTGCAATCAGCGATATTGATTACACCGTTCGACCAAACAAGAAAATTTCTCATACTTGTATTCTAAGAGTAGATGTAACAAATACACAAGTCAATTTATACTAATTCGAGGTCGATAATCACGAGCCCGGTTCATCACAATTTTTTGATGGATGCACACATCTTTAATATTAAAGACTAGCGCTTTTTATTTTCAACTATACAAGATTATCTAGGTGGCAGTTAAAATTTTCACAATGTTGTCATACGTGGCGTATGAGTGATTTTCAAACAAACTTTACTTTCGAAAAACATAGCACTTTTTTGTGTTACAAATTTTTGTTGGTCAGTGTTATACTATTAAAGAGGATGACAGGTAAAGCAATAGTTAAGACTTCTCTGAGAATTTATTTATGGTAAAAATGTATTCATAATGGGATTAAGGCTATCATTCATCTTTCCATTAATTAAATATATTAGCAATGCAATTATTTAGTGGTTTGTTGTCATTTCCTTTATTACATTATTACATCTATGACTTATGATTTCTTCATTCAAAGTCATTTATAATCATACCTTCTGGCATTTAATTCAATTGAGTTCAATGTTGAGGGTGATTATAATATAAATGGCTTATGCGTAATGATATGAAAAGTTTCACAATTTAAAATGTAAATATATTTACTATACTCATAGGTGTTCGTTAGTTCGTTAAAGTTAATTCGTTAATTCCGTAGGTTAGGTTACATTTTTCTTCTTTTCACGTTCTTTCATAATTTCAAATTTTATACACAGTTAACGAAATAAAATAACGAAAGCAATTTAACGAAAGATAATGCAGTTGATAATCGGTCTCGAAGTTAGTGCAGAAGTCAAAAAAGAAACAAATACTTAACTTAATTTTAAAAGAAAGAAGTTACTGCAAAGACGAGGTCAATCATTGGTAAAACTTTTTTTTTGCTTACCAATAGAACCGAACCACATAATTTGAAGGGCTTTTTTTGCTTATAGTCATTTGGAGTTTCCATACAGCATTCGGCTGACATCAACATTTAAAAAAGATGTAATAAAACATCCTTTATATTCAATCAATAACATATTTCTAAACACCTTCTTCAAGCCACCAAATCCGATAATGATTGCTAAACAATCACTAATGGTGTGACATTGCAGGAAGATAACAAATTGACATTGATAAAAAACCATTACTGGTCAGTGACACAATGGGCACCAATAAATTTTATACAATATTTACGAGTTAGCTGCGTCGGAATTGTACAACCAGGCCATCATTAATCTTCAATGAGTTTAGATGACAGCTGTCAAGGGAAAAAGTTTGATGCAACTTTATACAGAATCAAAAAACAGTTCAAATATGCAAAGCAAAATTCATGCGGACACAAAAGCAGCGGAAGCACTAAATAGCAGGAAATAAAACAAATCCAATGAAATTGGTTATTTATGTGGGAAAACAAATGTTAAAGGAAATTTTGAAATAAATTTATTCGATTGAAAAATATAACAATGATCCACTCAAATATTGTACACTTATTTGCATCAATATGACAACTATTCAAATTCCTAGTCATATTTGCTGACAAATATTTCAGTCATGGAAGCACTTTTGGGTGAGTGCTGAAACTATTCAACTGTTTTATGTTTGTATTGGTACAAATGAAAACCATGGCATTGAATATTTTCGGTCAATTAAAGTCGATTTATACAAATGTATGAGGCATTGAGAACCAAAGTGGTTCAATCCACAAAAATTCAAAATCTATTTTCATTGCAATTGAGTTTATTTTTGTTGTAGAAACCCCCTTACATTATTTATAATATTATAAACTAGCATTTGCCGGTAACGTTGCCCACGTAAAAACATTTCACAATAGATAAGCGAAATGGAAAAATCCCCCTACGCCTCACATTGCTCGAAATTCCCATCAAAATGGGTTATTCCCCACAATCATTACCTGATAAAAAAAAAGGATTCTATTCGCTTCTGTGTGTAACAAATATCATATTTGTTTTAAAAAAAATTATGAAAATCGGTTGGCTAGTTTTGGTCCTACCCGTTACAACCGAATTGCGTTTTAATTTTATAAATAGTAGAGATAAAAGTTTCATCATTGCATGAACCACATTTTAAATGGAAAAGGGGTCCAACAGCGTATAGTCATGCATTTGTCCATAAGGGATTCCCAGCTACGATCAGCTATGAAAGTAAAAACCCTCGGTTTCTAGAACAGAAAAATGTAACTTTCGCTCGGATTCAGGAATCTGCCTTTTGCTTTACTTCTGAGGGGAAACCTTATGAAGGAAACTTTTCCTTTTATACTTGTTCACTGTACATTGTACAGCTACATAAGTTTCATAAAGTTTTGTTTCTATTTCAAAAATGCAAACTGCTTCTTTTCACTCATTCACATTGTATGTAACATTGTTTTCATGCAAAAATGCAATCTACTCATTCTCCACACTTCAACCAACTTTGCAAGCATAAGGCGTATCCGGTTGGCCAAGGGACAACCGCATTCGGTGGCATAAGTTTGCAAGAGCCAAGAGAACGAAAAAAAAACCCACACTGCGCCTATAAAAGGTTTAGCTTTTAGAAGTGTATGCATACAAAATCTAAACGAAAAAAGCAGCTGCCATTTTTTTCCATATTATGCATTTTTTTTAAGTTCACGCTCATGTCGTTATCCTTAATGAATGTGCCGTGCCGCGGTGCAACATGAAGGAGTGCAACCATTCAAAAAAACACAAGCACGCACAGCATTTACAGGGAAACTAAGGCAGGAATTTGAAATTGTCGTACGAAAGATGAGAAAAAAAAATTGTTTATATTGTGGCCCACCAGTGAACTAGTTTGAAAAGGTTGGGTTTAATATTTCAGCACAGTTGACGCGAAGACCCTTGCAGAATAAAGAGTTGAACTATGTCCCTGCCATTAGTGGCAGCAATAGCAGCTGCTGTGTCACGATGCACGTGCTGCATACGGCACAACCTGATAACGACGGTTTGGCAGCAGCACAAAAGCCGGATATCCTTTGGCCGCAATAGAAGAAATAAATCACAAAAAAACATACCCCAACCAAGAGAAGCACAGCAACGTCGAAATGGTTTAGGTCATTTAAAGGCAGATTTTCACATTTTTGCGTTTTTGAATAAAAACTTTAAAGTTTTTCTTAAGTTCTGTGAAGCAACACAATACCGTTGATGCGACGCACAAGTGGCTTCATATGGAGTCGCTTCATGCTTACCACCACCACTGACTCTTATCTAACCAGACATGCAAATATAAATATTTTCCATAGAATCCGGTCCGTCTTATGTTTTCATAGCATATTATGCCTACGCATTCAAAGCAGTGTGTAAGTGTGCTGTGTCATTCCGGCGCAAAATAAATATCCTTTGAGATTTGGTGACATTGATGTCTGCTGACATGTCTAAACTGGCAGATAAAATATATAGACTTTAAATTTTCTTGGAGTAATATTGCATAGACTGTTCCAAAGTTCTTGTCCAACGCCCTTGTCTTGTCTATCGCATTAGTAAAGTGCTTTGAGGTATTCGCGAATCTTAAAGTTTGCTTGTGTGTGCAATGCATTTTGTATCTGTTTGTTTTGAATTAATTTGGGGTTCATGTACCCAGGCCTCTACTGAACCGTGAAATGTGAGTGTCATGTAAGTGGTGTAGTTTAGTGCAAACTTTTCACAGACCCCACATGATACAACACAAACAAAAAGAGGAGTAATGCCCCAAAAATGTAAATGGGGGTAGGGAACCGGAAGAAACTAATATTTTTTGTAATAATAATAATAATAATAAAGGGGGGGGGATTTGCACTGCGACCTTTGGTCTTTTGTGCCCGCACTACGAGTCCGTGTTGGGTGACGATGCCCCAAGTATCACGAACCATACCTCTGCCAACCTTTAGAGGACCTCCACCAACCCCAATTCCGTTAGGAATTTCAAGATTAGCAGAGGATCCAGATTCGGCCAATCATGCTCTGCCACCAGGTACTTTCCCAGTACACGCCTCCTTGTGTGGATGATTGCCCCACTGTTAAAGCATGGCTAGAGAATCTAGATTAGGGTTTTTGAATTAGAAAGTGGGCGTGGCAAAAAAAATTGTTCAAAGGGTGAAGCAGTGGTGCAATCGTGTAACTCGACAACGATACACGTTTTTGCTGATAGTTGAAAACGTGATCAGCAGCGCAATTCTCAAAAGGTTGCTTCACGTAACTTTACTATCCATTTTCGTTTTATTTTTATCCAAGAACAGTGCTATGAGATATGCACATTCCTCCAATATTGAGACTTGTGGTTACGTTAGCAGCCTGACATAACCTGACATACACACTTAGCCTTCAATTTAATTTTAAATTCTCAATCAAAGGTTCGAGGTTACATTTGACAGCTCTTGATATTGCAATTACAAGTAAATTACCGAAACTGGCATTTTCCAATCATCACGATTTACATATATAAAAAAAGTCAAAATTAGAAAATACAAACAAACGCAATTAGGTACACACATAAATACATCGCAATAGTGTCAATTGCAAAATGATGTGATTTGTGGTTTGTGTGCCACAACTCAAACACAGCCATGCTGGTCATAAGGCTCGCCCGTGTACCAAAGGATAACCTTCAAATATCACAATGAAATTTCTTCGAGAATATAAAAGTCTGTCAAAATATTATATATATTACACATGTGCATAAGCATGTTATTGGAGTAGAGAAATCCAAATCGAAAGTTGTGGTTTGCTGGCAAAATCAAAGCACTGAACAGTGTTTCGTTTAGTAGAAGCTAGCTGGGCTTCTACTAAGTGTTTTACACTTTTTAAGCACAAATAAGCGTCGTTATGATAATTTTAGATTGGACACGTGGGCGTGGCACCACTCTCTCACTCATAGCAATATTCAAATGCCGTAGTTATTGAGCTATCGACTCCATGTTTTGGAATTCCTCTTCTTTTTGCTTTTATTTGGATGGCATTGAAAATGGACAACATCGGACAAAAACCACGCCAACCTCCTGTAAGTATTTGAATCTGAAATGTGACCCAAAGGCACGGCCTGGTACGTATAGGAAGTGTATATACGTGTACACTTTGCACATATACACTCTTAAGTCATTGAAAAAACAAATTCTGCAACTAACCATTTATTCATTTATTTTCACTGAATAATTCGCTGAGTGTGCCCTAGTAAAAAATCTCTGCCGTTATGAGATGAGAGTGGAGCGCGTGATTAAAAAACTTTTCAACCAACTCGAAGGAAAAACTAAAAAACCGAAATTGTGTCTGTCTGTCATTCGTGGAAAAATCGTTGGGGGTTTCGAGTGCAAAATTCGCGGATGGTTGACGGCAGTCGCGAGGATGATAATAATAGCAATGATAATTAAAAACTTTGCTACTGCTAATGAATGCACTGCAAAGTGCAATGTGTTGTTTGTATACATTTGAGCGTGTAGACAGTCACGCGTTGTAACTACACGCCGAAATGTGTGTAAAATGTTTCGCCAAGGTTTACACACTTAAGTGTGTACAAACAATGCATTTCACTTTACAGTGAACAGATGACATTATTTTAATACCCTGCCCATTAGTGTCCAATGTTTACCAAAGGCAAATTTAATTCCATTTGACATCTTCAAAATAGTTTTTATTGTGTCTTTCTGCCTCTGATTGATGTCTGTCTTGGGAACTCTGTACTCTCTTATCATAGTTAAATAGTTCGTGGCCGAGTGAGTGTGTGTACTTTGAGCGGCAGTATCTTCCTGCTGGAACCCACTCTACTCGACCAATGGCAATTTTCCAGCAAAATCTTCCATGTCAAATTGATATCTTCTCTTCGGACAAGTGGTTTATGTTGCATTATCGTCTGCTTCTTTCGACATTTTGTAAAATAAATATTCTGCTGCATTGTTCATCCAACATAAAAGGGAACTTTAGTAAATGGATCGCCTGGCTGGAACTATTCCTTTGAATTGATATTAATCGGGCAATGTTTCCATTCAATTTGTGTTGGTGAAATGGTAACAATGCAAATTTGTTGCATATCTTTAAATGGAAATTGCCACTTTCAATGGCTTTTGTCAAGATATACGTGCAGGTTATTGCTGGTAAAAGCATAAGATTTTTTGGAAACATTCTATAATATTTGCATGAAATAGTTTCTATTCTTATATTCCAAAGAAATTGCATGTGCATGAAGAGCAAATATTTTCACATTGAACTTAATGGGTGAAGGTGAATTAATTCAGTTCAATTAATTCAAATAAATGATCATGTAATATGATATTTTACGCTAATTTCCATTTCAACTTCATAATATCAAAAATTTTGTTCCATTTCCTTTGTTCCAGGTCATTTCCATATCGTTCATGTTCCTTTTCCTCCTCCATTTCGTTTCCGTTCCATTTCTTAGTTCGTTCCAAATCCAATTTGTTTTAGTCCACTTCCATTTCGATCCATTTACCATTCTATTGCCGACATCAATTCTTAAGGTAAATGAAAAAAAATAAATTTTGGGCAGACAATACATATGGGAGGATGGCGAGGTTCTCATCCGACTGCCAAATACCGTGCAAATGTAAGCAAAAAGAACAGGAATGCACTAAATTTTCAATCGATGGCTCAATAACTACTGCAGTAATCATTCGAAATGACCGACAGATAGACGGACATCACCAGATCGACTTAGGTAGTGCTAATCAAGAATAGATATAATTTCCTATTGCTACCACATTGGTTATTCATGGCGAATGAGTAATCTTTTTCCATTTCTGTTGGAACCATTATTGCAAATTGAAAACAAATGACAATCATACATATATTTTATATAACCTAGCCTAAGGCCTAGCTGCTCGTGCTACTTAGAATTTAAAAATTATTGTAATTTAATTAACTTATTTAATTTTTTTATAATTAAAATATATAAATATATATACCATTACTATTTTCACTAAAACACCTGTACAGCTCAAGAGTGCAATAGTTAACAAACCCAAAACAAACAATCTGGATCTTGTGTAGGCCCGTAATTTCATTTATTGAAAACGAACAGCGCATAATTGCTACAGAAATTTTGCTATAGCCTGTACCAATTTATTCATTAAGGCGCATTTTAAGCGTTTTTATATTTTAAATTAGGAATGAAGCATTTTCAATTACAAATTTAATATCTATCAAAGCAGAATTTATCAAATTTCGTATTAAAATAATAATTTGTGTTGCATTAAAAGCAATCAATTAACACGTGAGTATGTATTTAGTTAGTATATAAGTAATTGCATTAATATTAACATTTACATAAGTAAACATGTATGTATTTACAAATAATTACAAACCAAGTGTATAGTTTTGGGCGCCCCAAAAGAGCACACAATCATAAATTGCAATAAATAATGCGCATAACAACTAACATCGAAACCAATGCCTTTCAGTGGTGGCATAATAGTGGTTTATAAATCGCATTGATATCATAATTTATTGGGCAAACATTACAAACAGGCAGCACACAAGGCTTTATACTTTTCGAATAACACAATGCAAAATCACAAAATACACTGAATTTCGGTGGGGGGCAACAATATAAATACAACAATTTATACTTTTTTGCACATACTAAATTGTTGCACACTCTTTTGTATTTATTTCTTTTTATAAAATGTAAATTAAAGTATTATTTTATTACATAATCAATATTCAAATGCCACAATTGGAAAATAAAAATATTCAGACGACTAGAAATATGCAAATACGTATTTTGTTCAATTTCCAAATAAAATCTTTGAGCGCTAACAAATTCATTTTCAGACTAGCAATAAATTTTAAAAAAGGTAGCACAAAAATGGTCAAGCTGAAAAAAGTCAACCAAATAAAAGTATATGAAGCGAAAAACTATGTGTTGTAGATTTCTTGCAGTGGAAAATACTTTGAGAGTAGTATTATCTTGAAAGTAGTAGAGAAATTTTTAGAATTAAGTACAAATCTTCCAAGAGTGGAACAAATTTAGAAATAGAATGGGAACGAAATGGAATTGGAAGTGAAAGTGAAATAAGAAAAAAATGTGAAATTAACCGGAACGTAATTCTTAAATGAATGAGGTTAAAATGGAAATTATCATAAGATTAATGTTAAATTGTAAAACGTAACATAAAAGATCTATCAAACATTAACCTTTAACCAATTTAAAGCGCAATCAATTAAATTTAAAAAAGGATAATCCTTGCAAAGCACTGACTACTTACTGCAAGGGCCTTTTCAATAGTGAATTGAAAGACCATTCATCATTGTCAAATTTGAATTCCCGCTCACACCTGGCTTCTGATAAAACAAAAAAGAAACAGCATATCGTTACTTTCAACCACAACGAGGTTCTGCCCCGTCGGTTTGAAATGGGTTAAAATGTTAATAAATTTTTAAAATATAATCAAGAAAAAAAATGAAATAAAAACGATAATGCCAATATGGCGTCACTTCCTGCCACCTCCATTGCAAGTGAAATTTAAGCCATTCGATGGCGTTGGTGTTATGTACAATTTTGCAAGGCAAATGACCGGCTGCCCGTACAACGAAGTACGAAAAAATCCATTTTCTACTGCATAATTTGCTTATATTTTCTTCTTCTTTTTTTCATTATAACCTTATATAAATATTTTTCGTGTTATGTTTCGAATACTTGTTTGTATTTTTTTGTTTGGTGTGCATAAAGTGAATGTGAAATTGCCTTGGCCGCGGCAGTGCATACTTTTAGGCGTTATTCAGTGGTTATTTTAAATGCGCATAGCATTCATTCATTAACAATTTTTTGTTTGTATTTTTGCTCATATTTCGCATTTAAATGGACTACGTATTATGCCATGGGCGTACGAAAAATTCTACAAAGCTGAAAATAAAATGGTTTTTAATTCAAACTTTATTGCATTTTTAATTAAAGATGCCTGCGTTGTGTGTTCAAATCAGAGTATAGGGTAACTGAGTATAGAGTAAATTTATTGTTGGGACAATTTCGCACATTTCTGTTTAAATATTTTAAATTTAATGAAGCTCGAATATTTCCTTAATGCAACTACATGTATTTACAAAATATATTTCTGTCATGGAACCAAAAAAAATAAGTTTTTTTAATTTTCTACCACCAAAAATATTTTTATTTTTGTACATACATTAATAACCCTATTAATGTACCGTTAAAAAGTCTTTTCATCCTTTTTCCGATTTTCCAATATCTGATTTTTTCATTATTTTTTTTCTTCCTTGTCAATAATTTAACTGTACTTCAAATATGAAGGAATTGACAATTTAAGTTATATTCACTTTTGCCAAGTTTTTAGTTCCACATACATATATGCACAATCATCATACAAAATGTTGAGAGGTAGAACTTTTTCTACCCGAATATACCAACAACGATTCGCGTTGAAATTATTTCGCTCACTTAACTGAGCAAAAGTTATTCGGAATTTAATTATTAATTATAATTGTTTTAACCAGTCGAGCGTTATGCCACATAGTAATTAGCAACATTTTGTGGATTTTTGCGGTAAATGCGCATTTTCCAGTTACACACTTGACAATATTATTTACATGCACAATTTCGATAATATTTCGATATGATTTCGATTTAATTTCTATATTTTTTCAAATTCAACTAGACGAAGTCATATAACAATTTTAAGCACATGAACAATTTAGTGACTTTGTCGGTATAGTAAATAGTATATGTTATATGTTTGCTGCACACATTAAAACCCTGACGTCATAAAAAAACCCTTAATACCACCATGAGCCCACAAAAGGAGAAACCCTTTCAAACACGAAGAGCAGCATTCCTGCTGTGCTACAGCAAATTGATCGATTCTTTGGTTCGCAACTACGCACGCCAGCTATTTTATATAATTTTATATCATAGTTGCATTTTTATGACATACATATACTTGTAGGCCTACGCGCGTATGCGTCTATAAGCTGCTCAGACATTTAAACAATAGCCAACAGCCGTTAAATTTACATGTGCATTAAGTATCTATTACAAAAATGAATAATATTCGTTCATATTCTATGGTTTTCATTTATAAAACCATTTGAAAACTAGAAGCAACCACAACAATGTTCACTTTTGTGAAAAATCATTTATGTGCAGCTAAGAAGAGCGGCAAATTATTGCCGCAATTTGGACGCAGTTGAAAGATTTTATGTGAAAATAATTGTTGTACTTTCGTAACGCTCTTTGCGTTCCGAATACTCGGATGCGAACTTATGGTTTTGTATAAGCATGTACTTGCATTGTAGAATTTTGTGTCTTTTTAATGAATGCAATTAATTACGCGCCAACGGAGCGTAATTGCAACGGCCGAAGTAGCAGCGATGAATATTAAAGCGTTACTACGGCAACAATAACAATTAAAAAGCAACAAACAACAAACGAGTACAACTCCGTTTGCAACAAATACTGCCACTTTGTTTCTAATGTATGTTGATGGCAATTTGCGGAATGATGCGGAAAATTCCAGAAATGTAGAAAATTTAATCAGATGAATTCACACTGCAAATAGGAAAGCATACACACAAAGTCACTTGCATTTGCATTTGCATTTGCCTGTGCCTGTGTAATGTGTGCGGCTTTGTATTTGTGCAGTGAATTAATTGCGCCACGTCTGTTGGTTGGAGTAATCACTTTGCATTGGATAAGCATCCAATTTCATAATAGTATTTGTTCTGCGGGTTTCCATCCTACCCCCACAATCCAAATAAAATCACTTACAAATTTTGTTAAAGTTTAACTTAATGCAAATCATTGTATACAAGTTGGTTGGAGCATCAAAACTTTAAATCAACTGGATTAGATGTGTTCACAAACACAGTGCAACAATTTCAATTTTTCCAGATTCCCAATGAACAAGTCCTAAATAAAAATCTGATTTACTCGAAATAGTTTCTTCCCTATGAATTTTTATTTGGATTTTCAAAAATGGTTGCATATTTTTTGGAGCCGAAAACTCGGATAATTGCCAAAATTTTAAGTAGTAGTTAATAAAGTTTCGATGTTATAGTGCACTAGGGAAAATCTATCAAAATTGAAGATTTTAATTTGATTTTTTTTTTAAATTTAATTTATTGCATTTTTAGTTTGAAATATTAGAAAAAAGATTGAATAACTATAAAATATATCGAAAAAAATATTGATAGGAATTGATTTGCTCTTTGGAATCTTCGTTTTCGGTCAGTCCTGAAAATCCCTGAATTAGTCAGTGCGAATCCCGGGATTTTGTTAGTCCCGAATAACAAAAGTGTGGAATCCTTGCATTGACATGTCAATCGGTTCTAATGGTTCGAAATGGTAGACAGCTCCACGTCAACAAAGTAATTGTTAAACTATCGACTTGTTGGCCAATAGAACATGGGGCGAATTCAAATAAAAAAATGCATACCAGAAATTTCAAATACAACACCGATATCTAAAGTCAGGACCTAAAAACCGAAACCGATCGCACCCTATTTTTGATTATAACTCCAGCATAACTTTCATAGTGGAGTAATTATTGTAAGCATCTCGCAGACTGAAATTTTGTACACTTTTTTAAGGTATTTATTGATTTAAGATTTTTTTATTCAACACCATACTAAAAAAGAGCCGGCGATATGAACAAAATTTAATGACCGGTTTTTTGTTCGACGCCTGAATGAACTGCTGCACCCTTTTTAATAACGCACGAACACCTCCGAGCAACTCCTCAATTGAAAGCGGCATCGAAGAGTGCAGCGCAAGTGCCTTAGTGACGGCTCCAATTAATTAAACCCACGTTGTGTAGTGATGCTGTATGGGAGCTGTGTGTGGGGCGTTTGATCTACTTTATATGCATGCTCGAATAGTTTTAGCGCCAACTCACTGCCTTCATTGTTTGTAATTATTTACCAAGGTGTGAAACTTTTTTATAGTTTTTAATTAAGGCCAACAAAAACAAAACAAACTAATCAACAGTTAAGAAAATAGCGAAAAAGAAAATTTGTTGGAGAAATCTATTATCCTGATGAGACGATGAAGTGATTTCAATTTATGCTGGTGCCGCTGTGAGGTCCATTCAAGAGAGAGAAAGTTCGACTAAGCTTTTAAAGAAAAGTTTATTTTGGGTTCAGTATTAAATTTCTATTATATATTGTAAGCGCTCAGTAGTTTTACTCTAAAAAGTATAATTATTTGAATGATTTTATGAACACGATGAAAATTTCAGCACGAATGGCAGTCTAAATTTCTTTTTCATTTATAGAGCGGAAATGGAACAAATTGGAAACGGAATGGAAATGAAGCGGAAATTAGACCGAAAAATTATCAATTAGGTTTCGTTCTCATCTATCCTTGGTATTTTAGCTTCAGACCGATTTTGGTGTTTGCGTGTATGAAACTATTTTTTTTGTATTCATCCTATTGAAACCCAGTCTAATCTACTTTAAACTTTGATTAAATTCCTTATGACAATCCATCATGCGCAATTTCGCAAAAAAGCTAAAATGAATTTCAATTTGAAAAATTGACGCCACTGAAAATAACCAAATTACAAAACTAGCAAAAATGGCGATGTCAAAAGATGTTGACAGGTTGTCAATTCAGCGGAAACTATCTATCATCGGCGGCTGGACGTACGTTGGTAATTTCATTAAAAGCGGTTTTAATCTATACAAGTATACACCCATGGTATATGGCATTTTGAAAAATATGTGCATGCGGCTTTTGGATAAATGAAAATATTTGTTATCACTTAAAATGCACACACATCCAAACGCACAAAGGAAAAAACACTCTTCCACTCATTCAGCCATTCATTTGCAGTGAAGGGCAGTAAAATGCAGCGCCAAATGAGTGACGAGTGCATTCGCACCACTACACTTGCAACTACAAGAGCGCGGTGCATAACTAGCGAAAATATACCGTTAAAATGTTCAGTATTTAGCGATGCGGAAGGGAGAACAAGCGGTAATACATGCTATTCCGGTAGTGTATATAGGTAAGTGCGCTGAGCTTCCATTAATGTACCCAACAATTGCGCGAAAAGAGATTAAATCCTGTTATCCATACACACACACGCGCACTTGTGGTTACTAAATAATTCAATCCCGCAGGATTTTTGTATACAAAAAAATTTTTTACAGACTTCAATTTCTAATCCACTGATTTCTACGCAGTATGGGGCATACATAAATCATATATTTTACATTTTCTTGTGTAATAAAACAACTGTTGAAATTTCAATATTTATAGATAATTTCAATTCTCTGATTCATTTAAAAATGTTGTTCCAATTCCATTTTGTTCCGGTCCAATTCCAGTTCGTTCCAGTTTCATTTCCATTTCGTTCTCGACCTCATTTACAACCCAATGCAAAAAACCGTGTCCAAATCCGTTCCGTATTTCTTATTTTGGGGCCATTTTGTATGGGGGTAGGCGTGGTTCCTAACCGATTTTGCCCATTTTCATGCCAAAATTTGGAGTCGATAACTCAAAAGCTATGGCAGTTGTCGAGCGAAATAACAGGCACACGGACAAGGCCTAATCGACTCAGGAGGTGATGCTGATCAAGAATATATATACTTTTCCTTACCGGACACGCCTCCTTATGGGCGTTACAAAAGGTGTCACAAAAACAATATACCCTCGGACACTAGTGTGCAGGGTATACAAATGAAAACCCTAAAAAAAATGTTGTATAATACAAGTTGTAGGTAGCCTTACACCATACTTTTTTTCACAGAAATCCCGATCCCTTCCCGGGATTGCAAAAAAAAAAATCCCCTAATCCCGGGATTGCCAAAACCTTTAGAGATTGTATTCCCTAATGGTTACACACACATATGTTTCTAATGCTCTAAAAAGGCTAAGCCGAAAGGTGACGCTTTGGTCACAGTCGCCATTAGCGAGGAGTGCGTGTGCAAAATAATTACAATTCCAACATTGGCAACTGAATCGAAAGTACCGTAGAAACTTTTGCTGAACAACTTTTGCTATGGTAAGTGCTTTTTATTTTGTAAGGACATGGTGTGCACTCATACAATCACACAAACAAATGCACGTGCTTGCATACAAGCCAACCAGCGGACTTAAAAGTTACCTGGAAAGTACATAGATGATGCAAGTGCCATCCAGCAGCAAAACAAAGCTTAAACAAAATACTAATGTTACCAAAAAGTGCAAACAAAGTCCCCGCCACCTCTCTCCTCTTCTTCATACACAGATAAAAACTTTAAACGAAAACAAGTGATTTTTTAAATGGAAAAATAAGTTAGGCGAACGGTTTATGTTCCAAATGATCATGGGAACAATTACTACTTAAATAAGAGCCGACTTCATTCCTATTCCACACTTCTTTCAGTGCACTATTATATTCCTATGTATATTTGCAGCCAACAAAGTATTTCATTGCACAACAACGGCGTCGATACGCTGCACAATGTCCCAAATCAACACAAGCGGGGTCAAAAATTGGTAACGCTTTTCAATTTCATAGACATTTTAAACCTTTTTGGAACTGACTTTTACGAACACCTCACATGCAATCCGGATTCGTTCCTTTCGTTGTAGAAATATTTTTGAATGCAAAAAGTTATAGGTACTTACTATGCAGTAAAAACACTTGCAGCAGGAAATTCGAAAAATTATTTGGAAAAATCAAATTTTTTGTTACTGAAAATTCGTAAAAATAATTGCAAAAATATTTTTTGAATAAAGAGATTGAAATCGATTTTTACAAAATTGAGTTACATTTTCTTTATGGCTACACTCGCTACACTGTACGTCAGGACATTAAAAATAGTTTCAAATGTTGACAAAATGGTTATTTCGCAGAAAAAAACGTGCTAGCACAAAACTCAGACTGAGTTGAACAGAGCGAATTTCTTGGTCGGTCGATTCCGCTTGTTTGCTCGTCATAGGAGTGGAAGGAGGCTGTTTTATTTATACTTACAATGTAAACTTCCGATGCCAGCGACTCAACTTGTTCGGAGTAATTTCAGTGGAGTAATTTACTTAAAATGCACAGGTCAGAGTGCACTTTGGCCAAAGTTCCAAGGTTAATTAATGTGCATAGTACATTATGTAGAATTTGTTACTTTTATGTACGGACTTTGTGCGTTTGTTGAGTATTTTGTCATTGGAGTGTTTTGTAATTGTTAAAGTTAGAGTTTATATTAGAAAAGTTCTTGTAAAGTTTCTCCTCTATTCGTCTTTTGTTTTTGAGTTTACTTCCTTCTGCATAGATAATTTCAAAGTTTTTTGTTTACTTTGCTTACATGCACTTGAGAAAATTCGTTAAAGTTTTTTTAAAAAATCATTGGAAAATGAAATTGTTTTATTTCAAATTCTAGCAAACAACGCAGCTCTTTGCGGAATTATGTGTTATGAGTGCCCTCAAAAGATTATATGTAGTACATATATAAATTTCTACAATAGTCGAAAATTGATAACCGGAAGAAGGAGGAAGAACAAGAACCATTCTCTAACTTACCAACTAGAATTTCATTTGTTTGACCTAGATGGTGTCCTTCCAGAGTAAGTCTTCCTCACGGCATCCACTCGCATTGGACGAACTTTTGTTTTTACATTCCTAACTTACCTCACCGCTGCAAGTGAGCATCTTTTGAAGTTCTGAAGAAACTTTGTGTTTTTTGTTATTTCCAGCAGAAGGGTGGTGGTGTGGGTGGATACAATTTATTAACACATTCACAAATATGAAAGTTTCAATCGCAATGAAGTTCCAAACCTAAGTTGTGTGGAAGCTCTTTTTTTTCAAAAATATAGAATCCATTGTTGAAATTCAATTCTCACAATTTTTGTATGAGAACTGCGAATAACAAATATAATCTTTAAAGATTATGATCTCTATTCCGTGTAGCCTTAACATTTTAAGAGCATTCGAGTTTAGAAAAAAAACAACCATTTTTATAAAATGGTTGTTTTTACTTCATTTGTTGGTTTTGTATCCTTTTCCCATATGCCACGTCATACCAACGAGCAGAACATTTCTGCCGACAGCAAGTTTTCAGCTAAGCTGCATTTTTCGTCACTTGCCGCTTCAGTAGTTGGGAGCGAGGCAATGCAATGTTTGCAGTTTTTATATCGCTGGAAATTTGCCACCGGGAAAATCGTTTAAAATTTTTACTACTTGCGTTGGTGAAATGAATTTCCTTTCTTTTCTATTATTTTCCTTTGTGGATGGTGAAGTGCATTAAGGAAGTGATGAGGTGCGGATATTTGTGACTGTGTGATATCGTGTGTGTATGTACGATAGTGTTCAGGTCTGCTAACATTTTCACTGGGGCTGGCCTCATCAAATATGGATACGGAGAAAGTCGAGATGGAGAAGAGTTCTTATTGTGCAAATAATTTTTTTGTTTCATTTTGGTTACTTTGGTACATAAATACATGTATAAGCTTCTTTTTGTTCTTTTATATGTAGTAATATATACATTCACACATACTTAGATACATTTACCATCTATTCACAATCAACTCTTCAGATAAAATTTTTATTTAGTTTGTTTAATAAATTTTTAATTGCTTCCATTGAAACTAAGCAAATGTTGACAAGTTGAAGGTTGCCCATTTTATTACCAACTGCATCACACTTTTCGGTTCGGCTGTTGTTAACATATTGTGGTTCTTGAGCAGCTTGTGGGCACAAGTCCTTTGAGTGCTTACTGAAGTTGTTGACTTTGTACAAGCCATCAAATATTCCAATTAATATTTCAATTTAGTTTTTTTTATAATCCACTGTGATAACATATAAAATGTGTGCCGAAACTGTGAATCATGGAAATGTTATGGAATTCCCTTTAGGGTACATAATTACCTTATCTTGAATTGGAAGATTGTGAGAAATATTTTCGCTAAGAACAATGACATCTTATGTTTCACTCGGGGATCGAAAGTAGCCTTGACTAAATACCCGTGACTCCACACGTATATACGTTAGACTCCCTTTGGACTTCATTGGGCCCAACTTTAATTGGTACGCCACATTCAGAAATAATTACGAGTCAAAATAACAAAAATTATAACATAATCCGAAAAGCCCTGCGGCAGAAGGACACTGATAACTGCAATGCTGCTGGAAATGGCCGAGATTGCCGCCCTATGAGATTTCAGTTGAATGTGGACTGTGGATTGTGGCGGAAAATGATTCATGGCCTTAAGCGACGGCTACATACCACACGCCACGGTTCGCCAAGCCTTGCTCATTTTTCTACTACGTTTTCATGTTCTCTTCATTCGCCTTCCACTGGCTAACAATGGCAATGCAATTTCTAAACAGTTTATATTCCGCAAAACGAAAGTATTTCATATTTCCGCAATTGTATAGATTTTTTATTGTGCTTTTTAATTTTTTTCTCTATTTTTTGTTCTTCTTTTCGTACGCTTTACGTACTCTACCCTACTCACAAAAATACTCTGTCAAATGATTTGATTTATGATTTAAAATATCCTTTCTGGAAATTGAATGAGATTTTTCATTTTGCTTGCACTAAGCGTTTTTTTTTTGCGCTTTGGAGATTTCTTTTGGTCTCCTTCGTTAGTAGAATAACTTTGATTTAGAGCCTTTAAATTGTGTTGGTTTAATTTTCCTTTTCAAATATTTTTTTTAATTGGTGTATGCGGCTTTGACGTAGTAGAAATGTCAGACAGGATTTTAAAATTTATTTACAATTGCGGTTTTGCAACAAATACCCTGACCATGAACTTCAGTCCGGTTTGGGCGGCACACAGTGACTCCCAATAATAGAATTTGTCTCAATGTATTTTTCTATTTTTGTTGATCTCTAGGTACAGGATTTCTATGCAGGAAGAATGGAATCCATAATTTAAGAGATACAACATTTGCAATGGCAAATACAAAATTTGTTTATTTCAAAAATAAAAATTCCTCAAAATAATGTTCAACTTTAAAATTGTGTAACATCTAAACGGATAAGAAATTTTACAAATCGTTTCTTGCCCAATTATTATTTTAGGTGCGATATTTTACTTTCGTTCAACCTATTATTTGTGAGGTTGTTTCTTCCAGAAAAATGTATTAGCAAATAATGCAAATATAGATCAGCTACGTGCACCAATAAACAAACAAGTTGACTTAAAGCCAAAATTATTTAGTATGTCACAAAAAATTCTGCAATAAAAATGTACATATAATATAAAAATAAAAGTAAATTCTTCATAACGAACCCTTTCAATTTCCTTTGCATGCTGAGAAAGAGAAAAAAATTCTTCATAGTATGCAAAAGCAAAATAAATATAAAAGAGAAGGAAAGACAAATACAAGAAATTTGCTAGCGACATTTACACTGAATTAAATGCACGATTTTTATTCCACAAGAGAAAAGATGGCCGCTTCCGGGACAGCTTTTTAATATTTACATAATTTCGATTAATTCCGAAACTTTCGGGAATTTTTAATTAAAACGAAAATGGCTTAAGCTTTTTTTTTTATTTATTATAGATATACTAACCATTGAAACTGGGAGTATTAAAAAAAAAGCCATACACCATAAGTGCGTCAAGACATCAGCGAGAATGAACGTTCAGGACACAGCCAGAGAAAAATGTTTCAGATTAATTAAAGTCTTCTTCACTTAGATTTCCTTTTTTAAACATGTTCAGCCAAGAGTTTGGTATCCAGATCTCAAGCTGCACATACAAAACATCAGCCAATATTTTAAAATTAGAAAATAAAATTCCTACCAACTTTTTTCTCCATTCTTATATGTGTGTGGCTTGATGCCTTGCGACTTTGCTCTTCTATCCATCTTCTATGTGTCTGTCTTCAGAGGAGTGCAAATTGAATTTCAGCCAACATACATTTTCCTCTACACATTCGGAGCTGCTTATAGAGCAGTGTGGGTGCGCTGGAGCTTCCTGAAGGTATTTCCCAAAAAGTTCAAACAAATACAAATAATATAAATAATATGGTGACAATGTTAAAATTTACAACACGAATGGCAAACATTAAAGTACATCTATGCTAAGAGCGTGAGCGTAGAAGCTTTAATAATATTTGCCCATTTGCATTTTGAGCGAATAATTTGTCGGTATGTATGTCTCGTAAAATAAATACAAGGCAGAAGTTAAGCGAAAACTTTACGAACGAATCAAATGTTTGGTAGGCAAAGTAGGTAGAGATGCCAATTGAGCCGTTCCACACGAAGGACGCATGCAGAGAGAGAGAGAGAGAGGAGGGACAAAACAAAAATAAACAATTGAATTGGAGATAAACTTTATATTTAGATCTAAAAAAGGGTAGACAAACTCATTCCTCTCAATTTTTTGGAATTAATTTGAAAGTAAGAACTCAACTTAAATGTAATCCCATATAAGATAACATCAAAATGTACAGAGTTTTTATCTTTCGAGTGCCTCTCACTACTTCGTAGCAAGCAGATTAAATGCAACGTACAGTTTTACGGGAAGCCTTATCAAAACGTCGAATTCAATCGAATATGTGCTCAGTTGGACTACTCGTTTGGTACTTCATTGTTTGAATTTTCCATTGGACTATTTTTAGCTACTTACCATCTATTTTCACAAAGCGATATTTTGGAACGAATTTTGAATAACAGGTGCTGTATGCTTGTTTGTTAGATTGTGAATGCAAAAGTGTTTTAACCGAGTTGGTATGTATTTCAGTGGCAGTACATGTGGCACACACATACATATCTCTTCACTGAATCTACTCCAACAACAATATCGTTGTTGGGAGCAGATAGCTCACTGAAATTGTGCTTAAATTTGTAGAGGAGTATTTTTTTTAGGATTTAACCATTTTGTAAAACCTTTTATTTCGTTGAGTTGGAAAATGTTTGAAAATTCAAAGGAAATACTTTTCACAGTCTACACATCGGTGAGTGTGTTCGTGCGGGTATGTGAAGTGAACAGAGCCATCAGGTACAAATGTGCGACAACGAAAAGTGCCGAAAATAGCATTCAGTAATGTTGAATTGAGTAATGCTTCTTTAAACGGATTGTTTCCTTATCCTTTGGGCCGGATTAGTGCTTAGCATGACGATAATATCGTTGATGATGATGATGGTGTTGGCATTTATTTGGTGTGTGATTGTCTGCACCAAATTAGCTATAATTATATATAAGCCTGCACAGCGTTTATATTAGGTGCCAAAAAGTTTGTGTGAGGTATTCACAGTAGCTTCCTTCCATGTACCTCTGAATTTCTGTTCTTCACAGAAATTTCAGTAAATTTTAGAAAAATTGTTTCCAGTTTCTTTTGAAATAATGAGAAATAGGTGTTTACGCGAACTATATTTTATATATTCGATGCCAAACTTGTTTATATTCACATACACCTAGCAATTGGATACAAGGATACATCAGTTACTCAGTAAATGAAAATCCATTGCATGTTAAGTATTTTTGGTAACTTATAAACTCTTAGGGGTGCTTATTCCCGACGATATCACTATGCGATAACTTTGTAAAGGGATAAGACAGGACTATGATGGGATGAAACTACTATTTCCCATTTAATTTGAGGGTGTGCTTATTTGGCTTTAAAGTGGTGCATATTTGTTCTTTTCTCCCAAACACACCGACACACACATGAGAAACACTCTTTCGAGCTGATTCAATTCGCTTAAGCGATTATATAAGTAAGAAGTTGTTGCTTTTTGAGTTATTTTTGATACTTCGGCTGTTCGATAATTGTTCCGGTTGTCATCGTTCTTGTATGTGATGATGTTCTCAGCTATGCATAAAATTTAAATAAAGATTTAGTATGTATTTTACTAAAGCAAATTGTTATCATGGAACGACAATTGCCATTCTCGCTTAATTGTAGTCAATAACAATTTCACAAAGTTTTGCCGCAATTTTCACAAAACCAACACTTTACCGGCAAACAAACAGAGGCAATCAGTGAAAAATCCAATTTGAAAAATTGCGAAGACAAAAAGACAAAAAAAGAGAAGAAAAAAAATCAGAGACACTCAAAGAAAATATTTTGCAAATAATTTAACTTTTTATAAAATATGTGAGGTAGTCTAGGACATCATATCTCAAAGTGGACAAATTAAATTAGGTAGAAAAGACAAAAAAAAAACGAAACCTACTAACATTTTCGACCGACAATGTGCCTGTGCTTTTGTCTACGAACCCAAACATCCTTTTATTGCGTAAAGGTCACATGAGCACATCGCACCTTGTTTTCCTGAGGCAAAAGTTATTGTTTTCTCACCTTCATCTGCATTACTTCTTCACTTTCCTTTTTTTTTCTTTTAAACCGAGTATTTTTCACCTGTTTTTTATTTTCTTTTTAATTCTGCTAACTCTGCCTTTTTTCGTTCGACTTACTCTGGATTCAAAATCGCTTATCACTGCATATTGCCAGGGCACGTGCGACACTTTGGCTGTATTTTTCAGTTTTTTTTTTCATTTCTGTTCTATTTTATTACCGAAAAGAGTTCACCAACAAAAAAAAAAGGAAAAAAGCTAAAATGAATGTCTTTGTAATTTCGTTTCAGTGCCGACCTCATAATTTCCTGTAGCAGATCCACCTCACTTCACATCACATCACCTCGTGTCGTAACTTAATTTCTGTATGTCGTAATTGCGTTTTAATTGTAACCCGCCGAAGTCAGTGTCGGCGTAAGTGCCGGCATCAGTGTAAATCAGGGGTGTGCAAAATGAACAAATGCGCATCTCTGGTGTAAACGTAAGTGCCGTGTCGGTCCCAACATAAATTCTCTTGAAATTGGAAATCTCTGCAATTTGCAGATAAGCGCATTAGGGTAATTTCCCACAATTTTTCGCACTCGTTTAGCTCAACAAGTACAAATTAATGGCAAAAGTTAATGGATTCTCTATGCTAATTTCGCTGAACCGAAACGAAATGAAATTATATAAATTCAAGAATATCAAATATTAACATATTTACCAGCGAGCTGTGGTATGAATAGTAAATTCTGAAGTAGACATTTATACTTCAGCAACATTGTCGAAATACATTTAAATATGAATCACTTAATTGGCTAATAAATGTTTCAAAAATGTATTCCTTGGTTCTTCATGTATTACAATGAATTAATGATTGCAGATATGTTAACGGTTTTTCGTCATCAGCTTTAATTTTTGTGCTTTTTTATAACCCTTATGTTAACTTGCTTTGGGAGGACTATATATATATATATATATATATATATATCCTCAAATCTGCGGCGAGCTTTTTCATACACTTCCACATGAGCTAGAGAGCTGAAATTTGGAACACTGATAGAGGTGTAGGGGGCCGTGGGGGGACTCAAACCCCTTTTTTTTTAAACATGGCATAACTTCCGATTCCTTCAAGCTACAATGGTAGGTGGGTTCTTATTGACAAAATGATTTTTTATACCCTTTGGAAAGGGGGGTATGGGGGCAAAGGGGAGCGGGATGGAGCCAATTAAAAGTTCCAACTTTCGTATTTTTTAAGCTACAGGGCTGAAATTTTTTACTTAGGCTAGCATTGGGGAAAAAGAGTAAAAAAGGGGGGAGAAAAAAATAAAAAAGAGTAAAAACAAGTTTTTTAAAATATAACCCTTTAACCGACTAAAAAGCAGAAAATAAATTTCCTTTAAATTAATTTCCGCAATTTCGATTTAAAATTAAGGGTTTTTGGCGACTTCAAAATCTGCAATGATATTAGGAACAACGTAGCCCTTAATTTTAAATCGAAATTGCGGAAATTAATTTAAAGGAAATTTATTTTCTGCTTTTTAGTCGGTTAAAGGGTTATATTTTAAAAAACTTGTTTTTTACTCTTTTTTATTAATGTTTAAAGTTATTCGTTGTTTGCATTGACTTCCGGAAATCGTTTTAAATCAAATAGGTTTTGAGTGGGGATACTTTCAAATAGGTTAAAGTAGATTTAATTTTGACTTTGTCGACTTAAGGACCTTTTCCTTTTTACTACAGGTCTTATTCTTCTTAATCTCTAAATTAGTTTTCATCTAAAATATTCAAACGCATTAGAACGAATTTACAGCTTAGCACTAACTACGTTCAACAAATAAAAAAAAATGCCAACAAAAACCCGCAAAAATGCAATACGGAATTTTTCCATCAATAGAAACTGCTTTGCCACCACCACACAGTTTCCGCTTTATTTTTCTTTTTTTCTGCTTTTGAATTACATTTTACACTCCAGGCTGCAGTGTATATATCATTCATTCAATTGCAGCGGCATAGAAATTTTTTTGCATCATTCATGCAAATGTGCTTTTTTGCATTTGAATACATTTTTTGACCAAGCGATGTGAAACAGCAGGTAGCGGTATTTTTAGACCTATTCAACACATTAGGCCTATTCGATAGCATTCATTGTGGAACTTTCGACGGGTAAATTAAATTAGTAGAAATTTCCGAAATCATGAAATGGCTAATCCGCACATGCCTGTTTTAGTCTCTATTGAAAAAAAGCTCAAAGTCGCATTTTTCTAAACCAAATTTCATATTTTCTTTTGTGTTGTCTGAAGTTCGAAATAGACCGAAATCAACTTCACAATTTCTAATTAAATTTTTGTTTACATATTTCATCCGAAACCACTCTAGGCTTCATGTTCTGCGTTGGTATTTATGATACATTTTTTGTTAACCATACGAAAATGAAAAATTCTGATATCAAAAGTTTAAAAAACGCATGAAACAACATACGAGGATTGTGAATGTTCAAATACACAGACACACAGATATGCACTTGCACACTCTCACAGCTCTTAAAATAAAACTAGTAAGGTTAACTGTAATTTTATTGGAAAGGTAAATTGAACATAATTTACCATGAAGGAAGCAACAAAATTAATACTCGCATTTAAACTGCAAGTCCGCGACAGTGACGATAAAAGAGATATTTTGCATGTGGCGGTTATGGCGTGTAAATGTCAATTACCGCTGATTTCGTGTGCTCAGCTACCCATTATGCAACGCCCTAGTCCACCGTCTCTCCTTGGCATGCATCGGCAGTTTACTTCAGAATATCCTTTTGTAATTATGTATGCTTTCAATTTATCGAAATAATTACATTTACCGCTTAATACTCTCGTTAAGTCCATTGGAATTGTTGAATTCTTTTACGATTGCAGTACTGTAGTTTGGAATTTTGTTTCCTCGGCCATGGGGTTTCATAAAAAAGAAGGTCATAAGCCAAGGAGTTTTTTGGTCAAAGATGAAAATTTACTTTTTTTGGATTGGTATAAATTCGAGTGTAAAAGAGTAAATAATGAAAAACAAAATTAAGGAAAATTCCGAATTATTCCAAGAAAAACTGCAATATATTCTGTTAGTGTGGCTCCGAATAAACAATCGCTCGTTTTCAGTTTTTCTCGATCAACGAAATTTAATTGTTGCAAATCAAATTCTGTTTTATTGAAAATCACTCATACGCCACGTATAGCACAATGCAACAAATGGCATACCATGTCTGAATGAATATGGAAACTCCCAAAATATATGGTAACCAACACCCATTTATGGTATTTGAACTTAAATTCAAAGAAACAATTTTGCTGTCTAATCATATGTATTGGCACAGACTGCGTATGAGTAATAAAAATGGCATCACACAATTCTGCAATTAAAAAAGTAAACGATTTGATCCGAGCTCCACTGCCAGAATTTAGAGGAGTTTTTCCTGGGACTGAGGTTATGTCATGGTAATGGAATAAAGAAAATAGCCACTGAACCATATTTTTGTACAAAGATATCATCCAATTCAATGTAGGGTCTTGAACTGCCCCTCTTACTTCTCTCACCGACGGTCTTGATTTTAATATTAAATTGATTAAAAATGTATTAAATGGACGGCGTATCCGTGTATGTGGAAAGAGAAGCCATTACGCTTCCTTGCTCGTTTTAATTTCAAATAATATTTTAATATTGTTATTGGATTGGATACAGCAACTGCATGAACGTAAGTCCTTCTGCGAAGCGCATAAGTCCTTCTTTTTTATTCCCTATTGAACTGCCCTTGTTTCTCTCTCACACACACACTTATAGAACAGAGAAATGGAAAACTTAATTATGCATTCATTTCTGTTCGAAGCACGGCCACTTTTTCATTCCCAACATGTGTTTGGGAATTGTGACGACGAGTCTTAACGTTTTTTTGCAATTTTCTGCATTGCATAATTGCAGTTGAAATGAGTTTATCTAGAGGACGACAAATAAATGTGATATTTGCATTTCAACTTGAAGGCTTAGCATCAGGGGGGGGATTTTAATATTGGCAAGTTGAAATGTTATAATTTCGCATTTGCATTTTAGGCTGATGATTACAGCTGAAGGACACTAAAATGTTTCACACAGTGGCGCTTACATTTTGCTATTTATCAAAAAACAATTCATTCCGTAGAAGTCCATGTTATTAAAATTATTCCGTCAGCTGTATTTTTTATTTTTTACATTCCAACAACAAAATCATTACCAAAATAGATGCGTGTCCTAAGCAAATCGGCACTTCAACCTATTTGCAATGTTGCAAATAACAAATGCGTCGGTATCCTTGCCGCCATACTCTGCTGTCCTTACATTTGTGCCACACATTGTCCGGTACAGCTCCTCATCCATCAGATTGGCGCACTGATCATAACCCAAGTGCCTCACCAGATCACTGCAGGCCCTCACAATGCCATACGGACTCAGCTCGAGAACATCGCTGAGCGATAATTTCGTTTGGAGTGGCTTAAATACCGCATGATGGTCACCGAATTCCGAAACGCTGAACAAAGATGCACCACCACACACACCGCTGCAAATGGACCCCAAAAGCGTGCCATAACGATCGTTACAGCAAATCAAATCGAAATGGTTCGGCTTCGCAACCAAACGATGGACCACAATATCGATTGACAGCAGTTCCAATTCGATATCCTTTTGATAGTGGTCCGCGTGCATCTGCTGGGCCTGTTGTACAAAAAGCCCATCCGACAGCGGCAGCCATCGCGACTTATGACCAACTGTGATCTTCCGGTGGCAGTTCCTAACCGCATATTCGAACACATACTTGAGGTAACGATGAATGTGCTCCGCCTGGCAAATGCGCAGCGTCTCGACAACTCCTCTCACCGGCTCGTATTCCAATTTCGTAAAATCGCCCGAATTGTTTTGCATGAACAATGTGATATCGACATCGGGATATTTCCCTTTCAATTCCACCATCGAACGCATGCGAACGACGCTGGCAAACAAATCCAATTCGCTGTTGAGCAATAGGCTTTTGCGCTTCTCATCGGGATGGTGATGCAGGTCCACTTGAATAGCGGCCCGATTGCGCATCACCGATGTCACAAACTCTAGTCTCCTGTCATCTGTGGAGCTGTCGATTGGTATGCGTTCGAAGGCCACCGGGACCTTGGCCGACTCAAAGAGCGTTTTGATGTAGGCGGCGCCCTGTTGGCCCACAATATTGTCGCCCGTTAGCAACGTTACGATACTTTCGCCCCCATATTTGGAGCGAGGCAGTTTCGGCCATTCTCTTGTGGGCGCCGAATCCTTGAAAACGCGACTCAACTCACTCTCGACCCTAGTGAAATAGTAACGAGTCGTCAGTTGGCTTCTGAACGATGTGTTTCTGGCTAGTTTGAGCATGATGCGAAAATACAATGTCTGCTTAATGTATTTCAATGGGGAAAAATTTTTGATTTGACAAGCAAATATTTGTAAAATAATTTATGTTTTACAACGTTGCTAAGTTGTTCTTCTAAGGTGCCAAATACACTCCAAGGAATTCAGCATGCAGAGACTCTAAGGTACAAAACTCCACAACTCAAGTCGAAAATTGAGTGCCTTTAATTCAAGAGAAATGCAAATATATTTCGAAATTTAAATCACGACAAGTTGAAAAATCTCACGTGGAATGCGCCATTTATGAAAGGTTTGTTCCGATTGATTGATTGATTGATTGATTGTTTGATTGATTGATTGATCAGGCCGATTTCGCTGATCGGAGAGGTGGACTTAACAACGAGAAAATGACGGATTCAATATGACGAATTCGGAAATTTCATTTAGTGTTTAGGAAACTTGAGGTTTTTGGGTTCGCTGATTTTAAGTTTGATGTTATTTCTAGAAGGGAGTCTACACGGGAGGGTTCACGGGGGATTTGCGAGGGTTTAATATCAGTTAGTATCAGAAAGTGTGCAAAACAAACCTCTCTTTTCCAACAAATCGATTGGGATAAAACGTGTCTCACTTCGAATTAATTAATTTCAATGTCTCTTCCTTCAACATTTAATGCGAACAACGAATACGAACTTTTTCCTTTCCCTTTCTTCATTGTACAATGCGATATCCTTTTTCATTATTATCCTGCTATTGGCTTTAATTTATTTTATTTTTGTGTTGCCAACGAGGTGAGAGAATTCAAAAAAATACTAGGGTAAAAAAACACTTCGCTACAAAAAGAACCCAGAAGTTGACGCGCCACATACACCGAAGATAGACGCTTCAATTGTTTTAATTTTGAAACTTTTTTTCACTAAACATTTTTAGCATGTCGTATGCAGGTATAAATTTACAAATACAGCCTACATATAAGAAATGTCCTAAAAAAAATTTAATTATTTTTCCCAGAATTATTTGTTAGCCACTTCCGCTATTTTTGGTACGCCACCAACATAATCATTTCATTAGCATAAATTCTCATTTAAATTGATGAAATTCCACCGAAGACCGAAAACTAACCAATTGCCGATTCTGCTGCCGCCATTCAAAACCGAAACTTTGGCGAAAATCACATAAAACATTTCAAAGTTTTCTTCGAGGTTTCCCATAATTCGTACCAAAAAGTTGAACGAACTTTTAACATAAAAGAAAGAATATTTATTGCCAATTAATTAAAATTCTCCAAAATTAATAAGTTTTTGCACAAGTTTAGCGTTTACGTGATCAGGCCCCTTGAAAGCCTTGCACACTCACACTCACACACACACACGTAAAACATGAATTGTCTTTGAATGTGTGCCAAAGAAAAATATGAAAAAAAGAGAGAAAAAATTGGATGAAAAAATTAAATGAAAAGAGGATGTAGGAAAACTTTCACTCATAATGTAAATAAACTTTGCAAAAGAACTTACAAAGTACTCCTTGGTACCTTCAATTGCAGCCAAGGAATTTATGATAATAGTAATTTGTAACATGGCTGAAGTAGGCAGCAGCAGCACTCTGCGCTACAATAAAAAAATTTTAAATGGAAAGATGACTTGGCGCTGCCAGAGGGCTGAAGAAGGAGCGAGGAGTCAAACACTCTGAGAAGCGGCGGGGAAAAAGGCAA
This sequence comes from Heteromyza rotundicornis, assembly GCA_951394025.1. Taxonomy (NCBI): domain Eukaryota; kingdom Metazoa; phylum Arthropoda; class Insecta; order Diptera; family Heleomyzidae; genus Heteromyza; species Heteromyza rotundicornis. Next base: position 4,062,421 of record OX596011.1, read on the forward strand.
AACTAAATGAGCTCCACGGGTGGTGGGAACATAAGTTCGAAGAGTAGTAGGGACAAAGTGAAAGACAAGGTCCAGTGCGCTTCATAAAGTTTCACGTTTTTACGATGCCTGCCGCCGATGCGTGGGTAGCACTTTCGAACAACGGCTGAAAGGAAAGGCAGCGAGCAGCAGGTGGCCCAGAGACAGGTGGTGGGCTGAAATTGAATGCCATATTGACTGGCGGAAGAAGGTGCTCGCTTCTGCCAATTTCTATGATGGCAGACAAAGACTCTGAGCTGTCAGACGAAGCATATTTCGTATCCGGTTTTTAATGTTTATGAAGTAGATTCTAAAAGCATTAAAAGCCAAGAATAGGAGAAGCGTTACAGCAGAAAAGTGTATGAGGAATAACAGGGCCAGCTGATAGCAGTGGGATATGCCAACACCAACACGATTCTTCCAATGATTGCGTTTTGCCTCGTCCTTGATCGTGTGTTGGAATTTATTATATTTGGTATAGAAGCGTATATGTGTGCGTGCTTTTCGGGTCCCTTTTTCGGTTATCGCCCAAACTTAATTAAACACGTCTAATTTGATTTGTGAATTTGCTGTTGCCCATGAGAGGGGTGCAAAAGTCTGCGGAAGAAGGAGAAACTTTTTGTTTTTGTTGGAAAATTAATTAATTCAAATACGTCGGACGGAGACGAAATCCTTGGGGTAATTGGGCGAAACAAATGAACGAGCGCATGGAATGTGTGCAAGTGCGATTGACCTTGAGGTAAAATTCATGTTTTACGGGTTTGCTTTCAATTAGTTCTACCTAATTGAAGATTAACTAGACATTGGCAAGACAATTATAATGTCTAATATCTAATTCTTTTGTGGAAATTTTCCCAAACTGCTTTCTTGTAAGCAGGATAGACAACAGAAAAAGTTCAGTTCACCATAGTCAATTAAAATTGTTGTTATTCAAATGTTTCAATGGGAAATTTCGAAAGAACTTTATTATACCCTACACCAGGGCATATTTTAGTGGGTTTTAGCACCCAGAATGGGCAGTTGTAAATTGAAATTTTAAGCTATCGCCTCCTCTAATTTGAATGATTGAACGTCCGACAAATTGATAGCAATCAGTTGATTAAGTGTTAAATTCAAACAACTTTTTCGATGAGCTATGAAAATAGGAACACTCAGTTTCTAGAACAGCGAAATTTCATTTGCACTCTGATTCTGGAAAATGTCTCATAGCAGTTGAAATTTCCACACCCTTCCACTTCAAAAGTTTCTAGTGGAAATATAAAATTGTCTCTCTGACCTACTATGTTATTTGGTCAATGTCCCCCCTACAGTAAAATAGAAAAAACATTTTTCCTTTTCCAAAGGGCAACGCTTTTGCACGACTGATTGATATTTCACCTACTTTCTATGTTCTGGCATCATTAAGAAAAAATTGCAAGGACAAGCTTTTCTGGCAAACGTTCGTGTGTGTGTGTGTGTGTGTGTGAGTGTGCTTGATTGCGGAAATCAACCATTTCAGTGAAAAAATTGAAGCAGTACCGGAAATTGCCAGCCTGTACGAAACTATTTTCAAAAAAGTACACCATTCCAGCTCGGTTAAATTTGAACTAAATGAAGAATTTATGGTCAGTAATTCCAAGAAGAGCAAAAACCAATTGAAAATGCAGAACATGTCACTTAACTTAACTTCCTTGGAATACACATACATAAATATGTATTCCTAAATATATTCCAATTTCGTCTAAAAATACTCACGTTTACCGTTACTCTCCAAAAGTATTTTACAAACAAAATTTTAAAACCCACTAACAAAACCCCCACACTTTTGTATAATCTCATTTTAAAACACAGGATTTGAAGTCATCTCCGCACTGGCACACAAACTTCTGTGCTTCTGCAGCAGCCGACCTGCAAACCTAAAACTTAACCTTAGATACTTTTTGTAACTTTGTGATTTTCCGGAGCCAGACTGAGGGCATGTTTCTTTGCCTATACAAAAATATTATCTCCCAACTTGTTTGTTTGCAAATGTTTGTTCATTTATTTTTCTTACTTTGGGTTAACTTTAAAAGAATTTCAGCAATTTACAAAATTCTTTGTGGCTAAAATATGCAGATTGCTGCTGAGTTTGGAGGAGCAAATCATGTACCCAAAGTCAATATCTCCACAGTTGTAACCGCTATAGTGATGGCGGGCTGACATACATATGGACAGGGCAAAATCGACTCAGGAGGTGATATAGATCAAGAATATATATACTTTTCCTACGGACACTATATATACTTTTCCTTCGTACGGACACGCCTGACTATGTATGTAGTGTGTGGGTATACAAAAAATATAAATTTTCGACAAAATTACACTTTTTTTTAAAAACTGTAATTTCGTTGAAAACACACGAATGCATGAGAGCACTAATTCAGATTCCCGGCACATCATTAATGTAGGTTAAACTAGGAACTTTTTTCTCTGCTCCTTAACTTAGTCACTTTCGCTCGACCTGTTGGTGGAAGGTACTTGTACCTTCTCTAGAATTTTTTGGTTCTTTTGTATTTGCTGTTCTAAAACATTTTTTCCTTGGTATATTTATACATTTTTCCACGAGTCTGTTTGTCTGTCTGTCAGTGCGTCGTGCGCCTGTTCGTGCTGATAAACCTCTTCATTTCACACCACTTTTTCTCTACTACGGTTCTTTTAGTCTTCTTTTTATATTCAACGGTTCTGTTTTACCTTTTCTCTGCCATTTGCCTTAATTTTGTTGTCTCTTTGTTACGCTTTAGCAAAAATAAAAAATACTCCACCTTTTCCTATGCGCACTTTTCGCTTGGCGTATGTAAATAATTTCCTTTTGTTTTGCATAATTTTTGCGTGCGTTTGTTGCTCTTGTAAATAATTTAATATTTTCACCTTTTTCACGTTTCCGTTTCATTCCGGAAGTCAATGAATAATTTAGCCAAAAAACAGAGAGAACTGAGGGAAAAGGTTCAACAATGGCCCGCCATAAAAATAAAAACTTTTTTAATAATGACTTTATCATGACCGCGGGGCATTTGCGTCTGCCATTGCCTCGACGTCTTGTAATTTAAGGGTGATTTCATATATTGTTTAGAGCGGGAAATTAATTTTCCGCTTTAGGGCGAAACGTAATAATCTTAATTATTTTTGGACAAGTTATTTAGAATATGGCTAATACATGTACTACCTCTAATGACGAGGATTTCGGTCATCCTTTATCATTTTTTTTTACAAATTTATTGAGCTTCGATTTCTCTCAGGAATTACAGATTTTTTATAAATTTAACAGATGTTTACACAATAAATTTAAATATATTCTTTAAATGTATTCTGGAGTAACGAAAGATCTTGTAACACATAACAACAAGAGAAGCTAAATTTGTTCACTTAAAATGTAAATTTTATTCTGCCATTGTGGAATTTAATAAGAAAAAATTTGGCTAGCGCCGCACAGTGACGTGACTGTGCACTTTTTCTCAGCATAAATATTTTTTAAAGGAATTTATAAAAAAATTCAACTATTTGCTAAACTTTAATTAATTACCAAGAATTATTTAGGCCCTTCACTGCACGTAGTAAGCAAATCGGCCTAAATTACAATCCCCTTTCAACACACACAATACTCATACTCTTACAATGCCAACATAACAAATTACTTCAACTTACATCACATGGAACAATAAAGCCAATCCGAATAGAACCACACCGAGGTGAAACGAACCGAACCAGGTCAAGTGAGACATTTCAGAACAAAAGTTAAATATTAAAGGAAATCCTTTAACCGAGCGACACAAATACGACGCATACGACTCAAGTCCCATCTGCTATTTGTGCAAAAAGCAAATATAAATAATTCATCTTTTTGCACAGGAAGAAGGCACAAAAGCTATTGCGAAATGAAAACATATAAATTAAATGAAATCACTAAATGTTTGCGCATTCAAATGTGTAAACAAAGTAATTGGTTGCTCCTGAATGTGAGTGTTTCGAGTGTGATTTACACACTTACAATAAATTTGACTGCTAAAATAGCTATTCACAAAAGTTCCAAATTTATGTAATTTTAATAAAATCCATGGGCGTCCTTGCCATTCAAATTTAGAAAATATACATAAACGGCACAAGAACGAGTATGGAAATAGAGAACGTTTGAAATTTAACAAAAAAAAGGTAAACAACAACGTAACTTCCGTTTCCGTTCGCTATGCGCTGCTACTGCCGCCGCCGCTGTGCTGCTAGAATGTCGCCATAATAAATCGCAACAAAGTGACAACATATTAAATACGCACCGGTGCGAGTGAGTGAATGTGCGTGTATGAACGAGTGCGTACACGAGTGAGTCAGTGCAAGGGCGACAGAGGGCGTTCGAGTGAATGTGTGCGAAATCTTGACAAATGCGTCTAAAAAATTTTATGGCATTCGCGTAAAGCATTAAAAAAAAACGCAGCAACAAAAAATCACAAAACAGCTAATAACTTAAATGTTAGGGCAAGAGGGCAATCAGGAGGCAGTCTGCAAGCAGAACACAACCAGCAACCAGCTCAAACGTAAACACAAACAAGCAAACGCTCGAAAGTCTAATGTAAATACAACCACAACAACAACAAACAAACTGGCTACACAGGCGACATTTTAATGAGATGAATTATAGCCTCACTTCACTGTGTTCAGTGCAAATGTTCAAATTCATTTCGGTTCATGTTTGTGTTGGTAACAACAACAACAACAACAACAACAATAAAAAAAAACCAAAGCCAAAACAACAAACACGATGCCTTTTTATTGCCGTGGCAGGATTTTGATGCGCGTAAATAAAATAATTTCAGTAATTCGAGCCAAATACACTGGAGAATTTCAGTTTGAGAAATTGAGACTTTTACCTTGAAAAGCATTTCTCATTGTCAGTCTTTTCAGTTTTTTTTATTTGCGAAAATTCGTTGTTTGAAAATAAATAATCATTTTTTTTTATATATTTAGACATTTCAATGGTGCTTATGGTCCTATCAGCAGAATCCAGGGTTCGGAAAAACTTATTTTTGAGTCCTCACTTGCGCTCATTTTCCTCACATTTCATTAGTGAGGAATTTGGCTTTTTAATGAGGAGTGAGGAATTTTTATACCCCCACACACACTGCGGTAGGGTATATTAACGGGAAAAATAGGGAGACGTGTCCGGTATGGAAAGTATACATATTCTGGATCAGTATCACCTCCAGCCAATTTAGCCATGTCCGTCTGTCTGTCATCACGGAGCGGTCGCAAGTTCGGAGATATCGACTTGAAATTTCGGGTACATGTTTTTCTCCCACAAACTCGAGAAAGTTCGAGAATCAGCCCACTCGGACAAAAAAGAAGTCGGGGCTCCCATAGAAAGCGACAAAAAAAACGAAATTTTTAGAAACGGATTTTTGACATGGTCCGATGTTTTGAAACCACATATAAATGGGTCAAAATGGGGTCTTGAGACGAACATTTTTTGTTTGTGGATTTGGTTGGTCATTTTTAGAGACAGATTTTGGAGAAGGTCCGGGATTCTAAAACCAAATATAAATGGGTCAATATTGCGTCCTGAGACCAACATTTCTTGTGTTCGAGGTACTTCCAAATTGGCCCCATTGTGTGGTGCGATTTCAGGCTTCGGCATAGTTCACTCACAGGTTAATAGCAATATGACCGAAATGAGAATTCAGAGAAGTGGAGCTAATCAATTTAACAACTAAATACCTCAAACTTATACGACTGTGAATCGAAAAAAATTCACAGATTGAATTAAAAAAAATACAATTTAACAAATCGGCCTTCCTTATCTTTTGTTCATTGGTTTTCCATGACCTACTCGTACACTCTTTGAAATGAACAAAACCTTGACTAACCGTTGATAACCGTGACTTCATAATGATTGGCGACATTTAACCAGTCTTCAAATCTAACCTATTACACGTTCACTACACTAACTTGCAAGATACAAACTTTTGAAAATTCTTCCCAGTGTTTACGACAACCATCGCAGTAATAAGCACTTAAGTGCCCTTCTAATGCAGTCGCTGCCATTGTCCCGGAGCTTGTCAACAATTCGTACCAAAAACATGGCAATAATATTCGAGACTCTTGAAAACAAATTCATGCCACACTAAAAACACGTTTTCATGTTTATGTTTTTTTGTTACACAAATTCATTTAAAATTTTATTCAGAATTTATTTTGGGTTTTATGAAAAAACTAAAAAACCATAACGAAATATTAAAAAATACTTGTATAAACAAAAAATGACTTAAATTTAATTTGATTTTTCTTCTCCTTCTTCGTACGCCATACACCATACACCATCACTTTCCTTGACATTACTTCCTTTCCAGCAAGCAACTGCTCCGAGTTTTACTTTGCCTCTGGCCAGCTGGCATCAGTCAAAATTCGTCATCGTTGCGTGTCATCGCTTGCAGCATATACTTCTGACTTGGCCTTGGCGCCGCTCATCATCATCAAAGCGCAAAATGACATTTCAACGACGCGACAAACACAATAAGCCACACTGTCAACCAAATGATCGACTACACCCAAGTACAAGCACATGCTTTGGTCTTTTATCTTTTCACTTTTTGGCACTTAACAATTGTGATTACGCTCCTGGTATTTTACATAGATATGAAATGTTCGTAAGTATAAATTTAAACGGTTTTAGTGTTTTCGAGACTCCGATAAACGTCCTGTTGCTGCCAAGTTCCTGCGATGACTCTGTTGCATTCGCAATCTCTGCTGGTTGATATACCAGTATATTTTGTCATTCGCTTGTCCCTGCTCTCAAATTCAATTTACTTTTCTCTCTCTGTCTCTCGTTTCTGTCGCCCAGCTTCCATTGATCCTGCGCACTGGTGTGTGTCCATGTGAGCCATCCCAGTAAACAATATGAATCCGAAAAGGGTCCTAAATGACTCCTTTGGAAAAAACGTGTTTTCCCATGAAACTGCCCCCTCTGTATGAGTTCAATTATGAGCCATAAAATACTTTTTTATTAACTTTAATTAACTCACAAAAGACTCAGAAAAGGTTCCAAAAAGAGGTAAAAAATAAACCCTCTAAACATTTTTTTATCGGGATTCGAAAACGGAACCTCGTGTTTCGTAGCTCTGAGCTCTATCCCCTGAGCTACTGCGTCTCTATCATTCATGCCGATCAAAACAAACCTGTTTCATATTTTATATTCATAAACTCATCAGAAATAAGACTCTTTTCAGAGTCACAATTCTGAGCGCTCATAATATTGTTTGCTGGGTATGATTGTTCTGTTGTAGCCATGATTGTATTTATTCCCTTTCATTTAACACGTGGCTTTGTTTTGATTCATTTTCGCATTCTTCTTGGCTTTGATTGAAATATAAACAACATTTATTATGCTAATCATCTGACTTGATACACTGGGTGATACGTTTAAGCTTTGATAAGTTTTAAAATCAACATTGACAATCAGTAATTTTCGGTATTGTGTACATTTTACCGATTAAAAAGATTTTGAACTGTTCGATTGGGCTTGTTTGGTTCTTTTACATATAAAAATGACCAATATTGACCGGGTTAAAAAAAGTCGGCGCGCAATGCACTTCTTCGGCCCCATACAAAAATTAAAATCAAATTTTTATGTCATTTTATATATTACTAGCATTCACCCGTGGCGTTGCCCACATAAAAAATACAGACATTCACAACAGAAAAACGAAATGAAAAAATTCCCCACCTGACACATAGCTCGAAATTCCCCGCAAAATGGGTAATTCCCCACAATCCAGCATCACCGATCATTGTGAATAAAAGGAGACAAGGAGAGAGAGAGAGCAAACCCTCCATATAAAAAAATTACTCTCCATTCTCAGCTACCTAAAATAAATTGCAAAAACCCGTAAGCACAAACTATGTGGCAGGGTATATCAACTTTGTCACAACGTTTGTAACCCTCATAAGGAGGCGTGCCCGGTATGGAAAAGTATATATATTCATCACCTCCTGAGTCGATTTAGCCATGTCCGTCTGTCTGTCGGTCCGTTTATCTTTACCAGATCTGGGCGCCGGAGCGGTGAACGACAATCCGCCTTTTGACATAGCTTATTTCAAACAAAAAAGATTTTTTTGAATTTGTTTTTGAGTAGGTGGAAATCGGACACAATAAAAGGCTAATTTCAGTGCAATCAAAAAAAAAAGATCAGAAAACAACCGCGAAAAATTTACATTTTAAACAAATCTCTATTTTAAGAAATTTTTTCAGAGAGGTTCAGCTTTCGAGCTGTTTTTGCTGCATCAAGCAAGATTTTTATAACAGAAGAAAATTGGATGCCGTAAAAATTTGTTTTGAATTATTAAATTTGAGCGTGGATCAAACCCATTAAACATCCTTTACGCACAGACCTGCATCCGTTGATTGTTACCAAAGTATGTTGTGAAAGTGAATAAAGCAATGGATGTTTATAATAAAATCTGGGCGATTTTAAAGTTTTCCCAAAAAGATTTACTGTAAGCAGCCGTTTGTCATTTTAGTTGCTAATAATTTGGTAATATTTATTAGCATATGATGGCTTAAACGTACATTTTGTGTAATAAAATGTCATCAGTTGATATTTAAAATTTTTTTAATCAATTGTTCTTTTAATAACTTTTTGGGTATATTTTACATTTTTGTTACTAAACTTTAAATTTAAAAATACCTTATCTATAAGATTTTTTCATATTTACCGTTGCTTTTATAAAAATACTCTTACATATGAAATGTTCACCAAATTTAATTAAATTCGGGTTTTCTCGGAATTGCCTGGAAAATACATTTCGTAATTAAAAATACGAATTTAAATACGAAAGAACAAGCAACATAAATGGACACAGTGCATAAGCGCCTTTAGCGTTGAGAAGCAAAAAGAATTTTTCGGTATAAAATTTCCGTACACACAGTTGCATTTTAAGGCACAAAAAGACTACAGAAAAATAAAACAAAAAATAAAACAGATAGGATATAAATACACAGGAACTACAAACAATTACCGAAATGGGCTGCAGCGCACGCTTTATCAAAACGAGGAATCAGAACTAAACTCAGAGACGGTCAGAGAAAAAGAGCCACTTGGATAGAAAAAAGGAAAAAAACCCAACATGAATAAAAAAAAATTAAGACATTTAACACCGAGTGAAAGAGATGGAAAATGCAGAACCAAAACTGAGGGTCAAACGAAAATAAAATCCTGTACAAGGATACGCGAATTACTTAACGGTGAATACGGCAAAATAAAAAAACGAAGCAAGAATAATGAAAGAAAAACCCAAATGTACAAAAAGATACAAGAAGAAATCGAAATTGATAAGGATCACATACAAAACCACGCAGTAGCAAGGAGCGAACACACACAAAAAAAAGAAGGAACGTAAATTAAAAACCGTAATTACGAACGGGAATGGAAGAACGCGTAAAAGGACACCCAACGAAAGTGCATATAGCCAAATATTTTACACCAACAACTGCCACAACACAGCAGTAGCCACAGAAGCAGTGTAAACAGACAAACACACAAGCCAGAGCCAGTGTCATGGGTAGTGACGAGACCAGACGAGACGAGAAAGGGACTATGGATTGGATTGTTAATAAGTAAGAAGTGCATTGTGGACCTGCCCCAGCAAAGCAGGAATTTAATGAATGAATGTGAAGTGGAAGTGAGTGCGGAGCTGCAGCAGCGAAATGAGGAGACCAAAAGGAATGCAACCAACTGGCACACATACAAAATAAACATACACAACAATAAAGCCAACTTGGTATCGTCGCAAACGTTGTCAGTAGTAAGTAACAGCTGCAATGGCATAGTGGCGTTGATGTTCACGTTGACGTCGTCGTCGTCGTCGAGGTGAATGTTCACACCTACTCTCGTCCTCCGTTGATATAGCATCTCTATTCGGTTCTCGCATCACCTCGAAATGAAGTCGACACTTTTGTTGCATATTTTCTTTTGTATTTTATATAGAAATGAATTCCTTGTTGGCCTTGTTGTTGTTCTGTGGATATGTTGTTTGTTTTGTTTGTGTGTTTATTCTAGGTTGTTGGTTGTGTTTACCCATTTCCTCCCCACTTGCGGCATATCATTCTGGATGGTTTTATTGCACTTTGGACACTTTTCATTTTAGTTGAATACTCGTTATTTTAATTGTTGCCAAAAGGGAATAACAGTCTTCTCGATCGTTTAAGTGTGAACATTGCATAATATACGAAAGCAAAAAATGTTCGTTATACAGGGGGTTTTCATAAAATAAAATGTTTACTAAAACGGAAACACATGAATATTTTTTAAATAAAGAAATAGTCAACACATAAAACTAAAAATTATTCATGTAACAAAGTAACAAAAGATCTCTGTGAATCGTTATCAATGAAGAAAATTTCGAAGTAATTTTACAATCTACAGTGAATACCCTCATAACCGGATACTCATTGTCGCAGTGTTTTGCCCGGTTATTGGAGATGTCCGCTTATGGTGGGGTGGGGGTGTTTTTAAAAAAAAATTGTTTGAATTGAATCCAGCAACCGGGTGTTCATCGTCGCACTAGTTTTGTCCGGTTTGTGCCAAAAATTGTTTGTCAAAAATTAAAAAAAAATTTTTTTTTTATTGCTCCACGGATTTGTGATCAACGACCCTAAATTAGTCTAGACGTTCATGTGAATTTTTGCAAAGTTTACATTTGTAGAGCAGTGTAATTATTTAAGAATAATATTGTTTTCAACTAAAAGGGAATTTTCAAATGAACTCCAAATGTGGGTTCAAAATTAAGCGTGTAATCCTTAATTAAATTTATATATTTTTCTTTTAATTGGTTTGTGTAATTCCGTGTAAAATCGATAAGACGTTTTCCCTCGACCTCTCTTTTAAATATGTTTGTAAAAACGTAAGAATAAATATTATTTAAGGACCATAGTGCAGACATAATGTTTCAAGCAACTGTCCCTATTGACCAAACATACGAATAAATATTTAAATATTCTAACTAATATCTTTAATGTCGGTTCGCTGTAATCCTAGTAGAAAGCCAGAGTATTTACGATTTATTAAAATATTTCAACGCAGATAGAAGTAAACACACACACACCCGCTGGTTTTCCAAGCCAAACCAATTCGACACATACAAATGGGGACAACGCCAGGGGACAGATAGAATCTATCACACGTCCCCAAAATTAAATATTAAATAATTTCGGCACATTTGATAAATTCCAAAAAAAAAAATCAACACAAATACACAAGATAAAATGCACAACACACACATCCACATAAGCAGTGGGAGACAAACTCATATAAGGATGGCATAGGGCAGTTGCCAAGTGGTATTTGGCTCAAATGCTGTTTCGTGTTCTGTATTTAATTTAAGCCTTCCTCACCACTCCCCATCGCTCTGCTTATCCTCTTGGCCCCATCATCACTTTTTGCCCAAAATATACAAATAAATTCGCCAAAGTAAAACTTTCTATTTAGACATTCTCAGCAGAATCACTTCCCAACCAAATTCCACCGGTTTCCCCCGCACATTGCCTGCAAAAAACAACCAGGCTCTCGAGGCATTTTTCTAATGTTTTATTTATTCAAATGTTTGGGCTCATGATGTTGTTACGCCACCGTCCTCCTTGTTTATTAAATTCATGTTTTTCTTGTGAAAACTTTTCCGCCGTATGGCAAGGAGTTCGGTAGCCTTCTAAACTCTTGAGACCCCGCCACATCTCGCCTTACACCCTCAACCGGTGGTGAGGGAAATTATCATATGCAAAGTATTTTTGTTTAGTTTTTTTTTCGTGTGTTATGTTTTTACGTTTCGGCTTTTGTTCGCTGTTGTTGTTTCTGTTTCTTGGCCATGTTATTTGCAAACTTTGCATCATATCGTTTCACACAATCGTACGTTCGTTTGCTAGTTTCCAAATATCGCGTCGAAAAATTCAATAAAAATCAATAAGAATTCCCTGGAAAAAAAGGACACGTTACACTTTGCGCGCACCGGAAACAGATAGAGATACAAGTGGGTCCTTGTAAGCATGAGTATGCAGGCAGTAATGGAGGAAAAGTTTCCTCACTGACTGCCTGCTGGCAGCTGCTCGCTGAATTTACTTGCTGTAGTGTTGTTCTTGTAGAATTTTATTTCTTATGAAATTCAATACGATAACGATGGGCTATAAAATTATTCCCAAAAATATTGGAAAATATTTGTATATTATTGACGTATGCAAATTCAAACATCTAAATGGAGCAGTGGCGAGTGTGTCTATACACAGAAAAAAAATCATACATCAATATGATGTATACAGGTGTTACTTGGCCAAACCATCATACATTCATATGATGTACGAATACATCACATTGAACACCGAAGTACCACTATGATGTACTTATACTTCTGATGGTGGTTTGTGCAAGGATGTATGTCATCACCTTCCAGAGGACACCAGTGCACTCAGAGAGCTGAATTTTCACATATATGTCCTATGCACCCTTGGCTTGAGACACTCAGGCCGAATTTTTGATTTTCCGAAAAATGGGCTCTCCTGAAGCCACCTGTGGACATAGCAAGCTGAAATTGTTCATATATATTCTATGAGACCATGGCTAGAGGTTCTTGATTTTTGCTGTTTCCAAAAGGGGTCGTGACAACTCAAAATGTGAGCGTGTGGCTCTCCTGAAGCAGCCAGTGGACTTTGATTTACTAGTACATCATCTTGACGTACGATTTTGTTCTGTGTAAATATAGGTACATTTACTGCTGTTCACATTACCATCGCCGTAGCATAGTGAAGAAATATTTTTCCTATTTTTTTATTTGCATGTCATACAGAATATTGTCGCTTTGATAGCAGTTCTTAGGCACCCTACATGCTTAGCTATTGGACTGCTTCTTCGAACATCTAAGTCTACATATATTCGGAATTTCATTTATGGTGGTACCTGTGGGCGAATCGAGTGCAATAGCTACACCAAGTTAAATTAACCTATTCCGGGAATATCTCATTCGAGCATTTGTCAATTTGTTATTGCTGCAATATCATTTAGATATGGGTTGATCTGATGTGAAATATATCTTCATTTATTTGCTGTTAGATTTTAAATCCAAATGTGTAATGTAGGGTCTTCGAACCGCCAACCAAACCGAAAATACAAATTCCTCTTCCTTTTTTGTATCGAAAATGCTGAGTGGCTCTTACTGTTATTTTATCGTTTTTTCCTACAAAATACGATAATATTAAAGATATGATAGCCTGAATTGGAGTTAGAGACCAAAGTCATGAATACAAAATGCTTTGAATGCCACTTAAATTGAATATGTTAGGAAAAGGAAATAAATGTAATGATGAATGATTCTCAGAAATATATATGAAACTATGTGGAATGAGTTACATAAATGCGATAAAGAATAGAAGAATTCAATAAGAAATATTATCGCTGAATAATGATTTATTAATATGGAATTTCTAGTAAACATTTTTAGCTAAAATGACAAGAGGCATTTAAGGCAAAAGTGTTCCAACCTCATCGTCTGTGTGGCTTTACTTGAGTAATTGAATTTCTTTTATTGTAAGTACTTACGATAAATACTGATTTTGATATTAAATAGGTCTGGTAATATTAAATAAATATTGATTTAATAATTTAAAAAGTTAGTAATCGGTATATTTTGAAAGAAATTTAAATCCTTTTTGGTATTCTCCTTACAACAAGTAATTTTACAACATGAGTTTGCCAATTCTTTTCTAAAACTTCTTTCCTAACTTCTTTTGTTATGTCATCCATTCCGTGACCGTTATGTTTCACTCTTCTATGCTGTCAAAGTTGAAAAGCTCAACTTGTTATCTCTTCTAATTCTTGAAACATTTTAATCTAACCAAACGAGACGACATAGCAATGGACGGACACACGAAAAGAACAGTGCAAACTCCGACTATTCGTTTTTTATCTGGAAACATATCTATATACTAACTCGCCGGTGGCACATATAAAACTCACACATCTACAAACATGTAACCCTAGCAGCAAAAAAACCACATCAAGGTCTTTAACCCTACCCCACAAAACTGTTACAGTGCAATTGCGATAATTTTAAAAAAACAAACCAAAAATACAAGCTAACAACAATGAAAGAACCACGAAGAGCATCAGCACTGTCACAGCGCTCCACAGGACATTTAAACGCACGAACATGGTCTCCTGTACGAGGTGGTCTATTCCAAGTCAACGAACAAACCGAACAGAGTCGAATATAAATACAGTATGATGTGTCACACTCTGATATGTCTGATGATGCACCCGAGACGCATTAACTGGCGCACGTTGTGTGTAAAAGGGCAACGTAGCCGAGCTACTAACCAACGATAACAGCAGGAGCAAATGCAGCAAAAGAAGCAGCAAAATGCAACAGCATTTGTGTGTCATGGCACATATGCTGTGCAACATATGGTCGGCCGTTCAGTTTAGTACGTTCGGAATGTTCTTTCGGTCGTTCGGTTTTGGTAATGACGGCATACGCTGCCGGCAATAAGTACATAGTTGGTTTTTATGCTGCGTGTGCCTCAAACCGTGAAAGTCACAAATTATACGATCGCATTCCATGATAGCGGCAATTTGGCAAAGTGCGATGCGACGAAATGAAATCGAGTGGAGTGGAGTGGAGTGAAGTGGAGTGAGGTGAGGTCAAGTCTAGGGTAAGTATTTGGCAGTTAGTAAGCGGAGGCGACTGCATGATTGTAGGAACGAGAAAGACAACCCCTAACAGAAGTTTGATGTCAGTGTTGGCCATTCAGATCCTTGAGCTACTGATATGATAATGATGATCCTTATTTGAAGTTTTTTTTCCTTTTTTGTTGTTGTTGTTAGTAGAAGTTTGCCATCTATTTTGTGGCATTTTTTATTTGGTTGTCGGTCGCAGTTTAGTACAAAATATTTGTTATAGGATTCCCCTAAAATTGATGTAGAATTTCGGGGGATGAAGTTTTGTTTTCGTTACTGTCCCGTGCCATTCACGTGCCAGTTGGTCAACATTTGGTTTAAGATTCCTCCATTGACAACAAACAACAGAATAGAATAGAAAAGAACAGTTGAGCCACTTCGAGCGCTCAACTCTGCAAGGCAGTAACTTGACGTACGTCGACCAGTTAAGAGCTAACCAACATGAGCTTAAGCGAAACTCCTTTGCTGAAACTCAAATATGGACACCAGCGTCCACAGACTGCCGCCTCACTCACCGACTTTCCATACTCATCGGAGGAAGACAGCTCACAGTATATTGGCAGTCCCACCTATCAGCTCTCCATTGTCAGTACGGAAAATCTACCCGCAGACAGATTCCCCAACGATTGTGTTATTTTGGATAATTGGACACTGAACTCATATCAAATGACAGCGGCTGAGAATTTTTCGAATAATACGGAAAACTTTTACCAAAACTACACCTACAACAACGAGCAAATAGCAGCAAGTAGTAATCCAACGGAAAGAGCATCGCCAACAACATCCTCCCGCCTCGCATCACCTTCATCGACGAGCAAACAGATTTCCCATGTAAATCCAACGAAAAGCATTAAGCGTGCACGCAAAACTTCATCCTCCTCCTCGTCCACCACATGTCATAAATCCAATTCGAATGAAGATTGCAACTCCACACCCGCCAGTCCAGCCATACTCAAGCGTCGCCGCCAGGCGGCCAATGCACGAGAACGCAAACGCATGAACGGCCTGAATGAGGCATTCGACCGCTTGCGTGAGGTGGTGCCCGCGCCCGCCATCGATCAGAAATTGTCCAAGTTCGAGACCTTACAAATGGCACAAACCTACATTGTGGCTCTGTGTGATATGTTAGAGCAGGAGGAAGGCGGGGCAGTGGACATCAACGTTATGTCCAGTTATACAATCTTCGGCTGCGGCGAGGGCATTAGTTTGCAGTGATTTTTTCTTGCTTGTCCATCGGCTACTGCTGGGTGGCAATCAAGGATACGTGCGCTTAGATCTGTTCGATTCACGGCATATGAATATGAAATCCTGAAATGGAAGTTTTCGGACATGTCCTTGTCGTACAATTTTGAGTGATTTTCGAAATAGATTTATGGCAGTCAGTCGTGACACATACACACATACACCAGCATATAGTATGGAGAATAAAAGAGGAGCTTAAAGGTTGAGAGGTGCCCTACAATATGTCAAAAGTGCCTTACATCATAAGTAGTGCAAAAATTGATCAATGACTTCAATGGCAGACTTTCGTAGTGAAAAGCTGTTGGTTTTTTTTTTTTAATAAAAATGTGTAGATGTGAAGCAAACATCATGGTTGAATTTAAGTGAACTGTAAAAGACATACACAGTAATAATTTTGATAAAAGGTCTCACAACTTTGCTACAAAGAAAACTGTGTTTTGAAAGCCGAAACTGCTTTTAAACAATTTTGCTTTTTAGTTTCCAATATTTTAATAAAAATGTGCAAACCTTAATTGATATTGTTTTTTTTACGTATACCTACACTCAGGGAAAAAAAACATAGTAAAATCAAGTACGATCGTATTTACTCCTTCATTTTTTCAACTTAATGGAAACAACTTTGAAATAAAGAGAAAAATACTTAAAATAACTATGAAGTGAAAAATACTTAAAATAACTGTCGTCAACGTTGAAACAAAGTTGAACGATTTTAAATCAAGGTCTGGCAAACTTAATATAAATTGGAAAATTTTTGAAATAATCGGAAAACAACTTTGAAATAAGTTTGTTTATTTTTGAATTTAAGTGTTAAATTGAAAACAAGTTTGTTCGTAGTTGTTTCTAAAATTTCCAACTTTACCAGACTTTCATTAACGTTTCTACTTGTTTTATGGTGGTTATTTTTGATTTTAGGTTGTTTTTTCTCTGGGTGTATAAAGCAAAAACACATAATTTTATAGTGTAGGGCTAACGAGTGTTTCCTGAAATACTAATATATTTTTTTAAACATATCGATGAACTACAAATAATAGTAATAATTTGGCCAACAGCCCATATAAAGGCTTAGGTGTAGCTTCTAGTTGCAATTATCATGGTGATAATGTCTCCCAAATTAAAGAAGCTTCTTCATGACAACTGAATCTGGCAAGTTGTCGTTGCTTGACGACATAGTTGTCAACCCAACCGAAACCACCGAAATGGGCTCTATTTAGAATGGGATTTTGGACATGGTCCAAGATTCAATGATAAGACCGTGTCCAAATTAGTCGTGTACTTTCTCTTGAGTTTCTCATTGTAATTTTGTACATGCATTAGGGCGATTCATTTTAAGTGGGAAACCCCTCGGAAACAATTCAGTTGTGCAGATGAGCAGTCAAAATATCTGAAATGTGACAGTTCTTTTAAGCAACTACGTGTTTTCGAGGGGTTTCCCACTTTAAATGAATACGCTTATTGTATATTAATGGAATCACAATTGTGATAGTTTTTCAAGTATTTACATGGGTGTACGTCGGTTTAAGTCTTTACATGGTAATACAAAAACATATTGATCAAAATAAGTCAAAGGCATACCAAGTCTGACAGCTGGTCTGACAGTTATCCCTATCGGAAGTTATATCCCCAAAAAGAACACCCTTCATTTATGTTTTTAGAGCGTTTAATACAAACACATGACATTTGATTGAACTACCAATTAGTAGATTTTTGAGTAGACTTTTTTAATATTTTAAAATTTTTGAAGAATGACGAGGAGTTTTGAAAATTACGCACAAATCGAATCAAAAGACCAATTAATTGTATTCTATTGATGCAAAAAGTTAGATATTGAACCACTCCATAGAATAGGCACTTCAAACGAATTAAAAAATCACCCCATGTTCCCCTAAATTTTTGAACAAAACACATTCATATTTTTTTATTCAAAACAATTTTTAATAAATCGAAAATACAATTTTATTAAATTATTTTATGAATTAATTTTTTTTTTTATTATTTCTTACAAAAAAAAAATGTTATTGACTTAAAGAACATATTAAGAAAGGTATGAGACCTATGGCGTATAATCATATTTGAAGAATGGGACATTTGTGAGCACCCTGTAATATTTCAATAAGTTATTACTACATTAATCAGTTGGTTGTATATTTTTACAACAATATGACTTTATGACCAATATGAGACCTTTGTGAACTCCCTCATTATATTAATAAATGTCAGATATTTTCTAACAAGTTGTAATGCGTAATTTAAAAAAACAAATAAGTAAAATGTTATATACAATACCTGATACACAAACTTTTACATTTAAGTTATGAGATTATTAAATTTCATATGATCTCATTAAAAACATTTTTACATATCAATAAAAACAATGTAATTTCACATTAAGTATAATGCAAGATTTTTCCCGAGGTTTCTGCATTATTAAAAACATACCTTAAACGTCTTAATTATTATTTTGAAAGTAATTTACCTTCCCAGAGTAATCCTGACTTTGTGTGCCAAAAACTGACAGGAACAAATAATGCGTTACTTCCCAAAAGAAACTCTTCACTGGCAGCAATGAAAACTCTTCACTACACACCAGCCATCGGTGTATATTCTGCACCAAAAAAAGAACGAAACCTTCTGACAAATTTAATTATGTATGCACTTCCGCACAATCAATGTAAACACGGCATTAAGTTTATAATTAGAAGCGCGGAGTTACACATACCCCTTGCAAACACACTCCTACGCATACCCACTAATGTCTACTCATACATACAAGCACACATCCCACGTGTAAAACCCATTTCCGTTTGCCGGAAAGCAGTCGTTGCACAGCTTCAGCCGAGTGCAGCATTAATTATGCATTAAAATGCTCCATGCTCCTTCCGGCGGCATCAACAAAATCACAGAACTCTAATAGAAAACGAAGACAACAACAATAATAACAAGAAGAACCACAAGAGGAAGAACCCAGTAATATCAAAGACAGTTAAGGCAACCCTTTCGGGCATGTTTAAAAGTTTCACAAGAGCAAGATTTGTGGCTGAAGCGTATGCAGCGGAACGATGTGAACAAGGTGCAGCAGAAGAACAGCGTGAACGCGTTAGATAAAATATACTCAGCCGTAAGTGCCCGTGGATTTTAAGTAGTTTACAGAGTTTGGTGCTTTGCAGTCGACATCGCCGAGGCCAAATAAGTGCCGGATGTGTAACTTACTTACTGACTTACTCCTTACCGGCGGAAAAACACGTGCAGGAAATCTCCTTTAATTGGATAAATTTTCGCATTTTACTGTTAGACCTGAAATAAAAGTGCACAGAAAGTCTCCAGTGGCAGCACGGCTCGTTGACTTGGAAAGTCACCGAGCATCGAATAAAGCTGTTGAAACCAGTTGTTGGTAATGGGAGTCCTTGAACTCTGAAAAAACAGTCGAGTGTTAAATTATTTTTATTTGCACTTCAATAGTGAAGGAAATTTTGATTTGAGGGACACCTTATTTTAACATGTAAAAGTCCTGAGTGGTGTGTGAAATGTTTAGGAAAGCTTCGAAAAGTATAAAAAACTAGTTAATAAAAAACGCGCAGCATCGAAGCGATTAAGGACTACCTGAACAATTTCCCACATTGACTTTTCCCACATTTAAAGGCGTGTGAATGTTAGTTTCCACACTCATCGCCACTTAAGGCTACAACATGAAAATAAATGGCAAAAACAAAATATCTCAACTCCTTCAACTTCATTTGCACGACAAACTCTAAAGTCACACATACGCATGTGAATGTGCGAATGTGAACACTGGACCATCCGAGGATTATTATTTCGATTTAAATTTCTTTAGTCCCTCTAAGTTGGTAGTTGGGTCGACAAATTACTCTCGCAAAGATTTATACAAATCGGAAATTTCTGTCGCCTTATTGGATTCTCCATCATGAATTTTGTAATTGCTACATAAAATTCAAAACCCCCCACTTTTTTTACTGGGTTGCAATGTTATAAAAAACTTGTGCGGGAGGTAGGAGTAGCAGTTGTCCGATTCCTTCCATTTGTAATACCAACTACTTCCAGAACATAAAACAGATAAATCCAGAGTTTGGACTGCCCGGCTCCTACAATTGTGCTTGCCAATAAAGAGGACTTACAGACAGACAAACAGGGGAGGGGATGCTAATAAAAAATATATATTCTTTTATATACCTATCACGCCTTCTTATTGGCGTTACAAAGTGGATGTACCACTACCTCATAGGAGTATAATAAATATTTATTAGTAAATATATACTTTTCTCATTCTGACAAGTACTTTTTTATGCTGGACTCTTTGGCGATTTATAATCAAATATTGGTGAGTTCCCGGTTTGCAGTTATTCAATTCCTGATAAACTTTGCAACAATAAATTGTCGACCCACCTTCCTTAGAGGTCTAACAAAAAAGAAAAACAAATTGGAAAATTTCCCATACAAAATTGGGCTGGACTAGTGCGCACCTACGACAACCGGTAAGCATTGCACTGCGATGCTACATCGACATAGCAAAACGTGCGGTGCAGTACTTAAAGTTTTTGTGGCGGAAGAGTGGCAACGGAATTAAGAAAAAAAAAAAACGGCGAACTTCTAATTTGGTGTCATGGCGTAAGAGGATGTAGGTACTTGTTGTGGGTTGTTGCTGTTATTTTTGCTGTGCACCGTGCAAAATGTAATGGAAAGTTAATGGCAGCTGCTGTCAGGTTTAAGCACGTCCCAATATAATTTCTTGTAAAAGAGGCGACACATTTGGCGTAGTGGTTGTTTGTGTTTCTGTATTTCATGTTGTTGTTATTCACGGTTGCATCAATGCTTCAAACCAGGGCAATGGAGTCGCAGCCAAAGTCAATGTAGGGGCAGAGCTAGAGTTAGATTTTTGTGGCCGAATGCACATCCCTGCTGCAATAAGCCCCAGTTTGCTTAATTGTGCGGGTGTGAAAGTTTTGGAAATGGAAGTTCAAGTTGTGAGTATGTGCCACCTGAGTGAGTGTGGATGTGCTAATGTGAGCAGTGTTTTGTGCTAAATTGCAAGCGCAGCTGGTTTCAAGCGTGTGTGTGTGTGCAAAAATTAATTAAAATTCCACTTACATAACTTTAGTAATTCGTGTTACGAACTCAACTTCTCACTTGTACCTGGGAAATGTGTCAAAGTGTCAGGAATGGATGGGGAAATATTTTCAAAGGAAGTTAAAACCCAACATTGAGTGTAAAGTTTTCTTAGAAAATTGTTTTTGATAAAACTATCTTACTCTGGAAATGTAAGTGGTGTGCATAATGGTGGAATGATTGAAATGTACTTAACCGGTTTCGTTCATACCATGAAAGACCATCAATAACGAAAGTATCCCATTAAACACGTAGACTCTACTTAAACTGGAACTTTATTATGTCTCATATGGACTTAAGAGCCAAAACTGAAAACACTTTACTTCACGTGATAAATAAGCCCAGTAAGCACACAAACACATTCTAATGCCCATAGAATTCATGAGCGTAGTCATTTTGCAAAAGGTAATTAGTTGTCCTTAAGTCAATTGCCAATAAAATTTGCTCCACATTTGTTGCATGCGCTTTTCTAAGCTCCCGCAAAACCTACTCACACATGGACATAATTTAAGCAGCAAACCGAACCCGAACCCGAACCCTAACGCAGTCAAAACATGCCAAAAAGTAACAAACAGTCCACAATGAGACTAACACGCCCGACACCAATAACTCGAACACAGAAATTGTTTCTCAATTAGGCCAACACACACTCGGAAACACATTCGCCACAGACGCGACTTGCATATTGATGTCGTCTGTTCTGGCCATTTTTCGTATGAGTTTGCGGGTGAGTGGGTAAATAATAAAAATTTTTAAGCTCGATTGTGTTCGTGGCTCTGCCTTTGGTCCTTGATTCGCTATTATCCTGTACACAAACACATACTCAGTGACACACAAATACCATAAATAAAGCACAAACAAGTGTTCGGAGACCCTTCTAAAGCCTGTTGAGTATTCTTTGGGTTTCGGATCAGTGTGTGGATGTGTGTTCATTTCCGGATCTCATTGTTATTTTGCCGAGCATGTTTCGAATTGCTTTTTATTATTATTATATGCGCCACTGATTGAATTCTATTTCAGTTTTTCCATTCATTTGCTTCCGGACAGCGAACTTTATATGCGCGAAATGTGCCGTTGGAATTAGCTACGTAGTCCATTTCGATGATATTAGAGTGTTGTGGTGTCTATGGTAGGAAGACCAATTGATTCTATTGAAATTGACTCATGAACTGTTAAACAACGAGCTACTGCTCGTTGAATGAAAAATCTCAAAAAGAAATCCGAAAGCCACATTTGAGTAGAAACTAAAAAATTGTGACGCATTACATTGATTTCAATGGGATCATAAACCTTGAGTTTACTCAGAAAATTCCTTCTTGACCAAATTTTAACCATTAACGGGCAAAGACCTCCATTTTTTGCCCATTAATTTCAATTCAATTCAAGTTTCGCATATTTTCTTGTTTACTTTCGCGGCTATTCAATAAATTTTCGGCTCAATTACAGCGGTCACGGTTCTTAGGTTTTTCAACGCAAAATAAACCGAAAACAATTAATTAATCAAAAACATTCAATAAGACCAGAGCAAACCCATCGCCAACAACAGGGTAATCAATTAAATGCTAAACAAGCGTCATCCGCTGTCCAAGGAGAGTCCACCATTCAGGCTGTACTAACCTACTCCTCTTCGACCATGCTACGCAACAATGAGGTGCAATGGTGTACGTCAAATTGGGTAACAAAAAAGCATCAATAATTTAGGGTCGAAATTAATTTGTTTTGTTTTTATCGACAGGCTAAAGTAAAAAAAAAATACAAAAGAATAATTACGCGATTTACGGAGCCAGCGAACGAAATCATTGGGAAAAAATGTTCAAACGTGCTTGCGATATGAGACGGACGCGTCAAAGGACCTTTGAAATATTTAGGAAAAAAATACATATAAAATAAGAGGAAGAGTCACAATAAAGGCAGTTTAGTGAAAAGCAATGAGGTTACTTTGAATGCATTCGACCATGACTCCGTCCACCGCAAACGGAGGGGGTTGGAATGGTTTTCCACTTCAGCCTTAAGGTTAATGTTCATTTTTTTTTGTGCATTTTTTTTTAATTCTGCTCTTTTTACTTTTTTTTTTAATTCTCGGCTTTGCTTCACTGAAGCGTATCGGCAAACAGAATGTTGGGTGTCTGTGGCAGTTAGGAAGAGAAACGCGTGCCACCCTCGTGCTGGAGTATAATTTAATTTATGGTCATATCGCGAGAAGCTAAAATTCCATTAGACACAAGTCGGACAGCGAGGCCAACTCACTCGCGCAATTGTCAGTTATAAAGAAAACATTTTCGAAATTTCGGTTCTGTGGCAGGCCTCTTGATACAAGGATAGTCCTATTTTGTATAGTTCGAAAACGAAAGTTTTTCCTGTGGAGAAAGAAGAACTTAAGTAAGTTCTTAATTTTAACTTTGGCTGCTGCAACAACTTGGGAAATTCGCATCATTTCAGCATCATTATTTTACTCATTCTTCTTTACTTTCTCATTTGCAATCAGTGGCAACTTCTTTGTTATTGTAAACTAAGTAGGGCGTAAGTACACCCAAAGAAAAACGTGTTAAAAACTTTGGTATCAGCCAGTAAGAGTACCTGCCCATTTAAAGTGGGCTCATTTGGAAATTACAATAAAATTATTTAAAATCTAATTCTTATGCTACTTAATCGTATGTACTGTTCATTCCTGTACTGTAAGTTCTATAATCCACTCTTCGTGTCTTCTACTGCTTCCTCAGTAAGTCTGATATACAAAAGTAACTTTATCCGCTTGGCTTTATATTAATGCAGAAAATGTAAGCTACCAGCAGTGCAATAACAACACAAACATAAGCAACTGGAACAACAATAACCTCTTGCACAAGGAACTTCGTGTACCAAATACAATGTACATGACCTGCAATAAAGTAGAAAACAATAAAGTAGCTGGGTTCAGTTTTAGCACTTACCATGGACGCCCTCATGATTCAATTAGAGCCCGACCGATAAGCATTTTCAGGCCGAAGCCGAAGCCGATGCCGAAGGTCAATTGGCAGCCTATTACTTCGGCCGACGCCGAAGGCCTATACCGAAGCCGAAGCCGATACTTAAAAAAAAAACCTTTAAAAACTTGTTTTTTCGTGTATTTTCATTCGAATTCGAGTATATAAATACACATTTAGTTTTTTAAGGAACTAAAAATGTATTTAAACAAATAATAAAAGTAGCCAAAAGAATTCACAAACAAATCCTAGGTCAAAACTAACAATAGCCTCAAATTATCCCATATATCCCGTGTAAGAACAATTGGATTTTTTTAAAATCACTTTTAAAAATTTGGAGTAAAGCTTAAAATAATGGGAATTTAGAAGAAATGGTAGAGAATTCTTCACAGAATAAATCCATCTAAGTAGCTGTTTTTTCAGGACTCCCCAAATCCGTCAGGTGATGGGCAAAGGATGTTCTAGTTGATGGTAAAAACCACCTGTGAAGCTTTGAACTTTAAATGTAAAATTTTACCAAAAACGGTCCTGGATTTCAGCACCTTTTCATATATGTTGGCGCAGCAATTTGGGCTACATTTCTAAAAGGTAGAATCCTTCCGTGAGCCTCCTACCCCTATATTTGAAATTTGATACAGTTTACCAGGACTCCTTTTAACATAGACATCAGGGCAAGTAGTAGCTTCTAAATCTATATTTAAAATTCAGTAATCCACCCAGAAAATGTCCAAGGATGTACTTTGTGGCAGTTTTAACCTCGTGCCACGCAATTTGAGACGAGATTCACTCAATATTCGATGATTACTAATTTAAATTTTAATCATATTTTTTGTTTTGTGGGCCTCTTATGTCCCATTGGAAATTCCATCAATTACACAATTTTACATTCAAGTCTCAAGAAAATCAGTAAGAATTTAGATGTGATGTGGGCTAGAAAATCGTATCGTAAAAAATTAGTTTTGGTTTTCGGTGTCGCAAAAATAAGGAAAAAAATTGAAAAGCTTCGGCCAAAACTTCGGCCATTTTACGGAAAAACCGAAGCCGAAGCCGAATGTAAATTTTTGGCCGATAACGGCCGAAGCCGATGCCGAAGCCGATTAATCGGTCGGGCTCTAGATTCAATCGCATTTTTCCGCCATTATTCGCCAGTTTTTAATTTAGTAATTGAAAAGGAATTTCACGAAAAGATAGTGAAAAGCCTGAACGGGAAATTATAATTGAGCTGATTGCACTGCTTATGAGACTCTAACCTCCGGTTGACTTACTACAAAATATATTACGCCTCTGTAACCGCTTGAATCGCAAAATATTGCAACGAATCGAGGAGTTACAGAGGGAGTTATGGATTTAGACCTTTGTGAGCGTAAGAACGGACGTAAGAGATCTTTACTTTTACTACATATTACATAAAAATATTTGTGATTATGTATGTTTGTTCCTTATAACTCAAGAAATACCGAAATGACCGATTTGAATGGCACGAATATCCAAATTTTGTTATTGGCCTCGCCTTTTCATAAATTTAAGGCTTTCGGGGTGGCCGTGGCAAATTCTGTTCTAAAATGCTATATTTCTTACACTATTTGGTTGATTTCGCTGAAATGCTGATTGAAGTGTATTGAAAAAGCACCCGCCACGCCCTTAAATGTGGATGGGGTATGGAAGACTACCCAAATTTAAGTTTCGCCCGCTGCTACACCTAAATTAAAGAATAAACTTTATACGTTGACGACATGTACACAATCGTTGCGAGCGAAGCCGGGGGATCCTTCTTTCACAAACTTATTTTATTTTAGAAACAAAGTACCAAATAAAATGGAATCCTTCCAATGTTCCTTTGTTGTCGTATAAACAATTTAAAAAATGGCCACATAATACAAATACAACAACTTTTGGAAAATCAATTTAACATTAACAGTTTTTTTTCTGTTCGCAACCAGAAGGAAACAAATTAAATATACAATCCAAATAAAACCGAGAACAGATAAAACACATATCAACAATAACAGTGTTTGTTAAACGAGAATCGATGTGTCCGATGAAGGCGCGTGGGCCACTGCAATAACATAAATTTTCCGAACGCACCATCACCATTCGCTTTAATGGCTTTCTTTACGCTTGTTTAAATGAGTTTGAAACGAAATCTGTGTGGGGCCCAGGAAACGGCCTCACCAATACTGAAATATAAATGCGCCTTTGCCAAGAAGATGTCCCCCGATGAAGATAAGGCCAGCTGCCGTCTGTCTGCTGTGTGGTTGTGCGTTGGTGTTACATTGTAAACGGTCAATAGAACATTATGGCGGCCATTAAGACACGAGACGCAATCCGACGTGTAAGTAAACAAACGCCGAAATTAAGTTGGCAATGGCAACTAAACGGACAAGCTGACAGCAATTGACATCTCCACTGTCCACACCATTGGCTATTTACTATTATTTCCTTCGTGGCTAGGGCATCTGCGAAAGGTGATATTGACGGAGTGGTGGGGTGTTGCCAAGGAAAACTTCATTTTGCGAATTTCTCGATTTTCAAGTTCATTTGTTTTTATGATAAGCTGTGGGCGGTAGGCAATGGATGTCGAGATTGTCGTATTTGCGTCCGTCGAAGAGAGCCATTGGCGAATCCGTTCATTTTTATACTAAAGCTGGATTCTTTTCAAATATGTATACATTTTGAAGGAACAATTCACCCGGCACAAGTGGTTCTTTTTAAAAAATTTTACTGAAACAGTATTAAATTTTTTCCTTCTTTCCTTCCCATGATAATTAATATTTTCCTTCCTTTAAAAAACTTTCTTTCATTTTAAATTTAGTCGCTCAAAATGGAAATATCCAACTACATGCCCCCAAACAACTTGTTATCTGTATAAAAAGAAAGAAAGAGAGACACAAAGAATGAAAATACATTTCCCCGGAAATTGCACCATGTTTGCAATATTGTCAGTTTCCGCTTTTCACAAAATAAGTAATTTCTGATGTTTTCCCAAATTTTTCTTCAATGAAGCAGTCATTCTTTTCTTCCCCCGGATTATTTTGAGTATTTTTTTTATTTTTTATATTTTCTCTACTTTAAACCGAATTGAGATTGCCATTAAATTGAACTCCATCCGAATATGTTGTTGATAGCAGTCTGAAGGCCAAGTAATGTCCGCAGCAATAAAAACAACGACGGCAGCAACGTGAAGAACTGAAACGGAAGAAGGACAGACTGAGGGACAGCAATTTGGATGCCGAAAGTTGCAGTTAAAATGAGGGAGTGGGGGAGGGGGGAATAACTTTCGTAGTTTTAGTGCTATCGTAAATATTTTTTTATTTTACCGATGATAGCCGAAAATACAGTAGCACCAACAACAGACCAGGACCGATGATGGCAGGAACAACTTATGGCAATTGTTGCCAACGAAAAATGTTTAAAAGGGAAATTCCTTCATTTTGCTTAAAATGCCAAAGAAATTGTTTGGCAATTTAATACAAACGATTAAACGCATGGTTCATGCAAACACTATGAAGGGGTGGGGTGAGGATGTGGAATGCCTCCAGTAATATATTGATCGAACATGAAATGAACAAAGATCAATTTTAGTGATTTTTCGCACATGACGAAATTTTGCCGAACCATAAACGAACTCGTACTGGTTGCAGCTAAATAATATCAGCTGATTGTTTCGTCAAGTTTCGTTAACTTCTGTGGGCTTAAGCCACGAGCGAATCGTAAAGTGCTTTGAAAATAGTTAAATTGTTTCTTCAAATGGTAATAAATTACTTTAATATACCAATTTCAGTTTTGACGAGTCTATTATGGTTGGATCTTAAGAGTACGAGACCTTTTTCGCCCACTTTCGGTCGAACTGAAGATAATTCTCTTCTAATTTTAGTCATTTCTGTATTCCAAATATTTTGTTTGCTTGGATGGTTGAATTGTTGTGGATACAACCAGTAATAATAAAAATGTTCCAAATATGTATAAATACTATAAAATATAATATTTTACGTTCAACTATGCTACTAACTAATGGCTGCAATGAAGATGTCGTCCTTATCCAAAGTCGATTGGGGGCAAAGTTCATGGCTTGCCTCCTAACACCGTGACTCACTTAAAATGCTTTAAATTCCGCAACGCATTTCACACGAAATAAGAAAAAAGAGAAAAAACTTTACTGAAATTTATCAACTTTATGATATTTCGATTATGTTAAAGGGTTGACAGCTCAACTGATTTCGTTAGCGTGCGTGCATATGTGTGATAGTGAGTGTAAAGGATTGACTTGAAATCCTTGACGTAATCCTTTTTTGTTTTTTATTTGTTCACTTCTTCTTTGTTTTTGTTATTGTTGTATCGGGGTTCACTTCTACTTCGTTGCCTTTGCTTCGAATTAAAATGTAAATCAAAAATTACAACGCATCACGTTGTTCTAGTTGTAATATTGTTGTTGTTGTTATTTACTTTTTTATTGCAATGTATTTGTTATCTTGGTTTAACATGTCGCACACATACACAAACAACATACACAAACACATATGATGGGAATTCGTATGTGCTCAGCGTTTGGCAGCACTGCTTCCGGTTTTTGAACCGCTTCAAGTTTAACTTCCGAATAAAAACCAAACATTCATTGCACGAGTGTGTGTAAATGTTTTGTTTTTTTTGTTACTTGGTGCAACGCCACAGGGTATTTAACAAATGCTGTTAACATTTTATTTTTCCTGTTCTACTACGTGCAATGATAAAGTCGTCGCTGCCAACTTGTTGTTGGCGTCCACATTGCTGCTGTATGTTGCTGAATTTTAATAATGTAACAGGCGGTTTGTCTTATCAGCGCGCCAATTTTGTGCCACACAAGCAAATATAATTCATAAAAATTTCATAAAATTGCAAATATTTACATATCTGCTGAACTTTAAGAAGTTCTACTCTGGTATGAGTGGGATTTCCGTAATTGTGTCATTTTCATGTTTTTTTTTTGGTGATTGCAAAAGTTTCAAATTCTTTTGAAAGATAAAATGAAATGCTTACATCTACGACACGTTAGCAATAAAGCGTAGCGTTTTATTAAATCGTACGTTACGTGAACAGGGTAAATTTTATTAAAAGATTATTTACATTTTTCTTGTTCATGGCACTGAGGATGAAAATAAGAAAAAGTATGTAAATGTATGAATATGAGATTTTATCTTTTCAAAGTACTTTATGCGTTACATGGAAATAGAGCAAGCGCATTCGAATATTAGTGAATCCAGTGGGAGTATTTTTTATTTATGGACTAAAACCCTTCAAAGCATCCTTGTTGTTGTCAATTTGCAATAAAAAATTGGCGCTAAATACCAAATACCAAAAATTCGTACAATAAAATTGCAATTAAAATATGCACATAAAAAATGCATTTTAAAAATGAAAATATGCTTGAAAATTGAAAAATATGAGTTTCCAATGAAAGTAAAATGCAATACTTTTATTGGAAACCTATTTAAATTGTTGCAAATTTATTAATTATTTGGAGTAAATGTTGTATTCAAAAGTAGTATATTTGAAGCAAACGTTCTCCAAACATATTCATTCTTTGAGTGTAGGAATATTTTGAAAGACTCCCAAACATTTTTATTAATTTTCTTTGATAATTTTGGCAGTAACAATTCATTGAGTCTATACTTTCATGTACCTATAACTGTGGTGCTTTATAGCTAACAACCTAACTGAATATTATCTAAAGAGATTCCTATCGTCTTTAATAGCTTAAATAACAAAGCTGATGTACTTACTCAAAAGCTGAAACCATAAAAAAAATTACCATTTTATCTGTAACTAATACACCGCACTTGCACCCTCATTCTACTACGTCTGAAGCAATTGAGTATGAGCACGTACATGATGACGACAACACCAACGATGATGTTTTTATAGTGCCCTGCAGCATTATTTTTTTACGCTTTTGCAGCTACGTTTTACGCTTGAGGCAACGATTTAGTTATGTCCACCTAAAATACCGTTATAGAACAGACGGATTTCTTCTCCACGCAGTGTACATATACACTCAGTGCGTTGTAGACTCTTGGAATAGCGTTGGTTAACGACCGCGTCCATGGTTGGCAAAACAATAGCATCGCAAAACTAGAGAGTGGACTATCTTAGGCTATGACGAAGCTGAAATACCTCCACACGGTATGAGTTTAGAAGTACCTTAAACATCAAAAAAATTTGTTTCAAGACCCCATTTGGAGCCATTTATAGGTGATTTTGGAGCTTCAAACCACGTCCAAAACCCGTTTCTAAAAAATTTGCAATCAAATCAACAAAAAAAATGGTCTCAAGACCCCATTTCGACCAATTTATATGTGGTTTTGGAAGCTCGCACCATGTCGAAAAACCATTTCTAAACATTTCCAATCGAAAACAGCATGGGAGCCCGATTTGGCTGATTCTCGAACTTCCTCTTTTGAAGTAAAAAACATGTTCCCAAAATTTAAAGTCGATATCTCCGAAACTGTGACCGCTATCGTTCGGACAGACGGACAGACAGACGGACATGGCTAAATGTACTCAGGAGGTAATACTGATCAAGAATATATATACTTTTCCATACCGGACACGCCTCCTTATGGGCGTTACAAACGTTGTGTCAAATTTAGTATACCCTGCCATAGTGAGTGTGGGGGTATAAAAATCAGAAAAAATAAAGAAAGCCATAAAATTGATGAAGCATAAACATAAACATAAAAATACATGACCAAATCACATTCAACTTATGGTAATCGCCTTCATTGAGAACAGCCTGGCTTGCCTGTCTATACTAAGCATGAAACCAACGAAGAATGTTAAATAAAAACACAGAATGGACCAGCTTGTCCTTTCCATGTTGGTACTGCCAATACTGACTCTCTTCCTTGTTCTAGCGACATTGTTGTTGTTGTCTCGCTGCATTTTCCATTTTACTTGTCATTTCCAGTTGCTTGATGTTGTGATTTCCGCTTTATTTTTCGTCACGACTCCCGAAATAGATCGTAAAAGGAATCAGTTCATCGCTAGCACAGCGATTTTCACGTCTATTTTACACGGGCATAAAATAAAAAATACTTACTGAGTGTACAAAAATTGTTATGAAATTGTGTTCCTCACTCTTTTCGAAAGTTATAAAATGGCATGTAATGTTCTGCATCTGTTCGAGCTGAACGACGTTACACTCTGGTGTATGGATCGCCTTCATTTGCGGATGTGCAAGAGTTCTTATTTTTTATGGTGTCTCTTCCTGTTGGTAGTAAGGCAAAGAGGTAACGAACGGTTAAAATAAAAATTTACATTTGTTAATTCTCTTCCATCCGTTTGCGAAAAGATTGTCGTCGTTTTCGGCGGTGGTTGGAGCGCTAAACTTTTTTTACCGCTATTTCGATTTCAAATATTTTTTATTTACGGTAAATAAGGATTCAAAAGCGTCAGCTTCTTGAAGTTTTCATTCAAACAAAAATACATTCCAATAACCAAGCAATCTTAGGAAATCTAATTATTTTAATTTTCTGAGTGTCCCAGCACGAGGAATTTCTGCAAGGATACCGACTTTTCAAATTTTCTCACTCCAATGTGCCAAAGATTTGTGCAATGCTTAAATGTCAAAAATCCTTGTTTATGTCAAGTGTTTCCAGATGGCGATTTGGCAATTTTGTGGCAAATTCATTTTTTGCAAACATTTTTATTTATTTGTCAATATTTATGTTCCCAAATAACACAAATTTCATTAACAAAAAATGTTTTTTAAAATTATATACACTGCCTTCGGCAAT
Source organism: Heteromyza rotundicornis (assembly GCA_951394025.1). Lineage (NCBI taxonomy): Eukaryota > Metazoa > Arthropoda > Insecta > Diptera > Heleomyzidae > Heteromyza > Heteromyza rotundicornis. The sequence continues at coordinate 4,094,245 of OX596011.1, forward strand.
AATGGAGTCATTAACAATTTTGTGAACATAAATCAGATTTTATCATACAGAAATTTAAACTTTTTAAAGATGATAATGGACCTTAATTTTGTAGCAGTTCATGAATGAAAGTATATATAATTATAAATATATATAAAAGATATTAAGTTAAGAAGCTCCCTTTTTTCTTCAGAATGATAAAAGAAAGTACCTTTTTCCCTTTTTTGCAAAATCCAACCAAAAAATCCCTCAAACAGGGAAATTGCCCTCAAATTGGCATCACTGCTGGGATATGTATTCACCAACGAAGAATAGAGTTAAACCAAATGGGAAGAAACCACCCAGTGCTGCCATATATACGAAACATCCGTATTTATACGTAATTGGAACAAGGTAATTGAGAGAAAAAAGTTATCATTTACTTTAAAAAGTCTTTTGTAATTACATTTTTTGTAATTAATTACACGAAAATCACGGATTACAGAAAAATGTAAGGGAACAATTCTAACAATTCATGTCAGTGAGTCATTGGAAATTCGGGTGCATAATTTACCCGATTACTCGACAGTCTCGCAGAAATCAGCTGTTTGTGGTTTGTTTACAATTTTTGTTGGCCCCTGCGTGGGTTTTATACTTTCAAAAGGGCATGCCCCTGTGTGGGCATTAGATTGGAATTTAATAAATAAATAAATAAATAAAAATAAAAACGCACAAAATATGGATTCCGACGACGAATTGATCGATGTAGCCTTTTTAGCATTATGTAAAATGTACGATGCAATAAAAAAATCAAGAGGACGGAAGCGGCGATGGAATGTGCGTCCAATAAATAAAGATTGGGCCAGTAGCGGATACCAGCGGCAAGTTTTTTCGAATATGAAAACCATGGACGAAGAGCAACATTTCATTCACACAAGAATGACCCGTCCAGTATTCGAAAAGCTAGTGAAATTGGTTGCGAAATCTTTAAAGAAGCCACGGCAACGGATTCCTGTGGAGGAGCGCCTTTCCCTGACACTTTTGTATGTATTTGTTTTACATCCAGATTATGGCTTCTTTATTAAATATTATTTTGATATTCAGGTACTTGTCGCATGGAACGTCGATTCAATGCATAGCATCGAGCTATATGTTGGGAAAGACCACAGTGAGGAACATAGTTCTGGAGACGTGTGATGCGTTATGGCGTATACTTTCACCAATTTACGTCAGTGAGCCCGCGACATCGCAGTACTGCGACATTGAGAAGGATTTCCACAACATGTGGAACATGCCAAACTGTGTTGGCGCAATAGATGGCAAGCATATTGCACTCAAATGCCCAGCTAAGAATTCCCCAATGTTTTTTAATGATAAAAAAATTTTTAGAATTGTTTTGATGGCCTCATGTGATGCAAAATATAGATTTACTGCCCTCAGCATTGGCAGCTATGGTAGCCAAAGTGATTTAGGTACGGTATGGGAAGCAATGACTGCAAAATATTATTCGAATTTATTTTTCTATTATTACAGGAATATTTGCCATTTCGCCATTTGGACAAGCGCTCATGTCGAATACCTTGCCATTGCCGGCAAATAAGCCATTCTCCTCAGATTCATCCCAACCTTTCCCACACTTTTTCGTTGGAGACACCACTTTTCCGCTAAGAAGAAATCTAATGCGGCCATATCCAGGGACAAATCTGGACCGAAAAAAAAGAATCTTCAATTCTCGGGCGCGCCGAATCGCGGAGAACTGTTTCGGGATATTGACTGCTCGTTGGAGAGTGCTGCTCCAAACAATTGAGTGCAACCCGAACAATGTCGAAAAAATTGTCCTAGCCTGTATAGCTTTGCACAACTTCTTGATGCACAATGACCAACAGCGTTGGTATTGTCCAGAGAATTACGTTGACTGGGAAGGAGCAGATAACGTAGTACATGAAGGAGATTGGCGACGTGATCTACACGACGTTGAATCATCCTTACGCCCAATGTCATCTTCAGTACGTAGGGGTTCAAAATCAGCATACCAATTGCGGGATAAACTCGCAGAATACTTTGTCAACGAAGGAGCTGTTCCCTTCCAAGACAGAATCGATGCTGTCATACATGGACCGTACTCTTAAATTTTCAATGTTTAATAACTCAAAACTGGTTTCTACTGTTATAAAAAATGCATATTCATTAAAATTTTTTAAAAAAACTCTCCATTGGCTATTGGTAGGTAACATAAATATTCGGCAAAAAAAGAAACTGTAGTTGTTGTATTCAAAAAAAAAATTCCGGCTCCCTTTGCATTTCCATGATTATGTCCGTCACACGTTGCATTGCCCGTGCTTGCTTCGCCGGACCCATTGTCAGTACGGACGACACGATCATTTTGCCGAATGCATGAACAGTCTCATTTCCAGTCTTCTCTTCTCTGGCTTGGCACACTCGCTTAAAAATGTCCAGCGCCTCGCAAAAGCTTTTATCGACATCATTTGCAACTTCGTTCGCTTTTCGCTTTCGAGCACGAGCCGGCATTGGTGGAGGTGGTGACGACATTGGTGATGACGACAACGGTGACGACGGCGAAGGCACATACATCATTGTGCACGACAACGGTGGTGATGGAGAAGGCTCAGATTTTATTGTTGACGAATGAACTGCGGTTGGCGACAGCGGTAATGAAGCGAACGTACTTAATGACGGAGGAGTTCGGCCATCAGTTCGTAGGGCAACATTTGCAACAGGCTGAGAACACCGGAGTCTGCAAAGTAAAATGTCCTTAAATTGGAGATGACTTCAAACTCATTTATGGAACTTACGGCCGTGGGACAATGAATCTTTTTAAGAAGTGCATGGAGTCCATTAATGGCCAAGATTTCTTCTTCACGGATTCACTTCCTGATAGTGCGTCACTCCGCCGAGATTCCCTCCCGTACCTATCCCGTAGTGACGTCCATCTTCGTATGCACAGGTCCCCTGCAAACGATAGAAAATAAGTTGATCCTTTTTTTAACCTTTTTTTAACGAACTTGTTGTTCCAAGCTCCTTGGCGATTCCCTCCCAAATAGCGAGCTTCCGGTGATGGATTTTGTACAACGGGCAGGATTTGTCGTACAATTCCCGATTACATTCCACCAAACGGATCAGTTTTTCGTCATCCATATTTCTGTTTTGTTTATTTGTACAAACGAAAACGTAGTCCCCGACGGAGATTTGATTTTTTTACGTAAAATCGTGTCAGCTGTTTGCTTTGCAACAAAGTGGGATGCCACTGTGCTACAGTTTTATTTAAAATAAAATATGAATTAAAATTGTCAAAATTTGACACAGTTCATAGATATAATTTTTGATGTATCTTAACTTTTTTAAAAAGCTTTCCAAGTGCTGAATATCATATAAAATAGTCCGTTAGAATGTATTCATAGACTTAAATAAATAAATAAACAAAAATACGTCTTGAGTAGTGTTGTAATTGCAGGGAATAAGCGAAGAGGGCCGGTATAATCGACCAACCAATTCTTTGACCGATTTTAAACATTCATTTTTTAAAATGTTCGTCTTGTCGTCAGAAAACGATTTGAGAGATCACATTTACACGACCACATTTACGAACATTAAAAAAAATAAATATTAAATTCAGTCAAGAATTGGCTGGTCGACTAAACAGGGACCGAACCTGAGCGATATGTCGACTTTTAAACACCCTTAATATTATTACTTCATTCTCTATGAGTACCGCAGGTAACCACCTCCTTTTCAGCACTACTCTAATATTCTTCTTCTTGACATCAGCTGTTATTCGCTTTTGACAGTGCCGAGTGCCGAGTCTTGCAGCATAATTTTAATTTTTGACCAACAAGACCAACAAAAAAAATATTTTTATACATATTCACATATTTATTTCGTTTGTTATCAAAAAAAAGTCAACCGAGAATTTAAGGTGAGTTGTGGTCAATGCCATTTAGCCGAACATTTCAAGTGAAAATTCATCGGGGCAAGGAACAGCTGATGTAACTATGCAAGAACCAACCAACATTCTGGGAAAATTACTAAGTGCTAAGTGTATTTCATGTTTGTAATTTTCAATTGTATTGAATGCGTCCAGTCCACTTTTAAATTCCATTGTATTAGTCTGACGATTTGCTCTTTATGCTTATTTTATAAGTAATTGTGTAATTTTTCATTCATAGATTCGCTTTTTAAATTTGCTAAGAGAGTGCAACAATCGCGGACAATTATGAAATTCGAAAGCAACCAAATTTCTAGAAGCGATTATTTTTTCTTATTAAAGAGAGCTAGGTTGATGAATGAGGCAATGAGCAAGCGGGAAAAATACACCGTGCAATGTAGTTGCTGTGCAAATCGAATGCTATTTAAATTTTTAGGCTAGGGCCTACGAGATCTGAGGTTAAAAACATGATTCACGAAAATAAGGTTGAATGACTCGCTCATTCGGGAGAGGATTATATGTTAAAAAACACATCAAATGAAGAAGTATATTGGGTCTAAGTACGAAAACAAAAAAACGAGTTAGCTATTATGTATTATTCTATTTCAGTAGCCCAATACTACTGTGCAAATCAAATTGTCTTAACTGTTCCCAACTAATGGGTCTAAGTCCGGTGAAACATAATTATAGTTGTCTATAGTATTGCTTGGATACTTTCAAATGCAGCCAAGCACTGGACTTAGACCCTTCTTGATGTAGCAAAGCAGGGCACTTAGACCCTTCTTGGTGTAGCAAAGCAGGGCACTTAGAACCTTCCAAAACAAAATTTATTTTATCGTTGTTGTTGTTTTTATGACATACCTTTTCCATTTTCAAATCAAATATTTTAATTATTTATTTTTAGTAATAAAATAATTACTTACCTTGTAAACATTTGTTTTATCAACATGGTACTTTCCCACTCAGCAAATGTGGGTTCATTTTTACTGCTTTGGTCCACATCTGCATTACATGGAACCACTCCACATATTTGAGTTGTTACTACACCGACTACAAAAAGTGCATCAATGAAGGAACCAAAAATCAAACTCAAATTTTACAAATACTTTATTTGCAGTATCGTCTTTACCCATACAAATTCAAATCTTTAAAAAAAATGACACAAAAGGTCATTAACGACTACAACATCAAAGTCAAAAGATGCGTCTAATTGTAAATTTCTTGCAATAGATCGCGAAAAGAATAAAAGATTTTTTTTTAAACTTTCTAAAAATGTACAGGCGGGATTTCTGCCAAATGGGACAACTGCAAGGCGACGATCGATCGCCTTGAAATGCAATATGGGTTCCAATATGAGAGCATTTCAAGTTCATTGGTACAATCTGGAACAAACTGTAAATTTCAGTAGAACCTTATATCATTACGATACTGATGATGATGTTATCGATTACATCTATCCAACTAATTGCATAATATTGCAAGTAAACTAATTCCAAAATGCCGATTTCATTCATGTAAATTGTTTAAACAAATGTACGTGGTCGAAAATAGAAAATACACTTCGCTCTTAACAAAAACAAATCGAAAATAAACAAACAGATGAGAAAGCAAGTATCGACAAAAGTGAACCACAAGAAAAAAATACTTTTGTGTGCCACAAAGAATTACCCACAAGCAAAGCAAGTGAACTTCGAACCGACTCATAAATAAAAAAAAACTAAAAATATAATTTTACAATGGTCGAGCGAAAGAAGCCTTTTGTTGAACGTTTGAAACAGCGACCTTTTCAATTATCAACACAATAGCCAAACCGATCTTATCGCAAAATATAAAACGAAAAAAGCGACAAACGAAAATCCCACCAGCGTCACCGAAGTCAAAGTCTCCAGAAATTGAGAATCCACATGCACATGTGTATTCAAATAGGCGCAATACAGCGAACAACAACAATGACAAATTTATATAAGAAGAACACCATTGCACAGTCGAATTCACAGCCCACCGCTCCCCACAATCGATCGACTCAACAAACGATTGCATGCTGCTTCTATTGTTGTTGTTGCTCCGTGGAAATTATTACAAAAATTTCTGAAACGCTTTCGATAATTCCCTGCATACCCAACTGACGAACCGTATTGTTTCGCATTTCTCGAATCAGTCGTCCAAGTGATTTCCACGCGTAAGGTACATCATTTGTGTGAGTCGAAAGCGGTCTAAGCGGAAAGGAATACAATAAAAGTTTTATAATTTGTTTAAAGTGTCCAATTTGCGGAAATTATACCTCAGGTGCGTTCAAAACGATAATCGTGGCAATTAGATACGCCTGAGATTCTTACTTTGGATAGATCGGCTTAAAATTCATTGTTTGAATCACTTAAAGGCATTTACATGGCAACATCTTCATGATCTTCATTTAAATTTCGTAATCTTAAAAGTCGACATGATCGATGGCCCATCGACTTGCGTTTGGTATCCATTTCATAAGTTTGATTATCACAAATTTCTCAGCGTTGTTTTTGGTCTCTTCTCGATTTTACTTGTCCAGCACGATCCACCACGACCCAGTTACACGCTGGTCCACATTTTTGGCTGAAGACGCACAATCAACCAGTTTCGAGTGTTGGTAAATCAGTCGGCAGATGGGTAGATGTCTGGTCCAGCTCGTCCGCCGCTCCGCCCTGTTCGCTAATGCGTCTGCTGCTTCTTCGTCGTTTCGGGTTTACATTGGAATTCTTGTCTCGCTCGGGTCTCTGATCGCTTCTTTTGTTTGTTTGTTTCTCTTTGATTGCTCAGGAGAAAGTTTTCCAACTTGGTTTCATTTTTTCTCGTATGTATTTTTCTTGTGTGTTGAGTTGTGCTTTTTGTTGTTATCGCTGCTCATGGTGATGTTCATTCATGTTTTCGGTGGGCTGGCACACAGCGCAGCACTTTAAATTCGTTTGGTCGGTGCCATCCTCATTTAACTGCTTCTCAGTTCTTCACTTCCAGTTCAGCTTGCCACTTGTCAGTACGATATCGAACCGTCGTGCGTTTTAAGTTGTGTATTTCGAAATATCAGTCGTTTCGTCTTCATTTGCACTATTTGATTTGTGAGTTGATTGAAGAATCTGTCCGTCCCCGCAAACAGGTGAAAGTTGCGTGTGTGTACGCATTAAGTTTTGTAATTGTTCATACACGAAAGTGTATAAAATTGGTAAACTTCAATGAGTGGATAACCCCTTTTTACCTTATTTTGTAACGTGGACTCATCTTCTCAGTTAATTTAAAAACATTTTTTAGTTTGCTGATTTGATTTTGAGTTTCGAAAAACCCGAAATTTTATGATTCTAACCTTCTTCGCTTGTTTTTCTTTGCAGAATTAATTCATTGTACCATAATAAAAATAGAAGCAACTAAATTCGTTCAAAACAATACGAAAAATAAAAAAATTACAATGTGGCCTGAAAACGTTGGAATCCGCGCCATTGAGGTGCTCTTCCCCTCACAGTACGTCGATCAAACAGAACTGGAACAATTCGATGGCGCCTCCGCTGGCAAATACACAATTGGTTTGGGCCAATCAAAAATGGGTTTCTGTTCCGATCGCGAAGATGTCAACTCGCTTTGTTTGACCGTCGTGGCGCGATTACTCGAACGTCATCAGATTAAATACTCCGAAATCGGTCGTCTGGAGGTGGGCACTGAAACCATTGTAGACAAATCGAAATCGGTCAAGTCCGTGCTGATGCAATTGTTTGCTGACAGCGGTAACACAGACATCGAAGGAATCGATACGACAAATGCGTGCTATGGCGGCACCGCCGCACTCTTCAATGCCATCAATTGGATTGAATCGTCTAGCTGGGACGGTCGCTATGCTCTAGCCGTGTGCGCTGATATTGCTGTCTATGCCAAAGGGGCAGCACGACCTACGGGCGGCGCTGGCGCCATTGCCATGATTGTGGGACCAAATGCACCGCTCGTCTTCGAGCGTGGCCTGCGTGCAACGCACATGGAGCACGCATATGACTTCTACAAGCCCGATCTCAGCTCGGAGTATCCAGTAGTCGATGGCAAGTTGTCCATACAGTGTTATCTATCAGCGCTGGACACCTGCTATCAGCTGTACCGCAAGAAATTCGAAAAGAAATACCCCGACGCACCGCATGTGGGCCTGGAAAATATTGACGCCTTGCTGTTTCACACACCCTTCTGCAAGCTAGTCCAGAAGTCGGTGGCGCGCGTGTGCTTCAATGATTTCCTGCTGAGCAGCGAGGAGAAACGCACGGCACAATACCCGGGCCTCGAGCGCTTCAATAACTCCACGCTGCAGGCCACCTACTTCGATCGCGACGTAGAAAAGGCATTCATGACTCAATTCGCCGATGTGTTCGAGACGAAGACGAAAAAGTCACTGCTGCTGGCCAATCAAGTGGGCAACATGTATACACCTTCCGTGTACTCAGGACTAGTGTCGCTCCTGGTTGGCGTCGAGCCGGCACAACTTGTGGGCAAGCGCATCGGCGTCTTTTCGTACGGCTCTGGCCTGGCCGCCTCAATGTACTCCATTGCTGTAACGCAGGATGCACAAGTCTTCCAGCAATTCGTTTCCAAACTGGATTACGTTTTGCCCATGCTGAATTCGCGCGACAAAATCGAGCCGTCAACCTTCTCCGAACTGATGGAGGTGCGCGAGAAGAACAATCACGCTGCCCCGTACACTCCGAGTGGCAGCATAAACGCCTTATTTCCCGGTACATACTACCTGAAGGATGTGGACGAAATGCATCGGCGCACTTATGAGCGTACGCCCACTCTGACCAATGGCGTACATTGATAACGACGATGGAGGCGGCGAGAGGGTGTGGAAGTGGCTGCCAGATGAAGTTGAAGTGTTTCCTAAGGAAATGCAAACAAAGCGGGGTGCAGTGCTTTACTTTAGAAATACACGCTCTTTGGTAAGAAATTCCACCATTGGTAGCGCTGCTAATTGCAAGTAACCGGTATATTGTATTGAGGGTTTTTTAAAGTGAAGTGAGTGAATTTTAAAATGTCACTCATTTTTTATTTTCTTCACGATGCGAAAGAGACCTCAAGTACTAAGTACTGCTTAGTTAGCAATTAAAACTCAAATATAAAATGTTTTTTCCCATACTAACAAAAATGCATACTCTTCTTTACTTTCAGAGATATTTTCATTTAACATTTACTATTTAAACAACAAAAAGAAAAAAAATGAAACTGACATGATTAAAATTGACAATAATTTATTTATTATGCTGATGTACATAGATACTAACGGTAAATATAACGAAAAACTGCAAGTCAACATATGAGAACTTAACTTAACTTTAGTCGTATTGCCCTGGTACGTACTGCCTACGTAAAAAATAAAAGCAAACCTTTATGGATTTTTGTCACTATTTGCTTTATTAATTTTCATTAGCTGGTTGCTGAGTTGAAATGATTTTGGATAATTATTTCCCAAAAATGTTTAAACTAACGTTGTGTATCAATTGACAAAGAAAATACTTAAAATGTCGTAGACAGAAAATAGAAATTGTAACGCTTTTTTTTTAAATTTAAATATGTATCATACGAATAGTTTAGCTTGAGCTTTAAGTGTTATGTGCAAGCTTTATACACACGCAATCAAACAAAAAATGGAAATAAATTTGAAAGCGATAAAACCCAATTTATATGTAACCAATAAGAAACCCATACAATACCAATTCATTATTGCACCCATTTATAATTTATTAATACGGAAAAGAAATGCAAATATAAAATTCAACACCTTTGGAAATTTTATACAATTTTTCTACGATAAGATTAATAGAACATATAAGTATATAAAACAAAATAACAAATTAAAAATGTATAGCTTTTAGCAAGAACCTCTGCTAACTGAACCTGAAAGAAAACGAAAGAGAAAAACCCAAAACCATATCCGACAAACAAGCGTTTTTTTCCCCCTTTAATCGATTTTAGTTAGGAAACTATTTAAAACAATTTAAATATTGAATGTGAAATTAAGTTGTAAAATAAAATACGACGAAATGCAGTTGTGTGGTGCGATACATTTCTTATATTGTATTATTAACAATAAACAATAAATAAACAAAAACGAAGAAAATCGAAAAAACTTCACAGATTAAAATTAAAAAATTACGATTGCAAAACACAAACAAAATGCTTTGAAATGGAAAATTGGATTTTTTTATTTGCTGCACAACCAATCAACTAACGATCGCATTGTCAACGTTGCTGAGTGTTGTTGTGCCGCTAATTAACATATGCTAATTTCAACTTTGATTTAGTCTAGTGAGTAATTTTGAAGATATTCAGCTGCAGTTTGACTTTTTCATTTACATTGTTCATGTGTGTTTGTGTTATTCTTGTTTTGGCTGAATTCCTTGTGGATTTCTCTTTTATATTTTCTATTTATTTATTTGCTTTCCATTCACACAGTCACTTGTTTTGTTGTTTTTACTTAGGCGATTCCTTTACTTATAAAATGTATATAGGTACTTAATATAAAATGAATAGTGAGGTTATAGACCGGTTAGATATTCCTAGGGCCGATTTCACGGTACGAATTTCAATATCGATCAACAAAAATAAAATGAATAAAAAAAAATAAATTGTCGACCAAAACAGCTGATACTTTCAGGAACGCATTGTAATCCTTGGTTCCATATACGTGAATAACAGCAAAATATTAAATCAAAGCTCGAAATAAAAAAAGATTGGAGTTTTTCATATTTTACATTTGACCGTGCAGAATTTAGTCGTTTAAATGCAAACAATCTCTGTGCAATTATAGCCATCTCCCAGTAGCACCAAACTAAAGTTCTGGACTTCAATAATTGAAATATGCAGTTAAAATATTGAGTATGCATTCACATAAGAAAATACTACTTAGCATTTAACCACAGAATACAATAAAATGTATAACATACAGTAAAAAGAAACAATTAAATGTAACATAGTATGGAATCGTTCAAGAGAATATAAATATTTTTTTTATTGAATACATTAAAAATAAATAGGTACTTCCAAAGAAACGCTAATATATTTTTTTCAAAATAATGTACTTTATTGAGTAGTCATTGAAATCGATTTGCGCCCTAATGTCGTACATTTCATCGGAAATGGCATGAGTTGGATAGAAACATACATATTTCAACAGCATTTCACGAATAGTTTATTCAATTTTGTGTTCTACACAGATTCGAATGTAAACATTTTTGCATTTTCACCATTTCAGAGAATGGCGAATGGCTCTCAGGAAACACTAACAGAGCGATGTGTGAGGAAAATTTAAAGCACATATACGCTATCGATTGTATAACGAAATTTTCACTTAGTTCGCCTCATTGGCGCACGAATTTTAATTAATTGTTTTAACGAATTGGCATGTTTTAGTTAGCCAAGTCAAGTCTCACTAATTTGAACTGACAAACTCAAGTCGATGTGCTTTGCATTTGAAAATTACTTGAGTGACTCACATCGTGTGTGCTTGAGTATGGCTATCAGCTATATTGTTTAATATGCACAATTAAGAAGGCAAGTTGTGCACTTTTTATTTAATTTTCATAAATCTGTCTATCAAAAGTAAATAAAGTAATCAATTGGAGTCTAGTATATTAATTGAAAGTGATTGTGCCTACTACAAATGATAACAGCAGTTCATATTTGATATTGATACTTGGAATAAAAATTTCATAGACAAAATAAGGTGCTCACATCAACAATCTCATATTCCTAAAACTTTCTTCATAATTTTCAATCATTTAGAATTGACAAATCCGAAAAAAGTATGCATCGACAATCGAATCAGTAAAATCACCAAGAAGTATAATATTCTATAAAATTTATTTCATAAACGCAACGGATATATTACAGTAGTTTACCCACTATTTAACTCAAAAGTATTCTTCATGGCATTTGTAATGTCAGTGATCAAGAGAAAATGCACCTTGGATTCTACAATGCTGTGAATTTGAAGAAATTAACACCTGTTGAAAAATAGAAAAAAAACAAGATTTTAGAAAAATAAAAATGAATTATAATAAAAAATAACTTGCCATTTGGATTGATGCGAGTCTCGAATGTACTGGCCGATTTGAATTTGCCCAAGCGCATATTTGTATCGAATAGATTCTACGTGGAACGTAAAAGTTTAAAATTTGTAATAAAGATTGCTGTATTGAGTATTTACCACAACATCATAACCGCGTTGATTACGCAAGCCCAACTCCTTCAACGTAAACTTAATCGCATAAGGAGCACCATCCGCGCGGCGGCTGACAATGGCCACGGCGAAAGAGTTTTGACCAGCGGCATTTACTGGTGTAATAGGACGTGTCCATATCTTAAAAGAAAGTTTTATTTTGAAAATTAATATATTTCATACTAATTGGAATATATGAAGGGCTCTATGGAACTGAGATGAGGCCTCCTCAGTTCCATAGTGCAAAACTATTTACATACCTCGATATTGTTTTTCAATAGTACACGTCGACCCTGTATGCCCAAAGGATCTTGATTAACCGCAATAACTTCACTGGAAAATTAATTTTTTTTTAAATTTTTTTATCAATTGTTTTTTTTTTATGAAAATGTTTTACCGATTCTGTAAGATTTCTTTAATTTCTGGACGCACTACAGACAAATCATTGGACATGATCAGAGGGGCAGCCAGCACCGCCCAAATGGCCATTTGAGCTTTACTCTGATCATAGCTGAGACCATAATTGCCCAGAATTAACTGTGTAAACCAAGCAAAATATTAAATTCAGAAACTTCATAAATTTTTTTAAATTTCATACCATATCAGGATCATTCCAGTGACCGGGACCGGCATGTGGTTGAATTCTGTCCTGATTTTTGGAGAAATAGTCCATAATTTGTGCAAAGGACTCGTACGAATCATCAATATCATTCCAATTGCGCCACAAATTGCAGTGTTCCTTAAGAGCCTCATAGTTTGGCTGTGTAAAATTGAAAAAAAAATGTGTATATTTGCTCGAAAAATATCATCCTCTTCTTACCAATTTTCCCTCGTACTCTTGATACACTGGCCAACTGCACGAGTACACCATCGGACGTCCAGTCTTATTCAGCAATCGTCCAAATTCGGGATAACCCTCGTCCATTTCGTTAATGTCCGCGTAGCAGCCGTCCAGCTTCACATAATCCACATCCCAATCGGCAAAAGTCTGAGCATCGAGTTCCATGTGTTTGATGACGCCCGGATAACCAGCACATGTATTTGTACCGTAGTCCTGGTACAGGCCAAATTTCAAACCCTTGTCGTGTATCTGAAATAGGTTCAGGGATTGGCATTTCAATATTGGAAGTATTTTGTGAGGAAATCCACTCTTACGTAATCTGCCAACGCATTCAAACCACTAGGGAAACGTTCCCTATCGGCTACCAATTTTCCGGTTTCGTTGTCACGCTGCTTTTCCAACCAGCAATCATCGATGATTATATACTCATAGCCCGCAGCAGCATATCCTTCCGAGACAAATTGATCGGCCACACGTTTGAAGAGTGTTTCACTGCACAAAAAAGAATTATTTACACGATAGCCATGCGAAACTCAAGTTATTCGGTAGTTCTTTTTGAATGAATTATGAATTCATTAATGTCGCTTAAAATAAATTTTAATTTAAATCTCACACAATCAGACAAGTTCATTGACCTCATCTCATTTCATCGACTCGGAGAATTCTCAGACTTGAGAGAAAATGGCGCACCTTATACATTCATCCGGATACTTTGCACAGTCGGTTATGCAGCGATATCGCTCCCAATGCATCCAGCCCATTGGCGGAGTCCTTGCCAGACCATTTTCCAAAGCATTCGCACCATACAACCAAGCGAGTAGACAACTTAGAACCACTTTTAACATTTTCAGGCGAAATTCACTTTTCCGTTCAACTATTGTTCAATTGTAGCACTGTTCACTCGTCACGTATTAATGAGTCCTGCAGTCGCGGCGGTATTAAATTTATACCCACTTGCACATAAACTATCCACTCAACTACTCGATATCGTGTCGTGTCGGTGATGAGGGCCACTTCTGTAGGTCTCTATTTAATTTGCAATCGAGAGCTGCACGTACAAGAATACACCAAACCAATTCTAAAACCCAACTGAAGTGTAGAACTGAGGCGAAGGCAATCAACAAGTGTGCCGCCGTTCTTCTTATCAGCTCCAGTTGAAGTTCGGACTTGTGTATTTTATGTTTCTGTGTATGATATTCTTTCCGAAACTGTTTTTCTCAATTGAGCTCCCAAGCCGCTGCTTCGCCTCAACGAAAATCAAGCGCCGCTGACCGCGAAGCGCTTCTGATAAGGCCGTCGAACAACAAGCGAGCAAGTGAACCGAGGTGGAGGCAATCGCTCATACCCCCCTGTGTGTCTTGTGTGGGGGTTCGCAATTTTCTTTGTCAATAAATTTTGTATTATTTATGTACTGAGAGTGCCGTTATTCTCGTTCTTCATGCTCCTATCAGAATGGAACGACTTAACTTGGATCAGCTCAACCGAACTCACACCCACCCGCTATGAATATCGACTGACATGTGAATACTTCCCGTCGTTGGGTTGTCATAGTGAAATTTTAAAACCACACGAAAGTTCATTTCGAACTTTTTAATTGGCTGCATATGCAATTGTTGTGTTTGTGTTTATATTTTAAAGAAATTAAGTTTTGATGACTGGTCGGAAAGTGGTTCGAATTTCGTACAGTTCACAGAATATTGAATAAACCGTGGCTGTTCAAGCATCTAGCCAACTTCTCCTGAAAACGTCAGATCCTGATGGTATCGCTTGACTAAGAAAAAGCTCCAAAAGGAACCAATTACCTGCAATAACCTCCCAGTACCATCAACAATCAGTTTGATGAATTTCAAATCGATGATTCCCACATATCTCTATGAGGCTTGGAAATATTGAGGATCCCATAATTTCCTTCCGCAGTCTTTCGAAAGCTGGGCAGTTGCTCTCAGGTTTCCGGTTCTTCCTTACAGGCTCTGCACACATAATTTTCTAGCCAATATATTTAAAAGAGGCCTAAAGCGAAATAACGCTGTAATGAAAGCGGTCAGTTGGGTGTTAATTTGCCATGAAATGATAATAAGTTTTATTACAAACAACCACAATCATAACCAGACACTTAAGTTGGCATTATTTCTTATATTATTACAGCAAGCGCAGCATAAAATTGCATAGTTTTTGACCCAATTTACTTACCATCGTGTATTTGTTCATTTGCAATAGGCGCATGCACTCCACTTAAGTAATTGCTATTTGTTTAAAACTTATTGAGCAATTGTTGCTTACGAAACCTTATTGATTCAAGTCACCGCCAACAGCCAATAAATACTCTGAGTATGATATAACTGAGTTGCAAAATCATAATTCTAGATCAGCAAATATCAATCACTTGAGTAAATAAAAAAGTCCCATGTTCGAGCCCAGAAAAAGGTAAAAAGTTTTTCTTTAATATTTGAAATGCTTATATTTTGATTTGATATTTGAAATAGAATCACATGGCCATACCTGACAGCAGTCCATTGCAGATATCAAAAAATTAGAGTTGATCATATTTGGGAAACATATTAGAGTCATATTTTATACTCTTTTTAGAGCATATTTGAATCATATTTAAGACACATTTTAGAGTCAGATTTCAGACTCCAATTAGAGTCCTATCCCATATTATTAATGGCTATCCCATTGATATTAATGGCTAAAAAAAACATCAAATAGATGAGGAATAAAAGGGCCTACAATTATGATCCGTTGGTATTTGGTCCCGAGTTAGCCATCGAAAGCATGTCACGGCTTAAACTCGTCATCAAATGCAAAATTTTAATAAATTGGGATTTTTAGTGTCAGGTTTTTTTTAGTAGATACGTTTTTTGCATGCAATGAAAAGATCACTTAAACAAGTGCACAGGAAAGAAACAACATGAAGAAGGAAACAGTTCAAGCAAGTCTATTTCAAAATTTGCCAGATTTATCATCAGCGATTTTTTTTTTATTTGCTACCATGAAATTCCGAATGGATCGATGAAACTTATTGCCATTAGTGCAGTGCCTTGTTATATCAATTTGGTAAAATTTTTAATTGTTTGCTAATTGGGACCGCTAGAGGTTTCATTATTTAAATTTTAAAACGCTGCTTTTAAGTATTCACACATCATTGCATACTTTCAGGGTTTGCTGTTGACACTGGGATGCCAGATGTATTTTTCTGGAAATTTAGATTTTTTTGTTATGAATGTCTAAATAATCTCTGAGATTCTACTTTGTTTCTGGAAATGGCAAATTCGCCACATAATTCTCGCAAATTCGACCACTTCAAAATATTTCAAACTTTGCATTTCATTAAAATATCCATAATGTACAATCGAGCTATGTCCATTTCAAGAAAATCAAGTTATTTTTTCATTTGTTTGGCATCACTTGTAAAATAGTTTACTTATATTTATTAGTTTTATATAAAAACTAGCTAATAAGACTGTCTTTGCCAAGGATTTATCAAAGGGGCAGGGACCACTCTTATTTTTCCAAGTTCGCATCATTAGCCCCCCTCATGAAGCCTCGTACAGAATTTTCCTCTATCTTTTTGAGAAGTATGAAAAAAACACTGGATGGACATCTACAAACACATGGATTTTATAATATAGATTTAAAAACAAAAATTACAATATTATGTCCAAACGATAGCTTTTGGCGTGTCTGTAGTAAATTAATATATGCCAAGTATATTCAGTGCGTTCAGAAAAAGATATAAGAGTGTCTTTTAAAGCTCAACGTCGCTCGTTTTATTATTTTGCTGTTATGTATAAATTTTTGTTTTTAAATTCCCCACAAAACAAAGAATTGAATGAGGAAATAAAAATCCATTTCTATACGAAACATACCAATTTGAAAACTTGTTTATGATTACATATCTACGGTTTTGAAAAAATGGACATAGTATGATTTTGCTTTAAAGTACTGATATGAAGGTAACCCTATGAGTAACGAATACTTACGTGAGCAAATATGTACCGAGTAGAACATAAATATTCAATAAAAACTTTTTGAGCATCACTAGTCACTTGATTTTGAGCTGAAAAAAAAACCAAAATTTTCAACGCAGTTTTTCCTCCCGCAAAACTCGGTTCGCTCGCAATTTCAGACGGAATTTTAACGTTGAAATTCTGAAATTCACGTGAATTTTCGCAGCTTCGCAAAAAAGTAAGTGTTTTGCTAAGCCGAGGACAACAAAAAAAAATTCACAAAGTGTACTTTTAAGCAGAAACAGGCATAGAAAGTGACGACGTTGCAGACCATTATAATTTTTTGATAGGTACATTAAAGAAAAATGCATTTTGCCCGTGAGAAAATGTGAAAATCCTTGGCAAATATTCGAATCCCAATAGTTCTTGTTGAATCCAATTGGTAAAGCAACTAAAATCCAATTGGAAGTTAAAAGAATTGGTAAATCAATCCTTCGAAAAATCCATTTGACTGAAATCTTTGGCTGCAGTTCTTCCTAATCTCCAACCAAATTGGAAAAATAGAGATAAGCTAAACTGTAGTACTGCCTGTAGTTTCGGTTCGGCATGCCTAAAACTTTGGAAAACATTCTCGAATGCACGTCCTTTGCCAAAATCTGTGAAAAGTGGCGGAAATTTTCCATTTTTCCTGTGAACCCGTGAGCGAAAAATTTATCGATCCAATGCTGTCATGTGACTTTCAACAAACAGCTGACACCTTGAATTCACCAGGCGGCGCTGTCGTGCAGTGGTTAATTTAATAAAGCTTCTCTGCTTAAAAGTGTCAAATGAGTGTGGTGGAATACTCGAAATTGTTTTGAATCTCGTTTATTACTCATTGCTGCCACCTTGAAACAATATTGAGGAATGAGGGGTTTTCGTTATGGATTTTTCGTTTGATTTCAATTCGGAATATGCAAAGCAGTCAAAGAAAATTTTACAAGTTTAAATCTTAATTTCATTGGCCCATATTCATAGTAAAATAAAGTTGCCAATATTTGTTATGTAATATTTTTAGAAACTCTAAAAAGTAATAGCGTTTGCACTCAGTGTTGCCAGATATTTTTGATAGCTGGTCGCCATTTCAAGATTTTAAAGTCGTTAAAAATCGCCAAACTTTAATTTGGTTTTTCAATAAAAATATATTTTCTGAATTTAATATTGTACGCTAAATCCAGTAGGAATAAAATCACTCGTTATTCTATAATAAAAAATAAATTTTTTGACCTCAGCACGTAAAAATTACTCGTAAAATTTTTTTGTTTGACGCGTAAAATTTGAAAAATTTGTCAAATACCATCACTGATATAAAGTAAAGTAAAATTTACTGAAATAAATACAAATTTTGATTATAAATATTTGCCTTTCTGTTGGATTGTTCGGAGAAACAATTGATTCCATCGATTGCTTAGCACTTTTTCTAAACGCCAAATGTTATTTTTCTAGCTGCATTAGTGCGAAAGTCAGAGCTGGTTTAGACATGTGTTTAAAATCTGATTCTTTTTGACGTCCAAATACAAAGGTTCTTCAAGATTTCAAATCGAATTTGGAACGTACTAGTTTGGTAACGTAACCTAAAATGTTCTGGGAGATTTGAAATGCGTACTTAACATTCCTAGCAACAACGTTAAATAACTACCTTTTATATGAAAATGAATTTGTTTATATGC
Source organism: Heteromyza rotundicornis (assembly GCA_951394025.1). Lineage (NCBI taxonomy): Eukaryota > Metazoa > Arthropoda > Insecta > Diptera > Heleomyzidae > Heteromyza > Heteromyza rotundicornis. The sequence goes on from OX596011.1 coordinate 4,112,861, forward strand.
ATACTAACCAACAAATATAACAAATACATTTTCATTGTAACACTGACCCGATTCTGACCTGCCTCATTTATATTTTCCGTTCCCCTAAACAACTTTTGCATTTCCATGCCATTTCAATCACTCTGAGAATACGCTGCTGTATCAATTTATTAACGTGCGTGTGTCTGCCAAAAGGTGCGTACAAGCCAAACCAATCGCTCCCACTTCTTCAAAGACGGACGCACCTTTGGCCGAAAAAAAAACTTAAGCCAATCCCTTCACAGAAAAATACATAAAGTAATTAAAATGGATTTAAGCAAATATCAAGATTAGCATAGCGTGCCGACACTCAATTTCAGTTTTTTAACGATAAATTTTATAGGAACAATTTTAGAATTATGATAACCTTTTGACCAGAATTACGCATTGGGGTAGTCTTAGTGACACGTGGAAGAGGCTATTGACATTTTACTTTTTCAAAAGTTCATTAAAGTTTTCAATGTCACATTTCCGAAATCAAAAAAGTCAGGTGTCATTACGCATATGATTTTTCCTGAAACTCATTACATTTATGAACACAATCAGATTTTCTGCTTTCCCACTATTTGTTAATATTCATTTAAATGAAGTTGATATGATGAATGACATATCACTACACTCGAATCGTAATATCAAAATAGCGTGTCCACCTAGGACCTTGAAATGCTTGTACCAACACACAGCCCCTCTCTCACCCTTTCATAAACCTATATTTTCATTGTATTTCCTTTTTTGTGTAGATTTCTTGTTCAACTAGAAAATAGAAAAACGCAACACTTGCCAGCTTACGAACTCCCCAACCACAGACAAGGCGCCTGCATACTATTAAATAAGGACATTATTATTAATTAATTAATGAAAACGCCAGAGACCCCCTCGTGTGTCAGAGACGCCATCACTACAATCATCGCCACTACAACTACTCCTTTATGCTCGTGCGTGCAAAGCGCGTGTAATGTGCTTCGCGCTTTCAACTGGCCGTTTACGGCGGCCATATTGTTGCCGTTGTTCTTGTCTGTCCATATGTCCACATCCGTTCCGTCCATGTGGCAGGCCAACGATGTTGTTTATATTTTAGCTTTGTTATGTTTTTATTTGCGCCTCTTTCCCTCCCACCAATGAGGCCCGAAAAGTAGCTTACGGTTCTTGTTGCTGTGGGCGATATTTGCTGTTCCCGCGACTTTTTCGATTAGTAGAACAATTTTTTGATTTGTTTTCAGTCAGTTCCCTCGTGACTGCAAAGTGGGAAATTTCCTATTCTAAAAATAGCTTCGTGGAAAAAAATGTAAGTGAGTGACTTGACTGACTTTGTTTATCGGCCGTATTCGTATTCGAGAAGGACATGGCACTTGTTTCTAAATTACTGAACTCTACAAGGTTTTTGCTTCTGGGTGAAGTTCTATGCACTTTGATAGGATAAGTAGTAGTACAAATTTATGGTTTGTTTCCACTTTACTTTTGCTATTATTTAAATAATTTTGGAGAAACAAATTTCTACGCATTCTTACTGATCTCAAAGAATCCAAAATTTACATTAAGATCCGAATTTTATTTATCAAAACGTTGATCTCTTTGAAGCGTGCAAAAGGACAGAAATCTTTTGAGAACATTAAATTTAGAATATTCCCTTGCACTTCGGAGACTAGAGAGCAGAATTATTTGATATTTGCAGTTCAGAAAATTCTTTATTTTTTATAATTTTCCGGTTATTTTTTTAAAATTTTGAATTTGCCTATTTTAAAAAAGGATAACAATTATTGAAAAAAAATACGAAATACGAATATTAAAACAATTTAACTTCGAAAATGTACCTATTGATATTGAAATGTTTCAAAACGAAACTAAAAACAATAAAACTTACTCAAGCACCACACACCACACATACACAAAAACATTGAATGATTGGCTTGCCTTCCAGGAAGCCAAACGGCAGACGCGAACGTCGACGTCATCGAGTCCACACGATTCGATTTGGTATCTAGTCTTGTCTGTGAAAATAAAATTTCCTTTCACATTCGCTCAGTTGACGATTGAAAGTCCTGGTGAACGAAAGGTTTTTTTTGTCGCTAAGTGGAATTTAAAAGATTTTCGATTTTCCTTTTTATATTTATCAAGATTTTGGGAATTTAGAATTTTGATAATGAAACTAAAGTTGGTGTAATGTTCCAAAAGTGGAAAATGTGTAAAGGCCTGACAAACATAAGAAATACTAGCAAATTCTGTGTGATGCAAACAGTGTTGAACAGAAGAGTATGTCTATTTGTTTAGCTGTTTTTTTTCATCCGGAACCAATCTGCATCACCACTTACTGTTAATAGTTATCTACAAAAGGACAAAGAAAAAAATGAACAAGCAGATAGAAAAACATGCATATTTGAAAAAATTTAAAATTGTGGTTTTCAATCAATTGCTTGAAGTGTTTAGCGATTGGTTCTTGTAATGGTTACCTCATTGGTCTAATTTGTCTTAGTTTTCCTTATATTTAAATATTAAAATTGTACTATTGATTTGGAAGTGGACTGTCGTCCTCCTCCTGGCAACAATTGCATGCAACTGTAATTGCCCTTGAATAGTCAACTGAAATCTAACAGTTTTGTTCCTTGCCGGCTTTCAACTTTTGCTAGCATGCACATGAACGTTGGACAAAATATTGTTTATTTATGCATACACCAAGCAATCAATCAATAAAGGTCTATGCAAGTCTTGCGTCTTCCTCTTTGTTAAATTGAGGATTCGCCAATGTGAAAGTTTAAAGTAACTAGGTACTTATAATTCAATTCCCTCTGAATTTCCAATTCAAGTCAAATATTCATGAGTGTTAATTATAGTTGATACTAGCCTATGCAGTCGACTTGTTATTGACTTTCGTTGCAATTATTTCTTTTTAAAGGATGCAGTGAAAATGTTCGAGGAATTTAAATCAATTAATTAGTAAAATAGCTATCAGAATGGAAATTTGTCAAATTGAGATGTTTTCTGCTGGATATTTACCTCCCTAAGCAATTCCCAGCTGTTTGTATTCATTGTTATTTAATATGTATCGTTTATTCTCAATCACATTTAGAAATCAACAAGATGTCCGAGTATTGGCTTATCTCAGCCCCTGGCGACAAAACATGCCAGCAAACTTTCGATGCCATGAACAATCTCACCAACAAACAAAACAATTTGTGTAACAACTACAAATTTCATATTCCCGATCTGAAGGTACATTTTCAATTTCAAATCGCCTATGGCAAAGAATTCACCAATTCCAACATTTAATTGCTCTTAAGGTGGGTACGCTGGATCAGCTTGTTGGTCTGTCTGATGATTTGGGCAAACTGGACACTTATGTGGAGCAGATTACGCGTAAAGTTGCTGCCTACTTGGGTGAGGTGCTCGAGGATCAACGCGATAAATTGCACGAAAATTTGCTCGCCAATAACAGTAAGTTTACATATTTTTGTGCTTTTTTTAGCTTTAAATTTTTTTTTAATTCAACAAAAAGTAATTTTAAAAAAATGTTTCTAATTACAAAAATCTCGTTATGAATTAGTTTTAAATTGAAAAGCGTAAATAACAAATATTTGAAAACGAAATCATTAACTTTGATATTTTTTCGTACGAGTAGTTTATTGGAATGTGATACAAATTGATTAACATATTTAACATTTATTTATTCTGTTTTATTTTCGCCTAAAACGATTTGGAATGATTTCATTTTTAAGTAGTTTTAGTTTTCGTTGAAATAGTGAAAAAAAATTGGCGAAAATTAAAAGAACTAAAATCAAATTAAATATTTAACAGATTTAAAAACTAATCGATTTTCAGCTCAGAAAACATGAGGTTCTAAAGAAAAACTTTTCCTTTTTATTTTGGTTTTAGTATAATTACAATTTTTATTGATTTTAGTTTTAGTTTGATTTTTTAGTTTATATTATAATTTTGATTTTGTCATCATTTTTGCCTTTGAGTTTTTCTTGGTTTTCCTTTATTTATTTTTTCATAAGCACATTCATCGCATCTCTGCCAATTGTTTCGCTTCAGTTGGCCGAGATGAGCTTTTTTATTACCAACAAGAAATATTGTGATGTTGTTTCTTTATGTTGTATATTTTTTGTATACTTATTAAACGGCAAAATACATACACAAAATCTGCATACGTATACACACTGGCAGGCCCAAACACATACAAACACACACCCGCTGTCACACACATTCAAACTAAAACTCATTTATTACGTTTTTGCGGTCCTTCGAAGTTAATTTGATTTCCTTATGCTACAAGGAGGTCAACCAGGATAGCCGATCAAGAATCCAACGTCTACTTTTATTTTCTAATACCGAAAGCTCCACTTTTGTTTCCTCAACCCAAATGAGCGTGTGTTTCCTCATTTGGAACATATTTAGAGGTTATTAACTTATGATTTCTAACTTTATGTTTCGTCCTTCACATGTGTGCTATACAGTGCCTAGTACTGACCAATTAACGACAAATTAGAAAAAAACACCATACAAATTGAAATTAAATGTTTAATATGTAATACCCCAGTAGGCATTTTGCTCGGTACTTTCCTATAAGAATCTTTTTTTTTAGATCAATATAAAAAAATATATATATTTTTAATTTTTTGTAAATTTTTTAAAAAACATTTTTTTTATTTGTAGAGTACTGATATCTTGAAAGCAAAGTCATATATTTCATGCACAGCTTCGAATCTCTTAAGGAAAATTTGCGCTTTTAATCAGTTCCGTTGAAAGTTATTCTTGCATGGTGGAGCTCGTGTGCTGTGCATCATTTCTTTTTTGTATTCCCTTCTCAAAACGTCCACTGTTAACGTCATACGAGTATTTTGATCGTTCAATACATTTTATATATAATTTGAGTAGGATCTCCCACGACACTTGCTTTATAATAACTCTGCCGTTTGTTTGACACTATTAGCTCACTACATATACATATAACAACACCCTGTATAAGTATAATTAATTACATTTAGGCATTTTCATTTTCGTTACCAAAACAACTTAATTTACTGAAGGTTTTCTGTTTAGAAAACCAATTAGTTTTTAAATCATTCCCAAAAATAAAAAAAAAATGTTTGTTCCATTTGTCAATTGGCAAAAAAAAAAACGTCAAGAAAAAACATTTTACATAACTTAACCAACTATTATTTTTTGAATTTTGAAATATGAACAAATTTCCTTTCGCCTCAATATTTTTATCATCTTTATTCTGTGTGTTGTATGTGGACGTCCAAACAATATTTATTTTGGTTTTTGTGTGTATTTTTGATAATTTTTGCAACCATATGCTAATTTTTTAACAAATACTTTGCTATTGGTTTGTTTTTCTTTCCTTGTAATCTTGTCCGCCTGTTGTACATTTTGAAGGGGTTACGTCAGCTCTTAAATGTAATTTCTTCTGAAAATAGGAATGATCATGGGGAAGGTATCATGCAAATTTTGATCCAACGATCCTTTTGGGATCCTTCAGTAGTCGATGAAGGTTTTCAAAGATTGAAAATACTTTTTGAAATCGAAAGTTTTGAAACATTTTTGAAATCGCCACAATTGGAAAGGCCTATTCACGCCCCCAAACGAATTTCTTGCTCCGATGTGATTATTTCGCTGGACATCTGCCTTTTTTTCAGAAGAAATTATTTGAGTTTTATTAAAAAAATCGCTTCAATTGCTGCTACACTGTAAATAACCACCTAAATTGCTGCTGATAAGAATTTTGACTACCTTTTTCTTAAAAAGCCTTTTTGAAACTCATCCATTTTATTTTAATTTATTTCTGAATATGAGTTTTTTCTTTTACAATTATTTTTTATTTCTTTTTTTTACCTTTTATTTACAATTTATCAACCTAAAACGCGTTTAAGCAAAGTCTAACCAACAATATATTCAAAATACATTTTTAAAATTGACATGCTTTTTTAATTTTAAAATATTGCATTTTAAATAATCCTAAAATTGGATTAAAATAAAACTTTAAATCATTAAAATCCAAATGCTACTTTTCCAACAAATTGAAATTTTTATGAACAAATCCAATTTTCAAATCAAACCAAAACCACAAACAAACAAAACCGAAATTACCTCCGCCAATCCAACCAACCAATGAACCGACCAACACACCACCATCCGCCGTCTAACATAACAAAAGGTCCCGGACCTCCCGATGATAGCACAAACACACACTCGGAATTAACTGGTAAAACATCCAATCTGTCAAATAGTCGTGACACAACCACAACCACCTGTTCCGCATGCCATTCCGGTAGTCTTAACAACTTCTCCTCGACCGAAGAATCCGAACGTGAATTCGATTTGTTGTCGTCGCCCGTTTGCGCCTGCGATGATTGTTCTGCTGCTGCGAGTAGTAGTGCCGCTCCTAGTTCTAGTACCACTGCAACCACACTTGCTGTTGATGAATGCTACTCCCATACTTCCTCGTCCCTGAATGCTACATGTGCCATTAGTGCGAACGCCGCTGCCTCACTTGCCTGCGCCACCGTCTGCGTCTCCACCTCCGCTGCTGCTAACAACTCCTCCTCCTATTGTTCCACGTCCGCGCCGTCGGCCAGTGCGACGCGATCATCTAACAGCAAACAAATTAACAACAACAACACTTGTAACATAAACAATAACAGCCGATTGGGCGGTAGTCACGGTCACGATACTGTAGGCAATCATAGTTCCGCGACTAATCATCACAACGACGATAGCGGTAATTTGAAGAGCAGCAACAGTACATCTGATGTTAGTGATACTTTCGATTGGTGGTTTCATAGACATAGAAGAAGTTCGAAAAAGAGCAGGTACCATTCATTTTGGAAAATCACACCAAATACATAGTCACACCTCACATGCATTACACAAAGAATGGAACACATTGTACATACTTAAAAAATTACTGACAGTCACTGCCTTATTTGGAATACAGTGGGACAATTGAAGGCATCGGATCATTGAGGTGATAATAAGTCCACCGATTTTCCAAAATAAAATTATTAAACAAAAAAAATTTAAAAAAAATTATTTTGAAGAATTTTTGAAATTTTTTAATGCATTGAATGTATAATAGAAAATAGGGGAAGATGGGGTATCCTGGAACACATTTTGATCTGGCTTCAAAGAAATTAATAAAAATTATTTTTCTATTCTATGTATTCATTAACTTTCTGCATCAACAAAACACAATTTGCAAAAACACCTCGTGTTTATTTAACGCTAACAAAAGATAAATACAATAGGGGGATTGGAAAAAAATAATAAAATGAAAATTCAATTCAATTAAAACTCATAAAAAGGAAATTAGAAAATCAATCCAATTACTCTTCCTCCGGACTATCTGAGTCATATTGGTTTAGACCAATATGATATAAAACAATAAAACATGATACCACCTTATTTTCACTAAAATTGCAACCAAACTCATTCATCTTTTGGGCTTATAAGATAAGTGACGAATAATCACGCCCAACGTGCTTAGAAACGTAAAAATTACTCAATTGTTTTATAACAAACACCAGCACGAAAAAAAAGCAACAAAAATAAATTCTAGCGGTAGATTAAAAATATGAAAACTTGACAGATATTAGTTTCCACAATTTGGGATTTGCTAGAATTCACCATGACACGTATCACCCCATTTTCCCCCACGTAAAACTAACAATCCCCATCATCATTTTTCCATTTAAAATTGTTGCCTTTTTTGTAACAGTGTCTCAATTTTGAGCCTTTCAAAAGTCCCCCGGCCGGGTTCATACATTTTTTCTAGTATTTTTAGGTTATCGCTTTTTCGAGGTAACCCCTACTTTGAATTTCACAGAAATGTTTTGAGCACTATTTCGATACACTCGAAATTGCGTTGATCTGTGCTTAATATTGACCAGTTTTCGCGGTTTGCGTGTAATGCGTCAGTGCCAAATTGTCCCACTTTTTCCAATATTTAAGTGAATGTCGTCAAGGTTGGGACGGGTTTCGTTTTCGGTATGTAACTTTAGAACGGATACGAATATTGTCAACTTCTATGGACCGATTTGAAGCTACAGTCATTGGCTACAACTTCGAGATCGAGCTAAAAGTTAAAAAAAAATCTTCGTATAAGTTGGGACACTTTCATAAATATGAAAAATGAGTCAAATATAAAGTAAAAGTGCATGGTATTTTTAATATTAAATGTTTACTGATGTTATCATTCGCAGTTTTTGCATATCAGTTTTGAAAATAACATTTTATATGTCCAGTTAAGGCTCAGAAATAGGTTAAGTATAAAATAAGAACAAATTACAGTAAAAAAAGGTGGTGTCCCAACTTATACGACATGAGTGTCCCAACCTTTACTCAACGGGCCATTTCGTAAACATCAAAAAATTATTTGAACACTTCGCTATATTTCTATTACTCTTTCACCTAATGAAAATACACTGAACGAAATTAAATAAAAATTATCAAAAAGATATTTTGTGTACAACAATTTTCGCCTTGCTTGGTATACACAAAATATTCAGTAGAAGTTCTCCGTTCTAATTCACATGGAACGTTAGCTTATACACAGTAATAAATTCGTCAGTTAAAACATAGGGGTCACCAGTACGAAAATTTGCGGAAATTCAACTGTCCCATCTTATACGGCTTCCCAACCTAAACGACATTCCCTTATCGAATTCTTGAATGATTTCATATCAAATCGAAGTTGATCAGAATGCTTTAGTGAGACTTTGATAAAAATAAACAAAACGGTTAAAAAAGCAGCATTCTTTGCAAAGTTATGAGTGTGCCACTCTAACCTGTAACACCAACCAATACTTTGGCGCAACATGGCTCTGGTTTAGTATTTGTTTTCTGAATCCTAAGCATTGCTTTTGATAATCATTATGAAATACACCTAAAATCACTAGAAATCCATTCTTTTCACAAATAACAAGGCTTGACCATTGATGTATACATGCGCACACGCACACACACACCCACTCAATGACTACAATTCATTACAACTTACATTCATCCACTAAACACTAACCACTGTCTCACCCCAAAACCAACCAAACCCCCACCCACCCACTCTCTTTCGTTATCTCTCTCTTGATGCTCATTTTTATAGCAGTCGCTCTTCATCGAGTCAATTAAATATAAACAATGGATTTAATTTCACATCAACTCATAGATCTTCCCCAGTGAGTAGTTGTTGTGGCAATAGTAGTCATGGTCGTTCCAGTCCGGATACTGATTTGGCCGAGCCGCCAGCGTTTCCACTGAGTCCAGGTTAGCATACCTGGTTTACGCATTTTGTTTGCTGTTTAACAAAATCACATTTCTTTAGCCCCACCTCAGATGTTCTTATATATACTTATGATACCTTTATAATTGTGTTCTATACTCGTTACACATTAGGTTGGTCCATATTTTGGATAATTTGTAAAATTACTGTTCACGAACTTTGGTGGCGAAGTTGTTTATTCGAATGAAGTACCTACTGCTAGAAGTACAAGAGTGCACATGGCTATTGCGAATATATGCATTCTAAGGATGCCCAAATAATCGATTTTCGTTTACCGAGCGGTTTAGACAAATTGCAAAGCCATGAACTTTTATTGAAAAAAAACAAACAATTTATCGTAACATTTTTCACCTGGGGACAGTTCGCCAAACCGATACTCGATTACCACAGAATCGATAGTTGAAACCGACATAATGGTCGAGTAAGCCGATAAAACAAAAGTCGATTTGCTATTGTGTGAACACATCGAAAAATGACTGAAATCATCACATCAAAAGGTGTCCATTTCAACTATCGAGAATGTTCATATTTTTTTCTCTAGTATCGGCAAAATCGTTACAGACACTGTCGATTTTGTTCACTATCGGCTTACGCGAACCGGCCCCTGTAGTTCGAAACGTAAGCGTCTCCTCAGGCGACTTTTTGGTTCTAAAAGACACTGAAAAAGTCCGATTCCGAAAGTCGATTGTTGTTTGGGCACCCTTAGTGAATACAATGTAAAGTGTCTCTGAATACAAAACCCTGTAAAATTTGATTGTTTTGGATTCCATAAACCAAACTTAGCTTTTCTTAAAGGGTTTTTAACGTTGAACAAGATGGCGTTTTCATCACGTCACGTGTTTGAGGAATTCAGGGTCAAAGAGTCAAAAAATGGTAGTTTCGAGTTATTGATTAAGCTATTACGAAATAAGCTATAGGTTGTAAATTTGCGATGTCAGTTTCCAAAGATATGAATATTTGAAAAAAGTACTACCATTTTTAATTATATAGTCATATCATTAGACTGAAATTTGAAAAAACTGAACGAGATAGAGCAATTCTGTGGACGCCAACGTGTTCAGCGTTAAAAATTTAGTTTGGCTTATGGAGCAAAATCTTGTTGGGTTGTGATATCAATAAAAAGCCTCAAAAAATATAGGCCAACCAAGTGAACATGAAATTGTATTATTTTTTTTAAAATTTATTTTCCTGAATACTTTTTTGTACATTTTCTTCCGTAACATTGTAAAAGCGAAGATATATTGTTTCAGTGTACTTCAGTGTTTGTTTCCACACGCTCACCACCTTTGCCTCGAGAGATTTTTATCACGCGCCGAGTGTATTATGTTGCTGACTTTTCTATGGAATTATTTCAAGCCATTTGAGTTGAACTTTTCTATTACCTCTTTATTTATTTATTGTAAATATTTTTTTATTATTCATATTTACTTTCAACAATTTTATGTCACACCTTTAAGTTATTTGAAAAAATATTTGTAATGACTAGAATGCATTTTCAACAATAAATATTTCCACTATTTATCTGACGCTCCACTGACCCAATAAGCATGTTTGTGTCCGATCTATACTCTTCGTTCTAACCTAAAATTTAAAAAATTGACGCAGGCTCCTCTTAGCTGTCGCTCGGTACAACCCAGTTCAGTCATCAAATTGTCATTATCCCGAAATATTCTGCCCGGATTCCCTTCTGAGATTACTAGTCGATCAAAGCGAAATGAAGTTCCAACGTTATTTATTACCGATAAAACAAAGAATGAACATCGGATTCGCGAATCTGCTCGGCGTTACCAAATTAAACTTAGCTAACGAAAATATACATATGAACACCTGCGGTTTAATTGTTCTATTCTCGAGGAAACCAATTTATTCCGAAAAATAACATATTTCAGAAACCATTTTTGGAATTCGTTCTAAGGGGTTGTCATAAATAATTTTCTTCGACTACACATACGAAATTCAATGAACTCACTTAAATCGTTAGTCCTCAGCTATTGTTAGAAATGACCAATCTTAATCTAAAATCGCTTCTGTTTGACCACCACAGACCACAGTATCAAACGGACAGATTCTATAAAATTGCTTTTTAATATTTTTTACGTATGCCTTTTTATTGAGCCTTTAGAGCACTTGCTATTTTTGCTTATGTCAAAGTTTAAACTTTAAAGTACGTTATTCGAAATGGTTTCAGTTTATTTCAAAATGTATGCTTTTTATGTTCCTTGTGTGTGTTTGTATTTTAAAAAAGAAATTGTTTGTGTCCTAGTTTAAGTAGTTGTGCTTTTTGTGACTAACAAAGCGATTTCAAAATTCAAAATTTCTACAGTTGAACATTTAAAATTCTAATATTTTTATGCTAAGTCTAAAATTTAATTTTTATTTTCTCTATACTTAAGTATAAAATAATTGTTTCTCTATGAACAGTTTTAATATTTTTCTACTTTGTCCCTAATTTGGAATTGGATGACAAAGAAGATTCTAAGGCATTCATTATATTTCGAAATGGTCGCAGAATCTTCTTCAAAACCGAGACCATATTATGTTTCTTTGAACTACTGTCCACTTTCTAGATTTTCTCTTTATTACATTTGAAATCTTGATTGCTTTCACCTTTTACTGACCTATGTATACTTTTTGTTTTGGAACAATTCACTTGCTCCTTTAGCCGATCTATCTGTGTATATAACCCGCTTTCAATGGGACATGGCCAAATATCCCATCAAGCAATCGTTGCGCAATATCGCCGATATTATTTCCAAGCAAATCGGCCAAATCGATGCCGATTTGAAGACCAAATCGAATGCGTACAACAGTCTGAAGGGCAGTTTGCAGAACTTGGAGAAGAAGCAAACGTAAGTAAATCCAATCAAATAAAAACTATTTTTTATACAAACGGTATTTTTGTTGTTTACAGTGGCAGTTTGTTGACACGCAACCTGGCCGATTTGGTCAAGAAGGAGCACTTCATACTCGATTCCGAGTATTTGACTACGCTCTTGGTGATCGTGCCAAAGTACGTACATATTTCAAGTAAATCACATTGGACTTAACTAATTTCTCATATTCTCCCACTTAACGCTTCATCAGAATGATGGCCAACGATTGGTTGGCTCACTATGAGAATATCACCGATATGATTGTGCCCCGTTCCTCGTCGATGATCTTTCAAGATCAAGACTATTGTCTCTTCAATGTGACGCTGTTCAAGAAGGTCGTAGAGGAGTTCAAGCTGCATGCGCGCGAGAAGAAATTCATTGTGCGCGATTTCGTGTACAACGAGGAGGAACTGGCTGCTGGCAAGAACGAAATGACCAAGTTGATCACCGACAAGAAGAAGCAATTTGTAAGTGGACCTTTACCGTTTATGAAATACTTTAGACTTGTTGTTTTGTTTTGTTTTGTGAGCGTTAGTACAAAGTCTACAATGAAAATTTAATTATTTTACAACAGGGCCCCCTGGTCAGATGGTTGAAGGTGAACTTCAGTGAAGCCTTTTGTGCTGTGGTGCATGTGAAGGCCTTGCGTGTTTTCGTCGAGTCCGTTTTGAGGTATTTTCTTTTAAATTATTATTTTCACTTTTTTTAAAAACCATTACAACCACTTGTTACCAAATTTTTAGATACGGCTTGCCTGTCAACTTCCAAGCCATTCTTATCGAACCCAACAAGAAGAGCCAGAAGCGCCTGCGTGATCAATTGAATCAATTGTACGGCCATTTGGATGGTTCTTCAGCTGGTGGACAGTGCAGCAGTGTTGATGTGAGTAAACAAAGACATGAATTTTACTAAAATAAAACGAATTTCTCTCTCTTCACAGAATGTCGATATTCCCGGCTTGGGCTTTGGCCAAAATGAATACTTCCCATATGTATTCTATAAACTTAACATCGATATGGTGGAAACATCTAAGATTTAAACTTGAGTTTGCTTTTGGCAACTCGTACAACAGTTTAGCTTAATCACAACATTTACCTTTACCTACGTTTAAAGCAAAAACAACTTTACCAAATTACATAATGAAACAAAAAAAAATGTTGTCAGTCAGGGAGTGAATGAAGCAGTTCAGCATCAGAAGTTTCAACATCAGCTGTTTCCTTCCTACACACACACACACACCAACACACATATACAAACAGAGATACGTTCCATCCTCCACCAAGCAGTTTCAGTTGTATTATGAAGCAGCAAGAAAGAACACAACACTCACAGCTCCTCCGTCTATGAATAAAACTGCTACCCACTTTACGTTCCCTATCGGTTGGCTAATCGTTGTTACAATTTTTTACTACGCTTCTATGTTGTTATTGTAGTTTTAACAAACAAATCGAAAACAGTGTACCCAATTCCGTTTACAAAGTACAGCACTTCCAATCTAATTTAAAATGTTAACTAAGTTAGTTTGAATGATTATGATCCCTTTCGTTTCCTTTTTAGGTGAAGTGTGTAACTTTTGTTTCTTCCAAATTACCATTTGTTATATGATCTGCCCCTTTAAATGCATGTCTTTATCTCTCGCTCTTCTTTAAGTTGTTAACAGTATTTTCGTCTATGTTCTCTTTTTCCCCAATATTTTTATTTATCAAGATGCACTTTAAAGGAATTACCGTAATAAATTGTTATTAATTTAAGCAAATTTATTTTTTGATTTCTTCTCCCTTTCGCAGCAGTGTAAGGTTATACTTGAAAAGGCAGTCTACCAACCACACACACACATACACAGTCACACAAACATACAAATCCACTTCATGGGAATGACTACGTAAATTTTTCGTTTCTTTTTTTCAGTGTATATACATAGAAATTAAACTAAAATGTTTAGCTAAAATATAATTATGTTTTAAAAAAACACACACACACACACACTGTTTATATTTGTTATTACAAAAACAAAACAAAGAAAAAACTGTATTTGCGAAATTTTCATAAAAACAAAAATAATCCAGCATAGTGTATATTAATGTTGTTCAAAAACAAAATAATAAGAAAAAGTTAAATACGCGGCAATACACGCCCACTAGCGTGGCGGTTAGGATTTTTGTGTTTTGTATTTAAACTAAAATTTATAAATTGATGTAAAACGTTGAATTGGATTTTGACAAAATGTATTGGCTACTTGCTAGTATTGGAAATACTTTTGCTGTGTCTCTTGGAGTTTCTCGATTTCCCACCAAGGCTGGCAAAGTTGCACAAAAATGCACAATAATTTTTTTTCTTTGCTATTACAACAGCACTTGGACAATAAAGCAAAATGTATTTTCGAGTTGAAAAGTGCAAAAGCGGCAGTCGAAAAGTTTTGTTAGCTTAAAAATCGAACAATAATATTTGTAAACCTTAAATTAACTAACTAATATTGTTAAAATGAAGAAACCTTACTATGATGATGAAAAATTACGAGTATATTGAAATTTATGCATTATATACATATACACAACTATGTAAATGGACATTATATAAGGAGTCGAAATGCAAAAGCCATCCTTGTAAATAATTATATGAAAGAAAGACATTCCAATTTTGTTGTTTTTTAATGTGATTCATAGAAGGGTTTCATTCACAGGACTTGGAGAGTCGAATGTAAGTATTTGATATGTGTGTAAGATCGGAAAGTTTTACAGCAATACACAAAGATTTGATAGACGATTACGTAAATATAGATGAGAATCCTTGTCAGTGTCTAATTTTCCAGATCTGCCTCGTGTTGCAGTAATTTCTTCTTGATCAAGCGTCGCTTGCGTAAATTGCCAAATAAGCGCACCGAAAAGAAATAGAACAGTTCGATTATGCTCAAACTGGAAATGCCCATAAATAAGCCAAATATGCCACCGCAATTGGCTATCAAACTGGTGATACTGAACATGTCTGTGCGCTTGATGGCAGTGAACTGATGCTCCTTAAAGTACACCGACAAACGTGAGCCCCGGAAACTGCAAACACAAGCGAAAATATTTATCTGTATATGCTACATCCGAAGGAAATCCACAAAAACCTACTCAGTGTGCTCGTACACCTCACGGAATGCTTGAACCGTTTTGGCCAAATCGAAACGTGCCCGCGATATCTCGAAATTGTACTCCAACGAAGTGCAGGCAGGCATACAATCGCACATCACCTGCACAGTGGCGTCAACGGTCTTCTGCATGGTTTGATTGGACAATATTACATTTAGTTCACTTTTCGCCGAGTCGTAGCAATCTATGTCGGCCAGGCCACAAACAGCCGTATCGAGCGGTTCTTTTAAAGTGAAATTAGTTAAGGTTATGCAAAAATTTCCTCCTATTCTTGGTTTATGTCTTACTTGGCATCCAGAATTTCGCACAACCACATTTCGAAATTGTGTAATTGGCAAGGCATTCAGTTTGGCAATTTGTTTGCGAATACGAGCGGAAGAAGCGCAAGTAGCGCTCATCATTGAAGTAGCACTGTCGCCTAAAAGTTTACAAAGTAATGTACAATTTAATTTAAGTACGTATACAAATTCGGTCAATATGAACGTGTACTTCTCTGGACTATAGTCATGAAGATTGTCTGTGGACACAACATACTGAGGCAATACGCTGACCATCACCTATAGAGGGGAGTTAAGGTTTTTATTTAATGAACTTGGAACAACATACTGAGCATTACCTCATCAGAATGTGGCACTAAAATGTAATTACCAGTTGTCAAGGGGACGCTCTCCGGAGAATTGAGGAACACCTTTCAATGCAACACATTAGCATAGAATGTTCTGCTATTAGCACCCACCCCTTTATCACTCACCTTGTATCCCTGCTTAAAGCTGCGGCACGCATAGTCGAAATTGTGCTCGAAACCCTGTAAAAAAGCGAAAAAAGCATTTCGCACCGACGAAAAGACCGTGCGCTGCGGATACGAATTGTAGCCCTGACCCAAGTAGCCATCCTCCAGTGACCAATTACCCGTCAAATTATTCATCGGCGGCAAGTCGTCAAAGAAATCATTGAAATCGATGACCTCATCGTCGTGATAACTCACAAACCTAGAGTTGGAGTGTTTGTATATAAAAAAAAACGATTTACTTAGATTCATTTCAAATGCTTACCGCTCATCGCGGTAAATGTCCTTAGCCTGCAAACCGTTGAACTGATAGCATATGCCTTCGTCCGTGGCCACAAACTTAAAGATTTTCTCGCAGAAATAAAAGCGGCCATTCCACTTGCAAAACGGACCTAAAACATACTAAAATTGATTCAACTATCTGGACAGGTCCCAGAATCTGAGTTACAGTGAATTTTCAAGTGTTTTAGACTCTAGAATCTAGAGATCTACTGTTTTGATAGTTCGTCGCAGAACTAGTTTCAATTTCAATTCAAATTAAAACGCAATAAACTGATTGCTAGAACACCATAATGCACCATGATACAACACAAACGTTTTTTTTTTTTTTTAAAGAAAAAAGTTTAATTCAAGTGCTTTTTATCACTTTTACTGAAATTTAGAGCCTGCCTGAATGTAAAATAATATATAATCTAGCATTAGATCAATTTACTCACCCGTTTCATTTTTTGATATCGAAAGATCCACCAATGTCTGTGCCACATCCGGAAACACACCCTTCGGCACATAGGACGCAAATCGACTAACCACTTCGGACTCACAAATTTGCAAAGTTGCGGCGAAACGTGAAATGCTTGTGGGAAAATATAAAGTACAAAAATCACTTTCCAATTAAGAAAAATGCAACAATATGCAACACCAGTAACCTACTCTTCCGTTGATAAATTTGCATAATTTCCAAATGAATTAAATTCTTCGATTTCCTCCCACATTTGGCGCGAAACATTTGTGAAATCAAAAACATTGCGGTCCATTTTGATTTCCGGGCAAATGGTGATAGTCGGAAAGGGTATTTTGTGGACAGGAACTAGAGTCTCGTCAAAGCCGAGAATAACGGGCGAGTCCTGCCACTTCAGGTAGGTATCCCAAATAAGCGAAATAGCGAAATAGAAGGATGTGCTCAGCAGGAGGAACCAGTATAATCTGCAATGTCACACACATATCATATCGAGTAAAATGTTTTTCTTTTTTTTCACACTCTTCGTACTTTTCATAGAACGGACGATGCACTTCAAACAAGTAACGTATGCCATGAATTGTGGTGCTCTTCGAGTATTCCATAAGAAGGCCCTTGCAGGCAGACCAGCGACTGCCATACTTAATGCGAGACCGGATTATCACATCACTGGGCACATCGCTCAGCGTTTCCGAAGTCAAACTGACTGCATCTGTGCTGTATTCCGGTATCGATAGAAAATCCGGATCCGGCTGGGGAAAGCGCACCGCTTTGCCACCTTTACTCATCCTGAATAGGTTTTTCTTCTTTATAATTTTCACTTTATTCCCAGTTTGTAAAATTCAATAATCACACGAAAGTATTCCAGCGGTGCTGCGGCAACTGAGTGAACAGACCGCATTGTGCTGGCTTTTATAGCAGCAGTTTTCCTTTGTCCGTTTTATGTAAATTTCAAACATATCCCAAAGGACTGACATATACATACTTTAGCGTGAATAGTTGCTAGTTCTACCCGTTTTTTTTTTTATATGTAGGTACTAAACAAATTAAACGAATTTCCTGGTATAATAGAGAGCAGTAAACTTTAAGGTTAAAGCTCCATGTTCACAATGTATTTCTGTCAGAAATTGACGAAAACTTATTGGTTTAGATTACAAAGAAAAGTATTCTTATGAGTTTTTGGACGCTGAACACAATTGAGTTCTCAGAATTTCCATAAACCATTTTTGCTTAAAATGTCTGTTAATGAACTCGTTTAACCCCCATATTAATCTTAATTTTTGCTGCAATAGTTCCCTTTTTGACCAAATACTGTTCTTCATGGTATTTTCAAAATTTGCAACGCCCATTTGAGTTACACCGTTCGACACGAAAAAATGCACATATCGGGACTAATAAATTCTGTTAGAGGGGGCTAAAAAATGTACCGGTGTCTTCCAGTTTTTCTGGATCAATTCTTCCTAAAACCGTTAAAATTGCATTTATAAATGGTTCTTTTGTAAAAAAAAAAATTTTGTATTTCTGAATTGTTTTTAGTCTCACTTGATGAGTAAAAAGTTTACATTTTTTTTAAGGTAAGTTTTTAAGGCACATTAAGGTAGCCCAGATTTTTTTTTCAATTTCATTGAAACGTCCCTCCAAAAAGGTTGTATTAGGTCTAAAAATGATTGTCCCAAAGTTTCATCCCAATCGGAAAAGTATTGAAAACCGAGATACACGATTGCACCCCAGTTTTTCCTATTGAATATGTGATTGGAAGTGGCTCTCGACGAACTTAATGTACAAAATCTTACCGACAGTATTCTCTTGCAAGTGAAATTTCTTCAGATTGAAGTAGCAACCACTCGAGACAAATTCACACCTTACCCGTTACCGAGTACCCAGTATGTGTGACCAATGAAACGAAACATTTGTTAAACACTTTTTGCAAAAGCATTTTATTAATTTTTTTTTCTTTTTTCAAATAAGTAGTATATAGGTAGTTGATGGAGTTATATATGTGTTTAAGTTATTTATATATATATATATATATTGCGCGCACACATTGATCGTGTGTGCAAAAGAGCAAAATCTTCCAGTGTAATAATTCATCTGCTTGATAAGATTTCTCAAATGTTGTTGTTTCTTTTTCTTTTCTTTTCTTTTTGCAACGTGCATTGGGCTGCTGCGTATTGCATCTAATGTTCGAACGTTCGTTTGTTTGTTTGTTTGTTTGTTTGTATGGATGTATGTATGTATGTCGTGTGTATGTGGGAGTGTGTGTTTGTGTGGCATCATCATATAAATCATGTAACACGGTCTCTCTCTAAATATGTAAACTACATAATTCGAATTCGGATCATTCGCATTTAAATGCAAAAAGCAAAAATACAATTGCAATTGGTTTGTCTAATATGCTGATTTATCAACGGCGTCTGATGGTTGTTGGTTGGTTTGTTGGTTGGCTTGAACTGGGATTTGTGGTCCCCATACCAAGTTGAGTAACATTCATTTTGTTTGTTTTGTTTTGTTTGTTTGTTTGTTGTTTCTTCATAATACTAAACTTATGTGTGATTTCTTTTTCATCATCAACTTTTCCACGGCATATTACAAAAATAAAATAAATTCGCATTTGTACATAAGTAAAATGTGTTCTTAAACCAAATATAAATTTGAATATAAAAGGTACCTAATTGTTTAAATAAATAAGAGACAATTTGTCAATTTTCGCTTGTGTTTTTTTGTTTGTTACCATTTTGTTTTTGTTTTTAGTTTTTCATTTGTTTGCTTGTAGATAAGATACACAGAATCAATTTAGTTTTTCATTTTTCATTTCACATTTTCATTTGTTGTTTTTTTTTGTTTTTTTTGCTTATTTCGTAGTTATTGGGATTTGCTTGGCTGCGTCTTACAAAATAATAAAAATTAATTAATTGGTTTTTGTTTTCTTGTGGTTTGTTGTTGTTGTGGTTGTTGTTGTTGTTGGGTTTTCCGCATCTAGTATAAATATATAGCAATATGCAATTTCTTAACAATTTAGTTATTTTTTTCGGTTTTTGTTTTGTTTTGCTTTAGAGCTTTTGTTTTTGTTTTCTTTATCCTTTTCTTGGTTTCTTTGTTTTTGTTTTTGTTTTGTTAAATTGTATTATCTACACATCATTCTAAATTCAAAACTTAAATGTAAAATTTTGGGGATTTTCTATTTCTTAAAAATTAAGCTCAAACATATACTATTTTCGACGATTTGCCATATTTTTTGTTTCATTTCTTAGCTGAGCTTTTACATACACGTTTTTGTTTTCTTTTGTTTTCGTTTTCGTTTACTTTTCTTTTTTTTCCTTTTACACATCATTTGAGACACTTTATGTATTTTGTTTTTTGCATTTTTTTCTTCTTTTTAAATTACAGTAAATATATACTTTCTTGTATCATTTTACAATTATTCATTAAAAAATTTCATGGTTTTGTTTGATCATCCAATACTTTTAATACTTATACATAATATGTTAGTAATTTCAATAAATAAATGTAAATATTTTAAAGAATGCATCATCATAATTTATCGAGAAAATGTTCCACACAAATATTGGTTATAAATGTTTCCTTCACCCACCCGGTGTGTGTGTGTGTGCGGTATTTTCCCTCAATGTTTCGTACAATTTTAGCGTTTGTTTCAATTGAATACATATATCGAAATATCGAAGCTGTTTTTTTTTTGTTGTTTTTGTTTTGTTTTTTTGTTTTGCATTTGATGAATCAGCGATTGTTTGTAAAGTGCATTTAAATAGTAGACATGCCATTAAACGTTTATTTGAGACATTGAGCTCTACTCAATGGTTTCCTATCAAAGCGTTGTTTGCTGCTGCGTTTCTAATTAACGTGTTTATTTATTTATTTAGTTTTTCTTTTAAATTACTTTTTTTTTGTTTTGTTGATTTTCTTTTTAACTTTGTTTTACTGTAAAAGCACGCTTTTATATACTATTTATAAACTTTAAACGAACATCTAAGTCAAAAAATATGTAATAGTGTTAATTTTAGATTTCTACAAATATGTGTAATGTATGCATGTGTGTGGGTGTGTGTATGTTTGTGTGTGTGTGTGTATTTGTATTTGTGTGTGTATGTTTTTGTTTTCTAGCCATAAAAGTTTTGATAATATTAAATACGCTTCCAATAATACAAAACCGGCTGCTGCTTTGTTTGCATAATTTGTATGCCAAGAAACGGCAGTTATGCGCGCTAAACTCCTATTCTGCTTGATGCTTCCATCCCTTCCCTAAATCCTCTTAGTAAAAGAAAACTTGTCCGGGCTTCTGCCTTTTGCGTTCCTCGAATTTACGATTGATTTCCTGCTGACGTTCGATTTTGTTGAGCGCACGCGCAACGTACAAGAACTTGTTGTCGCCCAGCTGCTTGCCATTGAGGCCAATAACAGCGGCCAGAGCCGATTGGGGACTTTCGAAAGCGACAAAACCGAAGCGACGTGAGCGTCCCTCTTCATCGAGCATCACCTGAAAATTAAATAAAATTTGTTATTCCATCAATCATTCAATTATTTTTCAAAGTATTAGAGTGAATTGCTATTTTACGAACAGTGACAAAGTTCGCCACTGAATTGCTACACACTTGTGACGGTAAGCGATGTGATGTTAGTATAACACCATCAAACAACTCTCTTATTTCAGCTACTCCAGAAATACTATCAGTATATCGCCCCCTAATCACGAAATTATCGTTGGTGATACTTTTTTCGAAAACCGTTTTTTTATTCCAAATGGTTCCTGCATCTTTCCACACACTTAGAATATTCAGTAAAAAAATGGTTCTGTCAATTTTATCGTATGTCATTGTTTTCATACACAATTCATCGACAAAAAAATACAAAACACCTGTTTGTATTTAAAAAAATTTCAATAACTACACATACGATAAATTTGCGATTAGGGGACAATATGTTATCAATCGGAATTAGGCTTGTTAGTGTTAACAAAAAATTTTGGAATTGGGTTACTTCTAACTTTTTGAGAAGATACCCGGGTTACATGTACTGAAAAAAAATTAAATACCTTTCATCAAATAAAAATACGTCTCGGAATGAGAAAAATCACTGACACTTCGGTCTAATTAGAAGATACTGCTTCTATCAACAAACTTTAACAAGTACAAACATACTAATTAGAGACCCCCACCATAATTACTCAGGAAGACAAACACCGGCTTTCAGCTTAGATCTTAACGAGCAAAATGATAAAAGTACGGTAGCGCAGAAAGGGAACTCACTGCTTCAGCGTAAGCTGACCCCCAAAAACGAAAAATACTCTAAGCACAAATAGATTTTCGATTCTTGGACAAGAAGGAACTGCAGACCGCTATAGGGTCTATAGCCATAGCCAGTTTCAGTTTCATTTACATTCGCTATCCAAATGTATGCCAATTTTATTACATTCCGGTTCCATAATAGGAACGGAATGGGACTGACACAAAGTGAAAATAGATGGGGACTAGATGGAAATTTAATTCAGAAATTTGTTCCATTTTGGTCGTGTCTATTTACATTTCGATCCGTTTCCATGTCGTTTAAAATTGTTTTTATATTTTCATGTTGTTCCTACCAAACCACCATTATTGGGTTCCAATGGAAACGTATCAGTTCACTCAACGTAACATCTATACAAAGCAAGCGATTAGTCAAATTGTATCGTAACGTAATTGGGTTAACGCCACGCACTTACCTCAAGGGTGTAGGGTATTAACAGTTATTAAACGTTAACGAACAGTCACCCTGCACTGGTGTGTCAATTAATGCATTGGTCGCCAAGGACCGACACAAGTTAATTGCAGCTGGGAACAAGGAAATACGAGAAAGGGACATGCGCACCAAAACAAATCAAAAAGCGAACCAAATAAAGAGAGCGAAAGAAAGAGAGCGAAGAAGAAAAACGACACACACAAAAGTGGTATAACAGGAAATTGGGGAATAAGTGTACGTCGAAAGCGAAAATATGCCACATGTTTGCCCTGCATACACGCTGCTGGCGCACCGCCCATCCCACCCAGTGGCCCACCCTCGGCCCAACCACTACTACCCACCTTGTGGCTGGTGATGCGACCGTACGGCTCGAACATCTCGCGCAAATGCTGATCGGTAAAGTCATCGTTGAGATTCTTCACATACAGATTCCTGAACTGGGTGGCCTTCTCCTGCTCGCGATCGCGTCGCGGTATGAACTTGACAACGTGCACCTTCTGGTTGTTGCACAGCATACCGTTGACCTTTTCGATGGCAATGCGTGCTGCCTCCTCCGAATCGAAGTGCACGAAGCCATAGCCGCGCGAATTGCCATCCTCGTCCTTGGCCACGTTACAATTGAGTATGTTGCCGAACGCCGAGAACGTATCGTACACGGCCTTGTTGTCGATGGAGCGCTCCAGATTCTTGATGTAGATCTTACCGCTGTCCGGCGAGTTGGAGCTGGTAGCACTGCCACCCGAGCCACTGCCGGGCAAGTGCGGCGACATCGAAGTGATGTTACCGCTGCCTCCCATGCCGCCGTGACCGTGCCCGCCGTGGCGACTTATGCCCGATGCGGTGGCATGGTGGTGGTTATTGTTGGCCACCGCATGGGCAGACGGATGATGACCCATTGGCCCGGTCTGGCCGGTGGCGGCATGGTGGTGCAACTGCGCCTGCTGTGGATGATGCGCTGCGAGCGGGTGGCCGGCAGCGGCCGCCAATGAAGCGGCATGGTGGTTCAGCTGCGACTGCTGCTGGTGGTAGTGATGGTTGGCGGCAGGGTTGCCGCGGAACGTCATCGAGTTGACAAACATTATCTGCGGTGGTGGTGGTGGCGGCACTGCTGGCTGCTGCTTGTGGAGTGTGGTGGCGGCGATGGAGTTGTTGTAAGCGCTGTTGCAGTAACTGAGAATTTTGACGGATTTCAATGGCGCAACGATGGGCGTGGAAGTACTTCACAGTGAATCTTCCTGATGTGGTGAAGTTTGCTGTAAATCTATATTTTCACGGATATGGAAATGAATAAAGGACGCTCCTGCTCCTCTGTTCGTTTCACGTTCTCCACTTTTTTCAGCTCAACTCTTGTTTTTCCTTTTCCCCTTCTTCGGCACTTTTCAACGCTCGTTTATCACCACGTTCTCTTCGTCTGTGTGTACGTTTTGCAAAAAATCGTTTTTACTTTTGCC
Organism: Heteromyza rotundicornis; assembly: GCA_951394025.1. Taxonomy (NCBI): domain Eukaryota; kingdom Metazoa; phylum Arthropoda; class Insecta; order Diptera; family Heleomyzidae; genus Heteromyza; species Heteromyza rotundicornis. The sequence goes on from OX596011.1 coordinate 4,136,861, forward strand.
TTGGATTTCCTCTGCTCTTCTATACCGCTGCTTCTACCCACAAATTCCTCAGTGTGCTGCTTTCACTTTTTTCACGTTTATCGCAAATGCAAAATGCAAAATACAATGCGTTTTCTTCGATTTTTCACTTTCTCCACTGATTTTCCCAAATTTCCAAACAATTTTCCAATTATTTTTGATGATTTTTTGCAAAACGCGACCACGAAAAAATATTTTCTTCGATTTTTGACGACGAGCAGCGAAAAAAGTGCAGGCCACTAATCGCAGTGTTGCCAAACTTAGGGTAATTTCCCTTTCGAGGGGAATTTGTACTGGCTTTTGCATAAAAGGGAAATGGGTCTTTAAAAGTAGGGACTTTTCCAACTTCCATCACTAACAATAAAGTTTTTGTCATCACTGTTAAAAGCTCAACGATAATAAATTTGTCGACTTTGAATTGCATATTCTGATTATTTTTTTTGGTAATTTTTTTAAAGTTCTGCTTAGTTTAGTGATGGGAACGGTCGAGTGATTTCGATAGTACCAAGTGAAAAATGTTCAACTATCGAATGATATTGTCATTCGAGAAGTTTTTCCTTTCGATTGATTTTTTTCATTTAAATGATTTTTCTTTATTTGTTTAATTATGTGGAAAATGTTTTTTTTAAATATTCCATTATGTATAGTGAAATTTTTTTGTTTCAATAAAAGATATATGAAAACAAAATATTTATCACTTATTTTCAACAAAAGAACCGATCTAAATTAGCCAACATTACAACTTTATGCATTAACAAACTTTTTTTCAAAAATATTTCAAATTAACCGTCAAGTTTGACTAATTTTTTATGTCAAATTTGATGAGTAAAATTTGACGTCAAATGAATTTGTTGACGCGTCAAATGCCATCACTGGGAATCACCCAATTGGAGTGGAATTCCAAGCTATGTGAGGAGTAGGGGAATTTTTCCATTTTGCTTCCCTGTTGGGAATATATGTTTTTTTTAAGTGGGCAAACGCCACGGGTGAATGCTAGTACACAATAAAATTTGCATCCTACCCATAATTGCCAGAAATCTCATAATCTCAAGAAAAATCTCACAATCACACACAAAATTAGAAAAAATCTCACGTGAGACAACATCTCACAGCAATTAAAAAATCTCACAAAAATCTCACATCTTACACGAAATAAAACATAACATGTAAGAAAAAATCTCACAGCAATTAAAAATCTCGAAACACACGCCAGTAAAAAATTTCACAAAATCTCACACGGGATAATTTACTTACAAAAATCTCACATTAGGTGAAAAATCTCTCAAAAATCTCACATCTCACAAGCCACAAATCTCAATGTAAGAGATCGTACCACACCAGGTTCTCGCGCAAGTGTCATCGTGTATGGACCCAACGGCCTTGGCTTTGGCAACACTGCTAGTATACCTTTTTGGCAATTGAATTTACATCAAAAGGGAAATTTTCCTAAATTTGGCAACACTAAACATTTTTACGAAATTGAAAACGAAAACTGAAAAATTTATAATATCACAAATATGTTGGAGGAGAGCATTACATCTAGTCCACAAAAACCAAAGGCTAGTGGCTCCATTCGTGACGTCCGTCTGCATCGAAAAAACAAGCGCAGGCGCCTGGAAGAATCATCACTTCTTCACGAGAATACCATCGGTGCCGCAAATGATCAGAAGGATCGGTTGACACTAGACGACATTTATTATGATAAAATGGAATCGCTGGAAGATGAAAATCAGATTAACAAAACGTTTGTTGTAAAGCCGCCGCTGACCTATGGGCCTGATTTTGACATTTTCGAGGACGAAATGTTATTGTCAGTCGCAGATCGCTTGAATTGTGCAAACCCGCCGCTACGGACTTCTCAGGATCGAATATGTCCGAAACTAACACAAGGAGGTTTCCAGAAATGCGAAGATCTACCTGAACAAGAGACGAGTTTTGCGCCATCGCCGTCGCCGTCGCCACCACCAAAACCAAAAGTCACCAGCAAGACGGAGGAGTCTCAATTCGGTATAACCGAATCCGAACTGGTAAACTTTTGCGTACAAGTCGAAGAGAAGGTAACCCGGCCAGATACCTCCATAAGCGCAACTACAGGTTTCGAGGATTGCATTCGAACCCCGCTGTCAAAAAAATCCAAATCAATTATTGAATCCATACTGAAAGATTTCTGCTCATCGCCTCTGTCACCAGAGGTGGCTGCCTTGCCAGTTCATTCACGACCACCGGAAGCGGCTGTTGCTTTGCCACAACATCCAGAAGACGACGACTGTTTGAGCAGTTGTTCGTCCTCGGGTTTATCCACGCAAGAGGATCACACGCAACTACCCACAGCGATCGCCCCGATCAATATGAATCGCTCACAGAAGTTATATGAAAATTTCATGAATCTGAGCACTCATTTCAACCATACTTCACAGCACCTCGATAGCACACCGAATTTTCGTTTTAAATCCAAATCGATACGTACCTACGCCAATCGCCGGAGTTTGTCTTTTGCACGGGCAAATATTGCCGATGAAGACGATAGCTTGGGTACGGCTTCGGATGTATGCATGGAGGAGGATCTGATGCAACTGCCATCATCGGTCGGTGTGAATCAGTCACAGAAGTTATGTCAAAATTTGTTGAAACTAAGCGCTTCTGTTCGCCAGCATTCACAGTACCTCGATTCCACACTGACTAACTCTCCAATTGAGACTAGCACGGAACTTTATCTAACTGCCTTGGCACCGGAAGATGAGTCTCTATCGGATGTTCAGTTTTTCGAAATAATTCCCAGTATTTCAAAGCTGCTCATGGAAATTCTTACTTTACGTCAAAAGTATCCAGTTTCCTACAGTCGCCATTCTTCGGCCACTTTGAATGATTTCCGTGGATTTTCTTTGGACACTCTTCATAGCGAAGTATCTGGTACGCACATGAAATGCAGAACAAACACAAAAGATCGGGATTGCCTATTGGAAGATGCCGATCCCAACATATGTTTTGGCCAACGTAAGCCAACAATGGAATATAAATTAATTTTTATTTCAATTGAAATGTGTATTTTTTACAGTTACTCAAGAAGTAGACAAGCGGCTTACGCCTGCAAAAAACTGTGATATTAAATTAAATGGTAGGACTTGATATTCCATGTTTTCTTAACGTAAACCAATCCCTTTGCAGGCAAGATCAAAAGTCAAAAACACGAAGAGGTGCAACTTTTCAGTGAGAGCGATGATGATTGCGATTTCTTTCGCAATTTTAAGACTCAAGATGCTCTCAAGTTGCTGAAAAAGTGCCCCAAAGAAGACGACCTTGTCGATTATAGCATAAATTTCACTTCAGCATTGATGCCAAAGCCTGCTGTAGGCGATCCCTCTTCCTTGTGTGTAGATTTCCGTACAGCCTCGCTCAAAAATATCAAAATTTCCACAAAAGGTCAGGAACAATACGCAAAAATACTACAGGAATTTCCCGAACTACTACCGGTCCCTGACAACAAAATCATACCAGAAAAGCAGACATCAATTCCTTCCCAAAAACATGAAGCTTTTGATTTCACAGACGACGAACCCTCCACTTCAAGAGCAGCATTGAGTCGTTGCCAAGTGGCCATGCCAAAGAAAGCCAAATTGCAAGCAGATAAAATTAAAATGTTAGAAGCTCTAGAGACGGGTTTCTTGAGCTCAGAATTGGAAACAGAATTAGAGCCAGAACTGACTAAAACCAAATTGACTGATATCGATTTTGAAAATATTCAGCTAAGTGAATGGCTGCTCGAGGAAGGCCTGAAAGAAGGTGAGAAACTGCCTTTAGTCAAACCGAAAAACGGCTTTTCTGGACTTCAAGTGGCAACATCAAAAAGTAATAAAGTTGCAGAAGCAGCCCAGTCAAAGCCCACTGATTCGTTGGCGCCAGCATCCAGTGGTTTTCGAGTGGGTACGCCAAATAAAGCGCAATTGGAAGGTGAAGATCTAGAGACTAGTTTCCTGCATTCAGATATGGTGCAAAGTACGGAGGCAAAATTGGCTAATATTGACTTTGAGAATATTCAGTTAAGCGAATGGTCTCTTGGGGAAGACATCAAACGTGCTAGGAAACATAGTTTCATCGAACCGAAAAAGAACATTTGTGCGCTTCAAGTGACAGCAGCTGCCATGTCAAGGGCAACAGAATTTGTAACAGAAATATCCGAGGGGCCGAAAGAAGCTCCGGGCCAACATGCATTTGTGGGATTTCGCACAGCCGCAGCAAAAACAATTAAAGTATCAGCGGCCTCTACACTAAAGGCAGCTCACATTTTAACCGATTTGCCGGAAATTCCATTAAAAAATGCTGCTAAGTCCGATTCAAAAGCAAGTACGCCAGTGAATGTGGCAACGCTCACAACATTGCCGCAACCTCTTGGAAAAGCAGATGTACTCCCAGATGAGTTCAAAGATATTCAATTGAGTGAATGGATTTTGAGTCCGGAGTTGAAAGCAAAAGAAGAGGAAACAAGGGAAAAGCGTAAATTTAAAGCGGAGCTCGATGAGCATACGAACGATGAGCATACGACCGATACCCCAATCCTTCAAGCATCAAAGTTATTTTGCAAGTCCCACCCAACGAACGCCAGCCTTAGTGGCTCGCCCGTGAGTACAAAAGTAATATATCGCAAAAATTTACTTTCGCTAAGCAAAAGTAGAAAAAGGAAAACGTCGCGAATCGAGGACAAACATACACCAATGAAGCAACCACTGCCAGTCTACACCGATGCAGCACCAGGCACCCCGAATTTGCAAGAGTTTTTTGATTCGGTGCCAAATTCCAGCACCCCACATCGTCTGCAATCAAAACTGCCCTTGGGAATAAGAAATGATGTGAATAGCCTCGATACGGATTTCCAGAGAATCCAATGGGACAGCTGCAATGATTCGAAGGGCCCACCACCGCTGGAAACTGTACACCAACTGTCCGACTCGTCTTGTGCAAATGTCACGCTCAAGGAACGCATCGAAATTTTAAGCATGTACGGCAATCCGCCCGCAGTTTCCCCTATTGCCGTAAACAGCGCAAAGGATTGCCGTATTTCGGGTTTGCGGCGTAGCCGGCGAGCCTCAAAACAGTTCAGGGCAAATTTATCAAATTGAATTACATTGCATTATAGTGTTTTCCAGTTACTTTGTAGTTTCGAATTGAATAGTGATTTTTTTCTTTTGCATTTATAAGTCTCTGTTTATGTATGTAAAATTTTGATCAATTGGTCTGTTTCGCTTAAAAGAATAAATTGCGCTTGTTTGATACAACCGATAACATTTGGGTACCATTATTAGAAATATATTTAAAACTGTTTTGTTTACGTTTCGTGCTCTTATTGGCTCATGTGTTTCGCTGTTTTAAAGCAAACAATTTATCGTGTCATTAAAACGTACCTGTTGATAATTTTAAAGCTTTATTTTTGCACAATAGTCGTCCATCCGTTAAATGCCGAAGTACTCAAAACAGTAAGCAATTGTCGTCTGGTATCGTAAGTCGTGAAACATTTTTTTTCCAATTTTCGGACTTTTTTTACGACGTGGCTTAATTGTAAGTAGAAATAAAGAATTTATTTATATTTTGAATTTCACATAATCTACCAACAGATTCTATCCACACTTTGCCAATAAAATTGTGTAGTTTTGTAGATGTTTTATAGTGAGCAAAATTATGCTTGTTTAAAGCTAGAGAAATCGTCAAATGAGGGGTCCAGTTCTATTGTGGATTAAGTCCATATTCTCAAACTGAGTTTGATGTGAACCCTAACTTTATAGATGGTAATTTTTTTGCGATTGGGGGTACAGCTAACTCAAGCTCAAAATTTTGTTTTATGGACATAATCCACTATAGAACTGATCGAATCAATTGTAGCCTGTTTCTGTATATTGATCCCCATCTTCATTGAGCCAAAAATCCTTGGCGCATATTCATAGTCATTTAGTTCATACTGAAGCTTAGTACATACTTTAGTTGACAGATAATATACAGATTTCACAGCTTTAAAGGCGGTACTAATGTTTAGTACGATCTAAATTTGACCATGATATGCGCCCTTGAGTTTGCAATATTCGTTTTAAATTATTTACTATTAGAAGTCGTTCAGTTGCATAGTGGATAAAGTCCATACGTCGAATCAAAACACTGCGGTTATTGCATCCTTGAGTTTTTTTTCAAATTTGTTGTCAGATATTTCTGGCTACTATGGTCCTTTGTCATTTTATGGGTGATTCATATCAGGTGGGATTAGGCCAGCTTCTAAGTGCGACCTTGGTAATTTTTAGGGTGATTTATGTTATTTGCGATTTGGCCAGCTTCTAAGTGCTTCCTTGGTGCACTCAGAAGCTGTACTGATCCCAACTAACATGAATCACCAAATTCAAATTTAATTTCTATACAAGTCTGGAATAGTGTATGTAGGTACGATTCTGTGGCGAAAAGCAATAATCAGTTAAGACAAAAAACACAGTTTCGAGATATTCACCATTTTGTAAAAATTTTTGTATGGAGTTGTTCTAGAAATGTTTCAGAAAAGTCTTCACACCATTTTTATAGATGTTTTTTAAAAAATCATGTCGGACAAAAAAAGTTTCGTGTTTTTAAGTAGAATATCGTAGAGGGTCTAACTCAATTCATGTTTAAGTCGACTTAAGTGATTATTGCACAGAATTTTTGGCACCTTTTTCCAAATTACCTCCTTTTTTCCGTCCAAATTGTTGAAACCCTGGCCGCATACTCCCTCTTTCTCTCTAGAGTTCTAAGCCGTTTCGGTTTGGTTGCCTCTAGCCGGCTAGCCGCAAATTTATGAAAAGGTTAACCGCCGCTCTTAACACCAGCCTCGTTTGATCAAACGTGCATAAATCAATAATTAAAATTCACGATGATGAGTATTTTGTTGGTAGACATGATATCCATCAAAACCCACCACAAAGTGGCCAAATTCGTAAATTCAATCTGGCCTTCCGGTTTCAGCCGCGCCGCCAACAAAAAAGGGCCTTCGAGCCGGCGCCGATAAATTTCAATCGGCTTCAATCTGTCATTCTTTCATTACATGTTTTCCTCTTATCTCTTATTTTCTTTCGCTGTTGTAACTTTGTTTTTATTCGCCTGTGAATGTTGATTGTTTCCGCTGTATCAAATAAAAACGGAATACGAACAAATTTTTCAAAATAGAAAATTGTGCATAAATTAGGTTTGTAAACGTTTTTTGGAAAATAATAATCTAATAATCTTAAATTGTAACATTTTCTTTAAATTGGATATTTCCAATTGGAATTTTCGCTGCAAGAAGAAATTGAAGTGACTGCAATACAGCGATATACGTGAATAAGGGAGTGAGGGGAAAATGAAACACTGGGGAGAGGTGTGCACATTTGACAAAAAAAACTCAGATAAGCTGGATTTTTTAATAGTTACTATTAAGTTCTATTAAGTTTTGTCTGCAATTTTACAAAAAAATAATTGAGGAAATGTTTGCCAGCTTTCGTATAATATCAAAAAGTTGGCGATTCCGAATGTCAAGTGTCCAGATTTGTTATTTCTGATGTATGTAGTACATAAATGCATTTTGCATTTACTAATTGTTATGACTTCATGTAGTGTTGGTTTCATTATATCTTTTCTGTTGGTACATAATGAGAAATTGCACAGAGCTCATAAAGAATTTAGAAATCCAGTTCATGGCTTTTTAATGCGCTACTCTTTTCAGAGAGTGCATTTTGTGTTTTGGTCAAGTTTTTTTTAATATGCCTAAAATGAGCACTACATAGTAGCCATTACATACAATTCAGTCAACAGTGCTCCCTAATTGAACTTTCTTAAATTTTTTACGTGTAAAAAAGATATTTGTGTTTAATTGTATTCAGCAAAAACACAAAACACATTTTGATAACATTCAATTATAGAACATTTCAAGAAAATGTGTTATCAGTAAATTTTAAAAATGTGAACACTTAGTTTTGCTCTACACCAATTCCTCATAATCTTGAACCTTCACAATACTCTACACTCGAAACTATTGCAATATGTACTTGTAGTAATTTTTGCAGTAATTTTACAAATCAATTATAAACATTTTCAAATCAATTATAAACATTTTCAAATCAATTATAAACATTTCCAAATAAATAATGTTTTGGCAAAAGAAATGTGGCTAGGGTCATCTCTAGCCAATATTCTCTCCCAAACATAAGTATTTTTGATAGTAATGAAAAACTTTGAAACTGATTTTCTCGAAATAATTTGTATGTTACATTCCACCTTTCATCCATTCACCCCTTCATCTTGTTTAGGCCTTCAAGTTTTTAATTCATTTACAATGATTTAACAATTTAGCAGGCTCTAACAAATTCAAAAGCTCTCCCAACTCTTTCGTCCCTACTTAAAACCATTTAACAATTGCTAAATTGTACTTTTTTCTAAACTGAGAGAATTTTGAGTGCAAATAAAGGTTACAAATGAACAGTTGAGCGATCACATAGAATTAATCATGTACGAATTAAATGTAGTAGAGAATTTTCAAAACAATAGCATGACAACAAAATTTAATAGTTCGCCAATTTGAAGCTTTGTTTTATCGAATCATATACAAAAGAGCGAAAACATTTCTGTATACATACTTTTAGCTTTTCTGACCTAATCGCAATAATTGGCTCCAGTTGAGTTGTGTTTCGCTTAGACTATTTGAAAAGAATCTGACAGTAAATACATGTTAATAGGACGATTCATTTGAAGTGGGAAACCCCTCGGAAACGATTCAGTTGTGCAGATGAGCAGTCGAAATATATGAAATTTGACCGCTCTTTTAAGCAACTGCGCGTTTTCGAGGGGTTTCCCACTTTAAATGAATACCTTATTATTTAAATTTTCCTCTTTCAGTTGATTCAAGGAAAAAGAGGAACGAATCCAGTTAAATCCAATTCTCTAAGATGGGCGATGAGTTCGATGGTTGCGAGTGTGTTTGGTCACATGAATACGCCATGCAGCGGCTATTGGCATTTGTGAGTTGTCGTGTTTTAAGTTGGAAATTTCATAAATTAAACTTAAATTTGTTTCTTCTTCTTACTAGATACGCCAAAGCCAGAGCGACTGCACGGACACAGAATGTTTCGATGGTTTGTACATGAAAATGCAAGCAAGCAAAACATAAATCATATGAAATAACATTTGTTTTATTCCCCAAGTTTCTGGTCGCGGACAACAGGTCACCCCAAACCCCCCCACTACAGGTGGCAACGAGAATAGCAGCTTCACCATGATGACTATGCTAATGATTTTAGCTGTGATCATGTACATGATACGTCCCGAGTCGATTATGAAGTTCACCAACACAAAGCGGCGTTCACAGGAACATGGCGGAGCTCCGCCGCCTCCTCCGCCAGCACCACCCGCTATTAATTAATCTGCAGACATACGAATTATTACACCAGAAACATTCTTTTTGATATTGAGGCAAACATAGAAAGACATTTCTAGTCCAATCGGAATTCAAATACGTACATATGTATATCTAAAGACAAAATGTAAAATTGAAGTGCAAATCATTTAGATTAAATTGTCAATATCCTTTTAGCTGGCGCATTGCCATCAAACATGAAGAAATGTTTGAAAAATTTTGCGATTTTAATTTTGCTTTGTTCTTTGAGTGTTTATTTTTTTTTTAACTTGAAGTTAACGTGTGGCAGCAGAGGTTTCATATTATTATTTTACCATGACAACTTAACTGGAATACAATTTATTATTATTGGAATACAAGTTTTTTTTTAAAAATATAAATAAATATACAAAACAAATTTTACTATGCCACTGAATGAATCATTTTAGTGATGCTCTACTGAACATTAATTTTTGGTTTAATTCGGAATTCGAATGCGAGTTGACAAAGAGAAAATCGATACTGGTTTGTGATTATAATTTAGCAATTAATTCCAATCGCAAGACATTCATTGAAATATTTCAATAAACGAAAGTTATTAAAATGCATACAAAAACGCCTAAATGAAATTTATGAATGGGTCACATCTATAACAAATAGATAAAAGTTAACAATTGTGATACCTCCGAGCGACTCCTGCTGTTGTAGGGGTCACAACTATCGTGACCATCGCAGGTGGAGTGTTTCGAAAATGGCAATTGTAAATAGGATAATTCAAAATATATTTTCTAAATTTCAAATACAAATTTAATTATTAAATACATTTTTAGTTTTTAAAAAGCATTTCATTTTTTACTTCCTCCTCACTGTAGTCCAGCCATCTTCTGGTTCTACAAATTCCATTTCTTGCTTCTTACGCGTCTGCGAGCGCGTCACTCGACTACAACTTGCAGTCGCCTCCTCGTCGTCGTCATCCATTTCAACATCCATGCCGTCCTCGTCAGAGCCGCTTTCATCCTCATCGGAGGAATCTTCACCGGCAATGGGCGTATACGTAATTTTAACATCTGGACGTAGCCAGTCCTTGCCCTGCGGCAGTTTGCTCAATTCCGTTTCGATTTGTGGGTATTGGTCTTGCAAGCTCATTTGCTTGTAGCGCAGCAAATTCCTACAAATTTCTAGAAAATCAAAAAAAAATTAACACCTCCCGAATTGTGGATATTTTAGTTGTTCACCTGGGATGGAGTTGTCATCGCACAGCGTATTGAATTCCTGATCCATCATATCTTCGATAACATCTTGGAGTTCGCCTTGCGTTATATTGTCATTTCCGATGCAGTATTGGAACGTGTAGTCCATAATTTGTATGGCCACCTGCTGTCCATTTCGTCCGCCCATGCCATGCTCTACGGCCAAGCGCAGATTTTGCCAATTGTTGAAGATTTTCTCAACAATTGTCCGGAAATTGGTTTTGAAATCCATTGACATCCTCGTTCCTGGTTTCTGGTGGTGGTGCTGGAGCTGGTGTTTATCTTTTGTTTTGGTTACAAAAAAGCATGCAGCCGACAGACGAAGTGTCACATAGCAGAGTTGCTAAAGTATGCAATTTTCGGTCCTATTTCATTCTCAAATTGTATTAAAAATTTTTCACATTCTGGAAGCTTAGGGAAGAATTTTTGCGTTTGGAAGCTCACCCAACTTCGGAAGAACATTAATACATGTTTTGAAATCATTAATAAATATAATTTTATAAAACTGGAAGCAATATTTATGAAATTAAAAAAATTTAGGTACAATTCTCCTAGATTAGGTACAATTTTTCATGTCTGCCACCCTGTCACATAGTGTTGTTGAAAATGTGATTATCTGTGAAAGCGTTGCCAGAAAGTGGTTTTAAAAACACCAACTTGTAGATTTTTTGAGTTTTTCTAGTGGCTGTTTACACTTGCGTTAAAAATTCAGTTTTTTTTTACCCCTTTAGGAGAAAGAGACGAAGTTGGTTTGTAGAAATCAATTAGAATCGGATATTTAAAGAACGTGTAAACAGCAGAGTGAGGAATAGTGCATTCAAAGCTAAAGCTTGAATTTAGTATAGATTAAGACCACAAATTTAGTAGAAATTAAGTGTCAATTTCACAGTGCTTAATTGCAACTTAAATGCAGAAAATAAGCCATTTAAATTCCAATTTACTATGGGAAAACGTCGATACCAACTTATTCTATGTCCATTTTTCCCAAACTCTAGAAAATTAAAAACAAGTTTTCAATTTGGTATGTTTTGTATGAAAATCGGGTTTTTCCATATATGTAATACTTCTATATTGCCAGTATAGTGAAAGTACATTCACTGATATCAAGAGACAAAATATATAAAAAAAAGTACATTTGCAGTTCGCATTTCTCTGTCAAACTAATACAAAATTCAATGCTTGCTATTTCGCTCTTACAGTGAGCTCAAAACACATTGCAGAGAAGTTGCAATGTGGTATGTGCAGATGAGCAGTCGAAATATATGAAATTTGACAGTTCTTTTAAGCAACTGCGCGTTTTCGAGGGGTTTCTCACTAAATGAATACCCTTAGCATTTACGCTTGCATCACCAATTCATAAGGGGTTATCCTGGCTGGCCGAAGCCAGGCATCAATATAAAATATTTTTTAAGTACACTTACAAAAATGCTGTTTCAAATTTACACGTGAAATTTTCTTGTTGATATGACAATTTTTGTATCGAAATGTAAAAATAAACAAACAAAGCATGAAGTTGCCCATTTTTAGGTTTTTGAGTCGATCTTCAGTGCAAAATTTTCTATCACGTTTTAAATAGTCAGTTTTTATCTACTCTTTGTCACAACTTATCGTCATCAACTTGATAGTGTAAAGTATCATTAACAACAAATACCATATGACTTTATAACTCCCACTTTGATTCAAAATTTATTTAATTTTCATAATTTTGCTATGAATTCTTGATTGAAAATCTATTTACGAAACTTCAACTGAATTTCGATGACCTCACCGTTCGACAAAATTCAACTTTCGGAGCCATGAGTCTCTTATTTATTCTGGAGCAAGAAATAAAATTAAATGTATATTTTTTCCAGCTTTATTTTTATTATTTATTAAATACTAACCAAAAAGCCTGCCATCGCCAGGGATTTTAAAATATAGATTAGTCAAAGGGGAACCACGCCCATTTTTCCAAGTTTGAGATTTTTCTCATCAAAATGTCAAATTCTATCTCATCGGGAAGTTTAAAAAAACCACTGGATGGACATTCACCACCTACCTCAAACACAGGGATTTTATAATATACATCGAACCAAAAAAATTACAAAAGTACCGTAAAATCTTCAATTTTCGTTATGCCCGATAGCGAAACATGTCAAATTTTATCATGTATATGAAAGAGTGGAGAATTGATGGGATACCAACATAATTTTTATAAGGATCCAACCTGAATTTGAATAAGAAAACGTGAAAAGAGAAAATAATTCATTATATATGCCGAATCATTTGACCCTATATCGGGGTATTTTCTAATTCTATTTGAAATAAAACAAACTCTTTTCAATATTTCTTGAAATATACAATCTTTATTTTACGACTAGATCCAAAGAAGTTTCAAAATTAAACAATCATAATAATAAAAAAAAAAGAATTAAAAATACATGTGATACGCTGAATGAAAGCTCTTTTGCGTGATTTGATTTTGACAGTATTGCAAATAAAAAATCAAGTAGAAAAATATATATAGTTAAATATATTGTATACATATTACATAATATTAGAATAACTTATAATTATTGCGGAAATTTACAAATTAAAATACTTTTTTATTAAAAAAATATTTACATCAGACATTTTCAATACTTTTTTACTTGTTGTGTTTAATTTTTTTTTGTTTGTATATTTTGTTTAATTTTTTAGTAAATGTGCTTGTTGTTGCATGGGAATTATTAGTTAAAACTTAAATGTATAAATTAATAATCATGGAAACAAAATTTCTACACAATTAAGGGTTGTACAATTGCTATGAGAATACTACTGAAAACACGTGTTCCCTTTGAATTAAAAACTAGTTCGGAGACAAATGCGAAATTATTTTAAATATTTTTTTAATGAAATATAAACTAGAAAACAAAAAAAAAAAAGAAAAGAAAATGGAAAAAAATGGTTAGTACTTAATTGGATTTTTGTTTGTGTAATTTCTTGTTCATTTCTAAGCTTGATATAAGTTTTCTTGAAATTCAAACAACAAAAAATATTTCCATTTAACACGCAGACATAAATAACGATATTATTTAATTAATAACACTTTATTCATATGGATGTATGTATTGTATATAATTATAAATTGATTTTGTGTAGTTAGTTTTTGCCATTTGTCGTTGCATTCGTCGATCCGTTCAAGCTTCGATACTTTATTTTGAGGAGGTTATATATTAGGTGGTGGTAAGTAAGATTTGGGTTTTTGGAGCTGCCATTGGTTAGTTGTTGCATGGAGAAATCATTTACTTCTTTTTGCCAAGTGTATCGCGCCATTCATTGTATTTGTCCATTTCCTCGTGCAATTGCAGCGCCTCGATGCAAGCATTGAAGAATGGTGAACCGAAGCAGTCTTGTCTATATTCGGAGAAGATATAAACACAAATATAATTAGAATATATTCAGCAAACAATCGATGCTTATTATTCCCTTTCAAATCTCAAAGCTTCAAAATTTGCTTGCTTCAGATAAGAGTATGGGAAATTCAAAAAGTTATATTTGTTTTCAGTGGAAAGGCTCCAAAAATGAAACAAATTCAGATTAAAAACATCCAAAAACAAATTAAATAGTTTCAATGGAAAATTTGAAAAATTCCCAAAAATAAAATTAAAACAGTTTTACCAAAAAATTTTAAATACATCACAAAAAAAAAATCTTTAAATTTTAAAAATTGTTTTGTGATTTTTTATTTGAAAACGATCTCAGAAACATTTGCAAACATTCCAAAATTATATCTGTGGTACCACGTTAATGTAGCAACGTCGCATAAGGCCCTAAACAGCATTACGGCGGTTGAGCGGTTGATGCAACCCTGTACTATCATCCACCGATCATAAAATAGGATGAAATACAAGGTCGGCGGCTGCCCCTGAACGACTCCATCCCAATTATGTACGTTCCCATCCAGCACATCAACCGTCAACCGATACAGGTCAACCGCAGCAATTATGTTTAAGCCATAAGTCGGACATTGTAGTTCCGAGATGCTCTCAAGTTTGTAAAATGTTTTAATATGCAGTTCTCTCAAAAAATGTTCCGAGAACTCCTTATACCATTTTGCCTTAGATATAAAAAAAGAGGGCCAATCAAGTTCATTTAGAAGAACTTAAAATTGAACTCCTTCTCAAGAGCTTCAAACAAAATTCCATACTCGTAATTGTTGAAACTTAAATCATAAAATAATAGAAAACAAAAACATACCAATGAAATTAAAACATCATTTAAGACGATTTGAAATTTGTTTCGTGGCTGCCGCACATCTACTTTAGCTTGAAGCTGCTCTATTTGTGGTAGTAATTCGGGACGATGGGGATGTTGCGTTGTTCGGGGCTCGTTCTATCACAATATTTTCAGTATATTTGCCAGCAAATGTATCCGCATAGGTATATAGCGTTTATATATATGTATATATTTTTATGCAGTTTTATAATACAAATACAAAATTAAAATAAAAAGAAAGCCAAGAAGTCATTCTATATTTTCGTACGTTTATAATCTCGAACATCATCATTATCATCATTGTTTTCAACTCAACTGCCCTTATACATTTTGAATGTATATTTTTAAAAGTTTTTTTTTGTGTTTTTCACAAATTGCAATTAATACTAATTTCCATAATATTATATATAAATTATATAATTTTTTTTCTGTTTGTGTATGTGTGTGTGTGTGCTTTGCATTATTTTCCTTCAATAAAGTATTATTTACTAATTACGTATGTAAGTTCTTCAAACTCAAAAAAGTTTATAAATACAAAACTCAATACTTTCTGTTCAATTCCCGAGAGACTGATGATTAGTAATAATGAAATAAATGTAATCAAAAAATTGAATCGAAAAAATACAAAACATTTCTTTTTGCAACACAAACAAATTGAACTTATAAATGGAAAAGGAAAAAAATTCACTTCTGGTTTCGTCACTTCAAAATATCGATTTAATTTCAATACTATTCCAAAGCTTTGGTACAACTTCCATTAACCAAAGAATAAATTCTAAAAATTGTTTTCAGCTTATATGCTTTTTCGCCACATGTATTCGTTCGTTCTAACATTATTCTCCTTCTTCGTCCTCTGCGATTTTCAATATTTCCAAGTTTAAACAAAAAACTAAATTACAAAAGTTAAAAATTAAAATTAGAATTACGTATAACAAAATTAGTTTCTTTAAATTATTTAAAAGTACTTAAAATTAAATAAAGTATTTTGTTTGTCGTTTATAAATAAATTAAAAATATAAAAATAAAAAATAATATATTATTAATAGTAATAATAATAATAATATTAATAATAATAATAATTGTTCGTAAAATACAATAATAAATAAGTACGAATTAATTGGGAAATGTATTAAACTAAAGTTATGTTGGAACTGGCGGCATATTGAATGATATTGGCGAGCCGTTAATGACTTTAATGAAATGTTGCAATTTCGAAATTTCATCGGATGGTATGAAAAGGACTTTTAAACATTCTCCAAACCATTTCGAATCAAAGCAGTCTTTCCTAAAAGTAAACAAATGCAAATAACAAAATAAGAAAAGACACAAATAAAACGATAATAATAATGAAATCAATTTAGAAAAAGGAATCAATTCAAAAAAGAAAAGAAGATATATAATTGTGTAGTCTAATGTATGATAAATTAGAAAATATTTATAAAATAGTTGCAGTTTGTTAGTTGAATTTATTTGAGTGCTGGAAACTGAAAGGGGAACGGTGAGCCATTAATGACTTTTATGAAATATTGAAGCTGTTTGACTTCTTCCTCGGGTATTAGGAGCACACTAAGGCAACCTCCAAATGTTTCATGTGTAAAACAATTGTGCCTGCATGGGAACAAAAGAGTGGAGAGTTCATGGAAGATACAAATGTGAGTTATAGTTCAGATATGAAAATATTATTTTAATAAATGTGTATTTACATAAGAAGAGAAGGAGTAAGAAAGAGTAGGAGCCAATTAGTGTCGAAATACTTTTTTTTTTGTGAAACTTATTTACATGTGAGGGCCGGTTTCAAATTTTTATTAAATGTTGGAATTACAAATTTTAGTTCTACTTTCACTATCAGTCAGTCTAGTCTGCTAGTTTTAGGCGATTAATTGAAAAGCCTTTTTAATAATTTATCGATTTATCAAACAGATTTACGATATAATCACTCTTACACAGTCCGAAACAAGTTTGCACCCTTGACAAACACACTCCTATTAATCATAATAAATGTCACTCATACGCCACGCCGTCGACTTTTATCACATGAAAATCTTAGAGTAACAGATTTGTTTATACCCATGGAAAACTGTTCGCTGAATCCTAATACGATGAAATCAAAACTTGAAGGACTCATGGACTTTTCCTAGTGGTTACAAAACTACCAAAAAGACTCAGGGCCTTTTTAGCAATGTTCGGTTATAACTGGCTTATCTTCCAGTTATTAGCAGGAATGTATGAAGAACTAAGCTAAGTGTCTATTAGTAGCTGAGGATTTATATATTTTTTCATATTATTTGATTATACTTAACTAGTTTCCCTCATATTAAATAAGCAAGCTTTTCACTTCATCTTTCGAAAGTCTCCCAATTAAAAGTTTTAACAATCAGTCAATTGATTTTCGCTCAACTTATATTCAACACAAACAAATTAATTAAGCACTTAACAGACGGATATTTCTGCGGAGTTCATAATAGAACATTCGGTTGCAGCAGAATTTTGACATGATATGTTTGTGCTTATGCAAAAGCGGTACTATTTGTCTGTAGAAATAGTAAAGATCTTACTTTAATGTGTCATGGGCATTATCGATATGCATACCCAAAACACTTGAGGTGACCATGTATTTGATTTTTGTATTAATGCCGCCTTGAACTGTGGCATGTACCTTTGCGAAATTCCCAGTATAATGTGTTGTTGTGTGCAAACAAATTTCAAATGAAATTTAAAGTTAAACAGTCCCTCTAAAGTCGTCACACTTGGTACGTCAAGTGTATGGTGTCAAAGTCTTAACCGCCAATTTCTGAAATTCGAAATGACATCTGCTGATTTGCTTCGATTCTGTGATGTGCCAAAAAACATTCGTTTAGTAAAAAAAAAATACAATTTGTGCTAATTTGACACGTGCTTCATAGCCATAAATAACTAATACATTCATTACAGAAAATGTTGCGGTCGAAGAAAATTTCACAGAATTTTCCTTGTGTATTTGCTCTACATATCTCTCTGTGAAATCTTGGAAATATGATTGGTAGTTTATTTATATAATTTCCGAAACTTGGCCATAATTAACACCAATTCCTGTACGGTCCCTCAGGAAACAAATGTTAGTTATTATTTGATGTGTTTAGTGTTTTTTGTGTGTGTTTTGTTTTGACTGAAACTTACTTGCATAATCGATGTATACTTGTTTCGCGGAATAGCTGATAGCAATCTTCACATATGCGATCCAAACGGAAGAACATGGTTTTGTTGAAGATGCCCTTGCACTCTAAATCGAAGAAATTACTTCTTTTGGACAAATTGTGATTGTGTGGCAAGGCTGTGATAAGTGGAATCAAAACAAGAAACAGCACCACAGAGATCTTGATGTTGCGGGAACACATCTGAAAGGATAAAGGTAAGAATGAAAATAAGATGTTGGCCACATTTTCAGGATGAAATTGAAAAAAAAATCTTGATTTTACCGAAATTTATAATGAAAAAAACATAACAATATCACCGAAACATTGGTGCTTATAGATAACAAAAGTCATTACAAATATTGATATTTTTACAATGTCGTTTCGTTTGCATAACTCCATCACATACTTCTTAAACAATTTTCAATAAAATTTCTACTGACTAAAGCTAAGGTTGCACCAATGCACCAATTAAGCAATAATCTGTACCTTTGGTTAAGGCCTAAGTGACAATATATAATCTGCAAACGATCGTGGAACCTTAGGTTAAGTCGTTTCCCATTTGATTTAGAATTAATACCTCCTTTATGAATTTGAACTATTGGAAGTGGAGTCCTTACGTGATACAAATTGATACAAACTCCAACCACAAACTCCGTTTCTAACAGACTCTAAACTCTTTTCCCTTCCACTATTGGCTATTTCTTGGGCTCCACAATACTCCACTACGAATCCTA
Source organism: Heteromyza rotundicornis (assembly GCA_951394025.1). Lineage (NCBI taxonomy): Eukaryota > Metazoa > Arthropoda > Insecta > Diptera > Heleomyzidae > Heteromyza > Heteromyza rotundicornis. The sequence goes on from OX596011.1 coordinate 4,155,642, forward strand.
TACTTTATTCTTTTCGCAAAACATTTTTAGATCTGAACGTTTTTATGTACACTCGCATGATGTCTTGGCATTTTTCACAGGAATTAGGTAAATGGATATGGGCCAAGTTGAACCTTGGGGAAAAAAAACATTTCACAAAAGATCGTGTGCGGCAGAGGGGCATATTACTACACCCAATTACTCGAAAGGCAACAACGACGACCAGCAGAATGGAGAATAAGAACAGAATGAAGAAAAGCTATTCTTAGCTCATCGAACATCGAAACACATCGATGCAATTCTAAAAATATATCGTCGTAATGTTGTTTATTGGTTAGCATTGCTTAAAAAAATGACGAAGCGGGACCAGACAAACCACACTCGTGTGTTTATTATTATTTTTTTTCTGAACATCCACTTCCATTGAACAAGCCGCCAGACGATGTTATCGGTTTTTATTTTGTTCTATAAATAAAACTGGCAATATCATTTAAGCCATTCGAGTACTTAGCCAAAAGGTTATTTATGATGTAAGTTGTGTGTAACTTGTTTTGTATATTTAGAACGTACTAAGGGACTGATGGTATTAGCCTCTAACTAATGGTATGTAGATCAGTTCGCCAGTTTGAGTAGCAAAACTGAAAAAAGTCAAAACAATTTTAATTGGTTTGATATCGTTTCACATTATCTGTTCGAAATGCGCAATTAATTTATGGCCATGTTTACGTTTGACAAGCCCCCAAAGCTAGCCACATACATATGTATGTGAGAGTACATATAAATATTGCATGAATTTGCGCATTTCGTTGTAAGTGTGTGCCTTGGATTTTTAAATGGAAACACACAAATCCCTTACACGAATTTATGTATTACAATTGTATGCGTTGTGTTGTGGCAGTCAAAGAATTCATGTTTATGAAAAGTATTTGCTGCAAATACTTTTAGAGAAACTACATTTGCGACAAACGTGACTGCAACCGAATGTAATTTGATGAAAACGTTTCTCACAAACGAAAAACAACGTTTCTTTCAACTCGTTTCTAATAAACAAAGTTAATTTGTTGATGAAAAAATTTAGTTCCAACTACGCAATCGATATGGAAGAAAATTCGACAACTGGGCTGCCCAGTTCCATAGTGGATTAAGTCCATACCTTTCCCAAAGCGAGTTTGATGTCAATCCCAACTCTCTGGATGATAATTTATTCGGTGCCAATCACTGAAATGTTCATTGGTGCAACCAACTCAGATGTGTGTTTCCATAATGTTGAAATTGCCCACATAGATTTAATTTTGGAAAACACATTTATTGAGTGCTCTTGTATGTTAGTCCTCGATTGAACTTAACCGAAATGCGTTGAACTTTGATTGGAAGTCTTCATTTATTTTGGCAAAACTGAATTAAACCCTTGGCGGCGCCATTTGGGCGAGCACACCAAATATTTGTCTGTCTGTCGGTTAGTTTTGCAGAAATCTGTGCTGTGTGATCTCACTTCATTGGAATGGCGTCATCATTCGGAACATATTTCAATATGAAACAGTTTAACGCGAAGGAATCAAAATCAATAGCGTCGCATACGTGTATTCAACGAAATTGGACATCACTGCGCTAAATTATGAAAAATGATCAATCGATCTTTTTATTTTGATTTTGGCAGAGCCAAGAGCCGTGCCTCCTTCTCACCATCAACGCCACAACATGTGCTAGCAATTTATTATTGCTGCTTCGATTAGTTGGCAATTTAAAGCGAGCAAGCAAGCGACCGTTTGCTTTTGTTTTTTACTTTTGGATTTTTGTCGGCAAGTTTGTTCAATTAAAAATTCAATGCGAATCGATCGATCGATCGATGTGCGTGATTTACGTTTTCAATTTGTCCATACACACAAACAAACACACTTTACTTTAATTGTGAACTATTAAGATGCTTTCGAAATAATAAAAAAAAAAATAACAAAAATCAATATGAAGTCATACTCCAAGAATTGGTGATGATGCTGCGCAATAGATTATATTTAGAAAATATTATTCTGATCATATACCAATTTAATAGAAAATTGCAAGCAGCCGAAAAAAAAACTAAAAAAAAACACTGACAAAAATAAGAAAGTGTTTCTCATGAAACGCTTTTCTCTCAAAATGTTTTTTCATTTCGAAAAACATCTAAAACATTCCAGAGCGATCACAAGTCTCTACCTCTAAATTATGCATTAACACTGATCTCGGTGCGAAAAAAAAACAGAAAAGAACACTCACTGAGCGGAAGGAGCCCATATATTCTTCCATATTGAAACATTCTCCAAATATTTGGCAAAATAAACAAATAATAAATTCATGCCGCAAAACCATCAATCCTAACATGAAACGGCGGAATTTCCATTCAACAACTGAAACTGAAATGAAAATTTAATCTTCACACACAGCCACTCACACACCGATCGCAATGTTGATGACGACCCAGCCCAATCGCCCCCATCCTCGATACCCCACAAATCGTACCGGCAGTGAGACCGCCTAGTAATAATGAAATGAGTGCTGTTGGCACGAGCGCAACTACGAATTAGTATATTTTCGACTTAATTGAAAACATCAGCAAGCTAATAAAAAACCAATTAAAAACATTCGTCCATAAAAAAAGAAAACAAAAAACTAAAATTAAATGAAATGAAGTGAAGTGAAGTGAAGTGAACAAGCGATACTTGTGATCTCTTTCGACGAGGTGTTAATAAAAAGCAACGATTGTGTGTGATCATGAGATTAAAAGGAAATAGATTAAACATCTTGTATGAAAAGCTATCCGAGCGACACAATGTCTGCATTGAGAACTTGTTGCTCATCGAATAGAAAATTTCATTTGAGTGGACGAGTACTTATTGAAAAGCTGTAAACACTTACAGTGCCTTGAGGGCAAAGTTTAGATTATCCTCAATAGAATGACTGGGCGGTATCTAGTGGGATTTCGTAAATATTTTCAGAACCGAAATTTCTGTTTCACTAAAAAGACTGAATATTTAATGGAAATGTTCACAACGCTTAAACATCTCAAAAAATATGTAACAAAAGCTACAAAAGAACCTTTTCCTCTGTCCATCGACATACGTCATGGCTCAACGGTTGCATCCTACTGAGTCCGCCTTGCGCTATTAAAATATTGATTATGCCTGCTTTATGTTGCCGGCCGGCAAAATCAGCAAAGAAAGGCAAACAAAAAAACGAAGAAAACCCCAATATATGTAGGCAGAAAAAAAAATGTCATAAATTTTGCAATTCGAAACCAATTAGCTGCTGCATGGCAAAAAAAATCCAACTGCAAAACGATACGAATTCGAGAAAATCGATATGCAGCCACAATAACCCTTGTCAATGTTATAAATATAAAAACTGTATACATAAGTGTTGAAATGCGCCCACTACTCACCACTCACTCTGATTTAAATAAACACACTTCAATGGTCATTAATGGCGTCCATCTAAACATGTAAGCGGTCCATGAATTGATATGGGCAATAGCGTGTGTTTTATCCCAACCAATTGAAGTAAAAGGTTTTCTGTCAAAGCCATTGGCCATTTATTTGAAAAAATGATTGTTAATAGCAAAATATAGTGCTGATAAGATGCGGAAATATATTAGACAAGATTTCGGAAAAAACGAAGGTAATTTTCCCATCTATTTGCTCACCGAAAAATACGTCATTTACAGATAAATCTGTCAGCCTGGTCAAACTGGCTGGAAGTTGCATTTAAAATATGCTTTCTCAATTGTTTCTTATAGATTTATACATTGTATTTATTAAGATTCTATCGTTTAAAAAAAAGAATTGTTTAAGAATCTTACAAAAAAAAACCTGAATGTTAGCTAAGCTTTTTTATTTATCTAAAATCTTTATTAACGTGATTTATATAATAGTACCATGGTATGGTATGTTTCACTCCATACCATACCATGGTAATATTATATGTATGCTCAGGGGAAACACAAAATTAACATGTACTGAGCCACAGCCACTTCAGCGCATAAAAAAACATTTTAAATAATTCAAGTGTAATCTGCGAGACTGCTTGGTACCAGAAAATGTCGAGTGCAACATAATAGCATATTTCGCTAAACAAAAACAAACCGTCCATCAATTCCACTATGATAGTAACCGGCAAATTGCAAATACCACGATCAACGCTCTCCATGCTATGCTATAGTTAGTCACCGTAGCAAACATTTTCACAATTTGTTTGCACTAAAGTGGGCAGTTAATTTCATATTTCAAAGCCGAGGTGAGGTGAGGATGAGGTGCACAATGGGCAGTGAAAATGGTAAGTGTGATGTTGAGGAAGAAGAAGACTGCCAGGCTATACTATCCAATACATTTGAAATGTTGCATGTGAAAAGCGGACGCACGTAAATGAACGATGTTTGCATAAAATTAATTGGCGATTTAATTGCATATGATGAGCATGAACAGGATGATGCTGATGATAAAATGCATTTTCCGCATATGATGCAGTTACTGTGTGGTCTTTTAGAGCAGATAGTAGTCAGAGTATGCAAGACTTTGTATTACAATGTATGTGACTTAACATATGTGCCTAAACCAGTTGAAAATTGTATGGAGATTTTTCAAAAAGTGTTCTCATTGGTTCGGTTCGCCTTTTAATCTAAAAATCGTTCTGGTTTTCTACTCTATCTAATTCCACAATTCAACCAATCATATGTAGGCACTGAACATTAATTTTAAAATATAATCTAAATGTATTTCGTTCTCAGTCGTTGCGTTGACAACAGATTCTCTATGCAGAAATTGTAAAATTAAACGGAAATTAATTGTTAATATGATATGTTTTTATTAGAAAATTCCTCAACAGGATACACTTAAAAACTCACATTATTGACATTATTTCCTCTCATGAAGCCACTTAACATAACCAACTTGAAAGTCTCCATTTTTAATAAACAATTTACGTAAAAAGTAGAATTTGTGAATTTTATTGCCACTCGGCAATTTTTATATATTTTTATTACACATACTATGTGTTGTGAGCACAAGTACAAAGTTAGTACAAAGTATAAAAATGTCAAAAAAAAAACATTTTTAATATTTGAATATCACGTTTGTTGAAATTATAAATAGTTTTTGGTCATAGCCAGAAATATGTTAACACTCTTATAGATAAAAGCTAGTCACAGTCTTATCTTTTTAAATATTTTTTATACTTTACTATTTTATCACAAAAATTATTAAGATTAAGTACTTTTGTAGTAATGCGTATTTGAGTTGGATTAATTCCTTGGTTTTTTTTGTAAAAATCAGTTTTGAAGGAATTTGCCTATTCACCTTCTTTTGTGTATACTACTTGGTTAGAGTATTTGTAAGGCATTTGTCGGGTCTTTAAATGGTCCAATGGCATAATCGGTGGCTAGGAAGATGTCTGTTTCGATCTCCGATCAGACGTTAACGTATCAGTGATATGTATTAAAACACCATGAACTTTTTCTGAAAAGATGGCCACCTATCACCGAGAAAGGCGAGAATATAATTTGCCATGGAAACCTTTTTTATTCGGTATTTATCTGTAGGTCCTACCATTCTCATATACATTTTGACTTGTCCAACCACAAAAGACTCTGCCTAGAGTAAATATTAAAAATAATGCCAAATATAAGATAGTCTATACAAATGGGACATTTCAGTATCCGTAACGGTCACTTGAATAAATTTACTGATTGTATGGTAAAATGTAAAATAGGACATGACGTGATCACTAGACAATTTCGAATTAATCAAATCAAGAATTTAATTGTATTTTTTTTTGCCAGAAAAGTGTAAATATTCATACAAAAATATATCTAGGATAACGTGGAGAAGATTGCTTCACACCCATTTTTGGGTGTGGACAAACTTAATATTCACCTATCAAATGATAATGGAAAATAACTAAAATTCAAAACAAACGTAATAAAACTGAATGTGTACATTCAATTTACAGGTAATATTAGTAAAACACCACTGATAAATGAGAAAAAAAGTTTTCCATTTGCTCGTGATTTCAAAATTGCGTACAACACATATTAATCAAATATGTTGTATGGAAATTGCAGGCGTAATCACTTGATACCCCATATGCAAAGTTCCGAGTACATACAAATTGACACTATACTTAACAATTAAATACGTCTTATCTGCTTGTATCTGCTGGTATTTGTCTTTACAGTTAATCTGTAGGTAAACTCGCACCTCGCTTAAGTACAGCCGAATATGGCAAAACAGAAAAAAAAACACCCGCTCAGGACAGAAGCGCACACAACTTTGTTGAATACAAAAACTAAAATGACTGACTGCTCCACCGTTCACCATCCCAAAACCGCGCGTACTCAATTCAGTCAGTATCATGTGCACGGCTCGCTTATCTAAAGCAAGTGGCAGCACCAAAAACAAAACGATCCAACCAACAAAAAAAAAAGTACAAACTCATCTAAACAAAATTAATACATACAAAAAAATAAAACCGAAATGACAACGACGACACAAAGTCTGGTGTGCTCGCTGCAATCTTGCAACTGAAGACCGCCTCGCATAGACTAACGGGCGTATGCAGTAAAAAGTTGTACGACAGGCAAATGCATGCGAGGCATGCAGGCACGACGTTGACTGAGCGATCGCTCGATCGATCTATGGGACACCCAGCCGTATACGTGATGTGAATTGCAGCTGGGAAAAATTAAATGATCAAATCGTAACCGAGCCGCACTTATGAAGTGTACGAGGCAGGGGGAGCAGTATCAAACGAGATCGAGTTCGAAATGAAATGCCGCGATCTCAGCGTGCAAGTACCTCAGCTCTAATAAGCGACTTGCACTATCGGATCGTTTCGTATATCGTATACTGGCGGCTCACATAGCTTGAATGAAAAATTATATCAATCCGGCACACACTTAGCAATCTACAGCTCGAGTCGATCATTAACTGAGCTCTTTGATCGGTTCGCTTGTGGCCAAGACAGATTGGCGTGCACTTTTGCTTCAAAGCAATTTAAACGTTGTAAGAATATTAAATGAACTTATTTAGTAGTTTTGTCATTTTTTAAGTTAGCCGCGCTTAGTGTAAACTCAATACAAAAAGACAAAAAAAAACGTACATTGATTTTCAGTATAAACATAAGCGAGTATAAACTGTAGTCCAGACATTGACAGGGCTGCCAACAATACAATGGGAAGTTGAATTTGATAACGAATTAGAGTGTACACAAATATTTTCCCTGATGCATTTCCTATCACTCCGGATGTGGACTAGCAAATTTCTAGATTGCAAAAAAATCTAATTTACAGATTATGTTTACACAGTTGGCAGCCCCGATTCGGCGGCTAAACTACTTTGCTTATCTGAGGCTGGCTGCCTGACTGGCTGGCAATTTCAGCAACCACACTAACCATCAGGCCAACAACAAGGTGAGCTTGAAAGTCGAGTTGATCGAGTGCTTGGCTTTTATAACTCGCCTGATGCATGGTGCACACACACACAACATGGATGCATGTTGCATGTCATGCATCTATGTGCAAGTAAAGTTGCTTGGTCTTTGCAATTTAGCCGCAAAATAGTTTCAGTTGTTGTGTTTCTAATTTTAGCTCGACTCAGTCGCAGTGTTCAGCTTAGCGTATGCTATGTACGTTGCAATGCATGCAGCCAGCCAGCCAGCCAGGCGACTGTCGTTTGAAAAGTGTTTGTGTTCGAGAGCTTGGTATGTGGTATCTGCGGCATCATATGATAGCTGTGTGTGTGTACTTGAGCATGTGTATTTGTACATTTATGTGCATGTTGCACACTTGCGCTGTGTTGTGGCAATTGGAATTTTATTAGTTTAATTGAAAGCAAAACAATTTTAATAAAACTGACTTAAACTAGTTTGCTAGAAATTGTTTCATTTACATACATACACGAGCATGAATGCGAAATTTGCGCGCTACAAAACCAACAAAACTGCATATGTATGCACGGCCAGCGAAAATTGCATATTAATGATTGAGGAAATTAAAGCCGCCGAGGTTTATTGATCGAACTGAAAGTCTCTCTGTCTGTCCATTATCACTTCTAAGAAATTTCATGAAATTTTCCAAGTGCTTAAAATTTTAAAGAATGACAGCTTCAACAAAACTGTGAGGAAAAAATACGTAATACATACATTCATGAAGCATAAAAACTCGACAACCTTCTTGCATATATGCTATATTTCATGCTGAAAAAATCTATAAAAATTAAGGCGATTTTTTTTTAAATGTGCACTTGAATTTTTGTGCAAGTGGTAAACCATTTTATTCACATGTCATGAATGCACGTTTTGCTGCAAAATTGCATCAGCCAACTGAGTACGTGAGTAAGAGAGCGCAAATCATACAAGGTGTGGTAATTATTTTTTTGTTTTTGGCAAGCATTCAACATGCCGTTTACGCCAAGAACTAACAGACTTGTCCATCACACATGTAACAGTCACACCCAGCCGCCAATTGCGCTACCTGTTGCACTCTACCTTACTTAATTCAATTCAAGTGGCTAACTCCAAACAATCTGTAACTAATTCGGTTTGCAAATGAATACTAATATAAGAAATATAAAGAATTTTACGTGAGGGGGGTTAGCTTTTCTGACATTTTTTTCTTAGCCAGATCGCACCGATTTGCCAATATACGTTCACTATTTGTTTGCCCATGAACTCGATTTCGATTGTACGGGCAAATGCATTGCGCTGCAAGCTGGGTGTGAGAATGTCCACACAACAACAACCAGCAGCATACATAAGCGATTTATATCGCTTGCTATTACAGAAATACAGCTAAACTTTCACTTAAATACTATTTGAATATGGGTGTTTTTTTTGTTGGTTGACTTAAACGAGCCATTACACATGTGAGTAAAAGGCAAAAGGAAGGAAAGAAAGAAATAAAGCGTTCCACTCCAATTGGAGGCAAATAGGAAAAACATTTTCCAATCAACCAGAAAATATGTCAAATCGTCAAATGAAAAATACCAAACTGGCAGCGATCGTGAATTGCCAAATATACTCCCGCTCACACCGTTTCCAGTAAGTCCCCCTCCATCATGCGTGTACATTCACATACCGATGAAAAGCGGAAGTGAGTCACACTCACGAAACGAAATGCAAGCAGTGGAAAAATACAGTAGAAAGAGAGTGGCAAGACAGAGAGAGAGAGAATGAGAGATAATGTGTAAAAGCCAAATGGTAGTAATAAAAAAAATTCTTAGAATTCTAAAAATGAATTTGCCCAACTCTTTGATTTGTGTGTGGTTAGTATGAATTTGCTACCTTGTGCTGGTGATGCATCATCGTCCATACATTTATTGGCCAGAGGTATCTGAATACTTACACGGAGAGAACGGTTTGCATGATTTGCGTTTTTATACTCACAATAATTCCTGCGAACAGTTCTCTCCGTCTACCTTCGTGGGTGCAAATGGAATGAATGTGGCTTATTTCGAAATCGAATTATTGAGAATTTGTGGCATTAGTCTTGAGTGGATGCCAAATATGGTGCATGATGACGTTTCGGAAACTCCAAAAATTAAATACAATTCATTAGCGTAGCTGGAGGAGTGTCGTAAAGCAATAATTAAAATGACATAAAACTTCGAATTTAATTACGAATTCTTTTTGATGATTCGATTCAGTATTGAATAGTACTTATAACTACAATCCCTCAAGTATAACTCAATTCATCACTTAACATTGTTCAAGCTAAATTGTATTCAAAAGCAATAATTAACAATGGCTGGTAAAAATTTTCCATATACCAGCCGAAAATCAAAGCAACATTGTTCATGTTGTTAGTGTCAGATCATTTTTTAATCATTTTTGCTTGGCAACGCACCATCAACTGTCATCAGCGATGGTTGTTGGTCGTTCGTGGTGCGGTTGTTTGCCAAACTGACAAGCCCCTTTCACACAGCAAAACGCAAGTTAGTACCCACCACGAGTGAGAGCCAGACAATTTCGCGTATTCGTACTTGTATCAGAAATGTCTGAAAAACCAACCCAACAGCTGTTGTTGGTTATTTTACAAGTATTTTCGTTTTTTTTATGTTTACTGTAGTATAATTCCAGTGTTTTTTTTCTTAATTTTTGATTTTGTTCATGTTAAAAAGCAATTATGTCATATATTTTTCAATTACACATCAATGTGTTATTATGGCAATGTTATTAAAATTAAAACAAGTTAGTTGAGTGCCCTCGAGTATATGGTAGGGGGCCTGCTTTCTATAATGACATGATAGTTCAGACAAAATATGACCAATAATTTAATGATATGAGAAATGGTGGTGTTAGTTCATGTAAATAAATACATTTCAATTGGTGTTTTACTCGAATCAAATCCTGGAAGACATTTTGCAAAATTTTTCTCCTTATGCACCAAACAGAATTGTGGCGGTTGACGGTTGGGCGGTGATTGATATCATGGTGCAACCCTGTACCGTCAACCGTCGACTGTAAAATAGAAATTAATCTAAATTCGGCGACTACCGCTCTACCGCTTTACCAACTCCGATCGAATTCCGTGCATTCCCATCGAGTTGTGGGTATTTTAATTCAGACACCACATAGCCTTCACCGCATATCCGTCAATTGCCCCAATCCTGTTTAATCCAGTACGTCAATGTTTAAGTACATCTTTCTAGAAAAAAGCACTGAATCATTCATTCTCAGATCTGGAGATTAAAACCCGTTCATTGATAAGCTAATCTAATATTTTGTTCTTATATCACTTTAACTTAGTATTCAAATATTTGAAGAGAAGAAAACAAATATTGGTGGGTTTTTTCCCATTTACTTGAACACCATGACGTGTAAGTATCATCATAGATGATAAAGAAAAAAAGAAAAAATAGAAAAGTACTTAATGTTCATGTTACTAAGCAAATTAAACCATGTCGACACCCCTCAAAAAAACAAATTGATTTTGCATTTTTATGGTTTGAATTGGTGTGATTTTTAATCAAATTGAAATTGAACCAATCTATTGTAGGCACGACTTTTTCTACGAAATAATGATTAATTCCATTCTATGTCTATCAAAATAATAAAAATATATATTCTCTACCCAATTATGGATAATATATTTGTAATGATTTCAATTTCAATTTCGAATTCAATGATTCTCTTTGCCACCAGGCTATTGAACTTTTGCTTCCATCTCATTTTTCAATTGCCTTAAAAGAAAAACATTTAATATCTACTCGTAAGTAGTTAAATTTCCAGCAGCCAATGGGAAAATGCTGCACCTAAATTCAAAGATCACTAATTGAAGAACAGCAATAAGAGATAAACAAGAGCAACCACAAATAACAGCAAGCAACAAGAAATTGATTCAAAGAACTTTGATCGAATATTGTTGTGTGGCTTTAATGGTGCACAATTGATTTTCAATTAAGGTTTCACTTTGATTTCTGTTCATTCATCTTGTCGAAAAGAAAGCAAAAAAAGGAGTAGAAAAACGCAAAAGATTTATTATCGAAATCAATTAAATCCAATATAGGATATGACATTCAAATTATCGATTAACATTTCGCTCAAGGTCAGAAGTGTAAGTGTAATTAAACATGTGCAAATGGTAAGGCACATGTGCTCCACTCTGCCAAACAAGAGCATATTATGTATGTACGTCTTTTGAACCATTTTCAATTTAATTTTGAAATTGAAACGAATAAAATCGTTCACAGATGCACTCTTCTTCCATTCAGTTATTGCATGTATGAAACAATTTTGCATTCATGTTCACTCTCAGGCAGAGCTGCGGCAGTCAATTCATATCATACACAGCCACACTGCCGAGCGACGACGAATCTGGAAAGCGAATTATTACAGTGTCCGTTTGGTATTTTGATTTAACAACTCTCACATTTCACACAGTCGAAAAGTGCCGCGACCGCCGACATGCCATAGTCATTAAGAATTTGTAATTATAATTGATATTGCAGCTGGTGCAACTTGGTGAGCACATTGTTAAAATATGACCACATTAAATTAACTTAATTGTTTTGAACGACAGGAAAACAGAACAACCGGATCAGTGGTGGAGGTGTAGTGTTGTTCTACAAGGATATTCGTAATGAGTTCATCTCTCACCTCATGATTTTTATATTGAAGCAAAATGGCCAATTGTCTAGTAGAATAAAAAATATTTTTTGACACAATTCCGACTTGCAACGGAGTTTTTTTTACAGCTCCCAAACAAAAAAATACAATCCACGCCTCTGCTGCAAGTTGACTGGCATTTAACTTAAAATGTGGATATGCTCCAGTTTTATGCATTTATGTAGTATTTAAAACATAGATGAGTATACACATTTTTTGCATTACAGTGACTCTCTGGTATGAACATCTTCTGTGTACATGTGGCATGTGTGTCTGTTCCAGAGTTGGCTTCTGTTTATATATGAAAGTTCTTTTTCAAGTTCATTAACATAATTTGTTTGAGGATATGCATTTTTGTTTTCGTGGAATTTGTTTCGGTTAAGACCGAGGGATATTGAAGCAATTAGTGTGAAGTACGGTTTGAAAAAGTTCTCCGAATGAAGTGAGTCATTGGCCTACAACGCAGACCCGCAACAGACTAAAAGAAGGCATTTTTGCTTATGTATACTTTTAAGCAGGTTCTTTTTTTATTGGGGTGGCTTTTGTTAAACCTTAATACTAATCTTAACAAAAATAAAATATATATTATAAAATGCAATTCTATGAAAGCGAATAGCTGGTAGTTATCAAAGAATGTTAAGTGGTTTCACTGTGTAAAAAAACTTCTTCGGCACTGCCTTAGCTAAAAATACCCCTACGCAATGTGGCCCATTTATAAGAACCTCAAACATAAAAAGAATATAGTTTCAGGACCCCATTATGAATCGTTTCTAAATATTTTCAATAGAATCCGTGTTTTGTTTGTCCTTTTGTCAGATTTGGCTGATTCTCGAACTTGGAAGGAGAAAAATTTGACCTAAAGTTACAAGTCGATATCTCAAAAACCGCAACCGCATTGTGGGGACAAACCGACAGACATGGTCAAATCGGTTCAGTTTTCGATGCTGATCAGGAATATCTATAGTTTTTCAACCGGCCACGCCTTCTTATGGGCGTTACAAACATTGTATCAAAGTTAATATACCCCTGCTACAGTAGTGTGTTGAGTTTAATTTTTAAATCAAAATTGCTGAAATATTTTTAAATAAAATTAGCCTAAGGATTATTTTTAGTTTTTACTTACATTTAATGACAACTTCATCGATTAAGTATTCTGGCAAAGAAGTATTTTAAGTACCGACTGTTACTTTGAGTTTAAGTACTTTTAATGTAAATAGTTAAGGAGTATTCACACTGTTTGTGTAAGATTTTTCACTGGGTTTAAGTTGAATTTTTGTAGTTTTCTTTCGGTTATTGTTTGTCTTGTTTAAGTAATTCACCAGCTTGTTGCTTTTTGCTAACAATCAACATGCAAAATGTTAAGTACTTGATTTGTTTTCTTTGAACTAATTTTTGATTAACTTTCGGTTTATTTTTGCTCAAGTCATTTATTTTATTACGTACATTTTGTACGGCGTGATGAGAAATGGCGTATTTCGGTAAAATATTCAAATCTATAGGAAAATAAGAGAGGAAATAGTAGTAAGAAATTTGAGTCGATCGAGCCGACTGTTTGAAATGCACTACAACTGCGATGTTTTATGGTTTAGAGTGTGGAGCGAATAATCCATGTGGATTCATGTATCTACATTTTACAATATGCATTTACGTGGGGAAGTGATCCAATCAATTTTATTCCTTGTTAAATGCTACATAAAATACTCAAGTCCCATGCGTACAACAAGCAATCACAGGGTGTAGTGCATAATGAATTAATATAACATTTTGCATTAACGACAAGTGCATTTATTTATAAAATAACGTTAATTTGTTATGCCATCGTTCGTCAGTCGGTCCGCCGTCGTACGTCCGTCTGCCACTGCATGTTTTTTTGTTCAAACAAATGTTGCCGCCATAAGTTGCGCTTGTTGTTGCTGTTGACTTTTTGTTTCAAATTAAGCATAATCGTATGTAAGAGGAGATTGTGAACAGCACTCAGTTGCGCATAAATTGCTGCCGCCGCGGCTGTTACTTCTCCCCTGGCTCGGCGATGATGCCTGTGCTGGTCTTGCATTTATTTAGCCGGTCCGATCGGTTTGTTGGACGGTTGTTGAAAATGTCGGAAGTGTTTGCGTGCAAAAATAATATTTCCTGTTGAATTGAAACAAATGCAGAAATAACAGACAGACAGACACAAGAAAAGTGTATTCACATGGCTGTAAAAAGTACTAAATGCGCTCTCATTACATATTTTGTGGTTGTATGGTAGTTAGTTGTACTGGCCGCATTATATTTGGACGTTTAGTGGACTTTAAAATCATATTTCCTAATTAATTGGGAAATTCAATGAATTGCTAATGTGTAGAATGCTTTTAAAAGAATGCAGTTAGCGGATCCCAGTAAACCATTTGAAAGATGGGAAAATGGTTTCACTGACATGTTTCACCTTACGTTATCGCACTTACGTTTAGTAGGTACATACGGCAAATCAAAATTGTGCTTAAGGAAAGTACTTAGCGAACGATTGTGTCGACTCTAAAATCATCAGCCACCTGATAAAAACTGACAGTTGCACTTGAGTCCCTTCGCCCGTAGCTCAGTCTAAGTTCAACTCAAGCCCGGGGTGAAACAAAAAACTAAACTGTGGGGCCCCAGGAACTGCAGCTAGAAGTTCGAGCAAGATCACCCTGAAGGTGGTAGTGCCAAATATTAATTTATTTTTGAGTCCCTTCGATAGCTGCAATGTTGACTGGGATGTACCGCCACAGGTGATGAGTGCGATCGTGAATCTGAAATATTTTCTTTTGTATCTTTTGTAAGAGTCTGTGTGGTGAGCAAATATGAACTTTAACAATGAACTAACTGCACACAGGGTGGCAACGTAATGTCAACGTCAAAACTCAACAAGCGGTGGCACAACACACAGGTAGCAGATAGCCGATCAGTTAGCATGTCCGTCTGTCCGCCCGTCTCCGGAGCTGATCGTTAAGAATGTGTGTCTCACGATAAAGAGATAAAGATAAAGAAATGCACTCTGCTCTCTGTTCGACTGTTGTCAATTTCCATCCAAAGATCGGATTGTACATTTCTTTCGTCTTCTTGTGTTTATTTTTGTTGGTACACTTTTTTTCGGTTTTGTGCGAACGGCCCATACAGCGGTGGCGGCAACTGATTTTGAAAGTTGGTTAAACGTTTTTTTTTGTATGTTTTGGCTTAAGCGCACATGAGGTTTTTTGTAATTTGTTGTTGTATTTTTCCACTTGGCATTTTAGTTTGGGATACATTTTTTTACAAATTAATTATATTAAAATACTAAATACGTTATTTATTATTATTGCTTTTTTAATCTGGTCTGCGAAATCTTTTTTGAGTTTTGGCTAATTTGAATATTTACTTTTTGGTTTACTTTTCTCTGTTACCGTAAAATGTCTTCCTGAGAAATTGCGTTTCACCGAAAATAATTGTGATGCTTTTGTGAGTGCCGCTGCATTTGCATTTGAAATTTATGTAAAAATTTACGTTCTGTAAATTCTTTATTTTTTTGAATTTTTTTGGATAGCGTTATTCACTTGAAACTGTTAAAACGCGCGCATTAAATGATGAATAAAATAAATGATCCGATTTGAATCGGTATTGTATCGAATTTGCTGAGTGGCGATGTGCTGAGCGTGTGTGTAATTTTTCCACAAAAGACACAATTTATATGAGGGAACGTTTCTTTATAATCGCTCTCGATTGAGTTCAAAGTCGATGTTAACTTGTTGCTTCTTATTTAAGGACTAAACCGTATTCAACATCGGCCAAAGCATTTTAAAGGCAGCTCGCAGATACTCTGGCGCAGATACTATATTAGTTGCTCACTTTCTGAGCATTTGCTTCGCCTTCGCTCAAACAACATCGCCACGGCCGGTGCTCTTTCGGGTGATTTTGCTGTTCATTTCAATTGAGTTAAGTTGAGTTAGTCAAGTGAACTCAACTCAAAATTGCGTCTACTCGACTCGAGTGTTGAGTTAAGTGGGTTTTGTATGGATACCAGGGATGCCAGATGCAATCGGCCAAATTACCCGATTCCGAGAATTCTCAACAAAAATTTTAATACAAAAAATATACGACTACTTTTTGCATCAAAATATATATACTTCCCATAACATATAAATTTTGTTTTATAAAAAGTTAGTTTGAAAAAATAAAATATAAATCACGATTCAAACAAAATCATGACGTGCTTTGGGAAAAAATGAGGACGCCATCAGCGTGACTTAATTATGTAAGATCAACTATCAAATCTATTGAGCTTTTTTTTTTTGGTAAATTTTGTTGAACTGTGTAATTGTATGACCAAAAATTTTGTATTACACTTTTATTTCTTCACCCATTTGATCGGGATTTTTAGTGTTCTTGTCGGGAAGTCGGGACAATGCAGGCCATATCGGGACGGATGGCAACTCTAATCACGACCGCTGGTGATAGAACTTCTCATTGTTATTTACAACAAAATAAGAATTTTGCCGGTTGAATTGTTGCTGGCGTTGTATTGCCGGTTAGTTGCATTTAAAATTCGTATCACATATTGCGCCTGCGATGCACTTTAATGCAAAAAGCATGACAAATGTACAATGAGTAATTGGGATGTCATATTCTTATTTCCAGCTAGTAGGCAAATTCAAAGTACAAGATCGCCTAGTTAATGTGTATGCCAATTAAAAAAGGGGGGCATGTACTTATGGACTTCCCATCTAGATATTGGAAAACTATTACTGTTATGGAATTATTTGGTATACGAAATGTGTGTGGGTTATTGTGTCACAAGTCATGCGATTACAATGAAAATATATTGATTCAGCGGTAACTTTGTATTGATTTAATAGTTTCCAAGCTTACAATGAAAATCATCGAAAATTCTACAGCTTTAACGTTTTGTTTGTGAGTCTAAGCTTCCTTCCAATTGATTCCAATTATAATGTTTTCCACTAAGAACAAAAACTGTACCCCACTAAGCCCATTAAGAGTTGTTTGTAATTTATTAATTATTTTTTACATACGTAAAGAGTATTATACGTTAAGGCAATATTGCAATTCATTCAACGTCATTTCGATTCACATGATTCAATTGGGAAAAGTTGCAACAATATGATTGTTATATTTTTCTCTGTTCTGGTGTTGTGATTATTTAATAGTAACAGTAGTCGTTCATTAATTTTAAGCATGAACAGTGGTGTTATTGTAATAATTTAATACCGGTACGGTTAAAAAAAAAAAGACTGTACAGAAATTTCACTGAAATTCGTACTTCACATAACGATACCTTAATGCACAATCGCGCTATGTACAAAACTGAGGTTTGCAAGGATGTGATAATAACAATTACACGCCAGTTGAAACATTCAAAGGCAGTCCTTAGAAAATACTCCAAAATATCAACAACTAGATTTTCGTAAAAGGGACATATCTGGATTGTGCATTGAATGCATAGCATATTGCGTATTGGTCCTAATTTTTGCATCAATATTTTGAAACACCACTGGGCAAGGGTATTTTTTTATATAAAAAAAAATTTGTACTTAAATAACCAAAACAAATATCATTGACTTGTGTACAATTAACTGTACAGAAATTAGCATACAATTGTAGCTTGTGTTATGGCAACCTTTAGATACGAAAAAATGAAAAACGAATTAATAATTTTTTAATGTTGCATGCAGCAGTTGCGTAATTTCTATTGTACACCTACTTTCAAATTGACGTCACAAGGTGATTGAAAGAAGCTTAGGGTTTTCCACAATTGCAAGTGGTATTGGCGATGTTTCATACACTCATTCGGCTAAAGTGCACAACCAGCGAACTACAAGCTAATTTGGTGTTAATTGAAAATCATGAGATCGATTCTGTGAACTGATGATCAACACTTCATTTTGATGGAATTGTTTTTTTCCTTTTTTCAAAGTTACCTTTCAAGCTATGTGTGGGTAGGGTTAGGACAATTAAATATGCTAAAATAATTGCTCTGTTATTATCGAGTAGATGTGCAGCAGTATTTGCTACCAGCAATAGAACCCGGATTGGAAAGTTTTATTTTGTATTAGCGGTGGTATTTATTCTGTCTGGCTTTAAGGTATTTGAATCGTTGCAATCTCAAAATCGTAGGGAAATTTACTGTAAAGAATGTGAGCGTATACAGTTATGCAAGGTCACAACCGGACCCCGGTTAATTGGGCCCATAAGGGAGTTTACTGCATATTTTGCGTCATTTGTTTTCTCTACCGTTTTCATATTTAATAATTTTAGAAAGTGAGTTGCTTTTAGGTAGAACTTCTACAGAACTTCCATTGACCCACTGCAGTTATTATTCAATATATATCCAAGCTATCTATCTATTTGAGCTGCACACTTCGAGCGTTACTTAGTAGTTCGAACTAATATTTGCAATTCAATTTATTTATTTTTTAATGCAAAAGGTAATCTTTTCATGCATTCAAGACTTCGAAAATATGTACACTAGTTAGTCCAAATTAAGCAACAACCACAATTGCTAATTATAGCCAATAAATAATAACAACTGTTATAAAAATGCAAATGCAGGCATACTCGCATTAAATTGTCAACTTAAGTGCGCACTTTGATGGCAGTTGGAGAAAAGCACAGCTTGAGCGAGTTTCCTATTTGATGGCAATTTCGGGCTATTTTCGTCGAAGTCACTTTGTGCAATTGACGACTTCTCTTGAATCGACTTGAGAGATTCGAGGCATATTTAATGAGCGCCGCAACGTACATGTATTTCATTTCATTTCTTTTCATTTGGCTGTATCTTGTTGTGCTGACAGACACGTGAGATAAGGTTTGCACTAATTAAGGTAGTGACTGGATTGTCGCCTCGTTTAACGCCCACATGGCGGTCGCCCCAATACGACGCCTATGGCTCGTAAATATTATCATAAACTAATATTTATTTTTTTTTATTATTAGGCAATATTGTATTGCTGTGAATTTTATTTGCCCATTTTGTTGTGGCTCGCTTGCGTATACGTATTAACTGTTGCAATAAAATATTCCCGAAATGAGTAAGTAGGTATTTAATTAAAAATGTTTAGGCTGATAACTTTTCCAATGAATTGATGACATCGCTGGATTTTCACAGTGTACAAAATAATTCACTTGAAAAAATGATATGCAAACATTTTCGACTGACGATTTGCTGTCGTCACAGAGTCTACAAAATGTCTGTCTTGTAAATTGTTTAAATAATTTCCATGCCCATTGATGTGTGAATTAACGATACCGCGCCACACTCCACACTCCACACTCGCATACCGCATACCGCAAAGCTCGAAGCTCCACCGAATAGCCTCCAATAAGTTCAGCTAGCAATAAGTTCCCATGTGAATTCACACTCACCCATACGGGCATGCTATCAACAAGTGGTTGGTTTGAGCCACTAACACACACATCTGCCCACGGGCCGACAGCATGTGTAGGCATATATACATGTATGTATGTAAATAAGTATATATTTTTGAATTGATGCTTGAAATCGGAAACGGAAATTGCAACAGCTCAAGTGGCCGCATGTCGTGAGCCGACGCAGTAGAAAAGGAAAAGGAAGTTCGAGAAGATGAGTCAAAAGCAGCGATTGCAATTTGGGGTTGAGTCTTTTTTCTTTCTGCAAGATTAATCGAAACATATGTTAAGTGAATTATCGAAATCAAAGTCAACACAAATATTTTCGAGCACTTGAAATGTTCATTGTTAAAATATTTAATAAAAAAAAAAGTAATTTAATACAAATAACAACGAAAAAAACCCCAACTTACAAAATTGACCTTGTAACAATTCTCAGCACAATTGTATGGAAAAAGAATACACATACGCATAAAATTAACAAATTCAGTTCAGTTCACATAAATGCCAAATAAATAAATAAATAAAACGAAATGCAAAGTTAATAACCTGAATTTGGGGCAAAATCAGGGTTGTCACACTCTTAAGCATACAAAAATGTTTGCTTGTAAAAAGTCAAATTGTACGTGAGTGAGTGCGTCCGTTCGTACGTTTATTCATCTCTTCAGTATTTATTTGCCAAAATATGCAAAAAAAAAAAAACGATTATCGTATTTGCATTCATTTGAAATGCACTGAAAGTTTTTCGTTCCAAGAAAGAGATTTGAATTAATTCATGCTTAGCGTTGAAACATGACAATATGTCCCATCCGTAGAGAAATGCATACTTAAAAAAACTTTGTATGAAAGAATATTTGGAAATATTATAATATATTTTTTGAGCAATTAAAAAATGAAAAAAGTTCGATAACACTTATCGATCAATTAAAACTTCTAGAATAATTTCGCTCGCCATAGGTTCTATTTCACAGTACTTAATTGGAGTTTAAATAACGAAAATGGGCTATTTAAATTTTAAGTTGCTATGGGAAAACATCTTTATGTGAATAAAAATTGAATTAAACCCAATTTTTAAAAAATGCATTGTGTCGATCTGTATTTTAGCACGTTTGCAGTAGTAATTGAGCTATTTACTCCGAAATTCGCAATTTCTCTTATTTTTGTTTATTTTTGAAAGGTAATGAAAACGGACAAAATTGGATAAAACTGCCTCCCATACAAAATGACCCCACAATTTTCTTTATTTTAATCGGAATTAGAGTAGAATTGGAAATAAATAGATATTAACCGGATCAAGGGGAAAATGGAACGATAATGGAAAATGGACCGGAAACGGTATGGCAATAGAACTGTAACGAAATATAAATTTACCGAAATAAAATGGAAAGGGGGGCAAGTTCGGTAAGGAATGGGAACAATGAAAATACAAATCGAAAAGAATATAAAAAAACGATCGAAAAATTATTAAAAATTTATCGTAAAACTATCCAAAAATTATTGAATACTGTGTGACATCGTACTCGTAGGTTAAGGGTATTTTAGCTTCGGTGTTACCGTGAGAATTCTCCTGTTAGTATGTTTTAGAATTCACTATGTAATAAACGGCTAACATTCTTTATCGACTTTCAAGTTTTTGCATTAAATTTGTTCCAAATAGTTTCCACTGTATCTCTGTATAATGCTAATATAAATGTAACAATTTCAAAAAAACATTTTAATATGTTACAAACAAATTCAAGATTGTCAAGACTCTTGAGAACTGTTTCGGAAGTTCCCAGAAGGTTCCTTAAAAGTATGCAAATATTCAGATTATTAGTTAACCTTACCTTAGGCACTTAAGTTGTTGTTGTTGTTTTGAATATATAATCCCTTCAAAGTTTGAATTTCCCTCTTCTTTGTCGTTGCAGATATGTGAAATATATGCGATGTAATTTAGGGCACAGAAATAAAACTTTTCTTTCCTTGTTGAGCTAATTTTTCCCTTTTTAATATTTAATTTAATCGTAACAAACTATTGAACTAGCGCTGGATAGATGCTCTCTTGTAGTTGATAAAATGTCAGTCGCCATTTTGTATGAATTTTCGTTAAATCCTTATGAGCGCGATAGTAATACATCAAGCAGGAATTTCGCAAGAAATCACGAGAAAGTCATTGAAATTAAATGTTTTTCGTCAATATTTGCAACTAAAATGAAAATTTTGTTGTTCTTGTCACAGGGTACATAGAATTTACTTTAATTAAGACAATATTATACTCTTTTGTATTTATTTTTTGTAATTTTTTTTTTTTATGTTTACTTTTTTATTTGGTAACACAGAGTATTGTATTTGCTGTGTCCACACACAAGCCGAACTCGATGTGATCAAAAGTTACATTAAGCGCAACACTGAACACAGCGCACCTACATTGAAGGCGCTAAGGTGTATGTATTTCCATAGGAATTTCGTGATGGTTTAGGTAGTTACTTGATTCTTTAAAGTTTCGATAGCATTTTACTCGAAATGATTTAATACTTGCACAATTTAAATTGATTTGATAATTGAATATCGAGATATTGGTATGAGTGCAGAAGTTATTATGCACTCTGGTGTACCAAAGAAAGAGTATGGAAAACCGTTAACTGGTTGAAGAATCATGTTAGTGAATCTGTTTCGACCATTACTCGTAGAAAGGAACTGCTTTGCCATTCATTTGTCTTTCATATCAGTTTAATGAGTTTCCACGTTAGAAGAAAAATGTTTTACAAAGTGTATGCAAGCATGCGTAAGTCGTTCCAGACCGACCGAATTGTATGCACACTTGTTTCTTCTTGACATTACAACACAGCAAATGCATATTCATGTGTACATTTCGAATTATGTGTGTACAGTGCACACATTTAGACAAACAAACAAACAAACCGACAAGCAAACAGCCGAACCAAGACGCACAACCGGACGGACAGACGAAATTCATTCAGTGACATTCAGTGCCAGGCGTATTATTTTAGTAGATCATAAGGGTTGCCATTATAATGAGCTAATCAAGAATAATCGCACTTGTCGTCGTCCATCGTCGACGCACATATGTACATTTTTTTTGTTTGTTTTATTTTTTCCATTTCATTCAATATTGTTGCATTTTTGTCATTACACTTTTTTTTTGTGTGTGATGAATTAAATAAAGCACTCACTTGTGGTTGGGCGATTTTTTTGTATGCTAATGTATTAAGAATTTACATATTTATTTTTATTTTCCTTAATGTGGTAAATTCAATTAATATTAACATATTTAGTATCTCGTTTATTTATAATTCGAAGTGTTTTTTTACAGGATGTTTCGATATGTTTCTTACGAGTAATCGAGAATATTTTACAATCGATTAATATTTTGCATAGTTTAAAATGAAATAACATGAATTCTTGAACGAATTTCTAAACATTTATTTCCTATTATAAGCAACTAGAGCTCGACCGATTAATCAGCTTCGGCCAAAAAGGCACATTCGGCTTCGACTTCTTTTGTTCCAAAAAATGGCCGAAGTTTGGCCGAAGCTTGTGAAAAATGTTTTTATTTTTTGCGACACCGAAAACCAAAAAACCACAGCACATGGAATTAAAACAAATTTTTTTATTTTGTTCAACGGGTCTAATATGACTATACGATTTTCTAACCTATATCACGACTAAACGGTCTTACTGGTTTTCTTGAAACTTTTATGTAAAATTGTGTAAGCGCTGGAATTTGCAATGGGACATAAGAGGTCCAAATTGCTGCGCCAACATATATGAAAAAAAAGGCTGAGAAATAGGCTGCCAATTGACCTTCGGCATCGGCTTCGGCCTGAACGGGCTCTATAAGCAACTTATAAAAAGTTTCGTATGAACTTAGTACGAAATTCGTATTCTGTCACTCTGGCACCAATCCAAAACCAAAGGGGCCGACAAGATTGTAAAATATTTGTTATTCTT
This sequence comes from Heteromyza rotundicornis, assembly GCA_951394025.1. Classification (NCBI taxonomy): domain Eukaryota; kingdom Metazoa; phylum Arthropoda; class Insecta; order Diptera; family Heleomyzidae; genus Heteromyza; species Heteromyza rotundicornis. The sequence goes on from OX596011.1 coordinate 4,179,075, forward strand.
TTTCAATCGAAATAGGTAAATTGTATGGACAAAATATGGATGTTTTATTAAAAAATAGATTTCATAAATTTTTACTAAGAATTCAATTCTTTTTAAAGCTTTGTTACCAGCTCTAAAGAAACTATTCAAGAACAATTTTGTCCAGTTTCTTATGCTGTAAAATTGTATTAGAGCAGAATTTTTACAGATGACAAAGAAAAAATTTGCATTGCGCTTTTGCCTTTTGGAGCATTGCCGCTTCACCCACTTTTGCTTTCAATTTTGGTTAGTGCTCTAAATTTGACAGCTGATAATGTCAACTTTCCTAAAGAAATTGCAAGCAATTCCGAATTTCTCAAGACGTCACAGAGTAGCAGTGTCGCATTTCATTGAAAAAAGGTACAACAAATTGTATCGAAGTGGATATGAGTGTAAGGAAATTTACTTATCAATTTCATAGCTTTTTATACCCTACACCGCATAAGGTATGGGAAAATCGTGTTTTGTAAAATATGTAACCTAATTCCGCTTAAATAGTTCTAAACTTGGTATTTGGGGGTTTTTGGGGTCGTTGATTTTGAATTTGATGTCGAAATTTCCAAATCCAAGACGACGGATCCAATACGGCCCAGTAGGTGTAGGGTATATATAAGTCGGCTTTGCCCGACTGAAACTTACTCACTTTTTTATGAAGTTTGACAAGTACTTTAAAATGAAAACGTAAAAACGCTCAATTGAACATTAAAATTTTGTAAAAAAAAATGTATTTTGAAAACTTAAAAATTTTTTTTAAATATTGTTTTAAATCGAAGCAATGTCTTATTTCCGCTTTATTTTCTATTCGTTGTCTTTTTTTCATACCAAAACTTTATTGTATTTTGTAGATGACAGCTCTAATTTCACTGAATTTCAGAACATACGATTTGAATTTTAAAAAATGTGTGTTTTTGTTAGTAAAATTCCAACAACCATTCCAACTGTACAGCACAGGTTGGATCCGTGGACAATCATATTTCACCGAATAATACCTTAAACCTCAGTATTGCATTTTTTTAAAACGGAAGTCGATAAAATTTTGAAACTTCTTCGAAAATGGCTTTTTATTGTTGAACGTTGAAGGCGTCTAAGTTCGTTTAGTTTTTTTGAACACACAATTTAAAGAATTAATTATTTTAATTGTATTTTTTTGATATTTTCGCTGAACCGAAAAATCACGAATTTACCGAAATCGCACGCAGAAGAAATACACACACAAAAAGTGCAAACGATCGGCGAAACAACGGCGACAGACTGAATGCAAAATGAATGGAAAAAATTCTGGACTTGTGGCGGCGCGGCTAATGGGGGCTACGACATTTTTTCATGTATGACCACAAAATAAATGTAATAAAACAGATTTTGAAATATTTGTTGCTGTCGCACTTCTGCTAAGCCAACACAAGACTTATTATGTGTGTAACAAACCAAAAATACAACATAAAAAGGAAAACAAATTAAGAGACTAAAATGAAATGGAAAACAGACTACATACATATGTAGATGTATATATGTATAAAGAAAGGTAGACTGAAAATACATAGTCGCTCGTTCCTTTGTATTGTTGTACTAGGTACAATCCAAAGTAGTTGGCGGCTCTGATTCATAAATTTAAAAAATGTTACCACCCGCCCCTTGAGCAACCCCCGCATTTGTAATCGTCGTCATAATATGAAAATGACAGAAACAACCACAACAACGAAAACAAAATGAATACAATGAGTATAATTGAGAAATTTCAATTGTGCGTAACTTAAGCTCCACATACGAGGGCACAAACGCTTTATGTTTTTTTTTTAATATTCATTTGTTGTTGTTGAGTTTAGTTTACGGTTTCACTTGCAGTGCAGTTTGGTGAGATAAGCCACAGAGAAATACTATCCAAATTAAAGAGGGTTGCCGAACCTACACAAATATGGAATAGTATTTTAATAAATCCATATAAAACTAGTAAGAAAATTATCTTTGCTTCGGCCGAAGCTAAAATACCCTGATTATTCGAAATTTTTCCAATTATTTTTCAATGAATTCCGTATCCGTTGGATTCTGTTTCATTTAAAAATTTTGTTTCGATTTATTTCCATTTCGGTCCTGTTCTACTGACCATTTCGCTTCAGTTCCTTTCCGCTCCCGGCAACATTTCCAAATCGCCGCAAATTGTCAACATCGGTTCAATATTTCTCAAGATATCAGCTAGGAGTGGTTTGTCAAGTTAAAGAATTTTGTTAACTGAAAGCTTGGTTTGCAGCTCTAAAGAAACGGTTTATGAGGTATTTTTTGACACATGAGAGAGCAAAATTTGCGGTGCGGCCTTACCTTTTGGAGCGTTATGGCTGTCCTTGTCCATTTTGCTATCTATTTCGTTTGTACGTTAAATTTGTCAACTGCTAATGTCAGGAGAAATTTATGAAGTTTTGCAAGCACTTGAGAGCTAGAAACGAAGCTCTAAAATTTGAAGGAATCTGTATTCAATTAACCCACTTTCCATTCACTTCTGTAAAGTGCTCAAAATCATTACCGAAATTTGTAGAATAATTTATTTTGATTGCAAGTAAATCCTTTAATCGCACTTACGTTCTAATCGTGATCATGCGATAATTCAATATTTACTGATACATTTTCAGAGAACTTTATATGTGTGAATGCAATGACGTGTTAGTTCATCTTCTTCGCATTTCATTAAACAAACAAGTAACAAAATTAACAAAAAAAAAACAAAACAAATGCAAACGACATTCCGTGCATTTATTCAAAATGCATGGAATGCTCATCGATCAGATTGCGTAAAAATGTCTAAAAAAAAGTTTCGTACTTCCGTATATTCGATATACGAACGATATTTACTAGTAGACATTTCTCCATATAATGCAGCTTTTTCTGCACAGCGCGGTGATAAAAGCTTGAATAAACAGAGGAATATTTTACATTGTTTTTGGTTACATTTTTTTTTACAAATTCGCAACTATGAACATTTGAAAGTCACACCGCCGATTGAGAAGATATCAAATATCATTAACTATGGGGAATGCAGTTGTGTGAAATTTCTTTTATACTATATGTATGAAAGTGTAAATAAAAAGAAACGGGAAATTTGAATAGACTCCAAATACAAATAATTGTTTAATCGAGGGCTGATTGGCTTAAAGGGCATTGAACAAAATAAAATTATTATTTATTTTGTTAATTGATATATTTGATAAATTCTAAAGTTGAACAAGCTTCTGAATTAATGAAAGTGCTTAGGAAATCGTTAGAAATACGTCTCACGTTTGAACACATTTGAAATTTGATTATGTTTTCAACACATGTGCCTTGTTAATATTAAAAGTAAAGAGTTATGTTAAAAAGAAAAAAACACAAATACATCAAGAAAAGTATAACGAATTCATGCTAATAATAAAGTAAAACACGTTCACTTCACACTTTTAAATGCTGCCTGATGTCTATCTGTCACACAGCCAATTTGTAACAAGATTCGTATCGTGATTAATGTGAATACATAGATAGATACGCACTAATCGAAATGTTAGTTTTACCTATTGCTGGTGTTCGCTGCAGGCAATTAAACTTGTTGTCAATTCGTAATTGTATCTTAACTAACTTTTCCAACTTTTTGACACAAATAAATCGCAGTAGCTAGCTACAACAAGCACAACGTCTTGGATGAAAGTCATCTAAAAATAGACTTGGGCAATTGCACATACGAAGTATACTTTTTTTTGCGCCAAACCGCAACTATTTTTTTCTATATTAATAGATTGTAAAAATGTGGTTTTCATTGAATATATCTGTGTATAGTTAAAACGTGGGCACAGTTATTATGAAAGATATTAATTGAAAATGGAAATTTTATTCTCTTCCTTTTTTAAGGAAGTTAATAGGGAAAAGTAATTAAGGAAATGTTTGAGAACTGACAAATAATAAGATTTCTCAAGTCTGACTAATATGGCAAGACATTTTTCATAAAACACATTTGCTATTGAACTTTTTACACCTACACATTTTTCTAATTAGCTGAGAATCTTGGGGGGAAACTAACGTAGCGAATTTGTATGCTTTCGTCTGAAAGGCTAATGAACAAATTTGGTGCCGATCAGAGGGCCACATAAGTGTCAAAAGCTTAAATATGCAATTTTAAAAAACGTTTTAGAACCAGTAAATACAAGTAAATACAAATATGCATATCCCTCTTTGAGGAATTAGGTCTCCAGGAATAAAAAGAAAAAAATATTTTCCAGATTGATTTAATTGATTTGTTGCTTGGTAATTTACAGAAAAATCTTTCCACTATATCCACTTTAATCGGGCACAAAATCGGCAATTAGTCAAAAGTTAATGAATGACGGAAACTTGTGATTTTCTACGTTTTTTCGAAATTCTCTAACTTTTGCATTAATTTTCGGTAAATTCCCTCCTTTATCTCTACTCCATTAACAAAAATATTCGAGATTTGCTTCACGTAACAAATTTAATCGACACCTAAAATGTACGTGAATCAAAAATTTTGACCAAAAAAAATAGTTGAATTTGACTTGCAATGGAGACTATGTATAACCTCAATTTTTGAAAATATTTCGCCCCTAAACAAAAATATTAAAATTGTGACTTTGGCGTTCAGTGACTCCAAAATAGTTTGCAAAACGTTATCGAAAATCATAAAATATTTGTAAACTTATGTAAAAAAAAATACCAAAATAATATTTTTGAAAAACTTACCATTTTGAAATGGCGATGTATTTAATCCACAAAATAGGCAAAATGTCTGCTGAGCTTTCTTAGCAGTGATTTGGCGAGGCAATCTCAAAGAAACCCAATTCAGAATTCCAACCAATTTCACCAAACGCAGACCACAAACGAGAACGGAATGTTGTGCGAAAATAATTTGCAACTGACTTTTATACTTTGCAGAACGCTTCTTACCACTGACTTGTTCCGTTCTGGCCGGTAGGGGTTGATGGTGCCCCTCGAAACAAAGTACATCCTGAATTGGATGAGAATAAGAACGGGTTGGAATGGCTTCACATAATTCGCGGTATCCGCTGATTACACCAACCACGCAAATGTGAATACAAATCGGTAGCGGAATATTGTATTGTCAACAACTATAATTTCTACATTATTATGTTGCCACATTCATTTGCGCCTGCCATCATTATCATAATACGATGACGATACGATACGATAATAGGATGATGAAATGATAATAATGCTCTTGATATGCGCTACATTTCGTTATCATGTTGTCAATCAAATGGCCAAACAAAAAGCCAACTACTGTCAATTGTATGAATTCCATTTCATCCTCCACCTCCCATATGCCGTTTTATGGCATGTAATTACGTATACGCCCCGGTGTAGCCCACATGGACAATGCAAATAGCGCAGTACAAACTAACTGTAGCTTTTCATTACGCTTGTCAGCTGTTGATTGCAGTATCAATTGCGTTAGTTAGTGTGGTGATGTCCTTTGAAGTGTCCTTGGATTATTTTCTCATCATCGTGGGCCTTTGTGCATCTCAACCCTTCTAACCCATTCGATAGGTTGATGCTGAGCTGATGTCAGCTGGTGGTAAATTACATGCTGTCTTTCATCACTATCGCAAGCGGTATTCGTTTCTTTAAACACTTCGAAAACTCTTGGCATTTTCACGAAATGTTCTTATCATTTCATTGTAATATCTGCAATGCGTTGTTGTTGTTGTTTATTACTTTGACTTGTGTGTGAGGCGCGAGTCACGTGTTGGCTTAAGTTTTCTGTTCACAATTTGTAGCGAGATGAGTAAGCTAAATTTAGTTAAAAATAAGAGTAATGTTACAAGTATGGAAAAACCCACAATTTCGAAAAATGTTCTAGACCGTCATATACAGAGATAACTGCTTACAGGAATTTTGAGCTATATTCATAGAATTTATCCAGCAATAAAAAATCGTAATTGAACAGTTCTTACTGATAAATATCTACGCTGATTATAACATCAAAGTAAGTATTTATGACTTAGCATTGTGGAACTATGATTGATTATTTATACAGTTCTCTCTGTGTACAAACTCGATTTCGTTGAAAGGATAGACTATTATAATTCACTACTATAAATATTAAGCCCAATATGAGTGCAATCGGTTGAGACATACGCCCAGAAAAAAACCACCTAAATTTAAAAATACCACCTTTAATCAGGCTTTAACGTTTATGAAAGTCCGGTAAAGTTGGAAATGTCCGAAACAAGTACCGAAACAATCATATTTTGAACTTAGAACTTCATTTCAATATGAAACGAACTTACTTTAAAGTTGTTTTGTGCTAAATATTCCCATTTCAAATTGAGGTTGTGCAAGTTGTTTTGGTGAAAATATCAGCAGTTTAGAGTCGATGGTGCAGTAACTTTGTAACTATGCCACAACGTGGTTCATGTAATCAATGCAGTGAAAATGAAGGTACATTTGCTGAGAGGGAAATCATCCCACTTGCTCTTCATTTCAATGGGATGATTCCGTAGAGTTCTCAATACAATTTAGTTTATTACACCGTTCGATAAAAATCACCTTTTGGTAACGCACATGATGATGACTAATAGATTCTGTCAGAGGGGGTTAAAAAGAATACCCGTGTTCCCATTTTTTCCTGATCAATGCTTTAAACCATGCACATATCAATTCTTCAAAAATTCGAAATGTTAAATATGCATTTGATAGAGGAAAAAATACTTTTAACATACATGTGAACTTTTGACAATAGGATGTAAACTCGTCAAGTTAGACAATTCAGAAAATTTAAGGGTGTATTTCGTCATCAGGCTAATCTTTCAAAAGCATAAGCGCTGCTCATAGAAGCATTTCTTAAGCATTTTTTATGCTAACTTTGGAGGTACAAAATAAATACCTTTTGACGTTAAATTATAATCCTGGTAATCCTTACATCTAACATATTATTAATAATTTTCAATCATAAGATCAATATTATTATCTGCTCTTCATGGATTTTTTTTAGCTAGAAAACTGAATTTTGGTGAAAAACTTGAAAATAAACCAAAGTATCCATTCGAAAGAATTTGTCTATCAAGTCTATTTAACACACAAAAAGTTCAGTTTTGTCGACCAGTGATCAGTTTCCAATAACGTGAGTTAACTAGTTAAAGAAAATGCTATAATTATGGATGAATGAAGGAAGTATGTAATTTCAAAATGGGTTTTAATATAAATGTTGGAGATTCGTACATTTTAATTTATTAAATGCACAAACTAAAAAGCGATTTGTCTGATTGATAAAATACCCATTTTTGGGTTTTTCCTTCGATATATTAAATGAAAAACTCTAAAACTGATTTACTCGAACTGATTTTTATGTTACATACCGCCTTCATCCATCCACCTTCAAATGTAATTAATTGTACTGGCATTTTCTTAAATCAAGTTTTTTTCTATTGAAAATCACTCATACGCCATGTATAACACGATGCGACAAATGGCCAATCATGTCTGAAAACGCTTAAAATATATGTTAACCAACACTCTTTAATGATATCTGGACTTAAATTCCAGGAAACATCAGCATCTTTTGACGATGTAATCTGTTTGCGTTTCTAACGGCCACTAAACTGTATGCTTCTATTGGTTGTTTTAATATTTTATTTAAAAGTATATTTTGAACAAGTTTTAAGACAAAAGCTTTTTGCTATGCCGAAGGTAATTTAGCCCAACAAAATATGGCCCATTTGGAAGTACCTCGAATATACAAAAATTCTTGAACGCTATTTTGCACATATAATTTATGTGCTTTTGAGAACTGCCGACTTTGTCCAAAATCCGTTTCTCGAACTGATCAAGAATACAAACTTTGTGTCAAAGTTAGTATACCCTGCCACAATGAGTGCGTGTTCAAGTTTTCAGTTCAATTTTCAAAAGGTATATAAACAAAATTTTTGTATTTTTATGTAAATAACGTAATTTAATAAAAAAAAACAATTTCGACAACTTATCATAAAAGAAATTATTTCTTAAAAAACGACGATATACTCTTCGTTCCTTTGGCACCCTTGGCCAGTGCCTTTTCCTTGGCACTGAGTGCGCGTTCCTTCAGAGGAGTCGGCTTTAGAGTTGTTGCTTTTATGCTCTTACTATCATCGTCCAGTGATTCATCAAGTAGACTGCTGTTCTTTAAGTTCTTCGTGACGCCCTCATCAGTCGCTTCCAATTTGATTTTCTTGTTCTCGCCAGAGTTCAAGGTCTTTACGGGTTTTCTCTTATTGGCTGCTGCCTTTTTCTCCTCAACTTTGGCCTGCATTAGTGCCGGTATTCCAAGATATTGCTTCAACTCTTCATGCAAATCCAAGTCTATGTAGTCCCCAACGATATCGCATGCCATACGTAGAAAATCTATTTCCTGCACCAGCTCTTCGGCTGCTGTTTCGCTGCGCGTGTAGTTCTGCGAGAGAGCACTGGTTCCGCAGTGAACACCAGTCTTTCGCAGAGTATCCGCCACACGCTTCGCTTTCACAGCCAACCAAGCCAGCGTCTTTTCGCTATTGTACTTGTAGAATGTCATGTCGTCTCCCACGGATTTGACATCTGCTATGCAACGTAACCCCGCCGGACGCACAAAGGTCGCGAGTAATCGCGTAGTGCTGGCATCCTTTTCGTCGCGTATTGTGTCCAGCTGCAATGCCTTTTGAACACAATGCTTTCGTATGTGGTGCAGCGCCAAGAATGTAGAATCGATCGGCGTGGTTAGGTAAATGCGGCCATTAGAGCAGACTTCATTATTAAGCAGCCAACTGCGACGCGGTTCAGAGTATTCAAGTACTTCCATGATTTCCTCATCCTTTCGTGTGATGAACAATGCACTTCGATTTTTGCCTGGGTGATAGAAACGTTCCAGCCGTAGCTCGCTATTTTCGCCCTCCAGCAGGTAATCCGCTATAAAGAATACTTTGCGTATGGCTGCTACTTTTGACACTTTAGGTACCGCTACTGCATCTGGATCTTGTTTTACTTTAGAGGAACGCGTAGATTTTGATTTGCTCATTTGAAGACAATGGATAATTATTTATTTATTATTTATTGTGTGTTCGTGATTCTCGATGTATTAAAACTATATTTTTGCCGCGAATGGTGTAGTGATGCTCAAAAGTTAATTTGTTCTAAAAACTCGAATACTTTTTTAATATCAGGGCTGCGTTTTTTTAAATATCGAAGCTTTGGAACCATTGAACCATAGTTGCCAGATAAATATCTCACAAAAAATCTCACAGCTAGTCGATTATCAAAGCAAATAACCGATTAATCAAGCAATTAATCAAGTTTTAAAAAATATAAATAGTAAATGTATTTATCTATATTTTTGGAATAAATTTAGTGTATTGTTGCAATTTTTTAAAAGTTTCCAAAAAAATCGTTATAATATTAGGCTGTAGGAAATATCGCCCAATGAAAAATCGCCCAAAAACAAAAATGAAAAATCGCCCAAAAATTAAAAAGGAAAAATCGCCCAAAAATAAAAGGAAAAATCGCCCAAAAACTGAAATGGAAAAATCACCCAAAAATTTGGAAAAATCGCCCAAAAATAAAAATGAAAAATAGCCCAAAAATATTATATAAAAAATTTTTGGGCGATTTTTCCAAATTTTTGGGTGATTTTTCCTTTAAAATAAAAATGAAAAATCAAACAAAAAAAGTTTTGGGCGACTACATATTTTGTTAAACTTTGTTCTTTTTCTTCTTTGTGTTACCATATGTTAATCAGGTGGTGCATTTGAAAAGGTATGTTCAGAGTTTTGTTTTTTGATTCGACCCTTTTTAGGGCCACCGAGTATATATACAAACAGAGCGATGTTAATTTAATGACATGGGAAATGTATGGAATAGGTGTGATGTACTCTTTGTGGGGAGTTAGCGCCGCGGGCTAAAAATGTTACCAAAAAAATCGTGCGATTTTTTGAGGTAGTGAATAGGAGTTATGTGGTATGCTGTATACTGGTGCTATAAGCGCCGCAGGCAAAAAATTTTAACAAAAAATCGCGCGATTTTTTGTTAAAATTTTTTAAGTTTGGATTGATGTGTGCCGTGTTTTTAACAGTTTCAATGTTGCTGAACTCTTTCCATAAGGTTGTTGCGATTTTACCTTTATAATTTTTGGGCGATTTTTCCAAATTTTTGGGTGATTTTTCCATTTTAGTTTTTGGGTGATTTTTCCTTTTTTTTGGGTGATTTTTCCTTTTAAATTTTTGGGCGAAATTTCCTTTTTAGTTTTTGGGCGATTTTTCATTATGAAATATCGCCCAAAAACCAAAAAGGAAATTTCGCCCAAAAATTTGGAAAAACCGCCCAAAAAATTTGGGCGATTTTTCATATGAAAAATCACCCAATTTTGTATGAAAAATTTTTGGGCGATTTTTCATTTTTGTTTTTGGGCGATTTTTCATTGGGCGATATTTCCTACAGCCATAATATTAATGAAGGCACTTTTTTAAAAGTCAAAAAATAGGTCAAAAATAATCTACAACTACTGTCAAAAAAATAATAGATTATCGATTGTTGGTCATACCTACTCACAGCAGTTAAAAAATCTAACAAAACTCTCACATCTCATACGAAATAAAACATTTAATGTGAGGAAAAATCTCACAACAATTAAAAAACGCACAAAAAATCTCATAGCAATTCAAAAATCTCACACGAGTTTAAATTCTTACGAAAATCTCATATTAGGTAAAAAAGTCTCACTTCTCACAAGCCATCTCAATGAGAGATAAATCTCACAAATCTGGCAGCCATATATTTACATATTTGCTGGCAGCCGTGTAACACCTCGAATATATTTTCAAATTTTGTGACATTTTTTGTGAGATATTTATCTGGCAACTATGGTGGCCAGCACTACGTTTTGTACTAAAAACTAACGAATGTGCAAATTCGTTGAGATCGTTGTTGCACTCGTTTGATTTGAATACAAGAAATTCCCGCCCGCTGAAACTTCGTATATTTTTGCAATAGTTTTTGTCTTTTATTATCTTTTAACTTGTTCAAATTGTGTATTGTTTCTGTCGACCATTAAAACTCAAAGTTCACCTGCAATATTTTTAAGCTATGTCTACAGAAGAGTTTGTTGCCGCCGCCACGGCTAATGATGGTGCTGGTCCGCAAAGAGAAATGCGCTCCTTTTTGATGGCACGAGACCCAAGTATCGATAGGAGGTTTCGACCACGACCAGACAGACAAGTACGCTTATTCGATGATTTGCCGGAAGGCGACGACGAAACCGATGACGATACGGCCACTGAAGATGATGACCAAGTCCAGTCTATGGCATCTAGCGAATGCAACAGCGAAATTGGAGCACTGGTATACCTTCGATTGCGTCCAGTGGAGAAAAGTTCGACAGCCTATACGGTGTCCGAGGGGGGCAAAGTGCTTATTACGGGCCCATCCAGCGAGTCGACTAGCACAAGCAACAACAAAAATATCATGGAAAAACATTACAGCTTTTCCACAATCTTTGAGGGTGATGTGGGTCAGCGGGAAGTGTACGAGAAGTGCGTGGGACAGAGAATCGAAGCAGAAGAAGATTTCACAATGCTGACATATGGCACCTCGGGGTCTGGAAAGACGTTCACATTATTGGGTAATTGGTAGAAGCCTGTAAGGGCCCTAGGAAAAAGTGTATAACTTGTTCTTTCCCTCCTGCAGGTGACGAAGATCGCCCCGGTATTATTCCGCGCTGTATTGAGAACATTTTCACCCTATACAATGCCAACATTTACCCCTCTCCCTCACTTAAGCTGGTGAAAGGGCGCGTCACCATTATGGACGATGTCGCCTTGACCAAGGAGACACAAATTCGCCGTCAAATACTCGGCGCCTGCGTCGACATACACACTCTGCATGCGCGCATGCAGCAGAGCATACGCTCCGATCATGCGTTCGAGACGACACCCTTGGGTGAAGTTTCGGTGCTGATTTGGATCTCGTTCGTCGAGATTTACAATGAAAACGTTTATGATCTGCTGGAGCCACCCGCGCGCACGGCCGCTCAGACTACGATGTCGGCACCGCTGCGCAAGAATCTGAGAATTGTGGGCAATGATGGCAAAGTGTTCATCCGGGGACTAACATCGGTGTACGTGAAGAGCAGCCTAGAGGCTCTCCAATTGCTGCGCTACGGTCTGCAGCGTGTCAATTACGCATCCACTTCGATCAACTCGAATTCAAGTCGATCGCATTGTATTTTCTTTGTGGACGTACTCAAGTACTTTCAATCGGGTCTAATCACAGAGGTAAGCCTTTCGGTTGCTGTCGCAAATGACTTGACCATTCGCAATATTGAACTCTCTTGCAGACTTCGTACAAGTTCTGCGACTTGGCGGGCTCGGAGCGTCTGCATAAAACCGGCAATGTGGGCTCACGTCTCAAGGAAGCCCAACGCATCAACACTTCGCTTATGGTACTCGGTCGCTGTCTGGATGCGGCCAACACTAACAGTCGCAAGAAATCCTCCGATGTCATACCGTATCGCGAGTCTAGGCTGACGATGCTTCTGCAATCGGCCCTCCTGGGCAAGGAGAAGCTGACCATGATTGTGAACGTCACACCCATCGATAAGTACTACGAGGAGAACCTGAATGTGCTGGGCTTTTCGTCGATCGCCAAGAACATCATTTTCAAACAGCCCTTGGTGAAGCAGAACAGCTCGCGCTACTCGCACTTCATGGAATGTTCGAAGACGGCCGCATCGGAGACTAACGGCGCCAGGAACGAATATTTGGAACAGCTGTTGGAGGAAAATATTTTGTAATTGCAATCAATTGTATTTAATCGATGCGGATCTGAATGTGAACTATGCTTTTTTACAGTTTGCGCACCGAATTGGATCGTGCGAATTACGAAATGGAGAACTTGAAGACGCGCCACAGTACGGAATTGCTGCAGCAGGAACATGACTTGCGGAATAAGCTCGTCGACTCCTTCCAAAATACCATGCTGCAAAGGAAGAAGGAATTCGAGAGTAATCTGCAGCAAGAGCTCGACAGCCAGAAACGCAATTTCGAGAACAAGGTGCATTTGGAGTGTAGTGACAAGAGTGGAGTGGGGTTTCATTGGAAAACTTCTTTGTTCATTTTCAGATTGCTGCTCTCAAAAGGGAATATGAAAACCAGATTGAAGATCTGCGCGATGAATGGGACGAGGAAAAGGAGAATTTAACCGAACAGATGAACAAGAAAGTACGAACTATGGAATGAATACAATTTAAGTTGGAATAAGCTTTGGTCCTTGTGTCTTTACTCAGTTTCACATTTTCAACTTTTTCGTTTTATTGATTGTTGACGTTCAAAGCATTCAGATTTGCTACTGCTCTATTTGTTCGAATCCACCAACTTCATTGTTCGATATTTTGAGAAAATAGTTTGAAGCTATTTACTTGTCACGGGTCGATGGGGGGAAATGCTATGTTATCAGTTTTTACCCCTTACATATTTATTAGTTTCTCTTTGTATATGTCATTAACTTGTTTTAAAATTAAAACTTTTTCGCTAAACTATTCAAAATAAATCATTAAATTAAATGAAAGGAGAGAAATTATTTATCGTTCTGGTAGGCCGGGCCTCAAGTGAAATAGGGAGAGAAGAAAGAGAAGACTTTATAAAATTTTTAAAAATCAAATAATTAAATTTAATCAAATATTTGTGTTAATGTGATAATTGGCAATGCACAATGAATCAAAATCCTTAAGAATAGTGTTTAAACTGCACCAAGAAATTACCGATTTCTGCAGTAAATAAGTGAAAACTTTTTACTAAAGTGAATACAAAAAATTATTTTGGAATTGAAAAAAATCTTATCGTTCAAATAATAGCAATCACTTGAAATCGGGACACAAAAGCGATGAGCTACAGAACAACTTAAAGTAGCCAAATTTAAACTCTCCACTTGAAAATCGGTTAAAAGAACAATTCGATGCGGCGAAAACTTTCGGTTTAATGCTTGTTTCCAAATAAAATGGAATTGCTGTAAACTCGAACCAGTTTTTTTGTAGCATTGTGTAAGTTGGTGGAGATTTGACCCTTAAGCGAAATCAAAAAATTTTTAAACTTCACTAACACTTTTTTTTAATTATGTGTATATTTGGTTTTGATAAATTTTTCAAAAATATTAAATTATTAATTCTGAGTTAAATATCTTCTGCCGCACAGCCCAAATGGATTTTCCTCATAATTTCACAATTTTTAATAAAGTTTCAAAAAAAACTTCAAATTTCTAGGTTTTACTTGACTATACTAATATCAATGATGCTTCTTTTTGCCACCGCCACCACCACCGCCGCCACTTGTCACATAAACAGGTTGAACTGGCTGCACATAAACTGGCCTAACTGCAACGGGCTGTACATAAACTGGCCTAACTGCAACGGGCTGCACGTAGACCGGACGAGGTGGCGGCTGCCTCTCCTGTACATAGACAATCTGCGATGGATGTTGTTGTGGTGGTGGGGCGGGATGTGTTGCTTGTACTGAAACGTAAGTGGGTTCTTGGACGTACACAGTTCCGCCTCCGCCTCCTCCACCACCTCTACCCTTTTTAAACGTTGGCGTTGCTACACACGAACCGAAAATAGCAACAACGACTAGAATTAGTAAAGATAGTTGGGCCTTTTGAAATTCCATTTTGCTCTGCTGGTGTATGATGTATGACTTTCAATGCCGACTGTGGGGGTGATTTGCTGGAATCACAGTATTTATACACTCCTCGATTTTATGTGGCAATCGATGGAAGATTTTTCCATGTTTAATTTGTATTCGATAATTGTCTCCAATTTTCTCTGTTTTTAAAGTAGGTTCTTGGTGAGTAAGGAAAATTCGGGTAAATCCCCAGATGTAAGTAGAATTTGTAATTACATACATGGAAATTGTTAATGGTCATATCAGCCATATAATCGATTAAAATAACAAATTGATCGCAAATACAAAACAAAAAACTTTACTTTTATAAATTCAATTAAAATTTCAATTAAATATTTGTTTTTATATTTTCCCAGCCCCAGCCACAAAATATAGATGATGTCTGTGGGGGTTGTCGCTTCGTTTGTGGAAATTTCATATTGAAATGTGACCGAACACAAAATTGGCTGACATAAATTTTTAAGTGGTTTTTCGGTTGATACTTTTGATTTAGCTTTTCTATTACACTGCGCTACAAAAAACAAATGGTCTGCTGATTTGGGTACAAAATGCTAGAAATTATATTGCCACCCAAAGCAAGTGAATATAAGGGTTATAAAAAACAAATAACTTTTTCCTGCACCCCGAGTGGCCGAAATTTTCAAAGCCTTACTTTATATTAACGAAACTTGGTAAAGTTGCTTTTGGCGGGTTGCTGATGTCAAATATGATGTCATTTTTGGTCGGAGGTGATCACGGGAGAGCTAAAAAGAGGTAATTTCGAGTGATTTCAATATGGCGCTCGAAATTTCAAATAGTCATTGTATCTTTACGAAACTTATAAGGGAATTAAAACTAAAATTGACCTTGATGAACAGATTTGGCTGGGAATGTGCACGAGACGCAACCATCCTGCCTTTATTGGTTTCTATAAAAATATTTACTTGTTAGATTCAAAACGAAAAGGGCGTAGGTACCTACTAAATTTATATTTCTTACAAAAATACTTCAGCAGCATCAGCTGAAACTACTGCGAACATAAAGCAAAGTGTCAAGTGTCATCAGTACAACATTTCATTAATTTAGTCGTTCTCGTTGTGTAGTTTCGTTATGATGTTGCGCACCTTTTTAATGACCATCTTCATTTGCTCGTATTTACCCGTCGAATCGGGCAGGTTTTCGAAATTAATGACATCGCTGACTCCGACCTTGAAATTGTCGCCAGCTGGCAATTGCTCGAAGGGGGAGAACTTTAGAAGCGGTGTACCCATATGCGATTCCATGATGACGTCTTCCCTTTTTGCGATGCCGCTAATGGGTGTTGAGGGCGTTGAAGGCGAGTTCAGCGCTTCGATGCACTCTTGCGTTGGGATACTCTCGTCCAAATCGGTTTGAGTGTCTTCCAAGGCCAAAACCTCGTCGATTAGTGAGTCCTCGCATTCGGTGTAGTTCGAAGTATTCGATTGCAGTTGTTCGAGTAGTTTTTCCTGTTGGGCTTCCAGATCGGCCAGCGTGGGCGACTGCGAACGTTCTCCGGAAGCGCTCGAGGACGAATCTTCGACCGGCGTGGGCGGTGTTGGTGGCGCTTCTGTTGGAGGAGGTGGCGGCCGTACTTCGTCGGCATTTGGCGGCGGAGACTCTGCCGGCGGCAGGGGACGCGTGAAAACTACTGTACCCTCTGGAGCCAGTTCGGGATCTTCAATTTCCATATCCGTCATTTCAATGGTAGTTGAATTAGGCGTGATGTCGTTGGCAGCAGGCAGATTCTTCAGCTTCTTACGTTTATAGCCTTTGACAATGTTTGCGCCCAGACCTTTTATGTACGCATCTTTCATTTGCGTTGGATTAATGGGTGGCACGTTATGGTGCTTGTAGTCCTGCAAGGCACAAAATTCAAAAGTTTTATGAAATTACCTTCCTTTTAACATTTTATCCACTTACATCGTAAAAATTCGAGCCGGGATCGATGTTGAACCCGGGAAATCCGATGATTTTGGAAGCATCGTATTTGTGGCCGATACCATCGACTTCGCCTTCATCCTCGTCTGACTTTAGGACTGCAGTGCCCTGGAATTATACACGGCATTAGTAAATTTTCGTATCTTGAAATGTCCACTTACATCTGAGTTGAACAAAGCAATGCCCGAATGGGCCACTTTGCACTCTTCGAGCCAACCGGGCGGGTATCCCAACACGCGCATGCGATAGAAGAAGAATGGTAATTCGCCGCGACGCAAACCCAAAGCGGCCTGCAGTTTGTCGCTGATCGCTCCAGGTCGCAAATGGTCGAAGCGCTGCTCTATGTCCACATGGTAGCGTTCTTGCTTGGTTGAAAAGGACTTTTTCGCTCGATTGATGCGCTTCATGTTCCGCTGCTTGGTACAGTCGCGTATACTGTGCTCTGTACTGCCGCAATTGAAACAGGCCGCCGCTGCTCGCTTTGGCCGCTGGCACTTGTCTTCGTCGACTTTGTTCTTCTTTCGCTCCGATGATTCGTCGTCGAGCATGTCTTTGATGGCCCGTTTGTATGAGGGCACCTGAACGGTGTCCAACTTTTCCGCGGACGATGTATCGATCATAAACAGTGTACCCAAGTCGCTCAGATCCGGCGATATGGATTGCTCTCGAGTGGCATTGGTCTGCTGGTAAGGTGATTGACAGTTTTCTGATGTTCCAGAAGCGACCATTAACGCTCGAATGTTGACATCGTCGTTGGCTTCGTCTACGAAAAACTCAAATGTTTCTGCCCCCTCCACATTCAATGCCGCTTCTAAGGCACTAATAACTTTGTGACCGAATTCCTGAAAGTATTTCTTTTTCGGGAATCTGACTTCAAAGATTGGCTGTCGCTCTGAAGTCGGTGCAGCTGGTATTGCTGCAGTTGGTAATGGTATTGATGCAGTTGAATCTTCGACTTCGCCCTCTTCCGTATCGGATTCGATGACCAGCGCCACCGAATCTTCCTTTGACTTCGCATTGCATTCCTCGTCATCAGGTATTGTTATTGTACTTATATTTTGTTCTTCGATTTCGCAATCACTATCCAAATTTATGTGCTCCATATTCTTTCATTTATAAAAGTTATTTCGTGAAAATATGTTAATTTTGGAACCGCTGATTTTTTCCAACACGATTTGTTAAAATGTCAAATGTCAAAGTTGTTTTGGAAGTAGTGTTACCGTTGTGCGACTAAAATATATTTTACCGAAGAGATGATTTTTTTTAGTACAATTTGGAAGTCATTTTCACTACACTTTTGTAATTTAACAAATGGTCTGTACCAGTAATGCTCGAAATTTCCCAAAAAGAAATATAAATTCTTTTTTCCCTCAACGGACAACAAAAAATACCCACGAAAATTCCCACACACAATTCCGCCGCAAAAAAACACATATTTTTTAATGCTACAGTCCGGCTTTAATGAAGTCATAAACTATTTCTCTGATTTTATCATACAGGAATTTAAACTTTTTATAGATGAAAATGGAACTCAGTGTTGTAGCATTTAATGAATGACGGGGGATTTAATGTTGACGGGGAATTACGCCGAACGCTCCAATTCTGTTCACACGGTTACGCTGCGTTTACAGAAATACGTTTACTAAATATTGTGCAGGGTGGCAGCATCTTTAAATTTAGTAAGCAAAACAAAACAGAAATGAATAAATAAAAACAAAAATATTAAAAAGTTTCCTTTGTTAATTTTTCATGTTTTTAATGTTTATTTTAAAAAAAATATGTTGTGAAAAGTATTAATCATGAGCAAAAGGCAAAGCGAAACTCTACTGTTGACTATGGTTAAAAACCAGATAAGCAAAAAACCAGATTATAAGCAAAAGAAGTAATTGGCGCAAAAAGAAGACTATGACCCGCGAACGATAACAAATCACTTAACTAGATCATAAAAAACTTTGTAAATCGCATTCAAAATATTTGCGAGAGTCTGTAATGTAACAAAAGTCGGTTGGAAAAGTTCAAAGTACGATTGCAACTACACACAAAGAACAAGATTCGGCTCAACACAACGCATTAAAAGTCATTTGGTTACTGCAACCAGTGATCGAAATGCTCCTTAAAATTCGTCACGCTCTTCTGGAAATCACCAATCATCCGAACACTCGTCAATCGGCCATTATTATCAACAATGAGATCATCATCACTTCCGGTTCCATACTCCAGTCGTACGTCAAGCCTATGCTGCCATTCGTGGCGGACAATGACGAGAATGTCTGTTCTAGCACCAAGATCATCCGCCGCCTACAGCAATGTCAGCTAGTAAATGCCCAGGAAGACTCCACAGATGAGGCAAAACTTCTGAATTCGCTCAACTACCAAGTAACCTTTGACCAACGGAAGCTGCCTCCATCTTCTGGCCGTGAAATACGGCAGCCACACATTCTGACGCGCTATCGGGCAAAGCTACTGTACTTGTTCTGTTCCACGGAAATCTCTCGAAACTTGCACAAATTCGTCAACAGTTCTAAGGAAGACGGTGGCAGTAGCGATCACAATGAAGTGCTCCTCTCCAGTTTCCTAGTTTTGAGCATGCGTCCAATGCGCGAAAAGGAGAGATTTGAGAGATTCCTCCTGCACATCGGACACTACTTGCGCTACCTTCACCCCATACGCACCTTGGACGACGTACTAGCCATGTGCTGTCCCTTTGGGTTGGAGAACTTCTACAAGACAATCAGTATTGGGAAAGTGTCCAATGTAATGGGGCGCAGCGGCTGCCTATTTGTGCTGTCAAATGCCCTGCCACTAGGATGTGAAGGTTCGGCAGTCTTCAACAGTAAATTGTGGGTGACAAATTATGTGGAGGTTTCCTTTTGTTCATACCAAACTTTATATCTACAGGCGCCTCATTGGTATGATTATTTGCACCTCCTTCCAACGTGGCCATGAAAATGTCAATCTGACTTTGGCCGCCAATTTTGCCCATCTTCTGCGTGATTTTATGCGACAACTGGGCATTAAAATTACATCGATTACAGTGCCCCGAGAACCGTCGAACTTTGCGTGTAAGTATAATCACAGAATCGAGAAATGTTCACCTTTTAATCATCCATCGTCCAGGGGAGCGCAGCATGGTTGTGATTGAAGCCGGAGGCACTCAAGGCACGGGCACCTTCGTCAGAGTTCAAAACAAAAAGTTCATACTGACCTGTTCGCATGTGGTTTTCCAGGTACGACTCTCACTTGAAAGATGCCAAATGTGAAGGAATGTCGTTCATGACTTGCCTTTTCAGGTCCACTCCAAAGCCTTCTGTCGCAGCGTTGATGGGGAATTCGAATCGGACGTTCTCTGGCGCAATCCACGATACGATCAGCCGTTTGATGTGGCTCTACTCGCTGCGCCCGATTCCATACCGGAGCGATACTGCGTGCGTCTGGCCACCGCTAAGCCCACACTTGGCCAAACCGTCTACAATGCGGGCTTTCCATATTTTGTGAATTTCAACTTGAAATACGATTTCAATCCGTCCATCTTCCAAGGGCGTATCATCAAGTGCACGCCCGGCGCGATTATGTCGGATGGCTGTGTACAGGCCGGGCAGAGCGGCGGTCCCATGTTCGATCGGCAGGGCCAAATCCTGGGCATTTGCGTGTCGAATATCAAAATCGATAAGGTGGTCTATCCCAATATCAATACGGCTGTACCAATATGCGAGATTCGGACGATTTTGGAGAGTTACGCCAAGACAAACGGTTGGTATCGCAGCAGTGTGTAAACTGAAGGCATTTTGACATTTTTGGAAAATTTCCTTTGCAGATGTGGCCGTGCTGAATAATTTAGTGGCCGCCAACCAGGAAATTCAACGCAATTGGTCGTTGGAGGCCCCGACCCCGACCCCACTCGTAATGAGTAAATTGTAAATAAAAAATGCTTATCTGTGAATGTAATTTTTACTATATTCTGTCGATATTCAAGACTATCTATGCGCGTATCTTATCTTGTAATCAAGTGTGGTTTGTTTTTTGGCCTCGCAGGTGCGGGCGCCTCTTGTAATTTATGTAGTAATATTTAATGCAATAATAAAATTCTTAAACCAAGTACTGTATTTTTTTCGGTTTCATGTCGTAAGATAGTAAAATGAATAACGAAAGCGTCAAAAAGTAGACAAAATCAATACTAATTCATTCTTTTTTTGCTGAACAAAATCCGAAGTCTAAATAATATATAGGTTGATAATATTGAATGGATAATTTGACGATTTCAGTGTATTCTCCTTCTTAAGCTTTATCCAAACAAGCGTTAACATGATCCTGCAGCGAGGCTAACGATGTGAACGATTTCGAACAAACCGGACAACCATTCTTAGTGCCTTCGTTGGCAGTAGTCCTTGCTTGCGACGTGCTAGCCTGACTGGATGTACTACTCTTCGGCCCAACGTCGAATGCACATCGTTTTTGTTGCTCTTCGATTAGTTCTTGATTTTTACGCTGCATTGCACGCAAATCTTGTAGCAATTGATCCTTTTCGCCTGCAATATTCTGACGGGCACTTCGCTCTACGTCGAAGTCCTTCCTGTACACGTCCACTTGTTCGCGGAGCAGCGCCACCTCCAGTCTCGTCTCATCGCGTTCGGCTTCGTACTTTGTGAATATGTCCGATTTCTCTATGTCTTTGGCCTTAAGGAAATCGATGTCGGCACGCGATTGCTTGATCAACTCCTCAGCGGCAACTAGTTTCACGGTCAGCAAGTTGATTTCGTCCACATATTGCTTTTGCTATGGGGGTGAAATCAAACAAATCTATTATAAAAATGTTACATTTAGCAACTATATTAAATTAATTGAATTTTTCATTTTGTCATCAGAAAATTCTGCCCATTACACATTTTTGAACGTCATTAAATAAACCCCACTACTGACCACATCTTTCAAATCGTAATTCTCTGCTACACATTCCGACAATTTGCGCTCGAATTCCTTGCAGATTCTTTGATGTTCGAGAGTATCGACATAGTCCGGTTTCTCTTTCGAATCGTTCTCGTTTTTGGGCAAATAATCGTAGGAAGCCTAAAGGAAATCATCCAGAATGAATTTGCATTTGATAGTGCTTCATTCAACAATCACTCACCAATTGCTGCTGCTCCAGGTTATCGATTTGCACGCGCATATTCTGGAGCTGAGCGGTTTTTTCCGAGAGGGCTTGTAAGAGCTCGCCATGCTCGCTTTTGCGCAATTCATCCAGTATTTTGATCTGATCGATTTTTTCGTTGATGTCATGTTTCAATTCAAGATTCTCATTGCGCAGCTGAGCGGTTTTTTCCGAGACGGCTTGTAAGAGTTCGCTTTTGCGCAATTCTTCGCGTATTTTGATCTGATCGATTTTTTCGTTGATCTCATGTTTCAATTCAAGATTCTCATTGCGCAGCTGCACGATAGGCGGAAGAGAAGATACAAAGTTTAGATAAAAGGCAGACAGTTGCAATCAAGGCAAAGTAATATTCAGGACACAAACAAGCAAAGGCTAAGAAACACTTCCATTAATTTCATCGAATTGAAAAAAAAGTTTATTGAATAACGATTTGGTAATTCGGTACACGGTATTTTCCCCTGATTAAAGGCATAATAAGAAAACAAAGCTCATCCTTCCGAGTACCCATTACATATTTCACATATTCAATACTGAATGAAGTGCTGCTATTTTGTATTTGGTCACATTAAAAACGATTCTCGAACTTACCGAAGCGATTTGTGTGTTGCACTTTTCCAACTCTTGTTTGTAGTTTTGCTCCATCAGCTGCATCTCATCCCGCCACTTGGTTGTCTTGTTGTAAAACTGTTTCATGGTATGGTTGACTTTGGCTAAAGTGTCTGGATTAGGAAATATAAATATTTAATTACAATATTAAATATTTAAAGGGTGGACCCAATTTCAAAACGTTTCCTCATGGTTCAAGGCCATGACGTCTTCGGTTGAAATTATTTGATGCTCACTTTTTAGCTCCACATACTCGCTCATTAAATTTGATAACTTAACAACATCCTCGGCGCAGGCTCCCATCGATAGACTGGGAGACTGTGAATAGATGCTAGTCTTTTAGTGGAAAAGAATTGAAAATGCAAAAGGTTCATAAAGAAACAATTTTGAATTTATATTTGTATGTACCTTCAAGGCATCCGCAGTGATATCGCCTAAGATGAAGCTGACTGCCGAATCAGTAAGAACTGATGCTGAGGTCTGTCCGCTGCCTGTGGTCTTACTGGAGGAAATGTCACCATTTGTAATGACGGTTTGTAGATTCCTGGGCGAAGCTGTCGGAACGGACTCCGCCGTTTGCGATTGCGGCTGTACGGAATTGTCTTTCTGGTCATTGCCAGCCAAAGTTGTCAAGGATTGGTTGCCACTGGCTCTACTAACGTTCGATGCTTGCATTTGGCTAAGCCTTAGAGAGTTGTTTCTGGATGCTTCTATTTGGCTAGACTTTAAGGAGCTGAAGCTCATTTCGGGAGGCGTGTATGTTTCATTTTGCTCGTCAATGTCAATTGATGGCAACGGCGAAGTGCCCAGTATAACAAACGACTCGTCCTCAGACATTTTACTGATGCAGGAATGGAAAATAAGAGATTAATAAATTGTTCAATTAAAGCAAAATGATGACATAAAATAAACTAAGACACTCAAGAATTGAGTAATTTCCCGTTTTCGGCTTGAAACTATTTTTAATCTTTGTTTTTGTATCTTCTTTTTCTTTTATGGGCAATCTAATGCGTTGCAACATGAATCATGTTTTGATATTGTTTTGTTGTGCCGTTATCGGATGAAAAGAATTGTGTTATGAAATTCCAGGCCGTATAGAATGTATCTAATTAAAGAAATTATGGTAATTTTTATCAACGCACCTTTTTCAGCTGTTTTTTGTAATGATTATTAATGTTATTTTTACTTTATTTTTCCCCGATTCTCGATATAAAATAAAATGAAGTGCAACCGATAAAGAAAAGAAGTAGAATGAAGAAATTACCGAAGAATGTAAACGAGCTGCCACGTCGTTTCGATTAAATTTCCCTTGCTGCCAGATGTTTTTCCGATAATCGCATTTTCACTGTAAAATCAATCCTAAAATCCATACACAAAAAAAATATTTTTTTCTACATTATGAAATGTATTTTTTTGCTTATTTTTTTGTAAATAGAAGGACAAAATTAACAACAAAATAAGTTCAGTATGAGGCGATGGTTAATTTAGTGTTGCCGGCTGAAACGACAGAGGAATTCCAAACAGTTTTAGAACTCGACCTTGTAAAAGTTTACGTCTCATACCTCCCATACAAAAAAACCGCCAAATTTGTACAATTACCTTTATCTTGAGAAATACGATTTGGACGCCGTTTCTTGTATTTGATTGGAAATGATGTCGGGAACGAAATGGAATTAAACTGGAACAAAATTGTAAAATGAATCGGGAATGAAATGGAATTATCGACAATCAATCGAAAAATTTCGATAAAATATCGAAAAACTATGAATAAAATATCCATAAAATATCGAAAAACTATCGATAAAATACCGAATACCGATTTTCGATAAACTTACTAACTCATGGTCTCAGAATGTATCGTACTCGCATGTGCAGGGTATTTTAGCTTCGGTCAGACCGAAGATAATTCTCTTACTGGTCTTTTTCTTCTTCTCAGCATCAACCCCATGACCGTGTGGAAGCGAATTGGCGTAGCATTGTGGGAAATTTTTTAACCATTATATCTTTTTGGTTACCAATAACCATCTTCGATTTTTACAAAGCCAACTCCAAAAGTAATAAAACATTTTTGTGTGGTAGTGAGAAGTGCTGGTCGCTGGTAAATAAAAGTCAAAAAATGGGCCGAAAAAAGAACATTTTCATACGCGATTTTTTCGAATACAAAAAAGACACTGAGGAGAGTGTTTGCCTAACTTGTTCGGCAAAATTCAAGGGAACGCATGTTTCAAATTTGAAACGACACTTAACATCAACACATTTTGATCTATATGAAGCAGAACGAGAACAATTCGAAAAGTATACCGAAACGGAGGAAAGTAAATGCAAAAAAGCCAAATTCAATGTGGAGTTCTCAAAGGAACAAATGACCGATATTTGCATCCAGTTTGTGACAACGCAGACACAGCCTCTGTCGTTTTTCGATTCTGTTGCTTTTAAAGCATTGACTGAGCAAATATTCGAAGGGTTGAAGATGGAACCAATAACCTCTTCCAATATAACAGCGTTGGTAAATGAACGATACTTGCAGGGGACTAACATACACCAATATCATCCAGAAAATATCAAAGACGAATTTGAAGATGAAAGTCCTAAAAGGGATTGTTGAAAAAATCGATTGTGAAGATACACTTTATATACTTAAGTATAACTTATCGATATAATGCATAATGGCTGAGAGGGAATGAGGGTGCATTGCATTGAAAAACACGAATTCAATTGTTTCACATTGCGCTAACGAAGCAATAACCATAACCACTGAAACTGGAAATAAGACTTGTTTCGCTGGAAAAAATTTCAAATATACTCAACTGCAGTAAATACTTTCACCAGCTTAAAACGCCGTAGCAGTAACCTTAACTATGTGACTTGGCTTAACTTCTTGTACAAATAAGTTAGAAGTGGAAACCATTAAGAGCAAAAAAAAACTTGTTGTTTGTACAACGATACCTTAAAGCACAACCAAGCTATGTACAGTTTTTTGCCCTAAACTTTAGAAAATCAAAAACAAGTCTTCAAATTGGAAATTAATTTTTACGATTTCCACAAACTATAATATACTATTTTTCTATGGTGGAATTCATATAAAAAAACTTTATTTACATGAAAATTAACATAACATGATTGTACATTAAGGTATCAGTGTGAGGTTTAGTTTGTATAAAAGGGCGAGGCAACTCCAAAACAAAAAAATTTTACTTAAGCCGACTTTCTACCTCTGAATTCCAGATGGTTCTTAAGCACATTTTAAAATTTTGTATGGAATTTAACCTTTTCTTCAAAGGTGGAAAGTCGGCTTGAGGAACTATTAGGGAGATCAATAATATATTTCCCAAGACTTGTGCCAAATATGAGCACATAGCACCTTCAGGTTTACTGCCACAAATATTTAAATTTCACTTAAAATTTAAATTCATGGCAAGTAAGCTGATTATAAGAAATTCTGCTCCGTCAACTTTAACGTCCCATAAAATTTATAATTTAGCGTTGGGTGATTAGCTACAGCGTCATATTAATGTAAATAAGAATGTATAAAGAGTAAAAAACGAATAAAAAGGTAGTGCAGGAACTGTTGGGCTGAAGTCGCTGCTTGAAAAGGTTAGGTTAAAGGAAATTTACATAACTATGGTCATGAGTTGATACCTCGTAAAAGAATTTTTTAGTTTTTTGTTAGTTACAAGGTGTCAACGTATGACTATCGATAAGTTAATTTACTTAGCTTTACTTTGGCGTTTTATTATATAAGGTTCTTAAGCTGAAAACAAATTACTTTTACGATATTTTATTTTTAAAAGTTCCTCAATTGTCACTACCAATAATACTTTTTTAGACTTGTCTGAGTAACCGGGTTTGTTCCTTTTTTAAAAAGTAATTTTAAGATATTTTTGTAATTTATATAAAAAAATTAATTAAAAAAAAATATAATTTTGCAATGAATGGCTTAAAATTCATTCAACCTGTTTGTTGTTTTCTTCGATTTTTCACCTTTTTCGAATAGGCCAAACGATATTGAAATACCGGCCGGAATACATTAAATTCCGCTAATTCCATATCATCAGTCAATTCTTCATCAGCGGAATTGTGTGAGTCGCGTTTGAAGATATGTTCACTTTCAGGCCCAACCATACCAAACAACAATTGATCTTGCTCATTTTCAATGGAGGCACTTAATTTGTAGTTGTGACTGTCCGAAGATTTTGGTAAAGTAGAGAACATCTTTAATTGTAAACTTTCCATTAAAGTGGGCGTGGCTTCATCACTCTTTGGTCGGAAATCTGTTTGGAAATTTCCTTCATCGATGGGCAGGCCTAGTACGGAGACGAGAGTGGATAACCAGGCTGCAAAATGCCAGTAACACTGCAAACGAATTTGAAATGCACGTTTTTTTCAAAAATATAAATTGCGTATTCACTTTGAACTTACTTTTTCCTGTAACATTTTACGGCTTTTATTTTTTACTTCTTGAGAATCAAATTACCAGGACTTGCGTTCGATTGGCAATACACAAAATGATTGATGTAAAATATTTTGTTGTAGGTCGTTTGCTTTTATATGCCATGTAGGCGTGATCTTCTATTTAGAATTGATTTGTTGCGCATTTGGATGCAAATTTCGCTTCAAACACCCAGTCAACCAAAAACGTATGTAATGGTTGATCTTGGTGTAAAGGGATTGGTGCAGTAGTCTCACTTTTTATAGCCATGTTTTCTTATTTTTTAATTGATGTCCTTATATCGGCCAGTTGGACTTAATGAGACAGTTCTGTGGTCAAAAGCCATCACCGCTTAAGTCGAAAAACACTGTTTTGATATATTCACCATTTTGTAAAATGTGCTATATTGAATTACTCTAAAAAGTTTCAGAAAACTACTCAGACCCTAGCAATCCCAGCTGAAAGTAATCAGATTGCTAACAACTTGACCAAGGAATAATGGAAAAGGCAATAATAATTGTAATTACCTCGTTAAACTATCGTATCATTTTATCATACCTTGTTCAGTGGTAGAGCAACGACCACACTTGCCTCATTAGCGTCTCCATCAAACTATTCCAATTATCGTTATAGGAAATTAGCACAGAGAAAATAAGAAAAGAACAATAGGCACGTATTGAAAAAGTAGAGCAGCAAGAAAACTCAAAACAAAACTAAATGCAGCTATTGAGGTGAGTTCAAGTGCATATTTGCAAAATATTTGCACACTTCTGACGTAGTTACATACGTTAATGCGCTATTTTTGCCAACGGCCAAAAATAATGTCACAAATTACAAAAAATTGCACATGACAAAAGCCATTTGACTAGAATCACATATTTGATTTGGGAAAGCTTTTGGGAAGCTCATCTCCACTATGGCATATTCTAGGCACAATAGAGTACCGAAATGGATGTGAAGGGTCAGCGAGGCAAGTTTTGTAATATCAATCGATCTTAAAGCGCTTAAAAATGTAACTATAAAATCCACAACAGCTGAACGTTGTTACGAGCTATTCAAGGGTCTTAGCGCAGACAATACAGTCATGTGGCTGGGCACTGCGATATAGAAGGAAATGAAAGGGCAGATAAGTTGGCGACAGAGGGAGCTAAATAAAATACTAACCCTTTGCCAGTCTATTTCATATGATGCAAAAAAAATCGATCTGTTAACGGGAAGACGTGGCACATCGTCTCTGAAAAATTCCGCCGTTGTATGGGGGACCATAACGACCATCGATAGATGGTCATATGAAAGCTAACTTTAATTCAAGATATCTCAGAATTTCATTTTATGAACAAATCCACTATGGAACTAAACGCCTCATAACGCTAATTCTAAAGACACAACTCACAATTCGGGGCTTTGGATTTATGAATGCCACTAGGCACCAGAAAAATGTTGGCTGTAGAACAGCCCAATTACTTTAAAAATTATTTGAAAATTTCTTTGTTAATTTCTTTGTGTTTTCAATTTCTTTATGTTAAATAATTTCTCTTGATTTGCGAAAACGGAAATGAAATGAAGTGAAGCGAAACGAAGTGAAGTGATGTGGTGTGGTGTGGTGTGGCATTGGAGCCGTGCTTCGTGGCATTGGCATTATATGAGCACAGACGGAGACATACAGACAGACACAAACTTGCTATTTTGAAGTAATTCCCCTCCGGTGTAAATGTGAGAAATTGCTTTCATTTGGCTCCAGAGATGTTTTGGCGCGCGCCACTTTTTCATGGAACGTGAAAATTCTGATAACAAAATGTGTTTTATGCTTTCTTTTGTTTCAGTTTTATGTCGTTTTTTTTCCACTTTTGGTTTTAATTAAAAAGTTTGGGCGCGCAGGAAGTGTGGATGAAAAAAAGTGAGAAAAAGCCGAACACCAATTAAAATATTTAAATGGATTTTAGTTTAATTATTTTTATTGTTTTTATTGTTGTAATCTGTTGTTGTATTATAATCATCACCATTTCCATAGTTTATTAAGTAGTGTAAGTACAAACATACATTTTTATTTATACTTATACATTTATTTCTGTTTGGTAAAGTATTTTTTCTTTTCAGTTTAATATTATTGTTATTTTCAAAAATCTTATACAATTCATTTTGCAAATTTCTTTGCCCAGTTCCAGTTACTTTGAAATTTGTTTCTGTTTTTAATTTTAATTGTTTTTTGAAATAAATTTTTTGCCTTTTTGCACATTTTGTGTAATTTTTCCTTTCAAGAGACAACATTTCAATTATACGGAAGACACAAAAATATATATATTTTTTTTCTATTCTTTTCTTCAAATATAAAAACGTGTTTTTTTAATATTAAAAATTTGTTTGGAAATTTACAAAAATATTATTTGTGCAAATTAGTTACATAAATGAACCAAATCTTTAAATTTTTCCATATTTTTTTAGTGAACATTAACAAAAACCAGGAAGCAGAATATTCACATTTATTTCTTACTGTTTAATTTTTATTTTCTGTATGTAAAGATAGTATTTACTTGCAACTTAAGGGCTAATTCAATTGAGCTGTAAAGCAATACCTTCAAGGGCTTCAAAGGAAATACTCAAATATAAAATTAAATTCAAATATTTGTGCATTCGCGGAAGTTTTAATAGATTTAATTGATAAAATCTTCATTTCATTATGTATTTGATTTTTGTTCCCACTCTGAGTTAGAACTACTGGCCAGGGTTTAGCTACACGAGAAGCATATATAAAAATTACTCTTTTAGATTTAAAAATTTGTATGGTAAATACTTGCAATCAGCATTGAACTAAAAAAGTATTCTCATAAAACAAAGAAAAGTGGACCTTCTGTCAACTGCCACTGCTGCAATGGCTAGGAGCGAATCGATTCATAACTGCATATAATTCGGGTCGGAAATTGTACAATTCCATTCTATACATGCTCCATTAATTATATCGAATTGTGTCCTTGGTTTTTGGCTCCTCGACAGTGACTCGTTTGAATCCAAAGTGTTGTAGAAATAGTATATAATATGTATAATTGTATTGTATATTTACCTATGTACCACACCAATAGTATTAATTATTATTTGTTTTTAGTTTTTAGAGAAAATTACACATTTAGTTTTTTGTTAAAAACTACACACTAATAATTTCATATTTGGTTCCATCATTTATTTCCTTTTAAGCGGGGATTTTTCCATTAAATTTGATTTAATTTTGATTATCAGGCTTTAAATATGTAAAGTATATAAGTAAATTGTATTTCACAATTGGTTTTCTTAGGTTTCTCTTATAGCTCGCTTCTCTGCTTAAAATTTAAAATTTATTTAATTTACCAAGAAGCACAATTGAAAATTATTTTGTTTTATTTTTGAAAAAAAAACCTCTTACACCGAAACCTGTTTACACAAAGGACTTTTGTGTTATGTATTACATTTAAATTGTAATTAAATTGTATTTAAAATATTTATGTAATAATATAGAATTTCTTTTGTGTGAAATGTTTTCCTGTTTGGTTTTACTGACAAACTGATGCATGCATGACATTTGGTCATTTCTCATATTCTTTGGTTGAATTTGGGCATTTTTTTCGAAGCGG
Source organism: Heteromyza rotundicornis (assembly GCA_951394025.1). Classification (NCBI taxonomy): domain Eukaryota; kingdom Metazoa; phylum Arthropoda; class Insecta; order Diptera; family Heleomyzidae; genus Heteromyza; species Heteromyza rotundicornis. The sequence goes on from OX596011.1 coordinate 4,209,480, forward strand.
CCGGTCTTCTTTTAGAGCACTTGTAGATTCTCGCAATGCTTGAATTTCGAATCTTCCTTACCCAGTATCCAAGTCAGCATTTGGCGTGCCTTCATGCTGGCCAAAACAACGCTGCGACTCTTGTACCAATGTGCCGGCGAGGAGCCCTCACGATGTCCCTGTAAAATTCAGACTATTAGTTGCGGGAAAATTTAACGGCAGCTGTGTGCGACATATGTACATATATTGTGCTTGGATTTGAGCTGAATTTAATGAAGTGCATGATTTTAAAATGTAAGTACATATTTGCAGTGCATGCAATCAATAAAAGTTACATAAGCGATATTGTACATTAAACTCATGCCAATGATTAGGAAAGTGTATGGAAATTGGGTGTATTGTTCTCCATGCAGTCGTCCAACTCATTGAAATAGTTGCCAAAAGAAAACTTCTTTTTTATGGTTTTTTTTTGGCTGACATTCAATATTTGCTATTGTCTTTACCTAACAGACAATGGAAACTTGTTTTTATGACTTTTTTACAAATAGAAATCCTTGCCCGATTGTCATGTTTCTTTTTGCATGTGGCTCATTGTCATGAAAAATAAAAAAACTAAAAGTAGTTCTTAATTAAAATTTATGTAAGCCACATGCGACAAACGACAGCATTCGAAACTACAATTTCACAGAGTTTAGCGTTGGAGTTACATACATGTTTCAAGAAACAAAATCCTGGGTTAAATTTTTTCGGCGACGTTGAATTTTTTGGGACCTTTTTTTGGGCCCGGTTTTTTACAAAATGAGTTTGATGTGAATCCAAGAATTCAATTATTCGTTGCAAGCCCCTAACTTAAAACTTCTAAAGATGTGTTAAGTTAAAATTAAAAAAAATTCTATGTACTTAGGTTTATATTTACCCTGGATCTGAACGTCGGATATGATCGATGTGATTGTATAAAAAGTTAAATTTTTGGGAGATATATAGATATATTTAGTGAGAGGTGGGGGCAAATTACAGTGTCATTTTACAGGGGTAACAAGGGTATTTACAACAACCAGGACAGTTGAAATGGGGTTAAAAATTGTGGAATTAATTTGGCTTTGGTTTGGTGGATTGATTGCATTACATTTTTACTCACCAAGTTCTCAGAATTTTTTTCATATACATTTATATCGGCGTCTTGCTCTAATGGTTTGTCTTTATCTTTATCTTTTTCTTTTTCTTTAATTTTGTCTTTTGATTTTTTACAATTATTATGAGGCGTACACTCAGATTTGTGCTGCATGTGATGAAAGTTGTTTAGTTTCAGAAGAAAAAAATACAAAAATAATAGTTACATAGTAGAAGAAGAAGCATGAATATAAAAGAAAAATATACATTTGAAATTTAAGTGGAGCATAATTTCAAGTGAGACCTCGTTAAGTGCTACTTGATTTTTTCTTTTTAATGGTAAACATGTGAAAATATGATTTTCTTCTAAATGAATACTACAACTTAAACTTTGAATTTGTTAGTTGTACCACTATAAAGCTGTATATACACACACATACCTACATTTGGCTACAAATACATGAAATCTAACATCGAAAAAGAAACACCTGCTATGTAAAGGCATTTAACTCCCCCGGATAGACACAGAAGCCCCACGAATTACTACTTATCTATTTTAGAATAATTTTAATTGAATTTAGATAACATTTAAATGAAAATAAAGACTTTTTATGCGTTTGTGGCATTTTCAAAAATGAAGTAAATGCGTCCAAATGAAAGCTCTGCTATGGTTTTGCTGCGTACTCAATGTAAGCCTATTATTTACTGCCTTCTAAGAGAAAATCAAAATTCTACATAATGAAATAAAAAGAACCGAAATTGTGGCAAATTTCAACAATTAAAAATAAACTGTGCTAAAAAGCACTGTGTGACCCACGCGACTAGTGCCACTTACCTGCAAGAGATTTTGATCCTTTTTGAGGCGAATTTGCGTTAAGGTGCCAGCCAATAACTCATCGCAATTATGATTAATACCCACAGAGACTTCAATGAATTTGGCGCCAAAGGTGCAGGCTACACATTTGCCATCTGTAGACAGGCAGAGGGAAAGAGAGGTTAATATAGTAGAGTGATTAAATTTGCAACAAAAAATGTATTGGTGAGTATTAATAGAATTATAGAAAACGCTTGCCCCTAAACGTGTTTGGTTGGTTGCACTTCCGTGTCCCTAGCGTGATTTCCCGAACTAAACCTGATTACTCAGAACATCACGACTTCAGACGACATACCCTACCAGTTCAATATGCAAAAACAAACAAAAAATAGCCAGCTAACTGCAATAATTCACTTGCATTTCACTCAACTTAGCAAACCATCAAGAAGCAATCCATTACAAACGTTCAGACTCGTTTGGCCTCATTAACAAAACGAAACGTATCGTTACAACCTTATGACCGATTGTCACGCATTTCTACATGACCAGAGCGACCCAACTCGACTTCAACGAACGAAAGACCAGCCACACTCTGAAAGCTGACATCGTTTAACATCGAACTGAACTAACTGCTTTGATTGCTCGCTGGGCGGCGCTTGTGTGCACGTGTGTATGTGTGTTGACTGGTTGCGCCCTAATGTATGCAAAACTATGCAACAATTACATGGTTTTTATACACTTTCAAGCTAATCCATGGTGCACTTAGTGTGCGTTGAACTTTTAACTACCAACCGAATGACAAACAAGAAAATGAACAAAAAAAAAACAAAATATAAGAAAGTTTTGCATTCTTTGGCAAGTATTTGACATGGAACACTAGCGAAATCAAAACTTACCCTGCGACGAGACGGAACGTGACCGCGCTAAATCAATTTTATTTGCAACGAGTATGACCGGACGCGTTCTCAGCAAATCCATGTCCTGCAGGCGTGACAGGATTTGTTTCGCTCGTGTGAATGATTCCTTATCAATGCATGAGTAAACCACAACAAAGGCGTCTGCTTTCTCGAGCTCCTCCTGGAAAATGAACAAAAAAGAAGAAGATGATGAATAACAAAAGTAATGTTTAAACAATTAATAAATTATTTGCGATTTAAGAAGGTGAACGCAGAACGAGGCAAAAACATAATTGCTAATTCATTGCGATGGTTGTTTATGTGCGATTACTTTTTTGCTGATGAAACTTTTGCTGTTCATTAGCTTGGATGCTTTCATATGGAATAAAAATGTTTCTTTCGAAGTCCCCCAATGTTAGTAAATCATTCAAATTACATATCGATTGCAGTATATTCCAGGCAGAGATAGTAGCAATCCAAATGGCTGCTGTAAACTTTATACTTAGGTACAACTTCTAATAAAGTGGACCGTCCCGCTGCTCTTAAAGCTCTTAAAAATGTAACTATGGAAACCAAAACAGTTGAACGTTGTTTTGAGGTATTCGACACAGTTAGCCTATTATAGGTTCTGCGGCACTGCGATATAGAAGGGAAAGAAAGGGTGGATGAGTCGGTTCTATTAGAGACTGCACCCAACTTTATGAAATATCCGGTTCCCGATTTTAAAAATATCGATTTAGGTTTCGGTTCTCATTAACCTAACCTACGATCTGAAAGGATAACGGATTATTCCAACACTGGGAATATGTGAAGCCATAATACTGTATTTCGTCGGTCCATTAAGTACATTTATTGGTTCACAGTTAAAATTAATTGACTGCTAAAAAAAACCTACACAGAAAAAAAATTTTGTTCTTAGTGTTCAAAAAAAAAAATTAATTTAACTTAAAAAAAACGTTTTTTCTTCGTTTTTTTAAATTAAACTATAATATTAAATTGAAAAATTCCTCATGGTAAATTAATTTCTTCCATGTTTTCCTAACCATTACTTTTACAAATCTTTTGAGGTAATTTCAAACCAACTTTCACCTTCTTAAAACCAAAACAAATACGTAAACTTAACAGAACATTTTACGATACCATAAATACGATACCATAAAACCACGAAATGAAAACCCAAAAGGCGTTAGTACGTGTTTCAGCATTTCCGGTTGTAAAGCCTCAAACGTACAACTTCCGTTTGGAAATAATTTAAATTGCCAGAGGCAAAGTTAAAAATTACACAAAAAAGAAGAAAATAAAAAAAAATATATTCAGAGTCGGAAACAGTTTTCCCCCGAACGCCACCACCAGTGCTGGCCCAGACCATTACAACGGAATATTACCACAAACAAACAACGAAATTCAAAACGGAAGTACATTACGCCATTTCAAATGTACGACTGCATAACGTGACCCTTTGAAGAAGTGAAAATCACTGGCCCTCCGCCATGCCTGAATATTCGTCAGACTCCTACTCTTTTGGATTATGGCCAGTGCCATAATTTTCCACGTCAGGGCCAAATTACAAATCGTAAAGTCACAACTTTTATGTCGATACTTTTTCGTATGCTCCTGCGATTTCAACGTGGAAGTGGAAAATCGTTGACGTTTTCCTATCGCCGCCGACACAATTTCGTCCATTTTTCGCATTTGGCTGAGGGCCAGTGGAACGTCGCTCTATTGTTGCTCGCTGTTTACCTCTCACTTCACACCTTTGCATCGCTCGCAATTATTCGCTCGTTTCGAATTTCAATGTTGCCAGCGTGTTTTGTTCACTTTGGTTTTTTTGCCATGTATTTGATTTATGAGTACTTTGGGAGCAATTTGCTGAAACTTTTCTTTTTTGAATATTCTGTTGTTGTCATTTTAATTGCATTGTTATGTGTTTCATAATTAAAATGTCGTTAGTCGGCATTAAAGGCACTTCCGTCACTTGTGGTATGGATTTATTAAAAGCTGCTTAATTGCTTTATTTATGATATACTAAATGATATTTTTAAATGGTATTAATCGTTGGGAGGTAGTTAAAAAAAAAGTCGTATAAGAAAAAGGAAGAAAATAATGACTTTCAAGTGTATTTTTAGAGCATCGTAAAAATTCCGTAAAATTTCAAAAACTTTATAATGCGAAAACCGACACTTATAACTGCAATGAATAGAAAATGTATTTTCTCCTCGGAATTTCCAAAGTTGCAATAAAATTCCTGCAGCTTATAATTGAATTATTGGAATTCATCTAATCAACCACTTAATTGCACCTAGCCACCCAATCCTCAAATCACAATTCACCATGCAATAACTGGAATTGCAATAGAGACTTGATTTGTCTTGTTACCTTAGCTAATTGACCACAGGACAGTGCAACGTCTACTTGTGCAGCAATTGCCAGTTGATAATGCTTGTGGGCAACATTACGAAGAATGTTTGCTAGTAGCATACACATATAAGCACATATATGTATGTACAGTCGAACCCGCTTAACTGAAACAAGAATGTGTCAGACATTTTGTTTCAGTTATGCGGGTCTTCAGTTCAGCGATTTCGGATAGCTGAAAAATATTTCACTTAAGCGAATTTGGCATTACAGGAAAATATTTCACTAAAACGAAGTACGGTTTAAGCCAAAATTGTCAGATTTTACTAAAATTGTTTTCTCATAAATGGGATAGTGCCAAAGGCAAAGCAGGGATGTAGCCGGGTTTTTTAGTAAAGCGGGTTTCAGTAAAGCGAAATAATTTGTATGAAAAAGAGAAAGAATATCATGGGGATTCATTTTTCACTTAAGCGGGCTTCACTTAAGCGGGCTCGACTGTATACACTCACAATGAGCCACACTCACATCCACAAAGTGCGATTAGTGAAAGTAACTTTCGAAAGGGAACGCTTGCAAATATTGACAAAGTGCAGGGCGCTGTTGTGAATGTGTTGATTATGGTGCAACATTGCGGCTTAGTGTATATGAAAAGAGAAATTCGATTTGCAGCTGCTATGTACTACTAAGTGTAAACAATGAAGGAAGAACAAACACTCAAAGTTTTGCAATAAGACGTTTAAGCGGAAGCGAATATTGTACGCCGCGGATGTTGATTTTGTTAAAAATTGTTTTGGTGTGTGTGCAAGAAGCCGAAAAAATTACACTAATTATTGCAATACTTTGCAATGGAAAAACTTTGGTAGCAAAAAAGGGAATTTTACAAAAATGTTTTTTTTGTTGGGGCAGTGTTTAAACTTTTTGCCATTCGTTGCTCAAAAGTCGATGATTTTTTTTCACGAATTTTTACTTTGTTCATTTTGAAGGTGAATAGTTAGTGGGTGAAGTGTCCAGAGGGGTGAAATATGCCGTTTACCTTAATTAAGACGCATTTAGGTTACGTGCACTTCAGACACACGGCACCTCACCAGTCACCAGGCAGGTAATACCTACCTGCTGTTTTTGTGGCCATTTTACAAACAAAAACTTGAAATCCTTGCGGCAACTTGTGTTTGGGTTAAAAACTCAGTACAACGAAGGGAGAAATGAGTGGTGCGGAAGGAGCTATTGTGGTGTGTGTATAGGTACAAAGTAACAATGTGTCGTGAAAATAGTCACTCTTATGGTTAGGTTGGCTCTACTTTGTAATTGAATTTGTTTGCAAATCGAAACTTTTGGGTGAACTTTTGTTAGTTTTTACATAAGTACTAGAATTGCAATTGAAGTATTGAAATTAAGTTTTAGATCTGGTCTTTTGGTACATTTCTTATTGGTTTAAATGGTAAATAAAATTACAAACTTAGGGTTGGAAAATATTTTTATTAAACTTTTTATTGAATAATGAAATTTGATCTCTAACCGATTGATCTAAATGACTCCTATTTAGAGGATTCACATTTGTATCCCGAACATATTCATAAATTCAGCTGCATTTACGGTCATGCAGCAAATCACGCATTAACACACTCACCTTATTATCTTGGTTGCCGGTTGAGAACTTTAATTCCGCTTCGATTCCATTTAGTATTATTGAAATATTTTGGTCGGCCTCATCGCATTCTGTAATGAGAGAATAAATGTAAAAATATTACAAAAATACAATGAAAATAATTAAATATAAAACCACATAGTGTAAAACAATAATTTGAACCAATTACTTAACCCAACTCGAGAGTGTTGAATTTATGGGTGGATACTTTAATTTGATTGCAACTTTATTTTAAAATGTTCCCCCCACCATAGTAAGCGCAAACACTCTAAAATTTGCATATTAAATGTTTGGCAGTAATTTGACCCTCGCCTTGGGCGTATGACTGACATTTCAACGAATTGCAATCAACTTTAATTAAAATTCAATTATTTTTCGGTGGCTAGTATGTGAAATCGGATTTTATTGATTTCGTGTGCACACTTTCCGCAAAAAATGTTAATCATACGCTCCGTTGCTCTTTGTAAAAAAGTAATAACTAACACTTCGTACATACACCGAACTACCACAATTCGAGGAAAATTTGTTCAATCAGCTACCAAAAATGCCTACTTCTCAATAAAGAAAAAAACACACCACCTCCTGTTCCTGTGCTACTCACCCGGTCCATCGTATGCATTGATACAGTCTGAAGTTCTAAATTGCGATATTAGCGCCTGTTTGCCCACACCCTGTGAGCCCAGCATCTCCACGTGAAACACTTCGACCTGTTGGTGTTGATTGCCATGAGCTGAGTTCGCCGCATTTACACTACCATAGCCCCCACCGCCATTAACGCCACCGCCGCCCCCACCGGCAGAACCACTGCCCGCTCGCGGATGAATGGGGCTGACCGGCGCCAGGCTGTTGCTGCGTGAACGACGCCGGCGAAACGAATCGCCACGATTAATGACACCTACAGGCCCACATCAAAAGAGAGAAAAAAAAGAAACAAAATGTATGAGTAAAGGAAAAACTGTAAAAAACGTGAAATTCCGGAGAAATATAAGAAAATATTGGGGAAATTGTCAATTTACAATTTGGCTGTCGATTAAAGCCAATTGAGTTGGGTTGAATGGTTTTGTTAATTGAAATGATTTCTGCTCTGAATTTTTTGAAGTTCTGCAGCATTAAAAGTTTTACTTGGGTTTAATGGGGCGTATGAGTGACATTTAATTACTTGCACTTTTTAACAGTTAAAAGAGTAACTGTTAAAAAGTGTTGCCATGACTATTATAAATTTAAAATTCGAATAAATACTTTTAGTTTGTAACGAACTAGTTGTAAATATGGCATGGGCGTGGTTCAGATATGTTTTCTGATTAAAACTATTTCGATGGGAAATTAATGGTTTTTGGCCACTTTGTAAATGGCAAAAACATTAGTGACAAACCAACACAAAACCACTTAATTTTAAATTTTGCTTAAAATGCTAAAATAAAATCTAACATTGAATTAAATAAAAATTTGGATTACTTAACAATAGCACGCCAACGTTGCTGCACACATTTCGTAAACTGTGTAAAAGCCTGCACAAGGCAATAATTATACTTTCAGAATAATTGGAATTTTCTCCACTACTAAAAAATGAACAAAATTGTATATGAACTTGCCACCATTCCATCAACAAATGAGGGAGAACAAAATAAAAAAAAACAACAATGATACGTGCCCAGTCGGGTCAAACAAGAATGTTCCACACCCGAAATACGTATGACTTTCATACATGCAAGCATGTGGAGAGCAAAAAATACTGCTAATGAATATGAAAGTATAAACAATTCATTCATTGCACACTATCATTGTAGCATTGCACTTGCATTTGCACGAAACAAACCGGATATGAGTGTCCTTGCCAACGGACAGGGTGGTGGTGATGGTGGCAACAATACCAAGTGTTGAACTGTAGATGTGCACGCTATGCATTTTTCGTCAATCCTGCTATAAACAGTGCCGAATACTGCTATGGTTGTTTTGTCTGCCATTGTTTTTGTTCTATCCTGGAACAATTTTTGTTTTAATTTTTCATATGGCACTCTATGTTAATGTACGTATACGATTGTGCATCGAGCAAATGAATTCGTTTCGTTTTACTTTATTTTTTCCTTTCAAGTCCTCTTTTGATTATTTAGCATTTTGCTTTTGTGTTGCTATTGTATGCGTAATTCGGTAAGTGCTAAGAATGCAAGATTTCACGGCTTATTTTTCAAGGTATGTATGAAACATTTGAATGAAATTTCTAAAATATAATAAATGAAGATAATCATTTCGGTGCTATCGATTGCTAAATCAATCATCATAATTTGATTTATATGACATAAATGGCTTCCAATGCACGCACATCATAAGTTGACAGAATAAATGGAAAATCTTAGCTTTTAAAGTGACAGATGTCTCAGAGGTTCTTTGCGAGGCTTGTGAACAATTTCAATTATTTTAAAATCATCATTTCAGCCCCTGTGTGTATACCGAATGTGCACTCAAAGAATTAATATGTTTGGAGTACGTTTGCTGCAAATATACTACTTTTTAATTAAAACTTAAGCGCACAAACACATATACATAGTACATTTGCAGCAATTTAAGTACTTTTCCAATGAAAGTATGGCATTTTAATTTTCCGCAAATTAAATTCGAAATAGGCTTTGTTTTTATCGACCGGAACGAAAGTAACTCAGTGGCACAGCGTGCAAATGCGGAACTTATAAAACTTATGTGCCGCGTGCGTTTCCAATGATAAAAAATATTCGTTGAGTGTGGTTTATTCTCTACTATATGCACACAAAAAATCGTTTATCCAGTTGGTAAAATTTTTGTCAATAGGCAACAACAATCTATCTTTTTTGTCAAAATATTAAAAATTTTTTTCAAATTGAACAATTTTTAGTCAATTTGACAACAATTTTTTGTTTACCGTATTTTGACAAAAATTTTGTTAATTTTTTTTGTGTGATTATGCATTGATGTTCAATTGGTTATGTCAGACATTTCCATTTATTTAAAATGATGTAAATCATAATTAAAACCGAATTTCAATTCAAAATTACATTTTCAAAAGGAAAGAATAAGCTGCCAAGAAACAGTGAACTCAGCCATGAAGCAGACAATCCGAAAATTATTATTGCATTTTGAAAATAGAGAATTTCAGTCAAAGCAAGTAAAAGCCAAATATTGCAGAAAGCTTCATCAGAAGAATTTGTACGCGCGCCAAAAAATAAAAATAAGTATATGCAGATCAATGTTTTGAGTGCAAAAAATACACATACAATTAAAGAAATTTAAAATAAATAGAATTTATCAACTCATATGAGTTTTGAAAATGCCAACAATAACGTCAGCCAAGTAAATTAATTGATTCAATTCGCTGTTAATTTCATTTTCTATTTCCCTATAATAATATTTGCAATACTCTATAATCAAATAACATTGTTACCAAATAATAGCAATAACCGCAAACAATTTTGAAAATAACATAAGCAGTAACATCAAAACATTTATTTAACTACAAGAAAAAAAAATATTATTGCCCGATGATGTTGTTCACAGCATTCTGCCATTCGCAATCATAAATGGTACATTTGAACCACATCCACATCGACCCCTATGTACGAATATTTCGCATGCATGTAACTTTTTAATGCGTACGTGTGGCCTGTGTTGACCATTTAATTTATGTTTATTCTTCGTAATACCAACTACAAACAAATAACATATTTACTCCGACCGTTAACCGACCTGATGCAAACAACATCAAATTTAATTTCAGTTTATTTATTGCGTTTATTGAAGTGAGAAAACAGATTTATGTTATCGTTAAAATTCAATTTGTTTCGATGTGGAAATTTTTGATCCACAGTTAATTGCAAATTGTTTGCCATTAAACCGAATATTTGTAATAAAAAATGGAATAAATTTAAAAAAATTGTTTACTATTTATTTTTTGGTTTTTTTGTTTTTCTACCGTTTTTTTTAGTTGGAAAAAATATTGTTACAACAACAAGCTAATTTTATTTGTATTTTAGGAAAATTGTTACATTGTTGTAGCGTGAAATAGATATTAGTAAGGTGGGAATTTTATGTTGAGATAATTTGATAGAACGCTTCGAATATATTTTTTTAAGTGTATTAAGATTATGATTTGCATTCATTTCACACACATGGTTTAAATTGTGTTTTTATCCATGTTCCGGCAGGGATTCAACTGTCATAGATTGGGCAGATCTAGCAACGCTATTATCATTTGTGCTCAGTTTAGTTGTCATTTTAGCAGGAAAGAGCTAACGTCAGAACCACTCTTGCAAATAGTGCAAATACATTTCGAAAATCGTGGTTCAGTTCGGGAATGTCAACCCACTGTTTCATCGCCATATTCTGTTCAGTGAGGAGGATAGTTTTTGGATCAATGGAAAGAATATTCACAAGAGGTTCTCCGTTACATTCACAGAAACTCACCGTTTGGATCGTGCGATTGAACGATTTAGAACTACTTTCTCTGGGGTTCCGTGAAGTCATTGGTTTCTGCGAACAAAGAAGCCAATTTGGGCGAATTGAAAGACAACATTGTGCGAACCATTGCTGAAATACGTCTCCATAATTTTATTGTACTTTTTTTTTTGTTTCTCATGCCGCGTTTACATTGCTTGAATGCACGAGCGAATCTTCTGTTTGATTGGACGCAGTTAGATCTTTATTTCTTCTTGCTGCAAAAAGTTGGGCAACACTGCGCTCGATTGATATTTTGACTTTCTCATCTATCAAAACTGACTGTCCCATTACTTGAGAACTGCAACCTAACCTTAACCGAAAAAAGTCTTTTACAGAAAAATGATAAAGTCCTTTAAATTCACATAACCAAAAACATAACCCGGACTCGAAATAAATTTGGCGCCTGGTCACACAATTATCTTCTGTACATTTTCTATCCGACGTAGAAAATTCTTGAGCCAAAAATGTTCCTTTTTGTTATATCACGCTTTACTTAACAGAGGTAGAAGAACACGACAACGAGTTCCAATTGTTTCGCACATTTTGTCCACCAACATAGCACAGTAAAATTGCCGCCTCAGTAAATTTGCTTTCCCTCCTTTTTTGCTACTTTTTGAACAAAAAAAAAAAACGAAAGGAAAGGAAAAATATAAAAAGTAACAATCAATTTGTACTTGGAAACATGATTTTTGAATTTAACCGCACCGCAACGGAATTGTTTAATTTTGCGGAAAAAAATATTATTACGATTTCACATTGTTGGGGTATTTTTTGTTTCTTTATGATTTCTTGAATTTTTACTCTAACTTTTCTTATATTTGCGATTTATTTATATTTGTATTTTTATTTTATTTACATTAGCTCTCCGCAGCAAACACACACACACATCACTGCCGAATTTCGATACGATTAAATTGGAAAATCGTATCCCTTTGAAGTGAAATATTTTTTTTTGCCATTTGTTCTCTAATATGCGTGAGGAAATTTTGAAAAATAGGTTAAGAAATTCAGATTGTAGAGAAAACAATAAGAAATAAATTGTGATTTTTATTTGGCGAGTGATTTAGTGCGGACTCAGTGCGGCACGAGATTTCGCACATGTCCAGATGGTTTTCATTGCTTTGCACTTGAAATGGGCTTTTAAATTTAGAAATTTTCAATTTCTAATTGCGATTTTGTTTGGATTTTTTTGAAGTCTTTTCCAATTTCAAATCATTTAGAATTGAAATGTTCTATTTATGTTACTATAGCTATTGCCGTGCCGATGCAATCATCCAGCAGAACATTGTTGGTTGGAATAAATATTATTGAAAAAAAAAACATCTCTTAAGTGGAAAATTCACCAATGAGAAAAGGTTAGTATATTTTGCAATATACAAATATGATTATGTACTAGGGGGAGCGGAAACCTCTATTTCCGAAATAAGACTCCCATAAGAATCCCATAGAATCGACATTATGTCATAATCAATTTCGTTTTTGTCAGTTAGAAGAACGGGTTCTTCTTCAACTATTGCTTAAAAAAAGCCGCCGGCAAAATTGAACAAAAGAGGAATGCTTCTCTTATGCAAAAGTAACCTTTCAACTTGAGAGGCGATAAAACAGTGAATGTATAAAAATCGCAAAACAAAAATAATCTGATTCAAGTAATATCCTTATGCAAAGGTTACATCGCACTCATATGACTTCAAGCATACAACGACTTTTTCAAGTTACCGTTTGAGTAGTTCTTTGTTTGAAAAATCTATTGATTGTGTGGCGTAAAATTTGTTCGCTTTAATATAAAAATTTGCAATTTCGTGATACTGCTAACGGATATGTACCTCAAAAGAATAAAAATAAACTCTTTGAGTTGAGATTTAATGTTAATCTTTAAGTGTTTATATGTACATTGAGGCGGGTCGGTCTCCATACAAAAAAATTGTGGAATAAGTCATCCTTTCATATGAAAGATAATTAACTTCAATAGCGCTTCAGCACAAAAAAATTGTACTTTAGGCATGCGTTTATTTCAAGTTACGCTGAAACCCTTTTCAGTTAAGCTTCCCAATGCAGAGTGCACTTTTCAAACTATTTTCGAAACCCACCTTAATGTACATACATAAATACACACATACATACATACGTACATACATATGCAAATGATGTATGATTTATTTCCATGCACCCACATATACTGAATTTGTATATATGCGTTGGCACCCTGTCAGTTATAAAATTGAGTTCCTATACGAACTCTCGGCTCGCGCAATTTTTTCCTTGTAATTAATCACTTTTAAAAGTTCTCAACGCTTGGCGCGAATAATTGAAATGCGAATTGATGAAGTGCTATGTATAAAGTGAAGCGAAATGAAATGAAATGAGTTGAAATGAAATGAAGTGGCGGCTAGCCACAAACTTTTCGAATCGCAATACTGTTTCATCTCATTGAATAAACAATCAACATAATTAATGGCCCAACAATGTGTGGTAATTTCACAGTTCAATTAAGTATTCTTTTTTTTTTATAGATGCATATGAGACTTAAACAAAATTGAAGTGGCTTTCAAACCGAAGGAGGCCATTTGAAATATAGTTTTCAGGCTTAAACTAATTGCGAATAATTCAAATTACATATTTACGTTATTGAATTGGAAATGAAAAGAGAAATTTTCGGTAAATAAATAACAAAAACTACACATTTGCGAAGATAGTGTTGCTAAAATTTATTGCATTTCGCACGACAACATTCCAAAAGGTGGAATTGTGTTGAGTCTCTTGGAATCGTTGGGAGTTTCTGTGCTCTCAATTCAAAGTGAATTTCAAATATGAAATTCCACGCAAATTCCACCTGTGCAGTCATGTTCGTGCATACAAATTGTGACACATGCACGCACAGCCATCAAACGCAAAGTGCACATGAATGGGCACGAATACATATGTAAGTAAGTGAATTTAAAGGATTTGTAGGAAATTAATTTGGGCATCTTTTGAGCCACGTTCGGGAAGACTGCGGTGCAACCACAACAGCCAAATTGATTAAGAGTTTTCACAAATCATTTTGGACATTTTTGTGACCAAAATTTTAAAGGTGTAATAGGTCTTTGAAGGGCTAATCAAACGATCGTTCTGATATTCTAATGAGTTGTTTCACTGAAAATTGAATAATTATAAGCATTTTTACAACGATCCTCCTTTGGGTGTATGAACTCACTTCCACTATGATGATTTCTGCTATTTCAACGGCAACATAACTAAAGAAGCGTCGAGAATCGATGACAGCCCCAGTCATTTGGGCTGAATGGAATTTTGGCTTGTTAGCAGACACAAAGGATACTTTTGAAAAAGTTTCTTTTGAGGACAACTCATAGTTTTCCTTTCCCTTGCCATTCCATTTCATTGTATATGTATGAGTCAATGAATGGTTGGTCTTAAGCGTACACTTGTCTGTGGATGAGTCTAACGGGAACTAAATGTGTATTCGTGTGTATTCGTTTGTTTGTTCATTTGTGTGCATATGTAAAGGATGCTAACGTGACGTACATGTCTAATGGGTACTTTGACGTTGCTTCTTTACCCCCTGAATGGTATTAAATTAAGCTGGCAGTATGGAGTCTTCCTTAAAGATCCTACAAGTTCACTTTCTAAATGGAAAATGAAAACTTTGGCCTCTTGTTGCTGCTATTCTGTCTGTTCTTGACTAAAGTGTGGCCCACTTGAGCCTACTACTGGTTCTTAATGCTTCTTTGGTCCGAAGATGTCGACTTATGAATGCTTTATTGTTGCTGTTTGTTTTTCGTTATTGACCTTTTGTCAACATTACTAACGGCTTTTCTCTTTGGCTTTGACATTTGATTGCCTTAGCAATTTTAAATATTTTATCGGAGATATTTCACATTTCAAATTAAAAAGGATCATTTGTCATTTTGTAAACCGTTAAGGGTTTAAGTGGAGGGTATTTCATTTAGAAATATTGTCCTTTTATGGTAAGAAAGGTTAACAAAATCTCAGATATGAATGAATTAGTAAACTGAGTCACTGTGGTCGTTAAATGGAATCTTCATCAAAATATTTAATTTTTCTATGAATTAATTTAGCTTTCACTATGGTTTTTTTTAAATTGAATTTCTGTTTTCATTTCATCTCGTTTTTCACTCAATTCTACATCCCATCAATTCAAGTTGAATTTTTTGTTATTCCAATTGAAGTTCCTCTTGAGTTTCTTCGTGTTAGCTATCAAATACTTTACGTCTCTCTGGCTTTTTTGTTTTTCTTCTAAGTGCACTTACCGCCTTTGGAAGCGCTAAATGTACGCAAACGATCCAAGTCCTCGTCGTCATCGCTGACGCGCAAATGGTGCATGTTCATGGTGGGGACATCGAGAAAAGCGTTCGATTTTCTGTGAGCTGGAAAAAAAGTACGAAAAAGTATTTGAATGTATGTATTAATCAAAGGAGCACAGTTTTAATATCTAACTTCGTACCAACGCTATCTTCATGAGGCAATGATTTATAAATTGAAAGTTGCTCATACGCCCTAATGTGCAAGGGAAACTTAAATATTTATCAGCAATAATTTTTCCCAATTTAATGCCATTTTATTAGTTATTTTACTCGCTTTCTACACTATTCCCACGAACTGTTAAGCTTAAGAGAACCTTTCTGGAAAAAGACCCTAATTGAATTGTGATTAATTAGTTTAAAAATCTTCTATTCCCTCACATAAATTTACTTTACTGATTGAAATCATAAATTCGGCTACAATAGAGCCTAATTGGCAACTTGTTCTTTTTCCTAAGTTCATTCGCTACAAATTACGTCGCCAAATATTGAATTAACAAAAAGCGTGTCACACAACACGAAATATTTTAATTGCAGTCATGCGAATGTATTGAATGGCTATACGTACACACTCATACGTACACTAATATAGATGAACACATCAGTGCACAGCGAGACATATATGACACCAATTAACTGAAATACACAAAGTGTAAATATGCTTTTGATTGTCGCGTGGTTGCTTTAGCAGCAGCATGTGTGTGTGTGTGTGTGCCACTGTGCGTAATTTATCATTTTCATAATCACATTAAAATCTTACCACCGTCACTTCCTACCTCTGCCACCGCACGAGAAACGGTGTATGGCATGCGCGCGTGTAGGAACGCCTGAAGCTAGACTTCAATAAAT
Organism: Heteromyza rotundicornis; assembly: GCA_951394025.1. NCBI lineage: Eukaryota > Metazoa > Arthropoda > Insecta > Diptera > Heleomyzidae > Heteromyza > Heteromyza rotundicornis. The sequence continues at coordinate 4,225,911 of OX596011.1, forward strand.
AGTTTCGCAAGTTTGCGGTTAAAAAGTTCAGTTCCAATTAAAGTTACATGAAATTTAAGTTAATTTTTTGTAGACAAATTTTTCCACAACGTTTTTGTCCCTCAACAGTTCTCACATTTCAATGAAAATAAACTTGCTTATTTTCTCTACTTTCATCCATTTTCTTATACATGCATTTTGAAAGCATTCACTCGAGATGATAATCCAATTCGCCCAAAGGATAGAAAATCCCGCCAGGATACCTAATATCAAAACTATACATTTTAACTTATACAATTTATATAAAATAATGGGACTCATGTAATGATAAAAGTTTCTGCCATGCATATTTTTATATACGACATGCAGAAATTATCCGATGGTGTGTTGGTATGATGAAAAATCCATTGATATAAATAGAGCATATTTCTGCAAAAAATATGCAGAAATATGCAAAACATATGCAAAATAGGCAAAACATAATGTTGTCAAATCGTTATATTTTCAAAAAAAATCATTTTAGTCTTGGTCCGGAGTCAAATTCATTGCATATTTTTATACAATTTGTGTATATGATTTTCCATACAATTTCCGACCGTTCTTTATGCTTGCATACAAAATATTCAGTTTCTGCAGTTTACACTGGATTTGTATCGTTACATGAAGACCATTAATATATAACGTGAAATTAAACACTAGAGAGCGTATTTATATGCAAATAAAGATTTTATGCATAATTTTGAGGACCATAAAACACCGATTGTTTAATAATTACGTTATTTAATGTACCTGTCTCCCATTTCACACCACAAGTGAACGATAATGTCGTAATAATTGAACTTTTGGCTTAAAATGTTGACAATGTTTATGCTTTCAATAGTTATGTGCATCTGAATCCGCTACCAATTAATCACATTTCTGTTTATTACTTTTAAATGATTTGGTGCTGCGAACTAGCTCCATTTCGATTCGACATTTATCTCCAGATCCTTCAATTCTCATATACGTCATCTCTTTTATGTGTAAATTGTATGAAGACCCTAGACCAAAGCCGAGCTTTAGGCTCTGCTATTTGTTTCAACAAATATCTGATAACTATTTGTCTTCACTGTGACTTGCCTAGTTCCTTTCATTTTGTTCCATTCCGGTTTCAGTTAATTCCCATTTCATTTTGTTCCTGTTCATTTTAAAATTTTTACCGATTTTTTTTAAACTGTATGCGTTACAAACTGTGTGACAAAAACATGTTCCTTTGAACACTTTGTGTGCAAGGTATAATGAAAACATTATAAACGAGTGAATCTGTCGTTTTCGATTAGTTGTATTTGCATTAGAAAGTTTGTATTTGCTTCACTCTGTATTTTATGTCTACAACACGTACGAGCTCTGAAGGATTTACAACACACTCACGCTTTGATCAATGAAAATACGAGTTTATGTGTGTGTTGTTGTTTTTCTTTTTAGCTCGACGACAACATCTAAGTAATTTTATGCAAATGCCATAAATCGTATTGGGGTGCAAAAGGGTTGCTGTTAAATTAAATTTAAACTTATTTGGGCATAAATTAAAAATAAATGTTGTTGTCTTTTTAAAAGGATAAGTAAAGATTCGCTTTCGTTTCACTTTAAATGCCGACAAGGCATTGACATCGGCCAGAGTTCTGTTTTTGTGAAAGTGTCTCCTTAATAAAATGCTTTTACTTCACCTCACTCAAATAAATTCATATTTTTTTTTATAATCTGACTCTGAAGCATGTTTGAGTGTATATGTGTGCGAGTGTGTGTGCGCCACTTCAAAACAAATGAAATAAATGAATTGCTTTTGAAATTGAGAAATCCATAAATGCTGCTGCGTTGACCTATTTGCTTTATATTTTCGTATTGCTAACGTGAATTTAATACTTTCAAATTGAAAAAGTATTAAGTGAATTAAAATGCAATTTTAATAAAAAAAAATTTATAAAAAAAAGTTTTTGGTTGAACAATTGAAAAAATTTCACTTTCAAAACCCCAGAATTATTCCAAAAGCTTTAATTTGTTATTTGTATTGATACATCCAACAAACATTGCAAAGTATTGGTATCCATGTGAAAGAGACGCCACTGCCAAAACAAACCAATGGCACGCGTCTGCTTTCATTGCACTTCACCAATACTCGAGTAAAAAATCCCATTTCCTCCAAAGTGAATAACTTTTTCGAACATTAAATATGCAAAACACTCCATTGCTGCCATTTGTCGACGAAGTTGTACGTATTAAATGAAGAACAAAAGGTGGAAAAGAAAATCTCCGCCTGATTACGATAAAACATGTGTTAAATAAGCGCCGGAAACTTTTCAATGAGGCACAGAAAACAACCAACAGAAACAAAGGGAAAACAACATTGAGAAACATTTTTTCAAGGACCTCCTGATTAAGGCCAAGGAATTCACCCGACAATGTTCATTAAATTTTACATTTAATAATGTTGCGGGTGAACATTGCAAAAGGCGGCTTTTTTTGAAGATGGTAAAAGGAAATTTTCTTTTTTAAAGTTTATCTAAGTTAAGTGAAAATACTGAAATGAAATCATAAATCAACTGCCAACTGATATGGGTTCTAGTGGAAAGGAGCTGGCAAAGCGCGGGAAAGGAGCAAATGTGTTGAAATGAAAAAAAAAACAATTCTTTTATTGTTTCTTTGCAATTCTTCACACACAAAGAAAAGATAATGTAACAGAACATACAACAAAGTTAATTAAAGTCTTGTTAAAGCTTAAAATGTTGAAATCTTCTTAAAGGGACTTGCAGCTGAAAGCACCTTCTCAAGTGTGAATCATGTTGCCATTTGGCGGCTGGGTCATTTATACGCGCTTATGTGCTTATTCATATCGTACATTCTACCTCGTAAGTCGTAAAAGTTTATGTGGCATCATATCGACTTCCGTTTAAGTTCATGCAAGCCTGTAATTGGCCTCATAAAAATGTACCGCTGGTAACGTTGGTGTAGTTACATAAGTTTGGGCATTTTTATGCACATAGGCTACCACACATACTGTGAACTCGAGTGTGTGAGTATTTTGCTAATATGCCTATTTAATGGACTTTCGAAGTGTGCAGCGTAAAGGTTGAATTTTCGTTCGAACGTTTCTTTCAAGTTCTTTAAAGAGCCAGTGTGAAACTGTAGGAAGGTATTTCACTTATACCAAATACGACCAAATGTGTGTTATCCTTCATAATCGTAGAATTTTCAATAGGTTCTCATATTTACCGAATTCCGTCCTCAACTGATTAAGATTCACTTGAGTTGGTAATCTAATGAAGGCATTATGGAAGTGTAAAAATACAAAATTTCTTTGCCCGACTCTCCTTTGAACCTACTACAAGTTAAGCAATTAACCAACCTGAGGCTGCTGTCAGGTTAAAGTAGGCAAAATAATCAAGTAAAATTTCTGCTCGTCTTGTGAAAACATCAGCGGCACTTCATCATAATCTCAAGTGACTTGTTTTCGCAGATTCAACTCAATTTTAATCACGATGAAGCGATAAGCCCAAGAACGAATTTCACCAAGAAAAAAACAAAATAAAAGTATGCAAAAAGAAAATGTTATTTACATTTTAGCCTAGAATCAACAGGAATTCACGCGGATGATGACAATGACGATGACTTTTTTGATGATGATGATGATGAACGGCCGTGGGGTGAGGGGGAAATAAATACGAAGGAAGTCGCCCGGCCGTATTAACTGGTTGAAGCGAAGCGTAATTACCGCAACGTAAAGGCTGAAATCGAGCGATGTGAGTTGGGGGTTCATTTTGGTATTTCGTTTTGGCGTTCACAACTTCCTTACTGACTCGTCTCATTGCCATGGAAATGGCAGATGTCGCACCTAATTAACAAAGCGGAAATCCGCTCAGCGGTGAGTATAGAGAGAGATTGAAGGTAACGGAATGTAGCCAGGTGAAGATTTACTTTAAACGGGTATAAACCGCTTAAGCGATAGAATCGTAAAAAGTTGCCACGAAGCTTGACTACTAGACGGTCTTTTTTTCGTTTGTCTTTCGGTTAAGTAAGCAAATAAGTGTCTGTTTGTACTGAAGCGCAAAGAAGTAGCTGCACTAAAAATAGATGAAACTGCAAATATTTGAGTAGGCAACAGCTGGCCGTGCCCGAATGAAGGAATAAATTTAATTTGAGAATTGGGGTTAATGCAAGCTCTCGGCACTGCTCCCCTTTTATCTTTTACTTACCATGCGGCTGTGGCCTCCTCTGGGATAGTTTGCGCTTTTGTGGTGGCGTTTCCGTTTCGCTGAGTCGCGGTTCGCTGTTGCAGTAGGACCGTGTCTCTTGTAGATTGTGTTGCAGTTGTTGTTGTTGCTGTTGTTGTGCCTGTGTTCGCCTCCGTACCTGGAATGCATAACACATACATTAAACGGCGAAAAACAATGGAGCGGAGCTTTTCGGCGGTGGAAATGAGGCAATGGCTTCACTTTTCTGCAGCTATGTAGTTGCTAGCCAACTTTTACCTGAATATTGTTTACCTCCGCTGGCAAACCATACAAAATTAATTAGTTTATTTATTATTTTTTATGTAGATATTTATTATGTAGATATTTTTTGCTAGTCATTTTAGAAACTGGACCCACATTTTTAATTTTATGGTTTCATTGGTAAAAGCATGTACTTGCACAATGTTGTCGACAATGATTAATTATTTGTAAATTAGTGTAATCAAATTGAAAAGAAAATTATGGTACTTTGTCATATTTCCTGGCACTCATTTAATTTTGCACATTTTTAATAGAATTTTAACTCTTTGAGAGTTTTAAAAGCACTGCAAATTGGAATTTTAGTTATTGAATATTAAATTAAATAATTTCAATGAATTATGGTTGGTTTCAATTACATATTTTTAATGCAGTTCCAGGATGACCAGGACCCCCTGTATATTGAGTAGAATTCATAAATTCAAATACTTAGTTAAAAAATGCTTAAATGTTTAAATCTATTTGTCGATTTTTTGAACTTTCCTCACATTGACGTGAGGAAAGTTCTAAAAAAGCTTAAAAAACTGAACCAGAAGAAGTACATTAACCTCAGAAGATACTGATTTGAGACAGAAATATACAATTCATTCAGTTCCATTCTACTAACTTATCGAAGCACCCTTGTCGTTACTCACAGTTTACTCTATCATCAAGAAAATATTTCAAAATCAACAACAACAAAGCATCAGCGTTGTTCCATTTGCAAACTAAAATCACACGTCAACGATTTCATTACTAAATCAGTTTATATAAAAACACTTTGCTGCCTGCCTCCCCTCGTTCGCTCGTGACCCCCAAAAGGAAAGCAATTCGAAATTGATTTGCATTAGGTAGTAAGAAGCGAAGGAGTGCCACGTTCCTGGCAGAGCCGCACAGAAGAAGAAGACGTATGCTCTGCAGCGTCGGAGGAGGGCGAATGGTGGATCCTTGAATTGTACTCGTACTTATGTAACAGTAGTTGTCCGTCCAACGACGACCAGCGTAGTGTGTCCCTTTTGGCATGCACTCTACGTTCACTCAATAAATTTGCAACTATTTATCTGCATTTATTGCGAGCCATTGCCAACGACTCTTAAACAATTGCAATTGCTGGTGTAGGTTTTTTTGTTTTTTGTGCTCCTTCATTTCTTCCACGATTCGTATCAAAACCACAAAAGCAAGTACATGTAAGCTTGAACACGTTTTTGCAATGCGAATAATTTATCTTAAGTGACAATGCTGCCACAAAAGTACTTACAAGGGTATTCTGGTCGGGCTTGCGGTATGTTCCGTGCAGATGGAAAAATGTCAAGGTTATTTGTGTGCGACAAATGTTGATTTGAGACGAAGTGACTACAATTCACAAAAGCTGAATTGATTAAATTTGAGTGAAATACATAAATTCAATTATGCTAATTTTAATTCTTTCCTTCAATTGTTAGGTACTTTTTGCTTCGCTGACCTTCCTGGCTATTGGCATCGTTCCATTGCTTGGTGTCTCCAAAAGGAATAACAAGTTTTCAGCGAATTCTGTGTTTAGTTTCATATTTTAAGTTTTGGGCTTTGGAGTACTCTATGTAATTGAAACTGGTCCGAAAACTAACCCAAGCCCAAACAAAAAAACTGGTTACAATTAGCATTGCGTGTCATTGGAGCAGGTCAATGGATCAAATGTGCTTGATGGTTTTAAAATTTTATATTTTTCGTCATTGGCAAGCGTATTTACAAACTGGATCAATCAACTCAAACAACAAAAAGGCACAAACAATTGCCATCAATTGCCTTGCAATTACATTGAAATTAATGAAATGTTATGTGAAAGCCACACAAACCACTCCACTCTCAGCTTTAAAACTGTTAAGTGTCAACAACACACAATACCACACCAGACTGACAGACAGACCTACACACCACACTGATAGTCACTAATGGCTGCCATGCAGCGTGTGTACCACAAGCGGATTTAACACCAGAAACCACCGTCACCAATTCTGGATGCAACATTTAAATTAAGTGATATGTCAGCTGTTCTCCACCATTCGCCATCACTAGCCACACTAAAACGGCACGATATTGCGGCACTTTGGTGGTGCGCTACTTGTAATGGAAAATGACCAAGTGGCACTCGCCATAACCGCGAATCCGTTGCAGTGCCCGCGTTTGTGGCATCAAATGTCGGCCGTAGTGGATTTAGTTTGGCGGCTTTGCTTATATTGCCTTCGCGAATATGATGGACAAATTGCTATTAAGTTCACTGTGCTGTGATGACGACGATGTGGCTAGGAATGGTGGGTTCGTGGTGGTGCTTTTGAGTTGTGGCTTTTCGTGACCTGTAATTGCTGTTTTGTGTTTTTGTTGTTGTGGCGGATGATGAAGCGATAAGGTTTTCAAATTGCGTTTCTTTTTTTGTGTTGTGGATGTTCTTTTGTCGTCGTTGTCGTTGCATATTGGCGTCGTTGATTTTGTGGCTTGAACTTATTTGTTTGACAACCAAATAAGTGTACTTGCGCCTCAATCTAGTCTATTCCCCGGCATAAAAGTTAAGGTTCTTTGGTAAATATTACCGAAAATTAGTGGGTGTTTGCTCATAAATAATAACAACAGCCACAACACAAGGACGTGGGGGACATGCCTTAATTCCTCTGAGGTGAAATTAATTAGCTTCGTTGTTAATCGCTTGTTAATTTCTTTGTTCGTATCAATTTCGCTTTTCGCAATGGAATGATGCAAAATTTGCGGTTTAAGTGCCACGAAGAAACCGTAGTGAAGACAAGCGAAAGACATTCATCCCGTATTTGCTGAGATTTCCCCGAGACACAAGTGCTTTATTTCCGTTTCATAAGAAGATTAATTATGAAAGTAAGCTTTTTCTGGAATTTTGGCTACTTTGCCATTCTTGTATATGATGTATCGTTACACTGAAAAAATATGCCATGTAAGTTGATAATTTTCACATTTCATTTCAAGTAAAAAAGCGTTACTTTGATCACAAAACATAATTATTCAAATCGGTTTTATATTAAACTGAAAGTTTTTAAGTTAAATTGATATGAAAAATATCAGATTGATATTGTCACGTTTTCCATTAATATACACAACATCAAATTATATAAATATGATATCAATTTACTCATTTCAATGTTTCTCATTTATATTTTATATGAAATAATGTAGTTTTGATATTAAAAACGTATTTCGCACTTTATTTCAACGTTTGAAATCATCGACTCCAAGATGTTCCCATCTTACTTAAACAATTGAAATCAGTTCCTTGAAAATTTCTAATATTATTCAAATACACATTTAAAGAACCACACAATTCCGTACACACAATTTCCGCTGTACTTTCTTTACTTCCACGACCTAACATATATTTTCTTTTACTTCTCTTTAGAGTGGTTTCATGCATTTAAAATTTTCCAAAAAATTAAGTAACATCCATCGTGTCTGCCCTTCTGCTGACTAGCAACTGGGTGGTGTCAAAAACCCAGAGAGACAAATGTTGACATTTATGTTGTCACTGCGTCACTTTCAACCTAAGTAGAAATGCAAATTGCATCTGGGCAGAAATGAGGGAAGAAGCTGGCAACTGCAAGGCGCCGCCAATTTCCCCTCAGGGAATTTCGAAGTAGTAAAGTGGAGTATAAATTGTATGAGGCAGTGGAAGTCAGTCGGCGTTGCGATGAGATATTGCAATACGGCGTCCTGCCATGTCGGGAACTAGCCACATTACTCAAATGACTCTGAGTTAGATTCCTTTAAATTCCCATAAGATCTTACAACACACACACACACACATTCAATTTCGCCCACTCGCGCATTTACGAGGTTTATATTGTTAGCGTATGTGCTAACAATGAAGCCATCTTCATCATTGCGTATACGCAATGCCAGCCAGTTGCTGTGGCTGACTCTGCTGAGCGATTCTGCGGCCGTTGCTATTGCGGCTGACAGCAGCTGAAATTGAATTTTCCAACATATAATTCAATTCACACTTGAGGAACGGATCAAGCCTTTGACACACATACACAGACACCGCAATGAGTGCGGTATGACGTTGAGAGTTTCATTCGCTCAATCGTGCAGTAAAAGTTTTACTGCGACCGAAGAGTGAAGAGGGAAATAGGCGGAAACGGAAGTGAATATATATGGGTTACTAACGTTTTTTTTTTAGCTTTCATTTTACCAACACTTAAGCACATGTCATAATCAGTTTCCATACAACCAATCCGCCCACCGCCCACCTCTGCACGAACAGTATTTACTGACAAAGCTATTTTCACTTGTCATGTATGAATATCTGTGATGGTATTCACTTTTGTTTTATTTTACTTCTTTTTTTTTGCCAGCAATTCACAAACGCTTTACTCGCACATAAATTGCTGTACCCATTTCGCCAACCCACTGATGACATCTAATATATCATCATTTCGCACACCACGCTCGCTTTTGTGCGTTTGTGTACTTTTTGCAGTGCTCACACTGAATTTCCGTAGTCTCAAGTCGTGTTCAATTCTAGCAGCGGAAGTGAGCCGAAACTCTCACATTTGCCAGAATACCATCAGGAAATGTAACCGTAAATTCTTTGCGAAAATTGCATTGGAAATGGCCAAAAATGAGGCAAAAGTCAACTGTCAAAAATGAAAATGAAAAACGCATACAAACGACGACGAGATATGTTGGAATTGCGCTAGATGATGATGGTGATACAGAGGAAATAGTGGGGCCAACATCCCAAAGATCGTATCAAAGGAATTTTGTGAATTATCAAAAAATTTCTGCGATTCGGGGAATTCCGATTTTCAGTTCCGTTTCCGTGTCTATTCGAATGAAAATTGCAATTTTTGTGTTCCAGTTAGCTGTAGTCAGTGATTGGCGGAAACACTGATACATTTTGTGAAAAAAGTACGCCTAAAATGAAATACGCCTATGCCTGAAGGTAGGCTGCACTTAATTGCATTCAAATTGGCAATTGGAAATTGTGGTGTTTATTCTTCCGCGAAATTAAGCAGCAGCCATCAAAGCTTTGAGTTCTCGTAGCTGATTGCTGTTGTTGTGATTGCAAATTCTAGTCAAAACCTCAACAATTCGATTTCAAATTAAAAATATAAAGGAAATAGAAGGTTTGATGAGTCAAAAAATCTTCTGCTAGGCCGAAGCTGAAATACCGAAAAAGTCAGCTGCAATGAGGAAAGTCATTGATCGCAGCCATCAGCGGGCACTGCGAAATTCCTTACATTTCCATGCAGTACCATTTCGTGTACAAAGTGCGTATACCAGAATAGCCACACGCATCTGCATCTCAACGGGTTGTAAGCTAAAAATACTGAAGCGTATTTTTAGCACGAAAATAACCAAAGGCTGCTTTCGACTTGAATTATGAGTTCGCCATTGCAAATGCTTTAAAAATGGAAGAAGCCGAATAGCCTGCGAATGCATTCTAAGAATACATTTTTAAAATAACAAAAATCGCCTGGCACTCACCGATCTGCCGCCCGTGGTGATGCGCGCACTTTGCGATCGCGTTGCCGGCCGACGCCGACGATAGCCGGGCGTGCCGCCACTCTCGGGCGTGGCACTACCCGAGGCTGCAGTGGGCATATTGTGTATGGCCGTCTCGATGCTGCCCGTGGTGGCGCATATCGAAGCACTGCGCGTCTTCTTCTGCATGCGCATTGGCGAGTCGTCATTCATTTTGATTACGTTTGCTTTGCACGGCTTTTTCAATTATTTTAGTTTAGTTTTTTTTTTGCGTTACTAAATTTTTTTGTCGCACTTTCTTATAAATAATATCACTTTTCTTGGTTGACTTCTGATAAGTTGTAATTTGTTTGTTTTGCTTTTAGTTGAGCATTTGATCCCGTTATTTGGTTATTTGTATTTGTTGTTGAAAAGTGCTGTCCTCGCGTCGAAAGCTGAAATTATAAACAAAAAAAAGAGTGTGAATTATTTAGGATTTAGTTGTAAGATGAAAAATTTTGATGAAGGTATTCCACCAAAGTGCATTATAAAAAAATTGTCTCCCTGGATATATTGTTGGAAAATGTGGTTCAGTAAATTACAAAACTCAACTAGATTTAGCTTCTTATCGATTTTAACTGATATCAAGGTTTTGAGGAATTCAGGACCAAAGAGTAAAAAATGTCAGATTTCGAAATATTAATTAAATTATAGCGAGATTTTAAATTTTTTGCTCAAAGCTTTTGTAGTTGTTTTGGGTTAACATTTGCGATGAAGAAACTAGGATAAGCTGTGGACCAATATTAAATTGTTCATATTGTTTTAAAAAATTCATTTAAAAACAAATTTAATAAATTACATATTCATAATGAAAAAAAGCTAAAGAGCATAATTGAGGAAGATGAGTTCACAGTTGTCAATTCAACCCCACTTGCTCTTGGCGAACATTTTTTTTACGATCGTCTTTTACATTTAATTGATGTGAGTGTATCGTTTATCCACTCTTGAATTGTATTAATTGTCGTTTTATTGTTTACTCTACAACATGAACTGATAGCCGAAAAGTCATCCGTTGCACAAGTTAACCACATGGTCAGAAATATATTATTCTTTCCTGTTAGTGTATATGCGACGTGCTGCCGCAGAGCGGTTTCTAGATAGAAGGTATGGGTGAACCATAAGAATTTCGTCCTCAAATCTCAGTGGGTTCAATGCAGTAAGAGCTGCGCCCAAGAGCTCAATTTCATATGTCCATATGCGTTTTACTATACTTTTGTATACTTTGTAAAATTTAGCTTTGACTCCCTTGTGAGCTTTAATTTAATCTGTGTACTTTTACATTGGATGTGTTGTATAAAAATATGTTGTAGGAGTGCGACGACACTGCTTTGTGGTACTCCGGCCAGTATATCGAATTTTCGGGAGACAAAACTAATATTGTGATGGTGTAATGTGTCAATAAGTCCTTCGTGCCAGACTTTACCAAATTCCTTGGTAATAGTAAGGAAGCAAAAGGGAAAAATATATCATTTTGAAAGATCTAACAAAGCCAATACAATATTTCAATATCATAAGCTGTTCAAGGCGAGAGATTTCTCATAGGAAAAATATAGATTCTTTCTACACAAAAACAAACAAATTTCCACTTAAAATACCCTGTATCACTTTCATAGTAAAAACAAAAACAAGCACATTATTTATGTATTATGACAGTTTACACTACGCTAAATAGACAACCGACCAAACGCCAATCGAAACTTGGCTGAGATTGAATTTAGGTCAAACTAAGTCCGTCCGCCGGTCTGCCAGTCCGGTCGTTTGTTTGGCCGCCCATTCGACCAATTCTTGGCCATACATTGAGCATTGCGATGAGGTGGAGGTGGTGATGGTCGAAGAAAAGCGCGCAGTGTGCCTCACATGCTGATCTCAGGTTAAAAATAGAAAAAATACGAGAAATTTAAATACATACAATTTAATAGAAAAGCGAACACAAAAGCAGATCATCCAAATGTATGGCGTCGGAATTTTTTTGTTTCGAGAGCATTTTCAAATACCAATTCGACCCCAATAACATGGCATACGTTATGACGCTACAGACTGTAGCAGGCGGCAGGCCGGTTCATTCGAGTTTATGCTCCACTCAAATTCACAACCAAAAGCCGGAGTGCTGTAGCAGGAAGCTATTGGTTTTAGTTTGTTGTTGTTGTTGGTGTTGGTGGAAAAATGTAAATGTCGCTGATGCCTTTTTGATGCAGATTTTATTGTGTTTGCTTTTAAATACGGCTTCATTGAATTACTGTACATTGGGGTGGCCCTTAATTATATTTTTGGAAAAACGTCCTCCTCCATCGCTGAAATTTGGATCACAACGGTATAATTGGTTTCTGTCTCTCTAATCGCGTTCAAAAGTTATAGGCAAAAAACAAAAAATGCAAGAATGACACATTTTTGAGGGATAACTTTGCGTAACATAAGTGAACAATATTAGGCAGTGGAGACAATTCTAACTTATTGGTGGTCTTCAATAAATAAAAAAGTTACGAAAATTGCATCTCAGCGAAACTCATCTCAACGATATTAAGTTGTAGCTAAAAGTGCTCCAAAGGAATACTTGGAGGAATTTCACCGAAATAGTAACTTTGAAAACACGTTTCTACTTTTGTCTCAATTGAAACTCTAACAATACCTTAAAGTAAAACTACAACTACAAGCACTTGCTCTCTATTTCTGAAGTGGCACGATTTCAACGTTAGCCTGTATGTAGCTTCAGGGCAATGCTGTAGAAGAAAGCTAAAATTATTATTTCGTAGCTATTTTATGTTTAGTGAGGAAAAATAAAAATACTTACTTATAATAAAAAAAATGTAAAGCAAGTAAAGCAAGCTTTTCAAAAGCATAGCAATGAAGCTGCAATTAAAGAACGAAAAAAGTAAAGTAAAGACATGTTGTTAGCGAATAACTTTCAGCGTCGAGTATCGTTAAATGCTTGCCTTCAACTGTTTTCAAAGTTACAACTGTAAAATTAGTTTGCAAACATTCTATTCTTTAAACAATTAGTGTCAATGAGAATGTCGTGGACGAGCGCTTCATGGCGTGGAGCAAGAAGAGCGAACAAAAAACTGTTCGTTTGATGACAGCAGAATTTGTGCAAGTGGAGTGCAAGTAGTTTTTTCCATTAATCCCTAATGAGTGGACAGCTTAAAAGCCATGATAAACTTTGATAAAAAAAAATAATTGGATGAAAAAATAATATTAACTGATTTTATTTAAATTGTAACAGTAATGTATGTATATTCATTTTATAAAAACTCATCGAATTACGAGTATGTATTGTGTTTGCAACATGATATTTTTATTACATTAACAAATGTGGGAAGTACTAATTTTAAAATTTTACAGCCACAGACATTTTTTTTTTCATTTTTAAAAAACTTTTTTTGCCGGTATTAGTGGCTACACTGCAAAGTGAAATACGTTGTTCATACACACATAAAGTGTGTAAAACCTTGTAAACACATTTTACATACAAATTTACATAAGTATGTGTTTTCGATTTGTTTTCCAAAAAAAGAGCGTTTGCAAGAAATTGTTGAAATGAAGAGAAGGACCAATCATTTTTAACATAGAACCGCTAACAGTATTTGCTGTTGATTTTCAACATTCTGCTTTCGTGTTTCTGTTTTTTGTTATATTTTTTTGACAATTCCAAATAATATGATCCTCTCCCGAAAGAGCAACTCGTTCAATCTTTTAATCTTGAGCCATGCAATGTACGATGGCTTCCAGCTTTATGTGATATTCCCACTCTCTTTAGCTTTTGTCAAAGGGTCACTTAATTTATCCCTGATTAATTAAATTTGCTTTCAGAAAACCCAATTCATTTTTAAATTGGTACGAACTCTTTCTGAAAAGCCACTTACAGTGAAATTAACTTTAACGAAATTATATTGGACATTTTTCTTTTGCACAAACGACAGTAATGAAAGTTAAATCAACAAAACTATAGAGTTCCGGTTTTTGCTTCTATTCCAGTTGAAAGTGCAGAAGCCAAGCATAGCCAGAGCATAACCAGAAAAAGGAAATACAAGAAATGAAAATGAAATACAAAACAAATATTTACGAGAGACACTTACTAAATGAAATTGTTAATTTAAAAATTTCCATTACTCTTTTGAATTCTTGCTTTGAATTGTTTATTTTTCAGCGGTTTTATATTAACAATTACCAGTACATTCTTTTTCGTATTAAAAATCCGATTAAAACCTTTACAGATTAAAGTATCTAGTTCATAAAACTTAATTACTTTCTGAGTCCGTGTACATTTATTTGTGTTCATGTGTACTTTATATAAAGCAATTCAATAAAAATGTCTGCGTACAATTAACAACAATGAATTGTTGTCGACAGAAACGCGCCAACAGCTTACATTGTAGAAGCAAAAGAAGGAGAGGACAACTCAAACTACAAGTGACCAGTTAAGGCGAATGCAGTAGGAATAGATAGAACAAAAATAGTTCCATTGTTTGGACTTGAACAAGGACCTAACAAGAATCTAACATGAAGGAAGCATTTGCGGCGCAGCATTTGCTCAACAAATTTGCGCTAGGGCAAAAAAAATTAGTAATGGCAAATGAGAATATCCCCTTGTGCGGGTGGCGATGACAACAACAAACACACATTTTTCCTATTGTGTGGACAATAGTGGTTCTCATGTTGTTTCTTGGTGTTGTCGGTGCTAATGTTTATTTGATTGCAACTGGCGGTGTTGCGGTCAGTAAAGTGATTTAAAGCAGCCCTGCAAATAGATTTACAAATGTATTTCAAACCTTGATCATGAAAGTGCTCAGTGGGACATGTACCACTTTTCGATACAAAACGTGTGCACATTTAGACAAACTTGTAAAAAATATGGCATTCGCCACGTTTTTTTCAAAGATTTAAAAAAAAATTAACCAATCTCAATTTCTTACAAATTCTTTTACAGTTCGAAACTTACATTTATTTACTGTAATATTTTAACGTCAAAAAGCATATAATCTTTCAACTACTTTTTCAACGAATTTCAAAACTAGAGAGTGGGCTATCTTCGGCAATGCCGAAGCTGAAATACCCCCACACAGTAGAAGTTTAGAAATACCCCAACATAAGAAATTTGGTCTTAAGACCCCATTTTGAGCCATTTATAGGGGGTTTTGGAAGCTTGGACCTTGTCAAAAATCGATTTCTAAACATTTCCAATAGAAAACAGCTATAAAAAAGACTTGGCAAAGGTTGACCTTTTTTTTCGGCGTATGGGAGCCACGCACAGTTTTTATCTGATTTGGCTGATTCTCGAACTTGCTCTTACTTTTGAAGTGAAAAACATGTTCCCAAAGTTTCAAGTCGATATCTCCAAAACTGCGACCGCTATCGTGCGGACAGACAAACGGACAGACAAACGGACAGACGGACAGTTAGACGGACATGGCTAAATCGACTCCGGCTGACCAAGAATATATATATTATTCCATACCGGACACACCTCCTTATGGGCGTTACAAACGTTGTGTCAAAGTTAGTATACCCTGCCACAGTGTGTGTTCGGGTATAAAAAGTCAAAACGGCTAAACTGCCTGGGGTTGAACCGAGAAGGTGTATAATTTAAAAATGCACAAACGTCCATTTCGAATCTTCGCCTTAACACATAGCATAAATTCACTTTAAACTTTTTCCTTGTCGATTCGATTCGATGGAAATCCATTCTTATTCATCGTTCGGCCAAATGTATTTATAGTAAACCAATAAAGTGTTCACCTTGCTTTTTACACAACAAAATTTTAAACTATTTCCTGCCATAATTCGACACAGCACCTTACGACCTGCTTACATTTACTAGAAGTTCGCTTAGCAGTGAACTTTTCGTACTTTTTGTGATCGTACTGACACGCCAACCTACATTGTGGACTCATTAATTATGCAACATTGTCTTATTGCTATTTGCCTTTGCACTTGATAAGGGCGGGGTGGGGCATTGCAATAGTTGCTTCCGTTTTCGATTCCATTCATTCCACTCTGTTCTTCGACTACGTCCTTATTTCTTGCCTCACATCCACATAATCCACTTGAGAGCGCTTTTCCGCTTCCACTGAAGTGTTGAGAATGCTTCGAGGATGAGCATGTCTGCTTGAATGTTCTTCATCGTACTTGACACCGTGCACATTGTGACAGATACTTTGCACATGTCAGTCCGTTGATGTTTGTTTCGGGGTCTGTGCCCGTGTGTGTGTGTTTGCCTTCTTCTACTTCTGACAAAATATTTATTTTTAGACTTGGTAGTTAGTCTTTGTTTACCTAACGTTGACTATAAGCCAAATTAGTTGCTGAACTTTTGCCAGAGCGTATAGAATTGTGAAAAGTCTCTTAAAAATATTTGCCATTTTTTTCAAATTAAAATTCATAATGTTCCTAAAATAAAATCGTTTTTAACAAATCTAAATTTCCAATTTTACCGTCCATTTATTTGATATCTTTCCGAATAGTTTCCCTAATAAAATTTCCTCGAATTGTGGTCAGCTCGCTTGGTCTTGGCTGCCTTTATGGACCGAAATAAAATTAAAATTACCGCAAAGGAGAATTCCATGTTGAGGTGAATGAAGTGGAGGGCAACACTAGGAGTGAGGATGGCTGAGTGTGGCATGGTTGGAATGTGCTGTACTCCATCGAAGCCTCATGTTGTCAATGCCCATCGAAGCGGAAAGTCTGTCCTAAATTGAGCTGCATACGGTTATGGTATTTACCAATCGTGATTATCATGATGATGATGATGATGACGTTGGGTTCAAGTGAAGTTAAGTACACACACGAAGGCACCAAGTATGGAGGCTGTGCCACATTTTTGATTTTTTTTTTCATTTTACTTTTAGCTACTGCTGGCTTTGGGCTTGGCTGTTATTGTGTAGTTGAGCTAATTGTTCTGTGTTATTTTTTGTTTCCAATGGAAACAATTGCTGGCATCTGCTTGCTATCAGACTTTTTGCATGCATTGATTTGCTCTATGCCGAATGTGGGTGTGTGTGAGGCAGTAACTTAATCGAGTGTTAGCTTGATTTCAATAGTACATCGTCCGCTCATGACAACAACTCCATGGCCAACGCATCTGTTGTGGTTTCCTTGATTTATCGCCTTTTATTTGATTTTGCCTAAGGCAACTATTCGCATTTGTATGTATACTTTGTGTTTTGTGTGTGCTCAGATTGACAGCATATGGCTACGTCGCAGTGGTTTCCTGCTTCAATAAGTCCTCCCGATGCCTCCACTACTGCTTGCCTGGATATTTATTCATGCGCCACCATTTACGAGCATACTGCACAATCAGGTTTGATTGCGGTATCTCTCTGGTGTGGCGATGTCGATAAATTGAAAATTTAGCTTGCTTTCGTAATCAATATGGAAATGCCATAAATTCGATGTTGATTTCGTGATTCGCTAAAGGATCACTACGATAATGTGTTCGAGTAATTGGCTAAATCCGGCTGTGATGTCGGTAAACAAATTAATTAACATGCAAAGCTTTCGTTGCGACAGATAAACACATGAACATGGAATGTCTTTTATCACCAATTCGGTTCGATGACAGGCGGAAATGTACGCAAATGCATCCAAATGCATAAATGAATAAATTAGGCCAGATATTGGCTAGCGTTGCCGTTCGTTGATAAATGATTTGTCAACAGTTCAGTCAATTGCTGTAACCATTCAATTATCGTATATATTTCACATAAAATTATGTCAGATGGGATAAGTCAGATATAAAATTATCGAAATGTTCTCAATTGAAACACTTAACTAATCATTCATTAAGTTTACGTAATCACATCTTGTTTCGCTGCAGATATTTCAATAAAGTAATTATGTATAGAAGCAACCAATGTAATTACATTTAAATTCAGCGTAATACTTGCACGTATGAATTGGGCCATGACTGCCATCAAAACTCTGTCTGTTTCATTTAGTATCGAAAAATATTGTAATATTACCGAAAAATGGTTGAAAAGGTATCGTACTCGTTTGTGCAGGGTATTTTAGCTTCTGTCGGACCGTTTGCTATGTTACTCGCTAAGGGTCTCGTGAATAACCTCAGTATTTTTGTTTCACAGTGTCACTAGCATGAGTCATCCCAAATGCTCAATTATATTGACACACAATAAAAGAGTTAATATCAAATGTACACTTCTGGCAACTGTTTAATATTGTTGTCCAACATATGTTGATTAATCCATTAGACACACGCTTCAAAGCCGTCTCCACTGATAAGACCGCCAGCGTTTCCGATAACCTAATGTGTAGGCTGTACTCATGACGGTAATGAAGGCACAGATGGAAGGCAAAATGAATCATATGTATGAACAAAAAAATAGAAAATATCACCTTTCTAGTAAAATTTACATGCAACAATGGGGAAGTGTCAAAGCACTGTTTACGGTAAACACCTGTCGCTTGAGTTTCAGGCTCTCAGCCATAAATCGACATTCAGTCTTCCACAGCGCTGCTGCACCTTACATCCAACCCACCTACCCCAGTTCTGCTCATATCGGCACATAATTTAACCTTCGCTGCAGATGCTCCACCGCCCGCACTTCCGGCTTTGATGTGCAACAGCTTGTCCTCAGTTTGCCGTGTGGTTGGTTAACATTTGATGCACAGATGCAGCTGATGGCTCAGTAGGGGTTGCTGAGTTTTGTTCATCATAATATAATTTTTTTTAAATCATTTTTAGGTGTGGTTCACTTCAACACCTTCAAATCGTATAGGCGTACATGTTTGTTTGTGTGTTTTATGTTTAAAAAGTCGTTTTTGCTCTACTTTCATCTTTTTTCTATGTACTTTGCGTTTTTTTTCGATTCAACCTTTAAATGTTGTGGAACACACCCATCTGTTTGTAGGGCTTTCCAGCCAGCCTCCTCTACTGTCTGTTTCAGCGGCTGCGAGGCTGTTCATATTCCCTTACAATGAATGGGAACTTTTTAAAATTACTTTTCATACTTTGTTGTGATTGCTGTTGATGGTTCTGTTGTTGTTGTTGTTGTTGCTGTCGTTTCTGTTTACCAGCTACAGGACATCTGTTTGGCGTTTGTGATTTCTTTAGTGTGCTGGCGCTTTTTGTTTGTGTTTGAGTGTGCTTTGAGCGCGGATGTTATTTATTTTTATGGTCGCTTGTTGGCGTGTAAATTTGGTTTAATCGCACCTGTTGAAGCATTCGTTCATTTATTATATTTCTCTTACTTTAAATTCCTTAAAATACGACAGAATTGTGATGCAGGTTTCATGAATATTTAAGAATGAAACGACACAAATTAAATGAAATTCCCTTTTTGCACCAACAAATTCCCGGAATGAGGAGAATGTAAAGGCAAATAAAAGACGTTTCATATAATTTAAAATGTTTGATTTCTTATAATTACTACATTTCATTTATAGTAAAGTGTAGGTCAATATTAGAGTGGCCCTTATTTTGCAAAATCGCGGTTTAATCGATGATTTCTTGAAGTTACCTAAAATCTCTATATTCTAACTGTATTCCAAATCGCATTTTTGCAGTTATTTCAAAAAAGAACGATTCTACACGTTACTAAAATAAGTTATGTTAAAAATTGTACCAAAAAAAGCAAAGGTGTCTTGTACTTTTTACCGGTTTCTTATGGTTTCATGTTTTTTCCCATCTTCTTAGTGTCTGAAAAAATGCAATACTCATTCCGTTTCTGTTCTATTCATATTTTCATTTCACATACTTTTAAATCTGTTAAATTTGTTTCTACAAATAAATTGAATTAAAATACAACATAATAGAATCTGTTCACACTGACGACACTCGTTTGCATAATGAAGTCGTTTATATAAATCAAACCTAAATACGAATACGTTTCATTGCTATAGTGAACAGAACAAGACTGTTTTATTTAGAAGGCGCAGCAGACGGATTATAAATATTTCAGAAAACTTTGAAAAATTCCTACAAAAAATAAAAAGTTTCTATTTTATATTTGAAAAAGAAATTTATTCAAGTCGCCATCAGCTGAAACATACTGCGAAATTTGTTGAAACGAATACTAAAATGTGTGGGCGTGCGGTTGAGCACCTTTGAAACGATTTGAACAATCCATCAAAATCAACACACACAAAAACACTCGCCAAATTAAAAATCACATTCAAAGTTCAACATTTTTTGTTGTTATTCAATTTCTTTGAAAAGATCTAAAAATTGGTACATTCGAAAGAATCTACAAATCTTGTTTGCTACTTTAATGGCGTGCAGTTGTTGGAACAAGTGTTGCTATTTCATGCGTGATTTATGTTTACCGGTCAATTCAGCGAAATACTGTACAAAATGTAAAATGCATAAACAACTGCAACAAAAGCACAGCTATGCAAAACCATAGAACCAGCCAAATCGGACAAAAACTAAGGGGACCAAAATGAGGTAGGGATAGGATATGTTTCGGTAATGTTTCTTCCCTAAGTACATGTCCTTTCTACCCTAACCGTGAACGTGTTTGTCTGTTTTTTGGTGTTTGTCTGTTTTTTGGGTAAGTAAATTTTAAAATAATACATTAAGTTTTTTAATTAGGGAGTTGATTTTTTTGTGGTATTACTGCGTTGGTATTAATCAATGGAATAAGCACTCGACTTGATTCAACTTCTTAAAAGTAAAAATATGAAAAAATATTTGTGTGAGTGGTATCATCTGGGGCACATTCGCCGAATCGCACCTGACGAATAATTTTTATTAGACGAAAACCTTACTGTGCATTTAATTAAAATTTTAAGAGGAATGTGAACATTTATTTAAACATGAATTAGGCTTATTATGATGCAGCTCATACACTGAGAAAAAAATCTAAACGAAACGTTGTCAAAACATATCGAACCGTTGTCAAATTCCTGCCAGAAGCAGCGATATTTTTGGTTTTCTCGACAGATTTTCAATATTGACACTGTTTCACGTTCTATTTTAGAAAAAATTAGAAAAAGCGATACCCGTTTGAAATCATAACCATACAGTTGTGGTTGTTTTCCCTCAGTGAAATAAAGGGATTTTTACATTCAACTGACTGCAACTGCAATCAGCTGTCATTCATACAAAAAATGTTCGCTAAATGTCAATCATCAAAGTCGGCAGTATTTTCAACCGAATTCAACGAATGAACATACAGTTATACAGTAAAGGCCGATATTTACGTGCACAAAAAAAAAACAACTGCAATTTGGGGTGTTCATAGCCATTTGTTGGTTTGTCAATTTCTTTTTTTGCAGTATGAACAAAAATGTTCATAAATTTTAATTCGGCGCATGATTTAAACGTTCAAAAGCTGCCAATTTTCGACATGAGACGCAATAAAATATTTGAGCTAAATTTTTGATTTTCATGAAAGAAAACAAATTTTCAATATTTTTAGTTTTTGCCTGTGAAATTGGAACGGAAAAGAGCATTGTTGTTGTTGTATGTAGTACTTGAATTCTTATTGTTGCTGTCGGCTGCGAGCTGTGTGAAAACGAGAGCCACACTCTTTTCATTTGTTGAAGGATTTTTCTTTTTGCCGAGACGTGGGCGTTGTGTGTGTGAACAGCCTGGGGATGTGTGTTTGGCATTTGCAATTTTGTCCATACAAGTTTTGGCATGCCTTTTGGTAATAGTATTGTTGTCGTTCTATTTTTCAAATTCAATGACAACAAACCACACATTTCTCACCAAACAGCTGTTGGATGTCAATTGCACATTTTCATTGTTGTTCCATTTTAGTTAAAAATTAGTTTAAAGAACAACCAAAGCATAAAATGTGATAAAATTCAAATAAAATAATTTTCGGTGGATTTTATTATAAACATTATGATTATTTGTTGAAAGCTGCACTCACCTTGATTTGCTTATACAATAAAGGTTTTTAATTTTTTTCGTGCAATTTTTTATTAAAAAGCAATCTATTTTAATTTACATCTAAAAACTTAACTGATTCTGCTGGAAGGCTTCAGTTTCATTGTAAGAGTGTGAAACAAATTTTTCTTTTATCGAATCTCTCAACTCTCGGCCGGCATACATACATAACATGAATAAATAAACTAAAAACACTTTGATTCCTAAATGCCACAGGCACTTTTAATCACAACAAACGAAATTAAATGGAACCTTAAATGTTTGCATTGTTTCTGTTGTGAGTTTCAAAAGAAGCTTTCCGCCTTACCTACACATTCTTCGATTACGATTCTCTAAAAAGATTTTCCAAATCAGTGCACAAATCAAGCTCGCGGGCATATTTCCATGTGCGGCTGATATTTACATAGAGGAGTTGCGACATACACACACTCAAACAGAAACACACACACACACACACACTTAAACCTTTACAGAAACACACAAACACACACTTGAGACTTTAATGCAGCGCTTCTCCTCACCGCGGTGTGTTCGTATCTGGTTGCGAGCATCTGAAAACTTTCTGTTGAAAGCATGTACATTTTCAATTTACGCAAATATGCCCGGCGGACGTTTTCGCCCGGGCGGCACAAGCGAGTACGCATTAATAAACAAATTTAACACTTCATTTGGTAGGCTGTTAGGCTGTGGAAAGATACATGCCAGACATGATATGCATTGCAAACTTTTAAGTATTATTAGCGGGAGCTGGTAGCAGCATCTTCTTGGCGGGTGAGACCCATAACATAATTAGCCCTCGCAATGCTCCTTAATTGGTACTAATGCCCCCCAATGAGTACATCAAAAGTTCGTTAATGTCCTTGTTAGTGTCGAAATTAAATTGTCATATGAAGCATTTTCTGTTCCTCGTGGCTCCGTCTTCTTGACTTGCTGTTTCACACAATTTCGTATTTGTGCCGCATGCGAATTAGCACATTATCTTTTATTGCTTACGCTTAAGCAGTAGTTGTGCACGAAATGACTAAGAACAATTGAGCTGCCAACATTCTGTGTCTCTGTGTGTGTGTAATGATCAGGCACAAATACAAAGATATGCTGAGTTCATTTGGCAAGAAGAAAAATGTTGGTTATGGTTGGTCCACAAAGTGATTATCTTTATTCATACAGCAGTTGGACGGATATAGATAGGAGTCGATTTTCATAATTAAAATGTCAATAACAGATGCGTGTTAGAGAGGTTATTGGACTGCTATAGTTTTGACTAAAACTCCAATATAGAAAATCAAGTAAATCATTTATCATCATGAAAAATATGAAACCTTTCTCGTTTTACTAACATTTCCCTTGCAGTCTACGCAAAACAGTTTTGTTTTTCATATTTTTCCTCAGCCAAGCGCTCTTTATGATGAAATTATGAAAATTTGATGTAGCTTCATTATTTTCATATTCAACTTTAGCAAATTTTCAGCAACAAAAATTTTCAATAATAAAAAAAATTGAAGCCAAATCAGGACATCACAATGCAGCATGAACGCAGAAACAACATATGCCATGGCACTTAAAGTGCGTAATTTTTTTTGAAGTTAAGCAGACAAAAAAATGTGCAAAGTTTTAATATTATTACTGCTGTCAGGAAAACTTTTCCTGCAAAGAATCTCGAAAGAAATGTTTGTATGTTTTGCTTTGCACTAAATTAAGTCAATATTGTGAAGAAGAGGAGAGAGGCATGCAGCCACGTTGACGTTAGGTGGTTAGTTGCAGATGTTTGGAGTACCGGTCGGTTCAAAACACCGGAAGTGCTGTGACTGTGGAACTTGTGAGGCGATAGTGGCATGTTGAAACTATCTTTGGCACATGCAAAGGCACGTCAGGCCACGTCAGGCACGAAATGCACATAATCCACATAGAATAGCTACGTACTTCGGAGTAACTAGTTTCTGTGGACGTTCTGCATACACTCAGATTGCGTTGCATGGTGCCAGAGATGAAGTGCGCTCGTGCAGGTTTCGGCCACTTTACCACCGGTGTGCATTCGAGTTACTTCATTCGTAATTGAATTTAAAATCACAGTCTTTGTACCGAAAATATAATATAGGTTGTTTCCTCGCTGTGGGAAACTTAGCCAAAGTAATGGAAACAGAAATGCAATTAACTAAGTAGCGCTACAGATAATGTACCTAGCCGTGTCTGGCCGTTTTTCCAGATCGATTCATGATATTCAAAAAAAATTAACTTGTGCTGTATTAATATCACTAAACAACAAAAATAGAGTACATTTTCCAGCTGATAACAGGTCTGACTGGTCTTACGTCGATCGGGACTTAACAGGAAACAAAGTTGGGTGGGGGGGTTTCATAAAAATTTGTTTACAAATACTTAAGAAAAAAATATACAATGCAAACAAAATTAAAATCAACAACAACATTGTTTTTCTTTTTTTCAAAATAAATCTTTCAATTTTTCATAAAAAAAAAGTAGATCAAAAAATAGTTTTAAAAAATTTTCGTACTCAGAAGAAAAAATCGGGACATTTTCGAAAAATTATCGATAGAATATCGGTAAGTTGCCCATAAAATTGCCCATAAAGTTGCGAACAGTTTTCAATACAATATCCAAAAAATATCGATAAAATACCGAAAAAGTTTCGATAAATTACCAACAAATGGTCTGAGAATGTATCCTACTCACATGTACCGGGAATTTTAGCTTCGGTCACAGATGGTTACAGATTCTAGGTGACACTATATACCAGATATTATGGTCTCCTGGAAACTTAGGTCAATCATGTTCCCATTTACTTCTATCTGGGAATCTATTAAATTACCATAATCTCAACGAGAATCTCTTAAACAAAATATGTATTCCTATACTTTGTGACACATACGTGCATACAAAACTCAAGTACGTAATAAATCATTTTAGAAAATCCAAAAGATTAATGTGTAATTTTCCAATTCGTAGTCCAGCTTACATTTGAGATGTATATAAAATGTATGCCACTACAAAAAGTAATAATTCAAATTAACAATATCCATGGATAATTTGAAGTGGCATTTCACAAATGCTCGCATAAATAACGCCGAACAGTGGTCAAACTATATTCGTTGCTCTGTTAGTCTTAACATTGAGCACCTCCTCACCTCATTGCCTAAGTGAAAAGCTGCGACGAAAGGACAATGACATTTAATTGTACTTTGCTACGAAGTCGATGGCACTGGGATAATAACTTTTATTGAACAAAATAGTACTGATTTTCTAAGTAAGTTTTAGTACACATTTGTTTTTACTAATTGTCGTTTCAAGAGGTTTTATTAAGCTTTTAATATGAACTTCTCCGAACAGCATACAAAATATTTAATGTTATCGCAACCATTTCAAGGCAAACCAAAAACTGTAAATAGAATTTTTCTTCAGTGTAGAGCGTAATTTTGCCAATTCCACAAGAATGAATTGTGCAATTGTTTGCGCAGACAAAGATATAAAAGAACGAAATGATGGGAAAATGTCAAGAGCTGTGGAGAAGCCCGCGGTATAATTTAGCTGGGACGCGCTAAGGATATCTCTTGTAGAACAATGGGAACGTAAAGCGAATAAGAAAAATAAAGAAACGTAAACAAATTCAGCAATTAACTATTTAATTAATCAACACAAACCTCTGAATGCAGCTGGTGCTTGCTAGTGGTGCCGCTTGAAGCCTGGCGTATAATCCTTTTCGCAGTTGCAGCAAGTTGGAAATGAAACCAAAAATGTCTGCAGCAAAAATGAATTGCTACAGCTGAGAACGTTTCTATGCGGTAAGGTAGTGCAAATGCGGCCACTGTTATTTTATATCATTACACAAGGCAATACAAAATGGTAATTGCAGTTTCAACTTTATGGTATACTCGCTCTTGCTTCAAAAATATACAAAAACTGGTAATCACTTTCCAAAGTGCATTCGGCTCCGTAAACCCATGAGCGTATTCTGGAAGTGCTTGCGAAACTTTCTACAATCCACTTTGTATTCAATTAACTGCAACTCCACTTTTTGTTTTTGTTTTGCTATTCGCCGTAAACCAACACCAATAAACGCACTAACACACACACGCACACGCAGTGAATACCCGCTGGTTTTATTTCCGTTTCCGTTTTGGCGTATTTCCACCGTTGAATTGAAAGTGATTGCGCACAGGAAAACGAAGAAGTGAACGTTTTCAAAGGAAATGAAGAATAAACAGTCGCGTACCAATTAGCATCCGCTCCGGTATTTTGCGTGCTTCACTGTGCGTAGTTTGACACAAACTGATTCGGATTCAGTTTCGGTTTCAGTTGAAATCAAAATTGAAATGAAAAATTCCGTTGGGAAATTCACGCAAAGGCGCACACACAAACACACAAACACACACAACTCATATGAACGCACGAATTGGGAGAAATGTACGTCGCGCTTCTATAAGGCCAATGTCCGCACCGACCGAACTCAAATTCGAATTTGTGCCTTGTTCGTTGGCGGCAAACAGCACTTTTGCCATTTGCCCCGAGGCATCAAGTAGTACGCTGAATTCACTTCCGAGACTTTCGCTCAGTTGTTGGTGTTGTATGAGTGCGCGCGCGCTGAATTACAACTGTGACGTCACAGAAAAGCTCCTCCAAACGATGTCGAGATGAGTCTAGTCTCGGTGTGCTCATTCAGTTTACCTTGATGATGTCATCACATTTTTGGCCATTTCTTCATTTGATGCCGTCGTCGCGGAGCTCTCGCTCTGTGGAAAGCTTTTTGCAATTCCTTTGTGTTTTGAAATCGTGTTAATTTTTCTTTCAAGTTTCGATGGATTATTTTTGCTTTACTCTTGTTGCTTTTTTGCTGTCCTATTTTTAGGTTATTGTCGGCATTTTGATATTAATTTTTGTTGTTTGTGGAAATTTTCATTGCTCACTTGGCTGGTTCCGAAACGACTTTGTATAAGCTTTCGAACATTTTCTTTGGCAAATATTTAAATAATTTTGGTACTTACTATAATTTTCGGACCAAAAATTGTGCATTTCTGTATTTTGTTTAATCAATTGAAGGTGATTTGGTGGGAATGTATGATAGGCTTTAGAACATTATTTTCATCAAATTATATACATTCCGGAACAAGTTAACCTCAAAAGAAATTAAATTAAATTAAAAATGCGATATGTTCTTTATTTTTAGTGGGCGTGATAAGTATAGATTCGACTGAACTTCGACTCCTTTCATGTAAAATTAGGGGACTCCTTTGACACCAACTCCGTATTTTTACTTACAAGTAGTTGATTGCAATTTTGCTACTTCATATGTAAATTTGGAGTGCGAACATTTTGAGTTCTTTATTATTAAAGTAAACAATTTCAATTTTAAAGTAAACACTTTGAATTTTAAAGTGAATACTTTAAAATATAAAAAAAAATAAAACTTGCATGTATCGCATGACCCATCTAAGCAGAAATACAAAATTATACTTATTCCAAATCGTTAATTGCATAATTCATCTTTTCATATTAGTGCAATCGAATTCGTGACCAACTAGGATAGTGAAAATGAAATAAAAAATTGACCTCAATCAGTCCATATTTGGACCTATTAATTCCAATTGTTCCAATTTTAAATTGCAAGTGGACCGCAAGTCAGAAAATTGGTCTACATAAATTAACATTTCAATTGGACCAGTCTAAAACCCATTTATTATACAATTTTTCGTAGTAGTTGCAGTTCATTTTGCAGATATGGCTCGATATGTTGTCTACTACATATACAAATACTGCATTCACTGCCCTTTCACCCATTTAATTTTAATTGTGGACTGAGAGGAAGGCACTCCTCATATAGTCAATCAGCTTTAACAATACACAAAACTGTGAGTATCTTCAACACAAGGTAATGAAAGAATTTCTCAAAACAAGCCTTGAAGCCTTGAAAGCGGTCAGGTTCGTCAATCCTCGCAAATTAATTTTCCTTCACCTTTCAGCTACGGTTGCAAAATACATGCATTAAAAAGAAATAATTATAGTTCAAATCAAATTAACATAACGCAAATACCACAGTTGCATACTTGGGAAACCTGCCATTTTGATGCAACAAATTACCCATGTCTGAAATTTTGCGTGGATGGCAGACACCAATGGTAGGTAATATTTTTTAATTACAACCTCTTTCGACGCCTGTAATTACTGCAATTACTCCACACATGAGAGCCTCACAGCAATCGTGGTCAGTAAGCTGACTTTCGCCGCCATAAATAGCCGAGCCAAGCACACATTCGTCGGATATCCGCTGCAAACTCAATTCGTGTAGTCCGCCATGTTGAAGTACAGAAAAACCACAAACCAGCTCAGCTTGCGTGACTTCTATCACGTACCTTTTCAGCTGTACAGCATCATGGGAATAAAACTCTTCGCCTGGGATATTGACGATCAGATGACGCTGCGCGAAAAGTTCTCGCTAGCGATTATCCTATCGAATCTGGCATTCAGCTTATGCACTAAAGTGGCATTTGTGGTGTTCCAAGAATTCGAGAATCCGCTTCAGTTGACAGCGTGGACCGTTTATTTTGGTTTTGCCACCAATTCCTTTTTCAAAATGGCCTCGGTTTGGCTGGGCCGTCACACGCTCTACGACGTCATCATGGAGATGAACAAGACTTTTCCATCGACGGCCCAGGAGCGAGAGGAGTACCGATTGCGTCATCATCAAGCCATGTTTATGCGTTACATGCGTTTCCTGTTCATCTTTCACTGGTCCGTGGCCCTGATGTTTATGATGTTTCCGATTGTCCAATCGTCGATAGAGTATGTCATCGGTTGGCAGGAGGATGGGGCGTTCGTGTATCGCTTTCCCTACCTCATGAAGTACTTTTTCGATGAATATCGCCCGATCGTGTTTATGTTCGTGTATGCGACGCAGTTCACTGCCGGCTTGACGGTGTCGTGCTACTTTCTCGGCTCCGATCTGTTGTTGGTGGCCACGGTCCACTTGCTCAACATGCAATTCGCCTATTTGCAAGGCCGTATAAGGCGATTCAAGTCAAAGGGGCCACAGCACGATCTGAGCGAGCTGAAGGCTGTCGTGCAGTACCACAGCAGAATACTAGAGTAAGTTCGGGTAGCAAGGCAATATACTTTTCTATTAACATCTCCGACAGATACGCTGAGCGCATCAACAATGTCTTCAGCTTTTCGATTCTTATGAATTACCTCATCTCAATATTAGTGGTTTGTCTGATCGGCTTTCAAGTGGTGGCCGGCTCGGGCCTATTGGATCTATTGAAGTTTGTGTGCTTTCTCTGCTCCTCGCTGATGCATGTCTATTTCATTTGCTTTTTCGGTACAAATTTGATGACTCTGGTGAGTTCAGAATTGACATGCTCCGAAATTAGCCCTCAACATCTTATACCACACAGAGTGAGGAAATTTCAGAGGCTTTAAGCTGTCACGAGTGGTACACTGCTCATCTGGGCTATCAACGCATGTTACCCATTGCCATTGCACGAGCCCAGCGTCCCTCACATTTGACGGCGTTCAAGTTTTTCGTCATCTCAATGGAGAGTTTCACTACGGTCAGTTGTATTGATACGAGCACATGGTGTATTTACTGAAATCATAACTTTGTATCGTTGCAGTTAATGACCACGTCATATCAGTTTTTCACATTGATAAAGGCTCGCTATGATGAGGCGAATGAGCTTGCCTAGAATGGCCTTGATGTTTATTATTACGTGAGATTTTGGGATATCTTAACTCCCCACAGTTTATAGAAATTAAAAATTAAAACTTTTAACACTTGTGCGGTCTTGTATTGTTTTTTTTTTTGAAGCAACCGTTTTTTGGGCCATTACTGATAGTTCACTAGTTTTCTGAGTGTCAAGTTTGGTCTCATTCGAACGATATACGATTGAAAATAATCCAAAAAGATTTCTTCGAATTGCTCTGTCTCAGGGACGTAACCAGAAAAAAATTCGGGAGGGTTTTCATAAAAAATTTTTTAAGGACGTTTTTCTTTTTTTTTTTAAATAAATCTTTCGATTTTTCATAAAAAAACTATATTGAACTATATTATACTGTATTGTGTTCATATATTTTGATTTTTATTGCATATCTAATCACTAAAGAACATTGTTTTGGTACACGGAGGTTTTTGATAAAATAAAATATCAAGGAGATACGGAATTCTGTTAAATTTCATAACAATTCCCTACATTTTTCTTTTACTTCATAGATTTGGGGGTTCGGACCCCCCGAAGAACCGAACCGAAAAAGTTATTACAAAAAGTTCTAATTCTATTAAAGTCACAATTCCTCCTTTGTACACGTGCATCAAAAAGGAAGAGAAAACTTTTGTTCTAAATAATTTATAAAATACCCAAAATATGAAATCGTCCAATTAAATTGAAAATTTTAAGGAATTTTTTTTATTCCTCACATTGGGCAATTTTTGCAAAACACGTAGTCAAAAATGCGAAATCAAAACAATGATTAAGTCAACATTTTGTGGCGTTACTTCGGGCATATTGCAAATAAAAATTCCCAAACAGAAAATATTGAAAACAGAATCCAGACAAAATAAGCACACAACACACGCCGAAGCAGCAGACCGGCATCATAAAAATGTCGAATAAACACCCCAAGGTGATGCGCATTGTGTATTCGTTTACGTCCCACAATACAAACATTTGACATGTACTTACAATATTTCACAAAAACAACAGACATCATTATTTTCACAATTGACGAAACTTCATTAAAAGCGACCACAACATAAAAATTACAATAAAAATTTGCACGGCCCATTTTTTTTGTTTTTTTTATTTGGTTAACATTTCTGACATATTTGGGCTGTTATAAAACACAATACATAAATGACATGTGTCAACAGCACGCAAGCAAGAAAGGCGGCGCTTGCTTGCACAACAAACGACGATTTACAACACTGGTTGTAAATATTTTCGGAAGTGATTTATTTGTGGGGGATTGCGGCGGTTGTGGCAGGTGATACCAAAAAAAAGCCACAAGGAAGGTTTGCGTATGTACCTTCATCCTTGTCGGAAATGTTCTTGCCGTTGTTGTTTGTTGATATGAGCCGAGCCGAGCCGCATTGAAAGGTGTCAATTGATTGACTTGACCCATATTTGGTGGTGGCTTTGACGAAATGTGCGTGAATGAATGAATGAACTTGGGTTTACTCGTAAAAATTCAATCAATATTTGCGTAAACGTGGGGTTTTCCTCACATTTACGCTTTTTTGGCTTTAGGTGGATTTATAT
Source organism: Heteromyza rotundicornis (assembly GCA_951394025.1). Lineage (NCBI taxonomy): Eukaryota > Metazoa > Arthropoda > Insecta > Diptera > Heleomyzidae > Heteromyza > Heteromyza rotundicornis. The sequence continues at coordinate 4,257,023 of OX596011.1, forward strand.
TTAGAAGAATGTTATGAGGGTGCTTGAAGGCTAATGATTTCCAAATATTCGTGAATGACCCAATTTGCCAAAGCGATTGTTATTTCAGCTCAAATCGATATCCTCTCATGAAGAATTTTTCAACAAATCCCACCACAATTTGTAATACGTCCCCAGCCAATTTGCTTCAATTTCTTTGGAGGCTTATAAATTAACCTCAAATGCTTTAATGCATGTTTGACATTTCAGTTTCGCTGTTCGACAAGATTTTTTCGTTTTGATTCAATCTCGCCGCTGACAGTTCCACTGACAAGGGTCAGACTGCCAGTTTTTGGGCTTGAATTGGTCATGTGTGTGTGGTCACTTCGTGTGTCATATGTGTACACTATTGCTGTTGGTATTTCATGCCGCCTTAAAGCAACTTAGCAGATTATAAATCTCAACTACAAAATTTCTGTTTCCATCGTTGGCGATAAAGTATACTTTCATTCGTTGTCTTTTCTGTACGGCACAAGGTTTCAGTAACTTTAAGGAAATGCCTTTCTTATTTTCAGTATGTAAATCTGTACCGAAAGAATTTGTACACACACATGTGTTATGCTCGTGTGTGTTTGTTTGCTGGCGGACTTTGAAGATTCTTGTACGCGACTATGTATATCGAACCACTCAACTGCAGGAATCGGAAGTCTCACTTCAAAAGTTTTTCTAACGAGAAAAGCAAACTTCCGGCAGGCAAGTATGGAATGCTGTTAAGGGAAAAAATGTGACTTTGATGCAACGATCGATGCTAGGGGAAATTGGTACAAAAAGTTTTTATCGAATTGAGATGAGAGTAAATAAATTTATTTCCATTTCCAGCACTGCATACGAATTACGAACTTATTTGGCACTGGAATGTTTTGAAGACCTTTTCAAGATGCCAAAACCAAAACCATGAATGTTTACTTCGATTTCGTTTTAAGAGAACTCTGCTAAAGGGTGTTTTTTTTATGGAAAGCTGTGTAAATTTCCTATTTCAATAATGCTGCTAAGAAGACTCATGCATCTAGTCTGTAAATAGTTCTAAAAATTAAGTAGCCGCGCTGGGCTATTTTTCTAGGCAAATTCGTTGGATTTTTTAAATATAAATTTTGAATTGGTTGTTTTTGTTTTTGGTAATTTTTGCAATCTATAAGGTGTTACCTTCACCTGCAGTATATTGAAATTTATTGATAAGATTTTTCAAAACGATATAAAATGTTTCAAAAACTTTAATTTTTGCTGCAGTCGTTACATTGTTCATCGTGGCGTATGAGTGAAATATTATAATAATGTTACTCATACGCCACGACATCTTTAATTATTTAAAAAAACTGTATGTATTCCCATGAACAATTGTCTGCTGAGCTCGAATACGTTCAAAAAATAGCCAATCACCAGCCTTTCGTTTTTCTGCCTGCTCAGATGTCCAACAGTGGATTCATGGCTAGAGTCACTTGAGCAGGATTTCGATGGTTGAATTATGTCAAACGGTGTTATACTCAATCCTCATTTTAATCTATTCAAATAAGTATTCGCAATCAAGACAAAGCCTAGTAAATACTAAAAATTAAGGGACTGTAGTATTATGATTTGGATTTAATTTATTTTCCTTAATTGTACTGAGGTGATGAATAGCATATCTTTAACTTAATTGATATGCTAATTGTAAGGTTCCTTCTTACCGAATAACTACTTAAAAAGTTAATTAATATAAAATTTTTTACAATAATCTCACCGCAACCCATGAAAACGCTCCACCACAACAGCAACAAAAGAAAATATTAGAATTATGCAAATGAAATTCACAGCTGTCAGTAAAGTCAGCAACTACTAATGGAAAACAACGCAGGCATTATTTTCTTTCTTTCTATTGCTAAAAATATCAGCATATAAATTAGAATTTTTACTTGTCCTTGAGCAATAATCTCAGGCACTTCATCGGCCTCCTGCACAATGAGTCGATAATATATTTTATTCTCGCTTTCACGCCGCCATTTTAATTACGAGTTGGTCTATTATTGTTCAGATTATCTGATTACGATTAGGGTGAATTATTTCTGCTCAAGGTGCGTTCGTAGGCTTTCTATGTGTGTATAAGGTAGTTGGAAATAATTTTTAAAGTTGAATCGAAATATTATCAAAAATTTATTGAAAAAGACATACAAGTCGCCTAGTTGCATGTCGGATTAAGCGAATATTTTTCTTAGATTGATATGAACTCTAACTCTTCATTATTTTTTGCCGAAACACTGAGATCCTAAGCTAACAATGCGAGCATAAATGACACCCATATGACCTGCGTGACTTTAGTTAACTTTGCCATAATGGAACTGAACGCCTCATACGTACCATATATATTTGAATTGCTGGGTATTTTGGCTTCGGCATGACTGAATTATCATATACACTTGCCCATGATAATTGCATTAAGAAGCTAGGCCAAGACCCTCGAGGGTTGTAGCGCCAATATATGTATGTATGTATGTATGACTGAATATAATTCGGTTAACGGGAGTTCTTTCACAATAAGGTTCCTATAGGAAATCGGAGAAATATCCTAGTATTTTTATTAGCGCTTACACCAAATGTGGTCCAACCCACATCGTTGTGATGTTGCTTATTGGGAAACAAACAAGAATTAAGTCAGTTCGTGATATTGACGACGATGGGGTACACTTGTCACTTTATGGCAAGTTAACTGCATCTCAAATCAGAACATAAAAAACATCTGAAAACTTCGAATCCGTATCCCGAATACTTGGGAATACAAACTTTTATGTCATTTTAAGCCTACTTTCATGCGGCATTTAAAGGATCTCCCCTCCAATATCCAATAAGCAATTTTTATCACCCAGTTGTACTTACGCAAATACTTACTTTAGCCTATAAATTAAATCAACAGGTTTTTATGACTTTCATCAGGCCGTCGTCCCGTATATCTTTTTCAGACTTTCACACACGCACAGGCAAACAAAATTATACACCGTTTCGCATATATACACACAGTCTCTAACATCGGCAAAGATTTGCCGCCGGCTGCGTTGATTGAATAAAATTTGAATTTGAATCCTCTTTTCAAGTACTTGCCAGAAGCCTTCCGGCAGGCGCCAGCAGCCTCTTCGTGGCAATTTTAATTGGCCGCATTAAAATGTCGTTGAGGATTTAAGCGTCGCCGCGACGGTTGCTCAATCCCACCATTTTATTTTATTTCACCTTCTTTGGAAGCACTTTTCCGTCTGGTTCCACTCAAGGGCGTTTCTAATTCCATTTACACATCCTTACATACCATAAGCGCAGAGACTTGCTGCTATTTCGGCTGTTAAATGTTTTTATGACGTATTTCCGTTATGTGTGGATTTGTGTATGTGAATGACTGTGGCGGTGTACACAAATTTAATTTGCCTGCAGTGGTATTAATTCTGATTTGTAATTGTCGTGCCTTGCCATTCTTTTGCGGTTGTGCCAGTGGTAGAAAAGATTTCGCCGAACTTTATGTTTTGATCAACTTTTAGCTCACGCAACCCTGCAACTAAGAATTTCCACAAAATCGATATTTTTTATTTTCAGAACAAAAATTAAAATATTTTCAAAGATCAAATTAAAATACGGACAGAAAAACTATTAAAAAGATGTTTTCGGAATCTTGAACCAAATATTTACTTGTCTCGTTGGCAACACATGAGAATTTTTTCAAAGATGCTCTGGAGCAAAGGAAAGCAAATTAGAATATTTTCTTTCAATTTCCACAAATGTGTGAATACCCATTAAACGTTTAAAGTTTGGTTTTCTACTTTTAAGAATACATCTGCACTGCTGCGGCAACCCTGTTTGCGGTGTGTGTCTACGCTAGCAGCCAGTTCCTAGACCACAACCCTGACACTGCGGTCTTTATTGCAAGCCTTTCACAAAGGCACTCAAACTGTATTCATGCTAAAGACAGTGTTTCCCAAAATGTTTTGAATTAAAAAAATTATTTATTTTTGGAATTTTTAAAATAATTTTCTCAATAAAATCTTATTGCATCTGAAATCGCATTGAGTTTTGTCAATTTTACCCATATTTAAATATTTTTAGAGAATTAATTAATCAACCGATTTTTAAATGGTTGGCATCATTCATAAGAAAATCTCTCGACTTTTCTAACATTTTCTGAGTTTATGCACTTTTATCTCATACACTAAAGAGATACGACAACATTATGTTCCACAACATTTTTTTAAATCTTATAATCCGTCCGTTATGGTATTAAATCTACATAGTGGTCAGTTTTACACGTTTTTGCCAAGTTTTACACGTTAGATCATATCTCTGGCACCTTTCCCAAAGTCTAATTTTTTGGGTTGTGTTATCAAATCTCGAAAATGAACCAACCTTTCCCGAATTCAACATTTTGTTTTGTTTACACAGTTATGGTCTCAGTTATGATCAGAGTAAAACTCATATGGCCATTTGGACGGTACTAGCTGCTTCTTTGATCAATGATCCAATGATTTGTGTGTAATGTCGGTAAAGCTTTTTTTTAAGAATAAATTTTATAAAATATAAAAAGTAATAATTTTTCAGTGAAACTTTTAGGCAAAATTGTGTAAATAATGAAATTTGCAATAGGACACAAGATGTTGGGCTTGGGAAATGGGGCGTGGCACCACCCATACCACAAAGATTATGATAAAAACATAAGTTAGTAACTATCGAATATTGAGTGAATCACAGCTGCCACCAAGTGCACAACTACCGTACTATTTTTACCAAATTTTAAATATATTGTTGGAAGTTTACTACTAATACGCCTAGATATGTATATTCAAAGAAGTTCTGGTGCCCGGAGGACCGATTTGCTAACATCTTAAAAGTATTTTTCAATAATAGAGTGCGATGGTTTCCTTAGCCCTCATTAGGAAAGGAGGGCAGGAAACTTCAACCATTTCAATTTAATGCCGCGACTTGAAAAATACGTTAATACGAATCGATTGAGTTGCCAACTTTTGAAGCCGACACTCCACATTGTGTAAAAGAGAGAACGCTAGTCTATCACCCACACAAAGTACACTCACAAGCGGGCAGGTAAAACACCACCGAAACACACCATCATACAGGTGAGCGAGCAATGCGAATCAACTGGAGAAAAAAAGGTTGTTAACCACAATACACCGAAACAGGTAGCGTAATACCAACGAACATGACCAACACAAATACAAATGGGTGAGTGAAGTGAAGTGATCACTCGATGGCTCTATGGCCGATCGAACCAAATGCAGTTAACGGTGGGCAAGAGCGAGAAAGTCGGAGTCACGAGTGCGAAAGAAAATTCAGTTTCGGCCGTGGTGAATAGGGCTCTCAAATAGTTTTCCAGCGAGCTTACCTGTTTGCAGACGTGTTTTCTCGATTTTGTGCTGATGCGCGGACGGAATTTCAGTGGAAGTGTAAAATTTTGTTAAATTTTACTAAAGAAGTGCTTAAGGGTGTTTTAGTTTTGCATTTGGAAACACCAAACGGAAAAATATATAATTCAAAAGCAAGTGTTTCGGAAAGAAAACCGAACTTCAACCAAGCTGTACGTGTGTGTGCGTGCGTGTGGGAAAATTACATGAAAAAATATGAAATTGTAAATTGAAAAAAATTATATCCATAAGATACAGAAGAAAAAGTATTGCTAGCTAAATTGCTCTTGAAAATCAGTTCAAAAACGGTACAAACGTGATTTTCTGTGTGTGAATATTTTTTCATGTGTAATTGAGGCGAAGCGCAAGTCTCCAGCTCGCAGCTCGATTGCGACAAATATCGGCGGTGGTCGGTTAGGTTGGCTGGTTGGATGGATGGACAGACGGACGCGGATGGGTGGACGGACGGATATCGGACGTTTCCATGGATGAAAGAAATCAAGCGTAGCGTCGCGTCGCGTTGCGCCGTTGTGATTGCTGTCGTCGGAGTCGTCGTCGTCGCTGTTGTCGTCGTCATTATTGGCATTGTGATTGTTGTTGGTTTAGTTGCTGCTGCCGTTGTTGTGTTGTTGTTGTAAACGAGTCGCGCCAAGTCGGGGTCTGAGTCGAGCGCGAATCTGAAACAAAAATTATAACCGAACGCTTAAGTATCGCCAAAGTATCAGCAGCAACAGCGGCGGCGGCGGCGGCGGCGGCTTCGTCATACAATTCAATGCCTCAACATACCATCAGCAGCATCGTCGCGTCGCGTCTCGTCGCGTCGCTGCCACAGCGGCTCTTTCTCTGAATGGGCCCCATTCCGGTTTTCTGTTATTATTTTACTTTTTTTTGCTGTTGTTGTTTTTGCTTGTGCCTCATTCCTACCCAATTGAAAATCACATTCTTCGCTTAGTTCACATTCGTTCGCCGCCGCGATCTCCACCACAAAAACGTATTTCTTCCACTGCAAAACGAAATTTTCAGTTCGAGATTTTCAGTTGGTAGTCGGCGTCGCTGCACATGCGCACATTCCATTCCATTCCATTCGCTTCGAATTCTTTTCGGTTCTGTTTTAGACTGGCGTTGTATATGGGTCCTCCTCAGACTCTTCTTACTCCCAAAAACTCCATCTAACCGGAGTTTTGTTTTTTTTTTTTGTGTGGACATCGTAGTAATTTGTGTGTGTTGTTTTTAGAAATTCCAGAAGAATTCCATAAAAACCAAAGAAAAAAAATCACAAAAAATATAAACGAAAAGGAAAACAAAACGTAACCAAAAAATAATATTAAAAAAAAGTGTGAAACGTATCTGTGAGTCTCTCACAGTATCTGTGTGTGTGCGATACATTTGCGCCGCTACTAAGCCGCATCTTCAGCGTGGATAATTATTTTTCATTTTTGGCTTAAACTACATACCTTTTTTTGGATTCGGATTCGCTTGTAATGTGAGGTCAGTAACAGTTTTGTTTTCAAGCTTTGAATGTACCTTCACTATGAAAAATACCTTCGGCATGAATTCTGGGCTAGGCCCCATTACATCGGAATGTTTGATCACGTTGTTATGCCGGCCGTACTGTGTTGAAAGCAGAAGTAATTTTTTACAAAATTTATATATACAAGTGATTGGATAATACGTACTTTCAAAGCATAATATGTACTACCTCAAAACTTAAAGTTGGAGGTAAAAAAAAATGAAATCTGGTTGGTGTAAAGATTTTAACAAAAATGTCAACCTTACTAGAGTATAATTTGCCGTGAAGATACTTCACTTACCATTCGGATCCAGTACTAGACTGTAGAGCTCCTGCAACTCACAGAAACGATTTGGTGTCTGTGAATTGCAGAAACTAAGTCGTCTCTGTGAGAAGTTGCAGCAAGAAATTCGGTCAAGATCCCTCGGGGTCGTAGTACCTAATATTTATTTATGTATGTCCCCAAAAATCAGGTCGGAATTAATTGTCTCAATTCAGTTTGGGTTGGGGATAAATATGTCAATTCAGTGGAGAAACATTAATGTAAAATAAACCACAAATCATCATTAAGACAGGACCTATGGGCTCCCATACCCCTCATCAAAGACAAATTTGCTGACTACTAACATTTAATTTGATTATCCTATATAAAGCTTGCATTCACACAACGTATCTAAACCGGTTAACTACAAAATTCCCATGTTTGAATGTTGACAAAATCGATTGAAAATGGCAAATTAGGAGGTGGATTCCAGTAGAAAATTTTACTTCTTGTTCATTTCACGGATAGTTTGTCAATAGGAAGCCAATAAGAAAGGGTTAAAATTTCAGTTTGATGGTTTATATATATTTTTGAAAGCAACTCGGATAAAAGGCCCCTTTACCGGAAGCCTTTCACATTTTTCGATTCATCCTAATATAAACTAATGTCCCAATTAATTAGAAGCTTATAACCAGAAGTCTCGTCACCCTAACAGTTAAAGAAAGGTGTCATTGTCAATTAATTGTAAATTACTAGCTGTTACATTATAAAAACATTATATAGGAGATATTTTATCAGATATGCCAGTTCGTGTTAGTGCCCGATATCTTATAGTTGACCTAGGAGTTTTTCTCGTAAACTGTAAACAATTTGGAGGGATCGTTGAGTTAAAGCGAAAAATGTTATTTTGAATCACGCTAATATCACATATATTGCTGGCTCTCCTATAACAATTCTCCCCGAGTCGTATTCACTTCGTCAGTTCGGTAGTGTCAATTTAAGGCTTTTATGCACAACGAAGCAATGATGCCTGTGTGAATACCGCTTAGATTTTCTTACATTAATTTTAGAATCACTTTCTCTATACCACATTTGCATATACTTGTGTTTCATTTTGTTGCAATCTTTTTGAACTTCAAAATTACCCAGAAGTTATTCACAATTAAAGTGTGACCAATTATTGACCAGCACGATGACAAACAGATTGCAAAATAACTTCAGTCCAAGAGAAAGTTCAGCCAGAACCAAAGTTCTTGTATTTCAAGATTCAACAAAGCAAAAAGTCAGTTAACAAACGACTTGACTTTAGCTGTGGCTATCATAAAAGATATTTGCACTTAATAAAAGTGGAGGATGATACAATTACTACTGCATTTAATCACATTTAGTGCCAGCCGCTGTCTATGCCTGATAAAACATAAGAGTGCCAATAGTATTAGGGCATAAACGTGATAATATTGCAAGCAATTCAATTTAAATGCAAAAAGTCCCATTCAATCCACAGTAACTACGCCACACATCGGTGTAAAGCACACGCATAAAGCGCCTTTACTCAAGCGTGATTTTTACAAAGCTGTTTCGTAGTCTATTCAAATGCCAGCTTCAAAAATGGCCTTACCCGCATGCTGGCAGCCAAGCAACGGCTCTGCTCTAGTCTGATCTACTGTGCCCTGTTTCTATGTTGAATTCTGGATGCAAGTATGATGTGGTGTGGTGTGCATACCTGACAGCCCCACGGCCCACGTCCTCCCTGCCGCTCTTTGTGTAGTCGCACAGCTAACAAATAACGTCTTCCAGCTCAGCTCGTGGTGAAAATGCTTTTGACACATGCACACTGGCGGTGTTGTTGCTGTCGTTGCTGCCGTTGCCATTGCATGGAATGTGTTCAGCTGCCCCGGCGGTATTTTGCGGCTTTTGATGCGTTTAAAAACGTCTGTCAGTCCTTTCATTCCTTCGTTATACAATTTTGTTCCTTTTGTTTGTTATTAAATCTGTCCTTTTTCACATACATCCAATTTCTTTTTTCCGCTCCGCTCTAAAATGTTTAATATTTGTTTTTATGCCCGTTTCAGTTACATATTTGCATAATTCGTATATTTTATGTATGGTTGTAATCCATGTAAGGCGTATTTTCACATCATGGTGTGGGTGAGCGTGGGTGGACGTTTTTTTCGTTCGTTCGTTCCGTTGTGTGTGTGCGCGCGCGCGCCTTTTATAATTTCATTCATTGCGCTTCCCACTTTTTTCAAACGCGCCCAGAACAAAATTAAACCAAAGCAGGAAAAAAATATATAAACCAAAGCGAACCGTAAATGTGCGCCAACTTTTGAGTGAAAATGTTTTGTGGCCTGCGGAATTCTGTTTGCCGCACTATTCCCGCGGGGCAGCCAAAGGGAAATCTGAATGTTATCAGTTGCAAAATTATTCAGTTTAAGTGCAGCGCCGCACCGAGCACAGAGCGCAGAGGCTAATGCATTATTTACGCTTCAACAGAAAGCAATCGATGGGCAATTTTAATGTTAACTAATGTTCAGAGGAATTCATTTGATAGGCCATTTCCATCAGCCAGGTGATTAAATACCTGGAACTGGGATAGCATCAAGAATTTTTAATTATTTTTCGCAACTAACTATTGGCAAATCAAACAAATCCCATGAGTGAACAAAAACTGGATTGAAATTTCATTTGTGAAAATTGTTGCAGAAAGTCTTTGTGTCGACGGACTATGGTTGAATTTTAATTTTATTTCATCTTAGTTATACGCCAAATGTTATTTTGATTATAGTATGGAAGCTCCAGACAAATGCATACGCGTGACTACACTATCATTTGCCCACTCCCATTCCTTTCCAATAAAACGTTAAATAAAATATGAGCTAGATTCATCATCTGACGTAAATAACTGAAAGTGTAACTATTGCCTACTGTTAAACTCTACCCCGAAGGCTTTTTCTATGAATCATCTTACCTTATTTTGATATTGTTATAATAGCAAACAAGTACTTTAGACCGGAAGAAAAAGTTGAAAGATTTTAAATTTCACAAGCTCAAGCAGTCAGTTGAAAGCGACGTGTGTGATGGATTTCATCAACATAATCACGCTGTTGATGTTTACCAGAAATCGCATTCTTTCTTTTTAATCTTATTTTGACATCGTCGCTGTAGACCATAACAGTAAACACGAGACCTCAAGGTAAACCCATTTGTGGATTTATGGCTAAGCTCAACTGGGCATGCTCAGCAATTTATTAGCGTTTCTGGATGTGAATTTATTATGTTAATCACATAATATGTAACTGTGGCGTTAAGTATACTTATGATAAGTAACCTCAAAAATGTCTGTTTTTCCTACAACCATTTGAACATTTAAGTGACTCGATTTTTGTGGTTCATTTTCATTTGAGTTTTGGTCGCTTTATCATAAATACTTTCTGTAAAATCGCCCACTAAAAACAATTAAAATTATTTAAAAAAAAAATTGTGCGTTAAGATCATTGACGATTGAGAGAAATTACCATGAATTGTGCATATGGTCTACCATGGGCGTAGGGAAGGAGTATTTTGGAGGTTAACCTTTATGAGTGTGACAAAATATTTCGGATGTCTATTCTCGGAAGCGTGATAAGGTAAAATCCGGATTTACCTTTGAACCACTACCCTCGAATTATATCGAATGGTTTATTTCATGCCTCCTAAGTGCCATAGTAGATTAAGTAAATGCGACAAACTCAGTACGATACGTACCTAGACCATTTTAAGGTAATTCCATCCTACATTTTTCGATATTTTATCGATAGTTTTGCGATATTTTAAGGATATTGTATTGATAATTTTTCGAGAATTTTTCAATATTTTATCGAGATTGATTGTTTATTGATAATTTCAACTTTCATTTCATTCCCGATCCATTTCAAAATGTTGTTCCAATTCCAGTTGGATCTAGTTCCATTCCCATTTCGTTCCCGACATCATTTCCAATCAAATATAAGAAACGGCGTTCAAATCGGTTAAGTATTTCTCTAAACAAAGGAAAATAACGAAATTTTACAACTATTTTGTATGATGATTTTTCGATAATTAATGGACAGTTTTTAAAAAATTTATCGATTTTATCAATTTTTCGAAATTTATCGATATTTTTTTGATTATTTATCGAATTTATCGATAATATTTCAATATTTATCGATAATTTCCATTTCCCGATCCATGTAAAAATTTTGTTTCAATTCCATTGTGTTCCGGTCCAAATCCATTTAGTTCCAGTTTCATTTCCATTTTGTCATACAGACATAATTTCCAATCAAATAAAAAAACCGCGTCCAAATATGTTCAGCATTTCTTAAGATAAACAAAAATAATACAAATTTGGTGGCCATTTTGTATGGGAGGTAGGCGTGGCTCTTATCCGATGTTGCCCATTTTCAATGTTGTCCAATGACAAACGGACATGGCTTAATCGACTCAGGAGGTGATGCTGATCAAGAATATATATATAATTTTCCATACCGGACACGCCTCCTTATGGGCATTGCCAACGGTGTGACAAAAACAATATACCCTTGGACACTAGTGTGCAGGGAATAAAAACTGTTAAAAATCGTCCGACAGTTGAAAATCTGTTAAAATGATCAGTTTTCGATGTAAATTTAACAGTTTTTCAACTGTCGGATGGTTACTAACGGCGAAACCGTTATTTGTTTCCTCTCGGCTTTACGAACATTTAATTTTCCAATTCAATGCAATGTCAAAAGTGAAGGGGCCAGCCAGTCTGTACAAAAGTGTTTACTTTGCAATTTTGCATTTACACATTTGTTTGTTTTAAAATATGTGCGCTTCTTTTTGCATTTAAGATAAAACGAAACGGAAATTTGATACAGTTGATATACAGTGGGAATGAGCAACCACAAATGTTTACTTTTAAAATTAAAACCACAAAAGGGTAAACCGAATGCATGCCAATGTAGTAGGTACTTACTGAGAAGAAAACTGTAATCGATATTTGTACAAGTTGTCATTTAAAAAATATAAAAAAACCCTACATTAAATATTGGAAATTGTTGCTTAATTACTGAATTTGTAATGTAAATAATGTTCTTTTCAAATTTTGCTTTACCACTGTTTGTTCCAGTTGGTTGAAGATCCTCTGGGTGGAAACTATTTCGACTTAAAAGTGAATTTATTTTTATACAATCAAGAACCTTTCTTGCGTAAACATGAGCCTGTTTCTGAATCTGAACATACTTAAGTGAATGTTTTTTCTCCTTGAAAATGTTAAAGCGATTAAAAAATAAATGCTTTTCAAAGTTTTTTCTGTGAATCAAGTAAATTCTCTTGGTCAAAGTCAAATATTTATTTTAGTTTTTGATAAAAAAAAACTTGCAATTATTTCGGGCAACGGAAATTCTGAAATTCTCAGCAGATTAAAATGTAAATTTTTGACTTGCTTTTGCCTTGGCTCGCATAATTTGACAACTTTAGCAAATCAAATGTTTTTGAACAAGAAAAACACAAAACCGACACAATTTTCGGAAGTGCTCCGAAACGATAAGGAAATTCTGGCATTGTTATCGAAACCGCAAAACCACATACTTGCCAGCAAACAAACCGAAAAAAAATAAAACAACCCAAAAACTGAAAGGCATAAAAGCAGAAGCATTCCTAGTGCTTCTCCATTCTCCGAATAATGTGACATTTATTTTATTCCATTTTCATTCTATTTGCTTTGTCTTAATTTTTGAAAATTATTTTCTTGCAATTTCCAGACTGCGTCTTTACGTCATGGTATGAAGGAACCGACGAACAACTTGGACGAAATTGTAAGTATGATATAACAAACAAAAAAAATATATATACTTATAATGAGAGTAGGAACAATGACAAAAGCAACAACAAATCATACACACAAGAACAGCTACGACTCAAAACAAAGCAATTTAAATTAAAGCCCTCCCAAAGCCCAGAACGGGCCTAGCAATGTCCTGAGCATGATGAGAGGGCGCATGAAGTGCGCTTCCAGGCGCTTCAACCGCGTTGCTATTCTTGTTATGCTGATGATGATGATGGTTGTTCTTGTTCTTCTTGTTGTTGTTGTTTTGCATTTCTAATTTGATCTCCATGGAATGTTTACATTTTGCTCAATGTCAATTGTGTTTATAAATTAATTTGAAAGCGAAATGCCAGCAGAGCACAACAATGCAACGTTAGCGCTAACAACAACATAGACAACGATAACAATGACAACAAAAGCAACAACAACATCGACGACGGACGACGCATGTGATGCCGAGAGGTGCGTCGGGGCTGAGCCGTTGTGCGCGCCTCTTGGGTAGCGTGTTGCTGTGTGTTGCGGCAGGGGCATGTCAACAGCTCCGAATTTTTCCTTCGCGGCCGCCTGGACGCACAGCAACAACTCCTCGAGGAATTGTTGTCATTGGTGGTGTTGTCAGTCAAAAGCCTTTGAAATGAGACGATGACTAAAGCCGAGAGGGGTGTCACTTTGGTGTTAGTGGGTTGGTAACCTTCACTGACTGTCCCCCATCGTTAGGGATGGCTGGAACAAATTCATAAGCTGTGTGAATATTGACAAATTCTTTAATGTAATTTATCATCATCCGAGTTGAGAGAATCCACCTTAACCAAAGCTAATCATCAGCAGCATTATCACTTCGAAACGATTAGTGATTACCAGGGCTGACTTTTATATTGTACATATTCAGTTCTTAAATCCACATTTAAAAACGGACATGGCCAAATCGACTCAGAAGGTGATGCTGATCAAGAATATATATACTTATCCATACCGGACACGCCTCCTTATGGGCGTTACAAACCTTGTGTCAAAGTTATGCCACAGTGCCCCACACTCACTAATTAGAAGAAAAGAAAATAAATTTCTACTCACATAATACTAAGTAGCTACAGTTGAACCTCTACACGCCTTTTGGCGACCCACCCGTACGCGAGAGGAGATATTTAGTGAGTTGAAGTCTCACACTGACTTAGGCTTTTGACGCTTTTACTCCTCATTAAAAAAAAAAAAAAAACGCCTTTTGGTAGGGTACACTAATGTTTTTCACCCCCAAACTCAGATCAAGTTCGAGAATCAGCCCAACCGGTCAAAAACTCGGCGTGGCTCCCATACAAAACGACCACAAAACTTTTTGTATTGCTGTATTCGATTGGAAATGTTTACAAAGGGATTTTTGACATGGTCCTAGGTTCCAAAAGTTTTGGACCAAAATGGGCAAAAATGGGGTCTTGAGACCAACTTTTTTTTTTGGTGGATTCGATTGTATATTTTTAGAAATGGACAAGATTTGAGGTTCTAAAACCGCATATAAATGGATTAAAATGTCGTCCTGAGACCAAAATTTTATATGTTCGAGGTACTACCAAATGGACTATATTGCAGCTTCGGCATAGCCGAAGATTGTTCACTCTCTAGTTTTTTAGTAACATCATTTTAAATTGATGTACTACCTTTATTTAGACTTCGGACAAATAAACCTTGTTAAGCAAACTTGTAGAGCATCTTTCGAAGAACAACACAATAGGGGTTTTGACGAGGCCCTGTATAACAGAGTAAAAGAGTAAAGTTTAAAATAAAAAAATTTTCTGACGACAAAATGCCTTGAAAAAAGAAATTCAAAATTTTACACTTTACTTTTTTACTCCGTTACACAAGGCCTCGTGAAAACCCCTAATATAAAACTTTTTTATTTTATTTTATTTATTTTATTTTTTTTAATTGACCTCAAAGTCAACATTTTGCTCTACAAAAATCGATTCTTTTACTTTAAGGTAATATAACTTTGTTAGTTTTGCTTAAATTTAGATGTAAATATGGGATTTTGTGTTTGTATATAAAAACTGTACGAGAATATAGAAGTAGTCAACACTTCGAAATATGTCGGCCTGTGTAATTTAACAAAAACAAAATGCACATGCATATGAAAAAATGTTCGAATAACGACAAAAAGTGAAATGCACTATTGTGTTTGGATGGAGAAAATTTGTGTGTTTAACAATTTTCAATAATATTCACATTTATAGATATAAAAAGAGTGCCTAGAACACACTGTGATTTTAAGCTCAGATTTTAGGCTTCAGAGAATTCAGTCGAAATTAATTTTCCATTTCAATGGCATTAAAATGTTTCATATCAACACATTTAAATTAATTTCCGAAATATTAAAATGCATTTTGTACAAACAAACGACTTCAAGTGAAATGAGAATTTGCTTATGGATTCCAGATTGCTTTCTGGCTGAGATAAGAGTGATTGTGGGGAGCAGTTGTACAAATTAATGGGCTTTAACGAAATATACTATTGCCTAGCACCACACGCCCACCCCCTCATTAGGCGTGACACTTGCGACAGGGGATTCAATATTTAAATCCCCAATTGTCTGCTATGATAGTCTACCATTCGAATTTGAAGCAAGTTGGCAACCCCAACTCAGAAGACAAAACATCTACCCCCCGCAATACACCCTCTTGGCACACAAGGCTCGCTCCAATTCAGTTAGGGGAGCTTCTTGCCACTCTACACTGCGGCGCGAGCAGCGTTGCGTCAGTTCGGGTTTATGCTTCTGCCGATTCGGGCCGGGCTCTCAATGCAGTCAAATAAATTTTCGGTCACAAAGTTCAGTTGTAACTTTGCCTTCGCACGTTACGGTCATGACAGCAGATACTAGCGCGCGGTGGTAGCCATCTCGGATGCCATATTGTGTCTACTGAGTTAATTTTTGCGTGTACGAGTAACTATGTGCGTCGCGTCATAGAGTCATAAACTAAACGTTAACGCACTCCGAACACACATCGCACAACACGGACGCACAGCGAGCGTCCCGAGAGTTATTAAAATGCGATAAAAGCGAACGTATTGTGTATGCAAAATATCGGTAATAAAGCGCTTATCTCGGCCGCAATTGACGACGTCGAACGTCGAAAACACCGCCCTCGTACACCGCCCCCCTATTGCCAACAAGGCAGCAGCTGCAACAAATTGCTGAGCAAAGCGGCTACTTACGTTGTACATTGTTTGACTGCTTAGATATCTGTGTAAATGTGTGTGTGTGTGTGTGTGTTTGTTCTTCTTCTTATTGTTATTATTCTTCTTCTGTCGTATCAGTCGGATGTGTTGTTTATGACATTTAAATCAATATGAAATGTGATGTCAGTGCTGCAATTCGGCACGACTGACTGACGGCCTCCTAATGAGTGCAATTTGTGAGTTAGAATTGCGCGATAGTCTTCGACGGGTGATGTGGGCGGTTGCTGCTGTGCACTGGCATCGCTCTCGACCTTACTTAGCGTTGCCTTCCCTTCCTGCCCGCCAGTGCCTGTGCCTGTGACTTTGCATAAATTATGCTTTGTTGAGGTTTTGTTTACATGCAAAGGAGCACGAGTGGCGAGCATTTACGCTTTTTACATTTATAATGAAGATGCAACCTAGCGAACGAGCCCATTTTTGAATTTACCTTTACGCAATTTTGAGCTGCTGCGGAGGGGTGCTGCTGCTGTTCCAGAGAGCGCTGGCATTTACATGTTTGTTTGTGTGTGTGTTTGTTTATTTGGTTGGAATAGGTCGTGTTCGCCTGAGATGTGGAGTGGGATTTTTAATTAACGAATTTCGTATTGCAGGATTTGCCTATGTTTATTTGTGAACTGCAGCGTAATTGCAAGAGGTAAATTCTGAAACAGAAAATGTGGTGGAAAATTTTAATATTTATTTTTAATAAGCGCAATATTTACTTTAGCTGATAAGGAGGTGGGCGCTCATACAGCATACATATACACATGAGCTTTCAGCATTAGGAGGTCGGAAGAACTCGAAGATTTATTGTTCGCTCACTGTGAAAATCAAACGAAAACAATTCGACAGAGTTGTCAGTACGACCCTTTGTCAGGACTTTAATGCAAGATAACAGAAAATGTGTGTCTGTGTGTGTGTGCTCAAATTACCCTCATATGCTATGTATACAGTGATTTATTTTTGCAGCAAATATTGCATTGAATATGAATTCAATTTACCAGAAATAAACAGGAAAGCAAAGTTTTGGTAATCAATTCCAGAATGGAAGAATTTTTTAAATTGGAAAAGTTTTTGAACTTTGTTTGTGGCATGGATATTTTACATATAATAACTGGAATTGTAGTTACATTGGAAATTTACACTGAGCGTTGCCCATGGCCACCGGTAGATAACAGCTGTCGTGTGTTAAAATTAACAATAATTATAGAATGGGGTATTACTGTTGGGGGTTGGAACTAGAAATTGATGGGGTGAAGTACTACTAATTCGGTCAGTTAAGTCCAGCAATGGTTTTTGTAATTGAAAAAGGGTATCGAAAATTAACCATTTGAAATCAGAGAAATATAAGAAAATACCGGCCAGCTTACATTGCGTCGTCCAGTCAAAGTAACTAACTAAACTTTTATAATTTTTCAGTTAAACATTTTTTAGTTTTTCAAAGAATGTTTTAAATGATATACCATGTATTATTTAAGAAACTGAATCTAAAATATCAAGAGGCCGTAGTTCAAGTGTTATACAAATTTGGGGCTAGGCAATTGGAAGATCACACATTTTCACAATCACGTCTCTGCACATTCACCTCCCAGCACCTTGAACAGGTCCCGGGTTACAGAGCTTTAAAAATTTTAAAGCATTTCAGTGGGATGGGGTTTTCGAAACTTACACTGAGAAAAAAATCAGAACATACCAATGTCAAAACGTACCGAACCGTTGTCAATTTCCAGCCAGAACTCAATGTTCTGATTTAAACAACAAATCGCTTACATTTTTTTGAAACTTTCCATTGATGAATTGAAACGGCACATTCACAGACATGTCGTCTTATTGCACTAAGACGGAGGTTATCGGGGAAACCAAGTATATTGGTTTCTGTCTTGTATTTTGCTCATTCTGAAGCCCCATAGGACAACATTTAATTTTACTGGCGACAGTCAAAAGTGGACGATGATTAGACATGTACTTAACTATTTTCTACTAAAATTCCATGAGGCATATTTTTATAGTGCGATATTACAGGTCAAATACCGAACCTTGGGTTTCAAATGAAAAACTATGCCGAAGTAGACATTGATTTTGAAGGACATTAGCGATACCAAATTACTCGAAATATTTTTGACTATCGAACAGTACCACTTGTTAGTTAGTACTGACGAAGTCTTGTGCATATGGTTGCTTGAAAAAAAGTTCACATCATGTTTAATTTTGGATGAAGAACGAAAGTTATTAAAAATTTATAATTTTATAAATAGAACGATGGAATTCAGCTACATAGCTATGCCAAATGTAGCTACGAAGAGCACAGAGTTTCGAATTACAACAGCACGTCTTTAACGTATAAAATGAGCATCCTTGCAATTTCAATATTATCTTAACCCCGAATGAAATTTGCATACGCTTTGTTTTCAAAACTTTGATCTTACGAAACGTGTTACGAAAGTGTCCTTGTGCTTGCTTGTATTTTTCATTATATGGAAACAAACAAATGCCAATATTTACCAAGAACGTCATGGAACTACTCAAATGTGTTTAGAAATTCATTCAAATGGGCATTGACTAGTCACTAATTCGATTAACCCAACCGATTTGGCAGTTGGTGTAACTACAATGAAGGATTGAATTCAATGTGTTTACAGAGAGGGACATAACGAAAATCAACTTATATCAAAATTTATCTTTCATCCTCATACGAGTTTAATGGCCTAAGCAAAATGGATTCTATGTTGCTTTCCCTTGCTGTGGTGCAGCATCTAAATCATGTGTATAAACCGAGATAATCCACCCAACACCTGAGTGGCTCTCCATCCAAATTCAAATTCTACCATTTTTGCATTTGCACATTCAGAACTCAGCGGAAAACAAAACAAAAAACATCCACACACTGACTAAATAGCAGGTGAATTTATAGGTCATTAAATTGCAGCCAAGAACATAAGAGGGAGTGGGAAGGGGGGTGGGAGGTTACGTTACAAACATACATAATAGCTGCTGCAAAAGGGATGAAATGTAATTTGAAATTTTGGTTTTAGTTTTGGCCCTGAGAGTGTGCTGGTGATGGGTTGACTTTGATGAATGGTTTTTCCATTTATACTTTAATACTCATATTTCCACAGCAGAGGTAATTTGAAGTAATAGTGCGGTGCGGCACGTACATGGGTAAAACTTCCTTAAAATATTTTAGTTATTTCCTTCATTTCCACTCTTTAATAACGCGCCAAGGACTAACAGTAGCCAAACATACGAAATGTTCAAGTGTCACATTCATTCTGTGTAAACTGTCAAGTGGCCAAGCAAACAAAACTTTTCATTTTTGAGGCATCCTTCGGATGAGATTTGTATTCCGACTAACACTGAACCTTTGGCAGAACATTCGTTGTTAACAGTATGGTGGCTCAATGACCTGGAATGAATAAATACGGTTAGTGTCCGAAAAAATCGATTATTTTTTTGACGTTTTGATGGGTCATGGGTGCCCCGCCCCCTAAAGAAAAAGAAAAGGCGGTGCGCCATCAAATGAAATTAGCCTCAGCTGAATTCAAATTGAAAATTCACACGCATGCAAATACTAATCTTTGCTTACAAGCGATTAAGCAAATAAACAGCTGATTAGTATTTACTTTGCAAGACAAGCAGTGACATCGTATTCGGTTCAATGGAAAATAGTCAAGAGATGTCCAGAGAAGCACTGAAAACTATACAGAATCGCCAATGAGCACTTTATGCTGGCTTCCCGAACTATAGGGAATTGAAAAGATGACCCTTCACAAAGCTGATCTAGATTGAACTTGAAAAGGACAGCGGAACTTATATCTATTAGCATACAGGCTTGTGTTACCACAGGCCACTGTATCATAGGAACGATGATGGGTACATGTCACATAGGGACCACTGAAATTCGCAGAAGTTTGGGAAACCATACACTATTTCCTCTGCCACTGCTCCGCTATACAAACAAAGCGACACAAAGGCTTGAGGCAAAGGTGCATTGAAAGCACTACTTCTTAAATTCGTTATAAGCCCTAAATGACTCTTAGATGGGCCAAATGTTTCCATATTGACCATATAGTTGCGATAGAAGGGCATTGTATCCCTTGACTAATGAAAGTGGTGAGCAGTTTGTTCTGTTACCATACACCCTTCATAAACCATAAACCCTTCATAACCGTTGTTGGACTTGTTGGCTGTTTAATGGCCAGGTAACGAGGCATCTAGTAAATTGGCTAGGAAAGGGTTAGAAGCAAGTGTGCATCTAGCGGAGCATTCAATCAAAATCAAAAAATAGTTTACGCCTCAAGCTTCAGATAAGCCTCAACCTGAGCAATGCTCTAAAATAGCTCGATAGGAATTGACATACTAATTGACGTACCAATGGGTCACAGCCCCTTTCAGCAGATAATTCGGATGTAGATGAGGAAACACCTTATCATCTCTGTCAGTGCCAAAGGTTACAGCTTTCAGGTGCATAGCTCTGTGGAATACTTCTTCTATGATCTGACTGCACGGATCTGGAGTAATCTGCTACTCTGGATTAAACTTCAGCTGCAGCTATGCCAACTACACGCAAACCTTTACCGAAATTCCACATTCGTTGTGGATCAACCTTTCAATATAATAATAATTCTTTATCAAATTTTTCCAATTTCTTTTTATTTATTTGCATTTTCTACCCTACAAAAGTGGAGCAGAATTGAACCCTTTCGTGAATGTTCTTCCCTTATATACAAAAAATGGCAACCGAAAAACTTTTTCCCCTCTTTCCTTGTGCACTCTGCGAAATGTCAATAAACTTAGACGTTTAAATGTTCATTTGTCCACAATCAATTTATATTTCTGACAAATTCGATTCGAACTTGCACGAGACAAAACTTTCGCCACCAAACTCCCACAGAAATCCACTTACAATATGCTTAAAATATTTAAAAATGTTCGTTTCGCCCCACTGCGACAACGTCGTGGTCACGGTCTTGGGTGGACGGGGATGGTTCGAGGTACAATGACGAAGTAACCTATCTACCTTGCGGAAAATTTCATAAACTTTTCAAAATGTGCGAAACCAAAAAACAGAAAGAAACTTTATCAATAGCAACGGAAACCGCACTTTGCACAAGCAATTTTCCCAAACACACAATATGCGAAAACTACCAAAGTACAATATGGTTTTAAGCTTTTAGCATATAGCCAAAGACCAACAGCCACACCATTGTTGTAGTGTCGTTGTCGTCGTCGATGTCGTTGGCAGTGCCTCCGTTGAATCGAACAATAGGAAATTACTTTTCCATGAGTATTATTGCGCATGAAACTTTACTTAAGACCTCTTCTTCTGCTTCTTGTTGTATGGTTGTACCATGTTGCTAATAGCGGGGAAAACTGCACTGATATGCTTAAGTAAACAAAACACAACAGAACAGAACAGAACCGAACCGAACGGAATTGAACACACAACATCACATCACACTACACCGCGTCGTAATGCCACATCACAGCATACCACTCCATATGCCATAAAATTAATTAACATATCAAATACCACAAAAGTCAATACAAATGTTTGCCTATGAAAGGGGGACAGCGTTGCGGGTGGGATGTAGGAGTTGGCGACGAAAAATCGAAAACTGAATGAAACTTTTCCAATACTTAACTTGGCTGTGGTGATAACACAGAGTCGCAGTCGCCTCCAAGGACCTTCGTTGAACTTGATGTGCCTGCCACACTTTGTGACTTCACCATGTGACATTAAAAGGGTAAAATCAATAAAAGCTTGTTGCTTAACAACAACAACAACAACTAAACAACGAGGACATTGGTAAAGCAGCATTGACAGCAGGCGTTCAAGCAAGGAGTAAGAGGCCCACAACAATCCACAACACTTTCATTGTTGTAGAGTGCGAAGGGAACGGTGTTGGCGCTGGCAATGTTCGTGTCTGTGAAAGTTTATTTCAGAGTTGGCTGGGTGGGTGGGCGTATGGGTGCTTGTGTGGCGTGCAATGAGGCACTAAGGAGTTGTTATTGTGTATTTTTTTTCACGTTACCATTGACAACGCTTTCAGGCACAAAACACACTTCAAGCTCGACAACAATCGAAATCGAAAAACGGAATAAGTGAATTGAAAATCCATTAAAGGACTGAAAGAACTTTTGAAACACCAACCCGCACATTTGCTGCAGTGTGAAAAGTAAATAAAATAAAAATCCAACCACTTGCAGTACAATTAAAATTGATCAACGATCAATTTCAGAAGTGACTTTTTAATACAAGTGCGAAAAAAAGTAAAATGTTGACTTGCGTCTGTCGTCCCGTATCTGGAAATCTACCGAAAATGCCACCGAACGTCAAACCGGCGCACAAGCTGCGCTCTACCGCAGCTGGCATTGTGGTGACAGCGGAACCCAAGATAAATGTAAGTGCTCGTCGTTTTGCAATTCTCCACGGTTGGGAAAATTGCAACATTAGCAAAAAAAAAAACCGCATAAGATAACAAAAAATAATAATCTTCCACCCTCCCCTCGCACCTGACACAGACCGAAATACGAAAAGGAAGCTAACATTTCAAATTATATTTCATTTTACGTTCTACGTACTACGTACTACATCATAAATACATTTTTTATATATTTATTTTTTTGTTCACGAAAATTATTTCCAAGCATTCATTTTCCCATCCATAATTTCTTTTCCTTTCTATGGTTGTCATCGTTGTTCGTCGCGCACAGGTGCCTGGCAGGCTGACGTCAGCCGAATTGAGGGCGATGGCACTGCGACAGCAACAACAAATCGACTCGCAACACCAACTGCTGGCCACGAAGGAGCAACGTTTGCGCTTCCTTAAATCGCAAGAAGTACGCAGCGCGGTGGCCAACGCCGAGGGTGAACGTTTGCGGCGCTTACGTGAGCGCGTCGAGGCGCAGGAATCCAAGTTGCGGCGTTTGCGTGCGCTAAGAGGTCAAGTGGATTTGCAGAAGACTTACAATGTTACGCTGAGTAAGTGCTCGAGTGTTTCGCTTATGAATTTGCATACACGTACACAGTACACTCGAATATGTGTGTAACTACTGTGTACTTTCGTACTAACACTCGTATATGCTATCGTACAAGGGATTTGTGTTGAGTGCGTTGAGGCGCAAGGGTGGGCACTGGATCGGGTCGTCCTTATGAAGTGGTCATGAAGGATATGGAAAAAACAAAAACAAAAACCAAATGTGGGCCCACATGCTGAGAGATATGGTAATATTTTTTTGTTTTCGGTTGAATATAGTTTGACGGCGTAATTTGATTTAGGAGAGAAGGAAGGTCACCTTTTATCGCCATAAAGTTGTTTAGAGTCATTTAGGGGAAGGTAATTGCATATTGTACGACTTTGATGTGCAAATTCACAAATGGAAAGTAAACGAAATTTCAGGGAAATTATAATACAAAATGAACGGAATTAGGAGGTGCCCTTTCGGGTAAGGTTTGTCTACACGCAATGCTAGATAATAAGTACATTTCCACAGACAATTTTGGACATAGAAATCCATGGATCAATGGATTGGAACACTTGAATTTTCCTTCACAAGAAGCAATCAGCTAATACACTTCTCGTCCACAGGCAATGATCTCGATTCCATACGAGCGCTCTTCAGCGAAAAAGAAAAGGAACTCAGTCTGGCCGTTGCGAAAGTGGAGGCACTCACACGCCAACTAGAAGACTTGAGACGTGATCGGCGTTGTCCCATAAACCTAATAGCTGGAGGCAATGGTCCCGCACAGCCTCTACCTCCGCAGGCATCACGGGAACTGGAAAAACTAAGACGCGAATTGATGGTATGTCCACCCTTTCGTTGCACCACTTTAATCCACTTCAACCCGCAAATGATCTCTTCCTTTGTAGTACCGCAATCAATTGACGCTGCAACAAGATGCACGGCTGCATTTGCAACGCGAGGCTCTACAGCAGCGTCAGGCTGAACTCCGTTCGGTGGATCAGCGCATCTACGAACTTCAGACGCGTTTGCAGCGCAAAAAGGCAGCCAACATACAAATTGTGGCGCAAAATCAAAATCACCAATTGCATGTGCAGCAGCCGCATGTGTTGCAGCAGCAACAACAACAGCAGCAACAGCAGCAGCAACAATCGTACAATACTGACACAGCCTTTCAATCTCAGTTGGCCAAGCAAGGTGTTGCAGCGCTCAAGCAGCAATTGCTGCAAAAGCAAGCAAACCTAGCCGCTGCCAACGCGGCGGCCTCGTCTCAGCAGCAGCAAAATGCATCCGGTAAATTCTCGAATATCATGTCGAATCGCGAACCAAATCGTAGCATACCGCGCGGCAATGTGGCCGCCGTTGAACCCTACATACACACGCCGCAAAAGTCCAGCATAACGCCCACCTCCAACTATTTGGGGGCGGGCAATATACTGAAACATGCCGCCGCCACAGCAAACACAAATCAACAGAATCAACTCATACAGGATTTGACGCACGTCAAACTCAACTTGGCGCCCCACTCGAACGCTCACTTGAACGCCCAGAATCCTAACTTCTTCAGTGGCGAAAGCGACGAATCGAAACTGGCCAAGAAAATGCTCACAGCTTCTATAGCAGCCAAGACAAGTGAAAACGTACCGAAACCGGTGGAGGACAGTTCAATGCACATCTATGCAGAGGTGGGCCCGAAGAAGAACAAACAGCGCGAACTGGCGAAAGAGGCAGCCTCCGCCAACCTGGAAACTCATGCGAATGCAAACGTCAATGCCAACCAGGGCAGTAAGATTCCGAAGAGCATTGGAGCTACGAATTCGGCTTCAGCCATGATCAGTAAACTCAATAACGCCGCCACAAGCCAACCGCCCTCTTCAGCAGCAGCATCCGCAACGACAATGAAGGATAAATCCGAACACGAAAAAGCAGGTGTAGGCAGCGAGACGTTGTCTGAGAAGAACACAAAACATCAACTTACTGTGCACAGCATGCCTTTGGGCACGGCCAACAAGTCCGTGGCTACTGGGATCTCCAATGCCACAGCAGCAACAACATCCGAGAGCTCAACCACCAAGCCCAAGCCATTGTCGAATCAATTGCCTTCCAATGGCAACTTAGCAGTGCCTCCACGCAAGCCTATCAGCAGTGTGGCGCCCACTTCGGTCACCAGCTCTATACCGAAAATGATCACGTACAGCCCGAAGGTGAATCGTGTGGCGCCCAGTGTCATTGCCGCAGCTGCCGCAAATGCCGATCGTCCGGCGTTGCCGCCCAAGCCCAGTAAAATGTCGCCAACGGAAAGCGCCCCGGAAACAATTGCCACATCTTCAGTCACCACAACGTCATCTGCAACGGCGACTGTGAAGAAGTCATCCTCTTCACCGGAAATGCAAGCCACGCTCGGTCTGCAATCACTCAACATCAATGACAACTTACCGATCAAAGCCAAGCCTTTGACCATACGCAAGCAACCAATGTCCGAGCAACCACGCCTCAAATCGATAACAACAAGCGTTGGTGGTCCTGGCGGTGCCATAAAGCCTGCGCAGCAAATCACACGCAAAATGGACATGCCCTCAGCCACCTCCTTGCTATTCCCTGATGGCCACAAGAGTACGTCGTTGCGGGAAGGCGCGAATGATAACTCCTCGCCGGAACAAGCTCAATATTCGCCCAACGAACAGAACTCACCCAACAACAATAGCAATAATTCCCAATCAAACTCCAGCGTCGACGAGCCGGATAAAATGGATAATCATGCATCGGAGAAGTCGCCAGACAGTTTGAAGCGTCGCATGCGTGGCACCACCAATTCTTGCTTAGGTGGCAAGCCCAAACTAACACGACGTGTTAGTTTCGATCCATTGGCCTTACTGCTCGATGCCAGTTTAGAGGGTGAACTGGAGTTGGTGAAGAAGACAGCAATGCAAGTGCCCAATCCGAGTGCCGCCAATGATGAGGGTATAACTGCGCTGCACAACGCCATTTGTGCGGGACATTTCGATATCGTCAAGTGAGTACAGGAAGGTTCAATAGTCTATCTCTGAAATGGGCGGCGATTGCATTTCGGTAATGCTTGAACGAACTATGAAACCATGATTCAAGAATTTAAATGATTTTTTATTGAGTTGCCGCATTTCCATCTATTAAACAACTTCTGTTTAATTTTTTCTCAGATTCCTGGTTGAATTTGGTTGTGATGTCAACGCTCAGGATTCGGACGGTTGGACGCCATTACACTGCGCCGCCAGCTGCAATAATTTATCGATGGTGAAATTTCTGGTTGAGAGTGGAGCATGTCTATTCGCTGCGACATTATCGGATCACGAAACGCCTGCAGAGAAATGCGAAGAGGATGAGGAGGGCTTCGATGGCTGTTCAGAGTATTTATACAGTAAGTAAAGTGAAGGGAACAGAGTGGAACGGACAATGTCATAAGCGCCTCAACATTCAACTTCTCTTTCCAGGCATTCAAGAAAAACTTGGAATACTTCACAGCGGTGAAGTGTACGCGGTATTCTCGTATGAAGCTCAGAACAGCGACGAACTCACATTCAACGTTAATGATCGCCTGCTCATTCTGCGCAAGGGCGACGATGCGGAGAGCGAATGGTGGTGGGCGAAGAACCACAATGACGACGAGGGTTATGTACCAAGAAATCTGCTGGGAGTAAGTCAATGCCTTCACACACCCCTTACGATATTTATCTCTAACACTCGCCTTCTCCCCTATATCTAGCTCTATCCACGAGTTCCACCACAGAGCTCGAACTTCAACGATTAGCAGTTAATACGGTTCTGCGTATTGAAAAAGAAGGCGGGTCGTCTAATACAGAAGCACTACATATCCAAGTACTTGTAATATTTGGCACATAACATTACCAATTTCGCAATTGAAAAGGATATTATTAACATAATCGAAATAATTATTTTATTAATAACAAACTATGCTTAAGTGTATCTAAGCCAGGAGAGAAGCATATGCTTGAACGATTCATGCAACAGATGTGTCCATAAAATGTGCAACATTTGTAGATTTAGGAAATTTCGCATTAAAATTAAAATTATATTTAAAATTAAATTAGCACTTAAGTAATGGCATGCCACCACATACATTCACACACCGCATATTTACATACACACTAAAAATATATACATATATAAAAAAAATTTCATAATTAGTTGTTAAAAAAAAATATTTTATATATATTTAATATTAAAGAAAAATAATAATAATAATACATTAACTATTTGCCTAATTATTGTGATTTTTGTAAAACGTAAAAAGTTTCTTCTTCTCTTTAATATCCTTCACGACTATATCAAACAACCATAACAATAAATAACAATTAATAATTAAACAAATCTGAAGTTTTTATTTCGAAAATGGTGCAGCCAATCGTATGAATAGTGAGTAGTACAAAAAAGTACTATGGTCTAGAGTATATTACTGAAAGTAGTGATTTAATTCCATAATGGCTACAGATTCCTCAGCTAGATTTTGGATTTTTCCAAAAAGGGGCGTGGCAGTTCAAAATAAGACCGTGTCAATTATAGTATTCTCTTCTGCAGTCACCTATTATGCTGTAATTCTACATATATATTCTATGAAAGCATGTTCACGTTATCTAATTTATTTTCGGGAAGTCACGCAGTTAAATAAATTTAATAAACAATTTTTACTAAATGTATTATACTGTGTGACTTGCAAAAAATAATTTAAATAACATGAATATCTTCCGTGCTAAGAATACAACACAATGAGTTGCTGCTCCAGTGAACAAGTTCGAATACAACCATAAATAGCAACAACACTGGAAACATAAGAAAATATTTTCGTTCTACTACGAAGCTAATGAAATACAACAACACATTTTACACTGGAGAGGCCTGATGTGTGGTAGAACAATAAGAATTTTAGTATTACCGCAGACGCGTTGCGAACAGCAAAGTATTTTGAAATAAAATCAACGGGTACTCAAGTTATTAAGTGCCTAACAAATTTAAAATACCATTATAGAAAACAGAACCGGAATTTCGGACAGAATTGTACCATTATTTGAATTTGTTAAAAAAAAAAAGAAGATATAATAGGAACAGTAACATTAGTGACAAAATGGTAATTCTATAAATATTCCTTAAATTTAAAGATCATTGACCTCTCTGATAACAACATGATTTCAATTATAGTTTGTACCTACTCAATTTTGTCATTACCATTTACGTTACAGTGCTATCGATGGAAAAATGCTTTTGTATTTTTATTTATAAATCATTTCTCGGGTGGTATTTCCTCAAATAAATTGACATTGAAAAGCTAGTGCTAAAGCATAAACAACTTGGACTAATTTTTAGTGCAAATTATACTTTTCCCCTCATCTAAGAGTCTGTTTTTGATGGCAAATAAATATAAAATACTAAGGGATATAATTAGATTAAATTAATTAAATAAATTATTTATTAATTTTAGTAATTTCGATTTGAAATTACGGTTTTTTTTGCTGGTTTGTGTCTAAAAAATATTGATTAAATTTTATTTTAAGCTTGTTTTGAGAACTATGATTGAATCTATCTTAAAATCAGAACAAATTTTCAAATTAAGCGGAAACATCTTAAAATTAGATTACATTGCAGCATGCTCTGACTGTCATTGTTTTCCAAAAGTCAAAGAAGTCATTAACAATGGAAACAATTTTTTTCACTTAC
Source organism: Heteromyza rotundicornis (assembly GCA_951394025.1). Taxonomy (NCBI): domain Eukaryota; kingdom Metazoa; phylum Arthropoda; class Insecta; order Diptera; family Heleomyzidae; genus Heteromyza; species Heteromyza rotundicornis. The sequence goes on from OX596011.1 coordinate 4,285,879, forward strand.
AAAAAAAAAATTAATAAAAAACTAGAGAGTGGACTATCTTCGGCTATACCGAAGTTGAAATACCCCCACACAGTAGGAAGAAGTACCTCGAACATATAAAAATGTGGTCTCAAGACCCTATTTTGAGCCAATTATAGGTGGTTTTGGAGCCCGGACCATGTCCAAAATCCATTTCTAAAAATTTCCAATTAAATCCACAAAAAAAAAAAAATTGGTCTCAAGACCCCATTTAGACCCTTATATATGTGGCTTCGGAACCTCGGACCATGTCAAAAATACGTTTCTAAACATTTCCAATCGAATACAACAATAAAAAATGTTTACCTTTTTTTTCGGTGTATGGGAGCCACGCCCAGTTTTTGTCCGATTTAGCTGATTCTCGAACTTGATCTCAGTATTCACGAGAAAAACATGTACCCAAAGTTTCAAGTCGATATCTCCAAAACTGCGACCGCTATCGTGCGGACGGACAGACGGACAGACGGACAGACGGACAGACGGACAGACAGACGGACATCGCTAATAATTATCGGGTATAATTAATATATTATATTGACATAGACGGCTCATTTTTATACCCCCACACTCACTGTGGCAGGGTATACTCACTTTGTCACAACGTTTGTAACGCCCATAAGGAGGCGTGTCCGGTATGGAAAAGTATATATATTCTTGATCAGTATCACCTCCTGAGTCGATTTAGCGATGTCCGTCTGTCTGTCCGTCTGTCCGTCTGTCCGTCTGTCCGTCTGTCCGTCCGCACGATAGCGGTCGCAGTTTTGGAGATATCGACTTGAAACTTTGGGTACATGTTTTTCTCGTGAATACTGAGATCAAGTTCGAGAATCAGCCAAATCGGACAAAAACTGGGCGTGGCTCCCATACACCGAAAAAAAAGGTAAAAATTGTTCAAGTCTTTTTATACCCCCACACTCACTGTGGCAGGGTATACTCACTTTGTCACAACGTTTGTAACGCCCATAAGGAGCCGTGTCCGGTATGGAAAAGTATATATATTCTTGATCAGTATCACCTCCTGAGTCGATTTAGCGATGTCCGTCTGTCTGTCCGTCTGTCCGTCTGTCCGTCTGTCCGTCTGTCCGTCTGTCCGTCTGTCCGTCTGTCCGTCTGTCCGTCTGTCCGTCTGTCCGTCTGTCCGTCTGTCCGTCTGTCCGTCTGTCCGTCTGTCCGTCTGTCCGTCTGTCCGTCCGCACGATAGCGGTCGCAGTTTTGGAGATATCGACTTGAAACTTTGGGTACATGTTTTTCTCGTGAATACTGAGATCAAGTTCGAGAATCAGCCAAATCGGACAAAAACTGGGCGTGGCTCCCATACACCGAAAAAAAAGGTAAAAATTTTTTATTGTTGTATTCGATTGGAAATGTTTAGAAACGTATTTTTGACATGGTCCGAGGTTCCGAAGCCACATATATAAGGGTCTAAATGGGGTCTTGAGACCAATTTTTTTTTTTTGGTGGATTTAATTGGAAATTTTTAGAAATGGATTTTGGACATGGTCCGAGGTTCCGAAGCCACATATATAAGGGTCTAAATGGGGTCTTGAGACCAATTTTTTTTTTTCGGTGGATTTGATTGGAAATGTTTAGAAATGGATTTTGGACATGGTCCGGGCTCCAAAACCACCTATAATTGGCTCAAAATAGGGTCTTGAGACCACATTTTTATATGTTCGAGGTACTTCTTCCTACTGTGTGGGGGTATTTCAGCTTCGGTATAGCCGAAGATAGTCCACTCTCTAGTTTATTGTTGTATTCGATTGGAAATGTTTAGAAACGTATTTTTGACATGGTCCGAGGTTCCGAAGCCACATATATAAGGGTCTGAATGGGATCTTGAGACCTAAATTTTTTTTTTGGTGGATTTGATTGGAAATTTTTAGAAATGGATTTTGGACATGTTCCGAGCTTCAAAACCACCTATAATTGGGTCAAAATAGGGTCTTGAGACCACATTTTTTTATATTCGAGGTACTTCTTCCTACAGTGTGGGGGTATTTCAGCTTCGGTATAGCCGAAGATAGTCCACTCTCTAGTTTCAATTATATACGATTTGATCAAGAAAAACAGACAACGAGCGAATGTTGATTCAGCCCACTACTAGAATTCATACAAGTTTTTCTTGGGACTGAGGCTGTGTCGGAAGGTGTTGTAAAATCATAGTTAATTTTTACGAGGGGAACAGGAACTAATTGTATAGTATGCCGCGTGAACCGTCCTATTCTATATACAAATGTTAAAAATTTATTAAAACTGTCAAGTCACCTACTAAAATTATGCCTGCAATGACTTTGAATTTTTTTGAATTTATTTTTAGAAATTAGAAATATATGAACACACTCAGAAATGCTGAATCAGTTTATAAATAAAATAATAGATAAGCCATAGCATACTTTTGCCAACTGAATGTGTTTGCTAATGGAGCATGTCGAACAACACTTTTAGTACTCACCGAGACGCACAGTCGGCCACTGCGTACTCTGAAGGTAGTTTCAATAGTTGTGGATAGAACGGTAGTATTAAGTAGTATCAAGTAGCTTAAATTAGTGGTAGTTTATGAAACTATATAATCTGTACGAAAATGGTAATTCATCTCATCGCAATTAAAATTTAAATCAACAAAATAATTCAAATACATACTATCTAGAAACTGAAATTTGTGTTATCGTTAATGACATGGTGTCTGCTGGCCATCAAGTCTCCCCATGTCGACAGTTCGAAAATATTGGCTGTATATCCATATCCCGGTAAAAGCCATTTTATGATGCAATCAGCACTCATAAAGGAGCTGATAAAGAAGGGTCATCAAGTGACCATGATCACGGCCATCACACTGAATCCAAAAAGTTTAGGCAGCAACTACACAGAGATTCTGATTGAGCCGGTGTATAACTTTCAGGCAGATAGTGAGTTCTTTTTGCATACTCTCTTTTATTTATATTAATTTGGAATGCAAGTTGAGGATGTTTTTGGCACCAGCGACATCTTCGAACTATCGAAAATAGGAGTAATTGGTGACATGAAAATCATGTCTATTAAGGGTTTAACAACCACAGAGCATGCATTGAAACAGCCGAATGTACAGGCGATCATTAATGCCAAGCAAACAGAAGGAGTGTTCGATCTGTTGCTGGCAGCGCAATTCTATCAGGAGGCCTTCCTCGCTTTGTCATACAAGTACAATATACCCATTGTGACTACCAGTACTTTCGGCTATGAGAATCACTTCAGCCAGAAGATGGGCATTATATTTCCATGGTCCTTTGTACCTCACGGCTTCATGCCACTGACGGATCGCATGAACTTCGTTGACCGTTTGCGTAACAGTTTCTTCTCCCTGTACGAGGATTTGGAGCGTGAAGTTAGCTATTTGCCAAAAATGGATCAATTGGTGGAGAAATATTTTTCGCATCTGCCGAGTAAGTAGTCGCAGCTAGGATCGTTGTTTCTATATTCGAAACTCTTAAACATTTTCAGTTAAGATACCAAAAGTCACCCAAATGGAGAAGAATATTTCGGCCATTTTGCTCAACAGTTATGCTCCTCTGAGCACAACAAGACCCTCTGCCGATTCCATGATTCCTATAGGCGGCCTTCATATATACCCAGCCAAGCCGCTACCAGCTGATATGCAACGGTTTTTGGACGAAGCGAAACATGGCGCCATATTCTTCAGTTTAGGTAAGTCGATGCAATATCAGCTAAATAAAATGCGATACTATTGGAAAATGACCTGAATGGGGAATAGTCCATTGAATTTCCACTATTTAAAAGTGTTCTTGGATATTCCAGGCAGTAGGGTTCAAAGCAAAGATATGCCCGCTGACAAGCTGCGTATGTTTCTCAATGTTTTCGCTGGACTGAAACAACGTGTCCTCTGGAAGTTCGAAAGCGAGAGTATCACAGACCTGCCCTCCAATATCATGATCGAAAAATGGCTGCCTCAAAGGGATATTCTGGCGCATCGAAATGTCAAAGTTTTCATTACACATGGAGGCCTTGGAGGGTTACAAGAAGGTGTTCACAATGCGGTTCCCATGCTGGGCATGCCATTCTTCACTGATCAGGTAAATGTGAATATATAAATTCCAATGTCCCACTGTCCCGATGTTCGAATGTCATCGTCTTTTTGAAGCCGCTGGTGGATCTAGGTTGCTGTAATTTTAAATTTTTGTAAGGGAGCGTGGCAGTTAAAGCTATATGTTTGGTAGTTAAATAAGACTCCCCTGAAGCTGCCAGTGGACTTAGAGAGCTGTAAATTAAAATGGGGTACATGCAATGCCTGAGCGGTATCTAAGAGGGTCTAAGAGCATCTATCGGGGTCGCAGAAGGGGGTTCAATGGTGGTTTAAGGGGATTTAAAGGATTAGAAGGATTTGTAAGGGTCAAAAAGAGGCTTCATGAGTTATATTCATATCAACATTTTACTAGTTATAATATACATTTTCAAATTAGTGTTTATAAGTATTGTTTTCCTCATTTCAGCACTTGAATATGAAAAAATCTGCTCAGGAAGGCTACGCCATTAATCTCGACTTTCGATCGATCACCGAGGACATGTTGCGGAGCTCATTGCAGCAATTACTCGAAAATCCCATATACAAAGAGAATGTGCAGCGGGTCTCGAAAATCTTTCGGGATCGTCCGATGAACGCCCGCGAAACTGCCATCTACTGGATCGAGTATGTAATACGTCATAAGGGGGCGCCACATATGCGTTCGGCAGGCTTGGACCTAAAGTGGTATCAGTTCTATTTGCTGGATGTAATTGCTTTCGTAGTATGCGGTTTTATCGCCGCTGTGATACTGGTAGTAGTTTCGGTGAATTTTTTGTTGCGTCGCAAAATTCAGATGAAGCCGCAAATGGAGAAGAAGACGGAAAAGTCGAAGAAGCAAAAGAAGCTTTAGACTATTTAGTAGCATCAAATTGGCACGGTATAATGCTAATAGTTAAAAATCATAAATAAATTATATTTATCTGCATTTAAGTTTTTGTTGTTGTTATTTAGATAACTAATCTAGAAATGTTTGAATTTAAAAAATATAATTTTGCCTAGTTATTTACAATACAACGATCAATTGTCCATTTTCAAGAATTTTCATTTAATTATATTTCAATAAAAAGAGTAAAAACAACTTCTATTAAATATTGTATAACCCTTATACAGATTAAAAAGCACAAAATCAATTTCCTTTAAATAATTTTCAGCTATTTCGATTTAAAATTAAAGGGTTTGGTTTATATTTTTGTTGGCCCTAGGTGAGGTGAGCGCCCAAAATGGATAAATATGGTTTATTGCATAATTATGTTTATATTTTAGTTTTCCGTCCCTCTATCAACTCCAATTGTTAGAACCTCATTATTTAGGAAAAAATCGCGATTTAACGCAAGAAAAAAATGTACCCACCCTAGTGTATATGTATGGAGATTTTAGTAGATTTTAACCCTGGTTTCAGTAGTAAAACATTCAGAAAACAGCAACACTGGCAATTGCTGTGTTCATTTATTTTATTCAGAGATATTACTTCAAAGCAAAAGCTCCTTTTATATAAATACCACACACTGACTTACTTTATAAATAAAATAAAAGATAAGCAAATATCCAGTGGTGGATTTACCTATAGGCACATTTTATGTTTTTACATTAAACATATTTTCTACGTTTTATCATTTCACGGATCTCGTATGGTGTGGGTCTTAGAGAATTCCATTTCGCGAACATTTTTTTATCCCGATTTTCTTGAGAGAACCCGCACTTTGGTGATAAAAACTTAAAATATTTAAATTATAATTTTTATTATTATAATAATATTATTATTGTAATTATTATATTATTATAATTTTCGAAATAATAATTACCATTATTATAATAATTATTATTTCGAAAATTACAAAAATTATATTTTATCGTGTGTTATAATTTTCGAAATAATAATTACCATTATTATAATAATTATTATTTCGAAAATTACAAAAATTATATTTTATCGTGTGTTCATATAAATTATAAATCATATGAATTAACCAGTGAAAACATTAAATAAATTATACTAAAACACAAACATAAAAATAAAATTTACTTATGGTAACACCGTTTAATAGAAACAAATTTCTGCTTTGGGGCGCAGAATTTGCCAGTGCCTACAGCGCTATTACCTCAATCCGACTCTGCACATAGCATACTTTTGACAACTGAATTGGTTTGCTAGTGGCCCATGTCGAACAACACTTTCAGTACTCTCCGAGAGGCACAGTCGGCCACTGCGTACTCTGAAGGTAATTTCAATCTTTGTGGATAGAACGATAGCATCAAGTAGCATCAAGTAGCTTAAAGTTTATGAAACTATATAATCTGTACGAAAATGGTAATTCATCTCATCGCAATTAAAATTTAAATCAACAAAATAATTCAAATACATACTATCTAGAAACTGAAATTTGTGTTATCGTTAATGACATGGTGTCTGCTGGCCATCAAGTCTCCCCATGTCGACAGCTCGAAAATATTGGCTGTATATCCATTTCCCGGTAGAAGTCATTTTATGATGCAATCGGCACTCATAAAGGAGCTGGTACAGAAGGGTCATCAGGTGACCATGATCACGGCCATCACACTGAATCCAAAAAGTTTAGGCAGCAACTACACAGAGATTCTGATTGAGCCGGTTTATAACTTTAGGGCAGATCGTAAGTTATTTTTGCAAAAACTTGTTATAATATTAATTTGGTATGCAAGTTAAGGATTTTTTTGGCACCAACGACATTTACGAACTATCGAAAATGGGAGTTTTTGGTTACATGAAGATGATGTCTATTCAGGGCCTAAAAACTACAGAGCACGCATTGAAACAGCCGAACGTACAGGCGATCATTAATGCCAAGCAAACAGAAGGAGTGTTCGATCTGTTGCTGGCAGCGCAATTCTATCAGGAGGCCTTCCTCGCTTTGTCATACAAATACAATATTCCCATTGTGACTACCAGTACCTTGGGATATGAGAATCACTTCAGCCAGAAGATGGGCATTATATTTCCATGGTCCTTTGTACCTCACGGCTTCATGCCACTGACGGATCGCATGAACTTCGTTGACCGTTTGCGTAACAGTTTCTTCTGCCTGTACGAGGATTTGGAGCGTGAAGTTAGCTATTTGCCAAAAATGGATCAATTGGTGCAGAAATATTTTTCGCATCTGCCGAGTAAGTAGTCGCAGCTAGGATCGTTGTTTCTATATTCGAAATTCTTAATCATTTTCAGTTAAGCTACCAAAAGTCACCCAAATGGAGAAGAATATTTCGGCCATTTTGCTCAACAGTTATGCTCCTCTGAGCACAACAAGACCCTCTGCCGATTCCATGATTCCAATAGGCGGCCTTCACATATACCCAGCCAAGCCGCTACCGGCTGATATGCAACTGTTTTTGGACGAAGCGAAACATGGCGCTATTTTCTTCAGTTTAGGTGAGTCGACAGAATATTATCTTAATAGAAGCCGGTACTATTGGAAAATTACAAAACATGATAGGCGGCCAGACAAGGAAATCGCTGATACGCCAATCATTAAAAGTGTGCCGAAATTGTAATCTATTTTGTTGTGATAACGTTACTATTGCTTTAATTGAAGTAGATTGGCATTTTCAAAATAAGTGTGCCCTTGCCAACAAGAGATCTCAGTCGATTCAATTTAAAGGATATTATTGTAAAGCTTTGCATTCTTCTATTTGTATTTGGCTTCTATTCCAGGCAGTAATGTTCAAAGCAAAGATATGCCCGCTGACAAGCTGCGTATGTTTCTCAATGTTTTCGCTGGACTGAAGCAACGTGTTCTCTGGAAGTTCGAAAACGAGAGCATTACAGACCTGCCCTCCAATATCATGATAAAAAATTGGCTGCCTCAAAGGGATATTCTGGCTCATCGAAATGTCAAAGTTTTCATTACGCATGGAGGCCTTGGAGGCATACAGGAAGGTGTGCACAATGCGGTTCCTATGCTGGGCATGCCCATCTACACTGATCAGGTAAATCTCACAATATCTAAAATCCCATTGTCCCGATGTGCGAATGTCCTCTTCTGCATGAAGCCGCCAGTGGTCCCATAGGCTGTTTCAATTTCACATATATGTTCTAGGAAAGCATGCCCAGAGATAAGCGTGCCGGATTTTTGATTTGCGAATAGGGTTTGGCTGTAGGCTCTACTGAAGCAACCAGTGGGCTTAGAGGAATGTCTGAGCGATATCTAATGGGCCTTTTGGGGTTCTAAGTGAATCTAATGGGTTACAGATGGGTCTAATCGGGGTCTAATGGTAGTCAAAGGGGATTCTGAGGGGTTCGAAGGATTTTTAAATGGTCTAAGCGGTATACTCATATAAATATTTTACTAGTTAGTATTATAATACATATTTACTTATATAATACATATTTCAAATTACTTTTTTATGTATTTCAGCATTTGAATATGAAAAAATCAGCACAGGATGGATACGCCATTAATCTCGACTTTCGATCAATCACCGAGGACATGTTGCGGAGCTCATTACAGCAATTACTCGAAAATCCCATATACAAAAAGAATGTGCAGCGGGTCTCGAAAATCTTTCGCGATCGTCCGATGAACGCCCGCGAAACTGCCATCTACTGGATCGAGTATGTGATACGTCATAAGGGGGCGCCACATATGCGTTCGGCAGGCTTGGACCTAAAGTGGTATCAGTTCTATTTGCTGGATGTAATCGCTTTCGTAGTGTGCGGCTTTACCGCCGCTGTAATACTGGTAGTAGTTTCGGTGCGTCTTTTGTTGCATCGTAAAATTCAGATGAAGCCACACATGCAGAAGAAGAGCGCGAAGTCGAAGAAGCAAAAGAAGCCAAAGAACCTTTAGACTATTTAGTGACATCAAATTAGCATATTTCGTGGTAAAGATTTTGTATTAAGGAAAGGACAGCTAATTCATTTCGATAATTTAATGTACAAAAGAGTTATGTACCTTTTGGATTCCTGAGAAGGGGATGCGTCGAATAGACTATTATAGTTTGTGAAATTGAAATAAAAAAAACTTCCATGCAAAGCATACCAATTTGAAAACTATTTTCTCGTTTCTAAAGTTTTTTGTTTATTAATTTAGCCTTAAATGTACTATTTCTTTGCGTACTATTTTATAGACGTACAATCGAAATAGTTACTGCTGTGAATTTTAAGTTGGTCATGTTCATGTTATTCAAATTATATGGAAGTCTTGTAGTTGAATAAATTTAATAAACCATTTTGACTAAATATATTAAACTCTGTGGCTTGCAAAAAATAACAAAAACAACAAGAATATCTTCCGTGTTAAGAATACAACACAATCAGTTGCTGCTCCAGTGAACAAGTTCGAATACAACCATAAATAGCAACAACACTAGAAAAATTAGAAAATATTTGCGTACGACTTCGAACCCAATTGAAATAGAAGAGAACTTTTTAAACTTTAGAGGTCTGATGTGTAGTAGAACAATACGAATTTTAGTATTCCCGCAGACGAGTTGCGAACAGCAGCTAAGTGTTCCACAGTAAAATCAACGCCGAGTTAATAGCACTCAAGTGATTAAGTGCTTAACAAATTTAAAATACCATTATAGAAAACAAAACCGGAATTTTTTGGACAAAATTTTATCTTTAGTGAATTTGTAAAAAAAAAAATTAGTTGCAAAATGGTAATTCTAACAATTTTCTTTTGATTTAAAGATCATTAACCTGTCTGATAACAATACGATTTCAATTATAGTGTCTACTCAAATGTGTCGGAACAGTTATTTTACCATTTACATTGTAGTGCTCTCGAAATAGACTTGAAAAACGTTTTTTGTGTTTTTATTCATAAATCTGTTCTAGGGTTCTATTTCCTGAGTAAAAAGCTGTTGCTGAAATATTAACTACTTCACATTAGTTCTGTACTATCCTACTACCGAATTTATCGGTTTCTAGCTATCCCCATTTTTGTACTAAAAAGTTATTATGTCATTATGATGGGTCATTGTGTACCATGACGCGTGATTTTTTTTCCTCTAACAGATCTCAATTATATCATCTGGTTTAGTACTAAGAATTCAAGTACTACAGCAATTACTTTACAAAACATTACAATTTAATATTTACTTATCTCTGTCAATTGTCAATCACACTATTCTACCCTTTGTGTTAGTGTAATAACACGACAGTACTAGGTAAGGCATTCAATCCCGAAGAGATTTTAAAAATCCCGGAATAAGGGGATCCCGGGATTTGTTCGGGATTTTAAAATTAAATACATTAACTAATTTCATTTTAATTCAATAAAATTCAACATTTTAATGTTTCAAATTGAAGGCAGTATGCAACACAAATTTCAAAATTAGCTTTTAGGCAGTTTGGTTTCCCACAATCTCTCACAAATATACGTATTGATGATAGTTTCGATGATTCAGAAGCAACCCGTAATTAACATTTCTTTTCCAATAGCAACTGAAATTGATCTTCGCCTTATTCGCCTTGAGCCTGCTCGCCAGCAAACCGCCTCATGTGGACAGTTCCAAAATATTGGCAGTCTATGCCTTTCCGGGTAAAAGTCATTTCATGATGCACACTACTCTGATCAAGGAGTTAGTGAGGAGTGGTCATCAGGTGAGGACTCAAATCTAATATTGAGGCATACATTTTAAATTGAAAAAAAACATGTACTAGGTCACAATGATCACGGCATTTACAATGGCCCCACAAAACCTGGGTAGCAATTATACAGAGATATTAATCGAACCGGTCTATGACTTTTGGGATGATGGTGAGTTTTTTGATATTTCATATGACGTGGTATAGTTCTACATGCATTACATTTAAATTCAATTCCAGTTAAGCAAATTTTCTCCGCGAACAATCTCTTCGAGCTGACAAGCATGGATCTCTTTGATTTCCTCACAATGGTGGAGGCAATCGGTCTGAAAACGACCGAACATGCCCTGAAACAGCCGAAAGTACAGGCGATAATTAATGCCGAAAAGACAGAAGGTGTCTTCGATTTGCTATTGGCCGAACAGTTCTATCAGGAGGCCTTCCTAGCACTGTCATACAAATACAATATACCCATTGTGACAAGCAGTACTCTGGGCTATCAGAATCACATGAGCCAAATGATGGGCGTAGTGACACCCTGGTCATTTGTGCCGCACGGTTTTATGCCGTTCACCGATCACATGAGTTTTCTGGACCGTCTGCGTAATAGTTTCTACTCGTTGTATGAGGATTTGGATCGAGAATTCCTATACTTTCCGAAAATGGATAAGTTGGTTCAAGAATACTTCTCACATTTGCCCAGTAAGTGAAGCGAATCGTTTTAGGTGGGAATGGTAATCATTTCGTGAATATGTACTTTCAGTTGAGATACCAAAAGTCACCCAGATGGAGAAGAACATCTCCATAATGCTGCTCAACAGTCATGCGCCGTTGACCACTGTGAGACCCAGTGGCGCTGGCATGATTCCTGTGGGCGGTCTACAAATATATCCACCCAAACCACTACCGGCTGATATGCAAACATTTATGGACGAGGCTGTTGATGGCGTAATTTTCTTTAGTTTAGGTATGAAACGGGTCCATTGACTTTGGTTATGAAAACGGCGCGTGGCATTATCTCAACGAATGATATATGTTGATAACATTTTGGTATTGGTAATGTTTTGGCCTCATTGCGATAAGCTTGATTGGCTAATATGTGCTAGTCATTTATGTATACAATTTGCAGTAGTTGGCTGTATGGTAACACCTTATCAGTCTACCGAAAGTGTATTGAAATGATAAAAGTAAAATTCGGACCTATGCCAATATTAGCTATTTTAAGATAATGTACGGTGGCACTTAATTATGTGTTTGTCCAATTACGAAAAGTTAGTTAGATTGCAGACGAGTGCTTCAAAAAGTTTCCATGAGTACATCATTTGCTTTGTTTTATTTACGTATGTGATTTTAGTACCCATTTATCAATATATTGATGTCTGCTAAAATTTACAAATCTCTCCCCCCCCCCCCCCATAGGTAGCAACGTTCAAAGTCAAGATATGCCCGCTGATAAACTTCGTATGTTCCTTGAGGTCTTTGCCAGTCTGAAGCAACGTGTCGTGTGGAAATTCGAAAACGAAAGCATTGCCAATTTACCCGCCAATGTTATGGTGAAGGCGTGGCTTCCCCAAAGTGACATACTGGCCCACCGAAATGTAAAAGTCTTCATTACGCACGGCGGACTTTTCGGCACACAAGAAGGTGTCCACTATGCAGTGCCTATGCTGGGCATGCCTTTCTACTGTGATCAGGTGAACTTAATTATTTCCTTCAAGTCAGCCACTCGGTTTTTGAGCAACGAATTTCCATTTCAGCACTTGAACATGAATAAGGCAGTTCAGGGTGGTTATGCCATCAGTTTGCACTTCCAATCTATCACTGGCGATATTCTGAGGAGCACTCTTCAACAATTGATGGAAAATCCTATTTATAAGAAAAACGTACAGCGTGTCTCTCGGATCTTCCGCGATCGTCCGATGAATGCCCGCGAAAGCGCCATCTACTGGATTGAGTACGCGATTCGGCACAAAGGGGCGCCACATATGCGTTCGGCAGGCTTGGATCTGAAGTGGTATCAGTTCTACTTGCTGGATGTTATTGCTTTCGTGGCAGGTGGTATAGCGCTAGCTGTGCTACTGTTGGTGGTTATAGTGCGTCTGCTGTTGTGCCGCAAGGCTCCGAAGAAGGAAAAGAAACATTAGTGCAATTAAATAGCTACGAGATTTTTTGTAAATTTGATATAGAAAATTAAATATTAAGTACAGTCAACCACTTTGTGCCGCTATCATTGTACATTTTAGGAGAAACCAGCCAAACTACTAGATATTCTCCCACAAAATTCTCATATACTTCCTCTATGATTACTATGTATATCTATTTCCACCACAACTCTATTGTTTACATTTATTCCGCCGAATGTGTCATTCACAAGACAATTGACAATTCCAGTATATTAGCATACTGTATCATAAGGTAGATATATATTTAAAAAAATGTATATATCATTCTCGATGACTCGTAAAAAGTCCTCACTCTCATCTGAAGTATAATCAAATTTACTATTCACGCGCCGTAATCACAGCACTGCAATAGCATGTCATCTGGCCAGTCTGCCATCACTGAGAGTGAGTATGTTTACTAGTAGCTCTCTATGCCACACAAATTTCAAGTGCAATTCACACACATACCCTCGTAATTGGCCATATAAGTGCTATGGTGTGCTATTCGGGGCGTTCAATGACTATTACAGAGTAGGTACTAATATGTATTATTGCCCATACTAGTGGATATTTATGACCAATGCTCATCTGTATTTGATATCATTTCTAGAGCCCGACCGATTAATCGGCTTCGGCATCGGCTTCGGCCGTTATCGGCCGAAAATGTACATTCGGCTTCGGCTTCGGTTTTTCCAAAAAATGGCCGAAGTTTTGGCCGAAGCTTTTCAATTTTTTTCCTTTTTTTTTGCGACACCGAAAACCAAAACTAATTTTTTACGATACGATTTTCTAGCCCACATTGCATCTAAACGGTCTTACTGATTTTCTTGAGACTTGAATGTAAAATTGTGTAATTGATGGAATTTCCAATGGGACATAAGAGGCCCACAAAACAAAAAATATGATTAAAATTTGAATTAGTAATCATCGAATATTGAGTGAATCTCGCCTCAAATTGCGTGGCACGGGGTTACAGCTGCCACAAAGTACAACCTTGGACATTTTCTGGGTGGATTACTGAATTTTAAATATAGATTTAGAAGCTTACTACTTGCCCTGATGTCTATGTTAAAAGGAGTCCTGGTAAACTGTATGAAATTTCAAATATAGGGGAAGGAGGCTCACGGAAGGATTCTACCTTTTAGAAATGTAGCCCAAATTGCTGCACCAACATATATGAAAAGGTGCTGAAATCCGGGACCGATTTTGGTAAAATTTTACATTTAAAGTTCAAAGTTTCACAGGTGGTTTTTACCATCAACTAGAACATCCTTTGCCCATCACCTGACGGATTTGGGGAGTCCTTAAAAAACAGCTACTTAGATGGATTTATTCTGTGAAGAATTCTCTATCATTTCTTCTAAATTCCCATTTTTTTAAGCTTTACTCCAAATTTTTAAAAGTGATTTTAAAAAAATCCAATTGTTCTTACACGGGATATATGGGATAATTTGAGGCTATTGTTAGTTTTGACCTAGGAGGCCCAAATTTGTTTGTGAATTCTTTTGGTTACTTTTATTATTTGTTTAAATACATTTTTAGTTCCTTAAAAAACTAAATGTGTATTTATATACTCGAATTTTAATGAAAATACACGAAAAAACAAGTTTTTAAATGTTTTTTATTTAAGTATCGGCTTCGGCTTCGGTATAGGCCTTCGGCGTCGGCCGAAGTAATAGGCTGCCAATTGACCTTCGGCATCGGCTTCGGCTTCGGCCTGAAAATGCTTATCGGTCGGGCTCTAATCATTTCCACCTTCGATATGAATTGTGATCAAATGAAAATGTAATGAAGCAGTAGTTGGCTCACTACGAGGCGAGCAAGTACAGGAGAACAAATTGTGTTTGGAAATTATTCCAAGAAAATCAACGTTTTTATAAAATTAAGGATATTATACGAATTTGCTGAAAACTTCAGAATGGTAAATAAATATGAAAATATTAAATTTAAATCAAATTTGAGTTTGTATTATTTGTGATTACGATATTTTTGCTGTCATGAACTCGATGAATATCGCAAACGGCATACTGCAGAATTATGGTGCTTACTTTTTATTGTAAGAGCCATACATGTAGCCCAATTCTGTCTTACAATACTTTCGGTATTAGGGCTCGATAATATGGAAAATAACTACTATAGATTTAGGAATCATCTTCCCACTAAAAACCCAATTTGAAAATGTCCTGACACACTTTATGTGTTTTTTATAAACTTACATTCAATAGGATTAAAATCAAAAAATAATTGTTGTAGGTCCAACTAGGAACTGTTATAGCCAAGATTGTGTACCAAATGCTGGTTTGAGGTTTAAATTTTATATATCTTTCAAATTTATTTATCTATTTTCTGTAAGAGTCTAGACAACAAAAGATTAACCAATATTGCATACTGCATTCAACTTGATGCAATATCGATAGATACACTTTTCTTCTATGAATGATTAACAATTGAATTGATTATCAAGTGTTACTTGATTTGAATTGATTAAATGTTTTCAAATAGCGTTTAATTAAATTTAAGGTAGGCCCTATAGGTACTCGATCGTTATCATGAATATAAAACAAATTATGGCACATACTGTCACTGTAAATAAATAACTTAATTACAATTTTTTATGGCACAAAAGAGTCATTAAAATTGCAAGCAATATTCGAAATTATTCAATTGAATAGTAAAATATTTATTTTAATATTTATTTTAATATTTACAGCCAATTTATCGACTCAAAAAAAATAGCATAGCATAACATAGTAATTTAAAAATTAAATTTGAAATAGAATAGCAATAAAATTTAAAATCATTTGCAAAACGACAAAAAAATCGAAAATTTTCCAAGTATTTTGCAATTTTTTTTTCTAAATATTGGACATGCTATTTTTTATACCCTATTTGCTATTTTGACACAACGTTTGTAAAGCCCATAAGGAGGCGTGTCCGGTATGGAAAGTTATATATTCCTGATCAGCATCACCTCCTGAGTCCATTTAGCCTTGTCCGTCTGGCTGTCTGTCCGTCTGTCTGTCTGTCCGTCTGTCTGTCTGTCATCACGATGGGGTATCTGATTTTTAATCATTATGTTGAAATATAAAAATTAAAGATGGTGGGTCCAATGTGTCTACCGAAATATCAAGATTTCACCGAAATAGTATGAAACTTAGTATAGGAGAGTTTGTGCCCAAGTACGTGTAGAGTATGTACAAATCGTCTTTAACCGACTGACACATACGCTCTTGTATTTTTTTTTTTGTTAGTCTCTAAGAATACATTTTCATTTAATTTAATTTCCCTTCGCTCATAAGGTTTTTCTTTAATATTTAATCTGATATCGTAACCCATATTAAACTTTTTCGTATTTAGTATATAAAAAATGTAATTCCATTGCTTTTGTGGTGTCTCATCGCACTCCATAAAACACCAGTCACTGATGGCTCCCGCATATTGGCGGCTTATGTCTTTCCCGGCAAGAGCCATTTTATGATGCATCATACGCTGATAAGGGAGTTGGTGAAGCGGGGACATGAGGTACATTAGTTAAATTGAATTCATTATCCGCGTTGGCAATCCTTGTCAATAAACACAAAGTACTTTTGCAGGTCACATACCTAACGCCCTTCTCGATGAGTAACGAACAGCTGGGCAGTAATTATACGGAAGTTCTAATACCGGTTTATGATTTTTGGAAGGATGGTAAGTGGCTTTAAATTTATTTTTAAATTTATTTATTTTAGTTAGTTGATTATTTACTTGCAGTTCAGCGCCTATTTCAAGTTGATAGTTTATTTGAGTTAACGAAAATGTCTCAGCTGGACTTCTTGAAAATGCTGAAAGAGATTGGCGTGAAGAGCACCGAACATGCCTTGAAGCAGCCCAACATTCAGGATATCATTAACGCCAAGCTAACTAAGGGAAGGTACGATCTCCTCCTGGCGGAACAATTCTACAACGAAGCCTTCCTGGCATTGGCTCATGTGTACGATGTCCCCGTGGTGACCAGCTGTACTTTTGGCTATGCCAACTACATGAGCCAAATGGTGGGCATCATGAGTCCCTGGTCTTTTGTGCCGCACACTTTCTTTCCGTTAGGCGATCGCATGAGTTTCTTAGAGCGTTTGAAGAACACGTTTGTCTCTTGGTATGAGGATATGTTTAGGAGATTTGAGTATTTTCCAGAACAGGATGCCTTAGTGAGTGAATACTTCTCACATTTGCCAGGTTCGAGGAAACTAGCTAAAACGGTATTCGCGACAACTAAATAATTATACAATTTTTAGGTAAAATACCAAGTGTCAGTCTGATGGAACGGAACATCTCTGCTCTGTTACTTAATAGTTACATGCCCTTACTGACATCACGGCCCACGTCTTTTAATATGATTCCCATTGGTGGCATACACATTTATCCGCCGAAACGCCTGCCCATGGATATGCAAAAATTCTTGGACGAGGCTACGGATGGGGCCATCTATTTCAGTTTAGGTTGGTCTATGGCAGACTATATACACCTGATTACTTACCTGTTCATCTTACCACTTTAAGGCACTAACATACGCAGCTCTGATATGCCGCCACATACCGTACGCACGTTTCTGCAAGTATTTGGCAGTCTGAAGCAGCGCATCCTTTGGAAATTCGAAGATGATAATCTAACCAATCTGCCGTCAAATGTTATGGTACAAAAGTGGCTACCCCAAAGTGATATACTAGCTCATCGCAATGTAAAAGTTTTCATCACGCATGGCGGACTCTTTGGTACTCAGGAGGGAGTATTCTATGGCACACCAATGCTGGGCATACCTATCTACTGTGATCAGGTAGAAACTTAAGTCAATTAAACTAACGGTTTTTGAAAGTATTTAATTGGAATTTTGTCTTCTCGCTGCGACGCCCTCAGCACTTGAATATGAAGAAAGCTGTTCAGGGCGGCTATGCCCTTAGCCTACATTTCCAGTCTATAACGGCCGCTAATCTCAAAGAAGCTTTGCTCGAGCTGATTGAGAATCCCAAGTACAAAGCCAATATGGCCAGAGTGTCTCAAACATTTCGCGATCGCCCTCTCGGAGCGAAGGAAACGGCCATCTACTGGATTGAGTATGTGATCCGTCATAAGGGTGCTCCACACATGCGTTCAGCGGGCTTAGATCTGACGTGGTATCAGTTTTATTTACTTGACGTTTGCGCTGTGGTGGCTCTGGGTATTTTGCTGCCTTTCATAGCACTTGTATTTACTTGCCGCAAATTTTTCTTATACACAAAGTCTAATGCCAAATTCAAGAAATCTTAGTTTAAAAATGCAGACGTTGTTTAAATTCCAAAAAACTTTTATTAATACGAAAAATCTTCTTTGTTAAAAATACAAATAAGTACAAAATATTATTATTCCGCTGTATTCTTAATCAAGGCAATAAATAACAACTAAAATAATTTAGAACAAGGCTGACGAAAATTGGTAATAGACTGGCTACAATTGTTACAACAGGTTTCTGAAAAGGTTTTGAAAAGATTTGGTATTTTTGTAGTTGAGCTGAGTCCAATATTTGTGGTGTTTCTACTGATATTGTGCCATTACATTATAGAGTGTGTGTGTGTGTTTGGGTGTATGTGTTAATTTTTTTTAAATGTGTTTTATGCTTTTAGTGCAAAAAGCGCGATCTCGCATTTAGTGGCTGATCATCATAGACTTCTTTACCTTCTTCTCCTTCTTTTCGTGAGTGATGGTTACCTCCTCTGTGTCGCGGAAACGAAAATAAGTATTAATATCATATCTAGCCGCAACTCATCCCTAGCCTACTAACCTTCGAATTTCTGTGGCAATTGCTTCACAGTCTCAACGGTCCTGATAGTCTTCTCGCCCGGTTCAATGATCTCCTCTTCGTACTCTTCGACGATTTCCTCTTCTTCGGTGTCATCGTCATTGGCATTGCACGGCACTGGATCATAAATGGTCTTCGTGGCCTTCTTGACAATACCCTCCGCTGTAACGGTGGTGTAGTGGTACTCAGTGCCTCCACTGATCTTGATGGTCTCCACAGTGGTGACATCGCCCGGATTCTCGGATGGTACAATTTTCTTGGTGCCCGATTCGGACCGCAATTTTTTGGTGGTGGTGACATTCTTGTGCTTCTCGGCGTCCTTTAGGATCTTCTTGTATTCGCGGATTTCCTCTTCGGTCAGTTCGGTTTCCTCCTCTTCATAGATGGTCTTGGAGGTCGTAATAGTCTTGCCCGATTCCAATTGGGTGGAATAGGTGTACTCAACGCCGCCGGGCACATGCTTCGAGGCAACAGTGGTTGTGTCATTCTCCACGAAATCGGCTGGTGGTGGTGGAATGGAGGACTTGGGCTTCCTCTTCTTCTTGCCATCGGTGGTGTTCGAGCTCTGAGTGATCGACTTGATGCTCTGCTCTTGCAGAGAGTTCTTGCGGACCGTGCGATTGTTTTCGGTAATCTCAATATTCTGAGTGACACGACGTGTCTCCTCGACCGTGGACTGCTCATTGTAGTTGCTTTGATTGCCGTGCA
This sequence comes from Heteromyza rotundicornis, assembly GCA_951394025.1. Lineage (NCBI taxonomy): Eukaryota > Metazoa > Arthropoda > Insecta > Diptera > Heleomyzidae > Heteromyza > Heteromyza rotundicornis. Next base: position 4,305,198 of record OX596011.1, read on the forward strand.
CATTCTGTACAACATTCTTCTGCTGCTGCACCTTCTGAACGATCTTACGCGATTCCGTGGAATCGGTGGAGTCCACCGAAGACTTGCGCGTGACGGTCTTCTTATTCTTATTGGTCTTGGTGTTGGTGTCGTCGGTGATTTCCTGCTGCACCGAATCGAAGAAGGTCTTCGTGCGCATACTCCTCGAACCATCGTCGTGGACGGTGGTGTAGACCTCCTCATAGCCGCCGGGAATCTCACGCGTCAACATTGTCGTATTATTGTCGATGCGCACTTCCTTGCCGAGGCGGGACTTGACCAATTTCTTGTTGGCTTTCTCCTGAGCCAGATCGGCATCGCTAACGGGTTTGGGATCCCAGAAGGTCTTCACCTGCGTCTTAATGGTGCCGTTTGCTTGCGGCGACGTAATAATCATCTCATAGCCACCATCGATGAGTTTATACTGAGTGCTGGCCTTGGTAGCGGGATCGTATTCGATCTTGCCATCTTCAATGTCGGCGGAAGTAAGGTGCTCTGTGATGAGTTTGTGTGGATGGTGTTTGTGGAAAGAGTGTAAAAGTTGGTTTGTGATGAGAAACAAGTTGTGTTCAATAAATCAAGCTAGTTTTGCATTTGGGTTAGTGTGCGTTAGACATCAAGGGTCACTAATCTCACAGATTTGGGAAAGCTTTTTGCTTTAATGTAAATGTAATTATTTTCGAAATACGTCAACAGTCCTTTATAATTAGTTTCATTTGCTATGCGTCTAATATGGTTCGGTTAAACTAAAAATACATCAACTACGACGATGTGTGGTCAAACTCAAACACTAACAGGCTGTGGCAGGCTGACTTGTGCCAGCTCTGGCGGCACTAGGCAACTGTAGTGGCGGAACAGTTTCAGTAATTGCTATTTGAATTTGCGTACGGCCTTCTGCTTGGTGGTCTGGTGATGGTGTATCTGTTGGATTTGTTGCTGTGCTACTTGTGTGTGTTTCGTTTGTGTGTTAGTAGCGATATTAGTTTGTGTGTCAAGTTCAGTCTGGTGACTGGGTGGGTGATTGTGATGATGGTTATGGTTTTGGTTTTGGTTTGCTAGCAGAGAAAAAGGACTTCGTTGCTCCAATACTTCGGTGGCTGCTTGTGTTAACATTCGATTAATTCTAGCTAAACGATCTGAAAAATGTTATATTAATTTTAGGAATGTATTAGTTTTGTTTTTCGACTTAATGGTACTTATATTTACAGTTCGATTATGGACTGGATGGCGGAATGGTTAGGTGAAATTGTGCAACAACAAAAATGTAAATGAAGAAAATACATTAAACAAATTGGCAAAATTGTGGGCAGAATATTTGTTGACTTCCGGTTAAATACAATACTGAAAATCCATCAGGCCTTTGTTTAATTGGAGGATATTTGAAACTCCTGGCGTTTCAAGGGAATATTCACGGGAGTGTACTACTGTAAATATACATCCAAGCAACGTCGAGGAAGTTTGATAATAAAAAATTTTTAATTAAAAAAGTGGCCAAAGGAGGGTTTGACAGTGTACAGTTTTTAACAGGAAACATTTTATAGTTTTAGATTCATAAACAAAAAAAACTAATTTTTTATTTTACTGCAAATGAACCCCAACTGTGTTTACATTCGTATAAATCAGAGAGTGGAACGCAGTAGGATGTTCTGCATGACTGTTATGCACAGGAACTAAAACAGAATCAACTGAAAATAAAACTCATTAATAGAAAAATACATTAAAACATATACATACATACATACGTACACAAATAAACCTAAAAACTAAAATATGTAAATAAAAATAAAAATGCACATTTCAATGTTTTTTTTTTCTCAGTACAAATAATTTTTAATCAAAAATATAACATTTTCAATGAAAAAAAAATATTACGAAAAATGCGTTAAATTTTTTTTTTTGTTTTAAAAACACACACAAATCCATAAAACGATGGTAAGTAATAAATTAAAGAATGTTTTTTTTTATTCAAATTTTAACTTGTAAATGTATATATAAAAATAATTAGGAGAACATTACAAGTGAGTGAGCGAATTTAAGCGAGACAAGAATAAACAATTACAGTGGTAAAAGTTACAATTTTTCATATTTTTACTTCCTTTTTTTGTTCGATCCTTATGATGATGATGGTGAGGTGTAAAAACTTAACAATTGCAATTGTGATGGAAAAGTTCGTTCGACAATTAAAGGAAGAGCGAATAAAGAAGGGAAATAAGAAATGCAGTGAAAGAAAGAAAAATTGTATTCGTGTAATTGCGGCACCCACTGTGCGGTGAATTCAAGAAAATCAGTTTTCTTTGATAAAAATTTAATTTAATTTAAATCTTGTTGCTTTACTGTTGATATGTTTGCATATGTGGGTGCGTTTTGTATGCATGTGTGTGTGTTTGTTTGGTTGTGTATTACATTTAGTAATATTTTGTGGCAAAATCAAAAAGTTGTCTTCTTGTATTTTCTTGACTGCATCTTTTGTTTCATTTTTCTTTTTTTTATGTTTTTCTTTTTTTGTTTTTTTTTTTTGTTTATGAACTACCAGACTTGTCATCCTCCTGCTTGGGAGCCGATGATGGCTTCTGTTCCATGGTCTGCGTAATCTTCTTCCAGATATTGTCAAACGAATCTTTGCCAGCATAATCGATTTGTCCAGACTCCCAGCACTGACGACGCATATGCTCTTCGTAGGCCTGTTGTTCGGGGGTGCGCTGTTCGCCGAGGCGCAATTGGGACAGGGCCCCAGCCAAGCCAGCCTGAAAGAAGTTAGTGGTTGTTTAAAATTTAATTACTTGCTCAATCAAGGCAACAGTCGGACATAGAACATGAAATTTCGTTAGGGTTTTATAGTTTGTAGTTAGTAGAATTTAAGTGTAATTAGTGGGTTAGTATTTGGTCAAGCTAGCTTTTATTGCGAAATAGTGCTTGTGTACGTGTGTGTTACCTTTAGGAAGATTACTTTTTGTATAGAGAAATAATTTGGATAAAACAAATATACAAGAGTGCTCGGATAGTAAGCATAAGGATAGCATGCAATATTCAACAATTCTAGTTAAATGTAGTATGAGTTTCATATGAACGAATGAATGAACGAACGAACGAACGAATGACAGATGACAGATGACAGTTGACAAATGATGACGCGCACACTATGAATTCTCAATGAGGGGATGACAGCACCAGTTCTATTTATTTGACACATGACATTCCTTTACGCTAACCGTCACACTCTTCAATATGGTAGGTGTTTACATCATTTACTTGAGAGCCCACTCCATAATGACATGCATTTCTGTTTTCTAGGTGAATTTGGATATTTATTTTTTTACACTTTTACCTCATTCGCATGTGATTCGGATTCTGATTGTGATTGTGAGGGCTCTGTACAATTTGAATTACAGTCAAGGGAATGTTGGATATTTACAGCTAGCGAGTCTTCACTGCAACTGCCAGTGTCTGTTCTATGAATTGCTTCATAATTTGGCACATTTTGCAACACTTCGCTATTAGGGGTATTTGTACTATTGTCGTTGTTTTGGCCCTCGGCAGGACTATCAGCCTCTTGTGAAATTTGATCAGCGATGCTTGTTCGTCTACTGTCAACAGTAGCAGTAGTATGATTATTATTATCACTATTTATTGTTTCTATTCTAAGACATTCGTTCTCTGTTTCTTTTGCATATGCAATTTCTTGTTCATCTTCGTTCGGTTGCGCTTCTCTTGCTTCCGCTTCATACACCTGCTCGTATGAATCAAACTCGTTTATTTGTTTTTCCAAATTCGCATAGTAATCTTCCCAAGGATCACGATACTCTTTGACATTGTCTTCGTAATAGTCAAACAATTGGGCTTGTTGAGCCTGCTCAGGGTGCTCTTGGTATGGTTGTTGGCCATGTTCTTGATAGTAATTGTTGCTGATATTATTATGATTGTGATTGTTATGATAGTTTTGTTGGTAAATGTTCCATTGCACGCAGGCAGGCCAATAGTTCTTTAGAGATATTTTTTTTTATATTGGTATTTGTTTTTTAGAGGTGTCAGTAAATGGTTAGAAAAGTAAATAAAAAATAGACAAAAATAAAATTTACAAATGTTAGCAGGAAATTATTTTTTTTTTTAGATAGAAAAACAACATGCAAGTCCTAATTATTTATTTCTTCCAATAGTGCAGTTTATCCAAAAAGGCCTAAAAAAATGCCTCGATTTTGTATTAAGAATAGATTAAATCAGGAAAATGCTATCACTAATTAAAGAAAAAAGGTCTCACGTTCAAGTTACAAACAAGTGTGACAAAAGAAAGTCTTTTTCTGAAAATGCATTGGTAAAAATCCGTGTGGAAGTCCAAGTATGTTTATTAAAACATATTGATCCTCTAATTCCCATACTTCTGTCACGAAATCAAAAAAAAAATGCAAAAAATCGATTTAAAATGGTTAAAAAAATAGCAAAAATAACGGACTTGTGCTGGTTCGTGTAGTTTTTCAATGTCTATTAGTTCATAAAGTTTATTTGCCCCAAAGCATTATAAAGAAAGAGGTGCACGTAAAAAACATGATTTATGCAGGTTTTTTGTAAATTGTCCAGCTCACGGATTACAGTTGCTAGAGCCAAAATATTTTGAGAATCATCATATAATAAGCATTTAAAATATTGTTCCATACTTTTAGTGACGAAAAAACCAACATTTTAAGTGGACAGTTCAGTAATTACCACGTCATCGTGCACATATGATGCGAAATGGCAGACAGGTACACTAATTAAAGAATTATCGAATTCAAATTTTTACACTTTCTGATTTTTTTTGTCACCAAAAGTATGCAACAGATTTTTTAGATAAACAAAATCCGTTTCTCTGGTAATTACGGAAATTTTTATGTGCTATTTAATTATGATTTTTTTATCAATACAACTCATACTGCTACCCCACAGTTTTCTCCAAGTACACTGTACAAACAAAAAAGTACACGAGAACAAAAATTAAGGGGTTTTGGCAGTACACCGCTCAGAGGCAATAAGCACTACTTTGGTTTCTATTGCGATTAGTCTGTGTTATGATACCGACCAAAGAAACTGAGGTATCAACCAGTGTCCATATCTTCGTTCGAAGACACAGTTTTAAAACACTCGACCCTTTTTCCCCTGTGGCTATAAACAAATAACACAAAAAGACTGTGAGCACTTAAGGAGAATAGTTTAAACCCCCTCAAATAATAAAAAATTCTATCAACACATAAAAAAATCTATTTTCATTTTAAACTTATATTGCAATGATATTGTCTGCAAAAAAATCGCTCTGACGGTGACGTCTAGAATGTGGAACATGTTCTCTTTCCAATTTTTTCTTTTGGTTTTTATTTTAAGGACAAACATTTACTAAATTTGTGTTTGTTTTATTCTTATTTGCAAGTAGGTAGCTCAATTGTTTAATGAAAGAAAAGTCGAAAGATTACTTTGGCTTAGAGCCAAATCTCAGAACAGCAAAAGGCAGCAACAGCAGCTGCGAAACGAAACGAAATGAACATTTTCCGTTTTTCGTGTTGAAAAGCGAAATGATCTCGAAATTAATTAATTGTGGCCTGCTCCAATTATGCGTGAGTGTTTTGGGTGTGGCAAATGTTGGTAGAGATTTGTAAAAAAAAAACGAAAACCATTCAAAACGCCTTTCTTTTACAGTCTGGTGCCAAGAGTTTCGAAACACTTTTTTGTAATATTTGAAAAAGATCATTTTAATTGGGCTAAGTTTATTTTTCGTTTGGGTTCATTGAGCAAAGCGAATAATCACAAAATAAATAGAGAATGTTTTGATTTGCTACGATTTCGCATGTTTACTTGAATAATTCGCATGGCAAATATTGAAGCGTAGCCAATTATGCCGTGCCAATATTTATGCTGATGACAAACATGCTAGCAAAGTAAACATTTTTAATGAAACTGTTGTCTCGATTGGTGTTTGTTTATAGAACGACACGCTTTTGCATTAAAATTCCGATTTTATTTCGATTTGCCATTCAACTATGGGAAATGAATATTTGCTCGACTTTAATGAACGATCTCAAGGATTTGTGCCAATTTTTAATGACATTGCAAAATATGTGACAGGGTGACTACTTATGTACATTTTTCTTTTCTTCGCCAACTCGACTGCAGACACACAAACAGGCTGACTGAAAATGTTCACAAGCAAATGATCTCCTCATCCAGTGCTGTACCATATACTTAAGTGCTTACGTTTTTCTGTTCGTAATATATACATCTAACTCCAAGATGGAATTGATTTCTTACCTCATCATTAAAACCACAATTTTCACAACTAACTTCTTCCGTAGGCTTGTAAAATTTTGGAAAAATTTTTGTTTATGGTTAAAGTTATGTTTAGCAAGAATTAGTTTCAAAAATGAAAACGCTAACAAAACGTTATTATTTTTTTGGAAAATTAGAAAAATTAGGCATTTTTTTTTTGTTTTCAAAAATGCCATAAGTGAAAGAACACAGCTTACCATATTGTCAGTCAGTTTCTCATGCACATTATCACAGAAAATATTCCACCACAATTGAATTAGATCGGCGGCATGTGCGTAATCGGTGGGCGTGGAGGCGGTCTTGTTCTCTGAGTTGAATTGAATCAACCAGGGCTTCATTTTGCCAGCAAAATGCAAAATCTTAATATTATCTCTGAACCTGTGGAAGTGATATTATGAAAAGTTTAAATTACGTACGCAAATATTGCAGCTACATACTGTTTGAATGCGGGCAAGTAGCAATACGAGGCATAGGCGGTCACATTGTAGATGAATGGCAAATGCTTCGTAATGTCGGTGTGCGCCCAATCGGCAAAGTATGAATTCAAGAGGCCCTGGTCGCCGCCATCGAAACTGCCATTTTTCAATGCGAACTCGGCAATTTTGGCAAATGTGTCCAGGCTGGGCTTGAACACGAACACACCAGAATTGAAGCAGTCAGGCCAGCTTACGTCTGGGGCGGCCGAGAGTTCTTCGCGTTCGAAGAGTTCGTCGCTGTTTTGTAAAACCTAACAAGTTACAAAGTTGTTAACAAATAAGCTATGTTTAGTAGCGAGAGAGGTGGGCAAAAGGAGGAAGATCAAGAAATTAAAAGTTTCCCTTTGTCACGCCCTCTTTCCTCGCTAGCAGTCAACGTACAAGTGTATCAGAATCCAAAAAGACACATTTCTCGAATTGCACCAGACGCCAACAGTGCAACTTGGTAAATGTTATGCCCAATTCGGGTCTGGCCAACAGCGCCAGATTGGCGGCATCCTGTGAATCCATAACATTGACTTCTTGTACAACATTGTACACGTCTTTCAGTTTGTCGCGCATCGACTCGGAAACGCCGGGCGTAATCAACACGGCCAATTGGTGTGCGGTGCCGGCGCGCCTCAGCGAATGGGCCAGCACGAGCGCTCCCAGTGAGTAGGTATCATTCGTCGTCAACGTCACCCACGCGAATTCTGCAAAGTGCAAAGGAAGAAAACAGAAAAGTCTTAGAGAAATTGTAGCTGGTGAAGCAGTGTTAAAAATAGGCAATGCTATTAATTTATTATACTTTTAAAAATTTATTTTTATTTTTTGTTTTGTTGTATTTAGTTTTCATGTTTTTATTGCACAGCAGCAGAGCGAAGAATTTTTCAATTTATAATTTCAGAAAAGTAATTTGCGTCAGATGTGAAAAATTCACGCAGCGAGTGAGTGCATGCAGGCATTATTGGTATTATTTTTGAAAGAATTTTCGTAGAAAAAAATGTAAATGTATTTTAAAATAATAAATAAAGCGCATTTTGCTGATTTGTTTTTATTTTAATTTTATTTTTGCATGCTGGCAGTTGCTCTACAAGGCATTTGCAGCTGATGATGGACTACAATTTGTACAGTTAATGACTCGTGTTAATTTGAAGGCTGCCAGGATAATTTGTGAGATATTTTTATTTTTATTTTATTGAAATTTTAATTAAAAATTTTGTGCAGCGATGATGGATGATTTGGGCTGTCGCTTAAAATTCCCACAAATGATAAATTGTTGGTTGAAATTTTATGGAAATTGAATGCGGAAAGTGGTCAATATATGCACCAACTCTTGATACGTTTAAGAATTTAAAAAAAATCAGTGGCCTTTAGATCTTTTTTATTATTTTACAGTAATTTACAGTAATAACCGGGCGTAAGAAAAATAAAAACAAATTCCCGGTATTAACATAGCTGGAATAATTTTGAAATACTTAAGTTTGTATTTTTGTCCACCTGTATCGCTTGTCATAAAAACTCGCAGTCTTTCCCATTTTTATATAATAATCAAGACAAATTTTGAAAATCAAAGGCCCTGCGACGAAGAAAATGAGACAAATGGACTTGGTTAATTCTGATTGACAAAAATTTAGTTTTTATGTACTGATTGTAGCTTTACTATACCGGATGGTCCATTTAGTGGTTTCTTTTTGAACCATATGTTATTTCGACAGTGACAGCTCTTTCGCTCTCGAAATCTTGACAGAAAGTCAGTATCCATATCTCCGTGGAACGAAATTAATCGCTTTACGCTTGAAAAACGTTGGGAAATAATGCAAACTTATTTCCAAAGTGAATGCTGTTAGCACAAACAGTGCGTTTATTGAAAAAAGTTTTGGCCGGAAAAGTCCCTGAGACAGGCATACTCACGGTTCTCAGAGGCATGAAACAAACCCGGGTCACAATCAATTTTTGGCGCGCCTAGTTCCGTAATCGTGTAATCAGCCGTCTCGGCGATGTCAATTGGCCACCTCGGAGCTTCGAGGTGGCCAATTGTACATTGTACAGATGGGCTACTACAGCATTAATGTGTTTGGAGCACGTTTGCTGCAAATATGCTACTTTTAAACGAAAAAACTAATATACTACATTTGCTCCAACTTAAGTCGTTTTGCCGCAAATAATACAATAAATTTGCAACAATTTAAGTACGTTTCCAATAAAAGTATTGCATTTTAATTTACCGCAAATTAAAAACTAATTTCTCATAAAAGAAAAACATTGTTAAAATCGAATTCGAAGTAAACATTGTTCTTATCGACCGGAACGAAATTAGCTCAGTGGCACAACGTGTAGATGCGGAACTTATGAATGAAAATTTTTTAATTTCAAATTCAGATTGGTGTTTGACGAGGTTAATGAGATGCTGTAGCACAGACGGTACAGCATCTCATTAACCTCATCAAATAAGGACAACGTTGAAAAGGGTAGTTTGTGGGTAGTTTTTAGTTTCAAAGTAGGAACCATACTTTGTCGTCGATCCTTCATTTTCTTAATTGGGGATTTTTTTATAATTCTCAACCTTTCGCATTTTAGTTTTTGATCGAATTTTCATTTTTGACCTGTTGTTTGATTTTCTTATTTTTTATTTTTTATGGACAATTTTTTGTGGAGTTACTTCTTTTTCTAGCTTAAAAACCAATTTCTGTATTATAAAATGTTTAGTAATACAGAATATTCCTGAAACTGTTACATTAGTTTCATTTCATTTGAAAATGTACATTGTTATATTAAAAAATAGTTAATATTTTGTAGTTTATTTTCACTATTCGATTGTAAAGTATTAATATAATAAAACAAAAGTATTAATTCAGAGCACACAAAATAATTTATTTCCAATTTCAGTAGGTATGTACACAATTTGAATAGTTATTTACTAACTAAAATTAAGGATTAGAGGTTAGGGCTATCAAAAATTGTAATGGCAATTAAAGGCGCTTTGGGTTATTTTTGTTGTTGAATTTAGCGATATCGACGTTAAAGTGCATTTAGGCGTTTAAACTACATTTAGGCGACAAAACATCAAAACTTTAAAAAGAAGATGACAACTACCTTTTCTTTTACAAAATCAAAAACATTCCGGCACAAAATGCATTCACTACATCCGCGCAAATATTATTTGTGTGTGTATGTTTTTTGCTGTGTTGGCCGCAAATAATGTGGGCCGTGGGTCGCATCATGAATGACTTGATATGTGTTTTCAGAACATTTGCTTTTTTTTTTTAATCTGTTTCTGTTTTGTTCTAAAAGAGATTGGCACACGAATTTTGTTTGTTTTTCGTTTTGTGGGTGTTTAATGTGAAATTTTCATACGAAAATCCTAAAATAAAAATTAAATCATTTACTGGGTGACAACAACAAGATAATACCAACATGGAAACATGAATCGACTTACCGGAAATAATGATCGAACAACTTTAAAACACAATTTATTAATTGGTTAGCACTAAAAAACACAATATGGTAAAATGTCTACGAAATGTTCAATGCAAATCTTGAAAAAATTGTTTAATTTTTTTCAAACAATTTCTTTTCAAGGTTTTTCGAAATGATTTTATTGTTTTCCACACAAGTTTTGTCATCGTAAAATGTGAAAGCAATAAATTCCAACAAATCTTAGGAAAACAACAGATGCGCGCTCGAATGATTTTCACGAAATTTCCATTTCTTTTGAGCATGAAAATGTTGAAATGGAAAATACAATCTTACTGTGTTTATGGAGGATATTATCACTCATTGTTGGCAAGTTTTGTTTCATGAATTGCCGGTCTTATTAGCGATTATTCAGTTATATTTTTGTAGCGCGTGACAAGTTGTTTACTCTGAAATTTGGTAGCAATTTTATGGTGGAAAAGTTTGGTTTGGAAATTTTTTACAGTAAGAATTTAAACAATTTCTCTCAAATTAATAATAAAAAAAATATAAAATAATTTTGTTTGCTAATTCCTACATTAAAATCTACTTAGCAATTTGGCTATAATCAACTGTTGGCTCTTTTACTACGAATTCTCTTAAAAGAAAAACGTTTTAATTTAAAAGAGAGTTTCAAATGCTTTTTAAGAGCACCAAATGTGCTAAATTTCAAATGACGTTTGTTGGCGTTTGCGTAGAATGTGCGAAATTTATATAAAAAAAACAGTTTATTTATCTTTATCAGCGATTACAGTTAACAAAATAAAATTGATAAACACGAATAGGAAGGAAAGAGTGTGCCGAGTGAGCATACCAAGTTGCAAGTTCAATGAAATTTACAGTAGGCTCTTGAAAATAAATGAAATTTATATTCATTTAAGTCAATAATTTTGACCTACTAAAGCGAATCTTTTGAAGACACGCGTATCGTACGAGTTGAATTGAGAGGAGTAGAAATTTGTATTTGCATGCTTTCCATTTGAGAATGATAAGATTATTGTAAATAGAGAACAAAACTTTTGAAGTTTAGAGAATACCTTTTGACTGCATATGAACAACTCCACTTGTGATTGAAATTGCCCCAAAAAATAATCCACCCCCATACAAAAAACTAGTTTAGCATTGCTGTCATTGGAGCAGGTGAAATATCTCCATTTAGATTTTACTGAATATGTGACCCCAAGTATACCGAATGAAATCACTTTGGAAATTATCCACACTTACACTACAATTTGACCACAATAAGGACAATTGGTTCCATTCTGCATTACCATTGGACCAATTATAAAATTGTCATATTTCCATTGAACTGAAACACTTTTGCATTACATTTGATTCACAATTCATACATGTGATTCGGTGTTTTAATTGGACCAGACCAAAACTCATTTATTTAAGAATTCGTTGGAAGAAGTAGACAGAGGACTATATTTTTTCAAGTCTCTAAAAGTCCGACAGAACTATTAAGAAATATATTTTCTAAAAAATTAAAATTTTCGTTTTAAATTACCATCAAACATTAAATAAATCTTATAGAACGTGGAAATAAATAGATGGATGCTTCGCAATTTTCCTCAAAATGTTCACTAATGCAAAGTATTCCTGCTGAGTTCAAAATTTTCAATGACGTCATCATCATATCGGAAACTAATATAGAATATTAAATGTCTGCATTTTGAAAATAATTTTCTGAATATGCTCAATATTTGTCGACAGCGGTTTATTTATCTTCTTATTCTGTTTGTTTGTTGACACCAAACATATTTACTGCAAACAGCTGATAAAGTCTTCAATTGCCAAAATACATTGTCTTGTCTTGGAAAATTTAGAAATTTTTTGGCATCATAAATTTATCAACATTGAAGCTAAAACAAATACAAAATGTATTTTTAAATAATTTATTATCAACAGATTTTGCGATTTTGGCAAAATGAGCCAAGGAAATGAAATAAAAGCAAAACGAATAAGCGCAAGTAAACAATTAGAAGCTTTGCTGATTCTCAATTGCTTTAAAAACGGAATGCATCACTTGCAGAAATTTAACTTGGACCCCAGTATGCTAAAACTCAGCATGAACAGATGATGCTGCCGAAAGGCAGCAAGCCATCAAAATGAATTAGCACCCAAGCGTCTTGCTACATGCGTTGTGCCAACAACGTCATATTTTAATTGCGTCGCGTTGCCGAATTTAACCAAACGATGCAGAAAGAACTCGTTGCAAATGTGCATCTCAGAAAAGAGAATCGCCCAATAGCGCGTCATGCAAAAAAATGCCAACGCCAACGTCAGAGTCAAAAGCAAAAGAGTTGGAAAACAAGTTCTCAAGGAATTTTTCGCTATTCGTTTGTTTTTTTTTGTGGATTGAGATCTAAAAATATCACCACCACAATTTTTGTATAAATTTTCTGTGTCTGGCAACGGCGGTAAATTGCGTTGAATATTGCAGATACAAAAAGTGTTTCTTTTTTCGTCTTTGGTCGAATCTGTGGGAACGTTTAAAACTCTGGATGGTTTACAGGAGAAACATGTAGTTGTATTTTTAAGAGGAAATTCGCTGCAGGGGCCTTGGTTGGAAAGATTGTGAATGAAGTTGAATGAGTTGGCCGATGCACATTCAAGGGAGTGATACATACATTTATTTATAGTCGGATGAGTAATGCGGGTGATAATGGAAATGAGATGGAAGGCAATTCAGAACAATGTTTTACATTCAAATAAATCTGTGAATATCACTTGAAATATGTACGTAGTTGCTGTATTAGAAACCGAAATGAATACTTTTTACATAAATTGGAAAATGTTTTTTTTTTATTTTAAATCTTTTGGTATATTCACAAGACCGCTGACTTTTTGGTATATTTTAATACAATCGAAATTTTTTTGTATCTTCCAAATCTATTAACTTTTTTTATAACGCCACTGTGCCGGCTTATTTTAAATTCTTTTAAAGCTTTTCAGAAAAAAAACAACGCACAGAAAAAGCCACAGTGGGCGTTTTCGTATATATTAAAAGCATTTTTCATTAGCCAACAACAACAAATTGAAAGAAAATTTTAATTTCAAAATTTTGTCTGAGTTGGTGTGATATTTTCCGAGTCATATAAATGATATGTCTAAAAATAAAGAACTTTTAATACTCAGTTGTGTGAAATTTGTATGAGTTGTGGAATTAAATGAAAATAATTTGGAAAATACTTTTTTAATTTTTTTTATTCAAATAGTGAAATATATTTTCACTGATTGCGAAAAGTTCCAGAAAATTTGGTTTCAACTTTCCTATAAAATTTGTTCAATATTTTAATGGTTTTATCTAAGTTTTTTTTTTATTTCTCCTTAACAATACTTCATTCTGTAACCCGGTATAAATAAACTTTATTCCATTAATATGGATAAGTTTGCATTTTCCTTTAAATAACATATTATAATCATAATGCAATTATGTATTCCTTCACATTCTTCATTCACTTCCTATTCAAATCGACTACAAATTAGCGTTATCAATTCAACACAAACTGGAATGGTTACAGCCCCATCTAAACAACAAATATTTCTGGGTCAAATTCTACATCAAAAAGAGAATGAAAAAAATCAATAAACGTCAGAATAAAAACCGGCGCGAAAGCATGCTTAACTGACATTCTTATGTGACATTTCTCAATTTTCAGCGAAAATGTCAAATGTGAGCAAATGTTATAAAACGTTTCAGAAACATTTCCAAAATAAAAACGGAAACACTAAAAACACAAAATAATGAATCAAATTTAACATAAAATTTGGCAATTTCGTATTCACAAAAAGAAAGATGTCAAAAAAAAATAAAATAAAAATAATGTGCACACGAATCATTGAAGGTCACTAAAGGTCGCCACAATTTTGCCATTTCGAATGAGATTTCTTCTTCATGTTCTTCATCAACGTGAATTGACTTGGTCGCGTTTCGTCGTGGTATCAGCAAAGTGAAAAATAAAGGCAGCAAATGATTATGAAATTGCAGTTGAATTTTGGTTTTAGTAATTGTCGTTGTGTACAATAAAAATTATTAAGAATTGTACGACTTTTCTTTCGTTCGGTGTTAGGGCAGGTCCGATTCGTAAAAATGTGGGTAATAATAAAAAAAAATTAAAAAACGTTTAAATATAAAAGGTTGGTGAACGTTGAAATGATGAACTGTCCATAGCCATGCTCTGCAGCCAGCCAGCCACTCTCTTTACTTTCTACTTTCTTCAGCTTAAAAACATTTCAACTTTTTAACTATTCTTTGGTTTAGAACTGCATTTTGTATTTATTTATTTTGTGTTCGGTTGTTATTTTTTGCTTCGGAACTTACTGCTCATTTTGATATGATTTCGATTTAAGAACGATTAAAACACTTTTTCGCTAAGAGCAGACACACAACCAAGTCGCAAGGATTGCAAACTGAATTTGATTTTCTTCCGTTTCGCGCACAAAGTCTCTGCGCGTTTCTGTGCGTTTGGGCGGCTTTTGCGTTTGTGTGTGCGGCGTGTGTGTGTGTGTTGCTGTTTGTATTTGGGCGTGAGTGTGGGGGGCGTGTGTTTTGACCACCCGTAGGCTTTTCAGAGAACTCAACTGTTGTTGTTCTGTACACGAGCGGCGAGTAACTGAATCGTTTGGCGTTTTCTTCCAACGTCGAAAGGCAGAGGCAGCGCCAAGAATTCAATTCGAGTCTGACTAAACGCGGGTATATTTAAATTTCATTTCATTTCGTTTTGTTTCGCATTGGAAGGAAGAAGACGAAAAGTAAGTCGAGAGAAGGCAGCCGGAGCCGCCGCGATGATAAACAACAAGTCGCAGCAGCATCGGATGATGATAATGACGATTATATTGATAATACAGATAATGATGAGTGACTTTTTGTTGTAGCACGCAGTAGAATTAAACAAGAAGGAAATACCAACTGAGAGTGGATTGAGTAATGAAATTAGTGTAAAATATGCACTAAGAGTGGCAAAGAGACTAACCAGAAAGAAGTGAATGTCAAAGAGCTAAGAGAATGCCAATCGCAACGACAATGAAAGCATTCAAGCTTGGCATTATGATTATGTATCTCATATTGTATTTCTCACACTGTTTGTAACGCCTTAAAAGAGGCATGGTAGGTAGTCGACGATATGTATTTTAGAATATTTTAGCTTCTGTCTTACTAATGTATTCTTTGGAAATCTTAAATTAATTTTTAGCGGCAAGTCTAATATTCATAAGCATTTATGGCCCGTAAATATATAATCTTTAGTTTTGCCGTCAAAGTAACATTATTTTATTTATTGTATATATTTTAAATCGCATTCATTTTGTTTGATCTTTTTTTTTTACTTAATTTGGTATTCTGTTCGTGTACATACTGTAGTCATTTTGAAGAGAAAAATGTTTGTGCAAGAGAGTTTTTTTAACGACAAAATATTATTTGACTGAATTTTGAAAGTCAAAAGAATGTGTCAATTTAAATACTCTCACTCGCCGGAAAGCTCTCTCCAGATAACAAAATGCTTCAGATATTTCTGTGGCCAAAAGCAATAAGCTCTTTAGTCACACACCACGGAGAAGTTATAAAGGTGAGGCAAGTACGAATATTTCCCTCATTTCGATTGCTGTCATCACTCTGATTGTCTTCGTTTTCAATTACTTTCTTTCAAATTCAAAATTCGGTTATCAATAACCAAAAACGGTTTGGCAGACAAAAATGTACTCATTTTACTACTTGCCTCACCTGTATAACTCCAGCTTCGTCACACACTGTGTGGCCAGATATTTTTCAGACCTGGTCGCCATTTCAACATTTTGAAGTCGCCAAGTTTTGTTACTATGAGTTTTGTTAATAAAAAAAAATGCGCAGGATCAATGAAAGCAAAATTGTTCTTTTTATCTCTAATGGTGATGGGTAATATGTAATGAAACCACCATTTACAGTTGAGAAGACCCAGTACGCACTTGGATCATAAGAACTAATAGTGCGCTGCTATTTTTGTGAACGTAACTGTATATTGTACTTTGACTACCCATAATGGGGCGACACCCTTCGGACTTTCTTTGAACCCTTTCTAAACCCAACTTTAACTGCCACTCTCATATTATGAACTGCCAAATGAATATCAAATCCCTGATCAAGAATCTCTAGCCATGATTTCACAGAATATATATGTTGAATTACAGCTTCCTAGGTTCACTGGTGACTGGGGGAGAGCATACTATAATTGACGCTGTCACGCCCACTTCTGAAACAATCCAAAATCTGGATCAGAAATCTGTAGCCATGGTCACACCAAATATATATGTGTAATTGCAGCTTACTTAGTCCACTGGATACTTTCCACAATTCACCTTGAACTAACACGCCCACTTTTCGAATTTCCAAGCCCCCTTACTAAATCTGGGTCAATAATCTCTGGTCACACCAAATATACATGGGCAATTGCAGCTTCCTAGGTCCACTGATGGCTTCAGGAAAGCTACTATAACTGCCTTTTCGAAAATCAAGAATCTGACTCGAGAGTCTCAAGCCATGCCTGCGTAGGACATATATTTGAGCTCTCTAGCTCTACTGGAAGGTGGAGACAGTCATCTGGACATCCGGACAGACAAACAACGTATGTATTGCTTTACCAAAATTACATTTATCTTTCGACCTTGTAAAAGCCGCTAGAATTGCATTCCAAATTCTATTACAAATTCTTATTTCGACCACCGAAACAGCTGATTTCTGCATAATCCTGCGCATGCCTACGATTTATAACAACACAATAAGCGCTCACGCCAAACCTCAAGCACCACAAGCCAAACTCACGCCACCCGACCGAAATACAGGCAAACAAATGCAATTTGCTCTCGTAGAACCATAGCCAACAAATGAACGAATGACTGCCATCCAATGCGCCGGTTCCGCATTTTCTCTATTTTCCACGCCAAAGATTTTCCCAAAACCGAAAAGCATGCAAGCATTACCGCAAGGGAAACTATACCGTACTACTATGCACTACAATTCAGTACGATTTCAGCGCTGCGAATTGTCGGTCGTATAGAAAATAGAAACGAAATAAAACACAAATTAATTGAAAATGCATGCCGACTTGCTCCCGCCGAAAAGATACACTCATGTGGTACACTGGTGAAGGGAGGATAGGGCGCCACCAGTTACAATAACCGAAAAAATAGTATAGAGATAAAATTCTTCGCTCGGTACGGACGTGCAAAGGAAGGAAGTATAATATGAAAAATCCAATTGTGCCAAATAAAAATAAAGAATAATGGAAAAAATTTATTCAAACCGGGTGAAATGCTCATTAGTTCAGTAAAATCTCTGCGGTCACAGAGTGATTGAAATTTTGTAATTGTTGTGCGGGTATTTAGAGAAGAGCTACTCACACAGTTCATTTACTAGCAGCGACAGATAAGCGGTATTTTTATGCGGTATTTTTAATTATGATTATTGGTTTTTGATAAAAAAATGTATGGTGTGAGTGAAATTTATGATCAGTTGAAAGCCTTGGGCTGCCTTAATGAGAAATAAGGACCTTCTGCGGCAAAATAGGCTAAAAGTTCATACGGTGGAAATTAATTGACCTTCACTGGGGAAGGGAAAATGCCAGTGATGAACAGCACGAAAAAATGCGTGAAGTGAAATTAAGTGAAATGTGAAAAAAGGTTAATCCACGTTAAATGTGTGTATGTATTTGCAAAAACACAAAAGTCTTAAAGAAATGTGCCACAATAAAATGTTTCTTTATTGAAAATGGAAAACTCATCGCCGTCGCATTCGATTGAAAAGCAAATTGATAATTTCCTCGAGCATTTCAAGCGTAGCGCATCCAAAGCCATGGACGCCGACTGGTGCAGTGGCAGTGGCAATAACAACACTTCAATTGCTGTTGTCGCCGCTCTTAATGGCAGCACCGGTGGACCGCAACAGCAGCCGTATATTCTGCAGCGCACAAAAAGTCGTTCCAGTTGTTTGGATATTTCCGACTTATCAGGTAAGATGAGAAAGAATTTAAAGAAAAGGAGAAGTTACAAGCAGAAGCTTACCTCCTCTTTGTTCAGTACAAGCCAATATCAATCTATAAAGTTTCAACTAATCGGAAATACAACAGTCCACAACTATTGCCCATCATTCATAGTTAAGCCTTTGCTACCACATAACTGAACTCCAACTAACTTCCTTCAACTAAGGTATGCTTCAGTGCAGCACTACAACTCTCCGGCTACAAACTAAACAAAAGCAGTGACATTCATTTTGAAGTTTGCCTACATCCGTACTAAAACACCCCCGCGGACGAATAGCAAATAAACTTAACCTTCTTAAACTTATACGAACCCAGAAGCGGCAGGACGAACTTGTGTAACGACCACTCATTCCACTCATAAACTCTCAGCGTAGAGCAGAGTTGTGTATTGATTTTCTAGAAATTCAGCCAAGTCAAAAATTAAAAATACACACAAAAGAATGAAACAATGCAACAAAGGGAAGGAGCAGCAAAAAAAAAGGTTCCAAAAAAATTCGCACATTCACACGCCTCCGAGGTGGGTGATTGACGCGGTGAGTGAATAAGGCGGACGGTGGTGTATGCTCGAAGCGAAAGTATGAGAATTTAGTGAGCTTTTTTGGTTTGTTTGTTGTCAGCTGGGAATAACTGACACTTCTGGTTGTCAGTTTAATATTACAAAATGTGTAATATTAAATGTGTGTTTGTAATTTAAAACCACTGACTGCTTCTCATACTCATCCTCATATCGTAACTGCACTTTGATGGGCGCCTAAACAGCATGGGTGGATTTTGCTTTTCCCAACCCGCAAGTGTCTGTGGCACCAGGGTGCCTGTGTTTGTGTGAGTAGTGTGTATCTTTCGATGGGTGGGTGGTGGTGACTGCTTATGGTCTAAAATGTTATCACGATGTTTCTATTAGGGGTTGTGCTGTCATGCTTTTTTCTTTCACATTTTCATTTCGGAAATTTTTTTTTTGGATATATTTGGCATTTTTGCGCATTTTTTCAACGACCTTGAGTGACTCGAGTGGAAGCGTACAAAAATGCCAAGAAAAAAAACTATGTAAAAATAATATTGTTTATGTTATGTACGCATGTACGTATTGAGTGCAGACTTTTATTGCTGGTACGCATTTACTCATTGTTGTTGTTCTCCGGTTTCGAGAAAGTACACACTCTGAAATAGTATGAAGTCGTAGTAAAGGCAAGTGACGTAACTCCCACTTTGTGATAAATGCGATTAAAGCGCTACTCGGGACGTTAACCTAGATTTCAATTGTATTGCGATTGGAAGGCAAATGTTGGTCCTTGGACGCCAACATTTACGGAAATGTCCTTAAGCATTGGAGCAGATGAGGGATGTGAAATGCCACTATTTGATATTCTGATTTTAAATAAGACACCAAAGGCAGACAAAGAATGGGGTTTTATAATTACTTTGCAATATCTACTCCATTCTTCGAATACATTCAAAGTTTCCAAGCAATGAAACAGTTAATCGCAAACAATATTCAATTTGATTGTGTATATTTGGATTAAAATAACGATTTCATTTGTTTTCGAAAAATAATATTAGCATGGAAAGAATTAGTCATAATACACAAGTGGATAAAAAGCAAATACGTTGAAATTTTGCAGATCCTCCATTCACTATTTTCCAATTTCACGTGAAATAAAAATAAAATTTATGTACCTTTCCGAGAATTTGCTTTGATGTGATGCATCCACATCTCCTTAATTGTTTTCATTAGAAATATTATTAAAAAAATACTGTATTTAAAAATTTAAAATTTGCTCCTAAACTCCTAGCATATTTTTGGCACATTGTGTACAGGAATTGTAATTTTTAAATTCAGTCGTACTGAGTAATAACAGTTTCAACCAAAGTTGTCACTAATTTAATCGTACATGCCAGAATTGGTCAAACAAACGTCTTATTTGGCGATTGAACCTTATAAGCTCAATTTTTGATAATGATGGTCAAGAGCAAAGACCACTTATACTGAGCTCACACGGAGTTGTCTTATGCTTGGTTTTCCGTATGTCGTATTAAGTGGCAACGACTCCAGTATGTTGGCATTTATCGACATATATGGCAATCCAAGTGTTTGGAGCAGGACGCGGCAATTTTTTTTTTGCCAATTTCACATTAACTCGGAGTTAGGCCAGCTCCGGAGTTGTGATGTAGAAGCCGCAGCTGAGGTGGAGCCGGAGCAGTTGAAAATTGACCTACTCCAAAACCCTGTGACTATGCCACCTTCTATACATTTTCACATATATTACGTCAGTTCGTGAAATTGACGACAGTATGCTAACCTTTTTTCACTTCACTGCCGAGAAACTTTTCACTTAACGCCTCTGATTATGACATATGTAGTGAAAACTTTTTTTCCATGCTAAAATAGTATCTTCTGGAAGAATAAAGTTTTCTTCTAGCGTCATACTTGAATCTTTAATTTGCTTACACAGTTATGAAAATCTGACAAAAATTTCCTCAGATTTTTAAGGTCAAAGTTTAACTTTTATTTTGTTCCTATTTGATATGAAAAATAAGCATCTGAGCTGCAGCTTCTTCTCAAAAATTCCGAATAGCAACATTAATAACCTCAAGGGTAAAAAAAAACCAATAAAAAGAGACGGTCATACGGATATGGCTAAATAAAATCTGGAGGTGGTGCTGATTCAGAAAATATATACTTTTCTATGCCTACCACTCGTCCCTATTGGCGTTACAAAATTCCGACCAAGTGAATATACCCTCACCTCATAAGGTGCAGGGTATAAATTTATAATTGCAAACATTCTTTAAAATAAGTTCAACCAATAAATCTACTCTCTGATAATGACAATTTCGTTGCTAGACAACACCTTTATTTCCTCATAAAATTACTCTTGTTTGTTCCCAACTAAGTGGATTAAATTGATTACTTTCATCTGATATTGATTTGTTTTTGTTCCAGTTTAGCCGTTTTATTGATTTTTAATTTACGACCAGCACAGCACATTCCGTGCCATGCGAAAGATAAAAGTAACTCATTCGCCCCCATTTGCTTCGTGTCGACACTGCAATAATTGCAATGAGCTCTTAAGATGTTTCATCATGCAAATTACAGACCTTAGCCAATGATTTCCACTTTTACCGCTTAGTGGCACAGACAATAATAACAACAACGAACACCAACCACATTTCAATAAACAATAAACATGTACTCGCACTTGGCTTGCCTGCAAATGAACAATTACAAAGCATCTTTCACAATTTCTTCACATCTCCATCTCCCCCATAACACACCTGAACTGTACCAATAAAAAGCCAAAGCCAACTGATGCAAAGCAGCGTGAAAATAGATGAAACTCTTTAACACGCAATGCGGTAAACAATAGCACACATGAAAAATTAAGCACACTCCGAATCATAGCAACAAAAGGAATTATTTCGTACATTTCGTAAATACTGTTTGGCCTATTACTGTCAGAATGGCTTTCGTACGAAAGTTCTGCCACATAAAATGCATTGCCTCAGTTATACAACGGAAGAGAAAAGTATGAAATAGACAATAGACGATAGCAACTGGGGAAATTGCGAATGAAGGAAATGCAACCGATGATATGCTACGACAGGTGCACACAGTGTTGCTGTGGCACAACTCTACAACAATTCTGTATCAGACAAAAGGTTTGATACAAAAATTATCAAACAAAAAACCAACCAGAAAGAAAAGTTTTTCATTTCAATTGCTCGTAATTAACGTCAGCCTCAAGACAAGTCCTTGAATGAGTCAGGCAATGAGGCGTTTGCCTTTAAAAGCTTCCACCTTAAAACAGGAAGTAAAATGAAGCTGCTTGTGGGGGTGTGACTCATGGAAATTACTTATGCTGAGTGAAGTGTTGGCGGCGAGGAGGGCGTGCCTCTTTCGCACAAAGTACCTTTTGTCCCAAGTAAAGCACTCGTCTCTGAGTAGGAATTTTCTTCTTTCAATGCTGCATACTGAATAGTGCATTTATACCCTTTTGTCGCCACTTTGTCTGTGCAGTGCACCACATTGCACATACAAGAAAATGCTGGTATGAGTAAGTTTTTCCATTTCCTTTTATGGCCCACCACCCAATCGCACATGTCCATAAAATTTAATTTGGCTCGTTCAGCATTGGAAAATGGCTTTGGCCAAAAATCATATCAAAATAAAATGGAAATGGAAATGTAAAAAAAAAGATAAACAACAATAACTGGGCCACACACATTCGGTAATAATTTCATGAATGCGAGTATATCTCATAAATGTTCGCTAGTACACACACTTTCTGTACGGCATTTGGAAATGTTGTAAGTACATAATTGAAAAGATACGAGACAAATGCATTAATTGTAATGGAGAATGAAAAATTTAATTGAAGATAGAAAGAAATACTATGAATAGGATGATGCGAGGATTTACTCCAATAAAATGCGAATGACGATTTAACATTATAAACTTATGACAAAATGTTCGATAGCTTAAAGCACAATCATGCCTTTTTTTCAAAATTCTAGAAAATGAAACACAAGTTTTCAAATTGGTATGTGTTGTATGGAAATGGGGTTTTTATTTTTTCCCTTTTTTAATTATTTTCATTATGATTCCCACAAACCTTCTCAGGAATCCAAAAATGCCAATATCATTACCGGTTCTGGAACCGAAACTTGAACCGTTTCAATGCATAGAACCGGAACCGAAACCGATATTTTGGAAGGTCTGAGAACCGAATCCGGAATCGATTTTTTTTTTATATCTGAGAACCGGAACTGAAACCGATACCACTACATTTTTTGCTTTCGGTTCCTAATCTCATAAGACAAAGATACATTCTAAAAATATAAATTTTAAATAAATTTTCTTCACTTCCAGTTTTGATTAGTTAACTTTTGCCTTCTTGGCATTAACTTTCACTTTTAAATTTTAACCTTTTCGACTTTTGGAAAGTATTGAACCAGTCCTTGGTTTCTAGTTATCCGATTTGGATAAAACTTAGAAATCCAGGAGCATAGTCATGTGCTTTTTTGTTGTTAGTTACATAATTCCTTGAAAAGTAATGATTTAAGTATTAATCAGATATTGAGAAAACGGCCCTCAGAACTGATAGTTCTTTTCTACAAATTAAAAATATTATTTTGTTGCTTGTGATATTTTGTCGACATGTATCGAAAGTATTACTCGTTTATAATTTTTCGACATTTCTGTCGACTAACTAAATGCTAAATCTACTACAATTTCACTAAAAATGGTAGATTGTTTTCTCTTTGCCACAGGTTGTTAGATACAAATGTATCTAGCGAATTCAACATTCCGTGAACAAGAAATGCAACCGCTCTCTGATTCTCTTACACACTCATACTCTCACTCAATTCTGACTGACAGTTCGGAAATGTCAAAACTGAATTTCCTACGTTCTAAGTGGTTGTGATGAAAAGTTTATTGTAGATATTTTCAAATAAAAGTACCTACTTTTATTCTAATAATAAGTGGTTTACTTTTTGTGCCATAAAAAGAAAATGAATGACTTGATTTCAGTGGCCGTGCCATTAAGAAAATCGAAACAAAATGTTCCTAAAGCTATCGAATTGTTCCTGTCTGCAAATGCAATACTGAAATGGTGAGTAGCAGCTGCGCTCTTGTTGTTGGGAATTTTTCAATCAATATTCACTGCACATTTGTTTATAAACAATCAGAAGAAAGGGCGTTGTTGAGCATTGCAAAAGGCAAAAGGCGTTGAACTGTTAATTGAACTTCCATTTGTGTGAGCATCGGAATTAGGTGATTTTTATAGCGAAATTTTGGGTCTATTAATTTTGTCTGGCTTACAACTTTTGGCAATGTGATGGGCCATAACACAGGAAATTGCAAAAATTCGAAATCCCATCTGTATATAGTTTTTATACTATAACTCTTGAAATAATGCAGCAACGAAGTTCTTCTATAGCACTTTCGACAGACAATTGAATACCCAACCACTTATATTATACAACTTTTTTTAATTTAAGCTTCAATAAAAACGAGAACGCCATTGTGCGTAGAATAGTCCATTTATATATAAAAACTATACGAGAATATACATAGAAGTAAGACCCTGTCGTACACAGGTCGATTAGTTAATATCCTATAGATCATTATATCAGAAATTGTAAACCTTCCGCTGATTGATAGAAAAAATTCTTAGTACATACACAAAATTTAAACTATTTAATCAATGAATACCTCGTATCGTCAAATGAATGAATAAATTCAATGAACACCTGTTCATATGACCCAAGAAGGTTCCGTCCAATTTCAGTAAAAAAAAATTGTAAATAAAAAGTAATTGCCATTGTTTAAATTTAATTTTTTTTCTTTTGTATTTTTTTTAATGTGACTTAACTTTATTTTTGTAACTTCTTATAATTCTTTGTTTTGGAAATGAATGAAATCATTTTAACACGTACCATTCCATTATACTATATTTTACCAAACCTTTACCATGTCTAACTCAACACACCAAATGTGCCTAGCAAAATTATTATTCACATTTCATATTATGACGTATGCGTAAGTAGTAAGCAAGTAGGTACGTTAACACTGCCAAACGGCTATGCAAATGTTCTGCGACTTCAATACTTGGCGAAGCAAATTCGTATTTTTTATTTCACCAAAGTAAAAAAAAAGAAAAAACACTTGAGGGAGTCTGGCTTTTAGCTGGTGGCTCCACAATTAGTCGTAAAAAGGTTTCTTCGAAATAAACTCATGCACAATTTCAAAACAGCTGCGCGCGGTGAAATCTATTCAAAGTGCTGTAAAGAAAAGAAAATTAATAATATAGGAACATATAGGAACATAGTGAAACGGTCATATATTTATCACAACTTCCGAGAATTAACTGAATTTAAACAAATTTTTCATTAAAGAAAATATTTAAAAAAAAAAGTGACTACATAATGGGGAAAAAAGCTAAAAATGTATTCAAGCGTACAATGAAGTGGATTAACATATTCAGTCACAAATGCCGTAAGTTGAAAACGATATTAACATATCAATCGCATACACTATAAGCCACGCCACCCCACGCCACCCCTCTCCCCCCACCCCCTCTCCCCCCATTATTCGACAAGTGTGTCAATCTGAGGACTTAACACAAGCCCATTACTCCGAGTACAACAGAAAGTTACTATCAACAGGGAACCGTCATCATCACTACGACCACACGAGCATAATATTGTACTTGGTTGCCCACTCAACATGTCAACGCATCCGGAACTGTCACTTAAACTCTGAAATGCAGTTATGATTACAATTACAACAATAGCGATGGCTGCTGGTGGTAGTGGTGGTGGTGGTGGTGGTGATAGCTGTGATGGCATGGTGTCCCTCATCGTTGTAAAATTGCCATTGCGGGCTGTTGCAACTGACATGTTAGAAGCCTTCTCTTCAGTGCATGTCAGACAATCACTTGAGCACATAGTCATCATGTTGCAGCAAACGGCAACAATGGTGACTTATGTAAGCCATATTGTCTCATCATCGTTGTCGTTGACGTTGTTATGTCAAACAAAAAAAGACAAAAAATGCAAATCGCAACTACCACTTTCATCAGCATCAAGTTGAAAAATGTCTCCATCTTCTTTGGCAAGCATGGACTTTCAGCCGGGTGGTGGAGTTTTTGAGCGCTCGTATGCAAATTACGCCACACGAGATTAGCATTTTGTAATTTGCTTTAAGCTTCAATCAACATTATATCATGTGACTTTAATTTAGCAGTCATTGGTAGGATTACATTTCGTCATTGCTATAGAGAGAAGCTGACTTTCTTTGGTATGAAGATAACTGATTCTCGACTTTTCCGTAATGTACATTTTTTGAAATCTTAATGTCTGCATCTATGTAATTAAATTCGTATTAAATGCCCACGAAGCACCACTGTACAATGCTGCCAAAGATGTAAATTACGATTGCATGTAAGTATGTATTTACAACTTACTGATTTCGGCTCCGTCTATCCTACTAACCATCGTCCTTCACTGCATTCTCATCTTTCGGTGAAGTTTCTTCATCGTCGCTGCCATCGCTGCCTAACCTTGTTCTCCGTGCGAAATAATTCAACTATTTGAACTAACAAACTCTCAATTACTTACATCGCGTGAAAATATTGCAAATACAAAAATATTCAATCAATACGTCGTTCGCAAACAAAATTTAAAAAAAAAACCTGAATCACACATACGATAACTTTGCAATTGGTAAACCATACATTTCAGTGAAAAATTTTCAATTTACTATAAATTGGCGATATCGGGACAATATTGCAAATTATATCCATTCAATTACACGGAGTTACAGTCTACAGTCGCCCATCATTAAAAATATTATAACACCGACAAAATTCCTGGTATGCAGTTGTAATTTTTTTGGACAGACCTACAATGTGTAGGCCTTTATTGAAAGCCTTTATTGACGCATAGGAAATTTAATTTTTTAAGTAAAATAAATTAAAAATAAATTAAACACATTACGGCGTTAACATTAAACTGCGACTGCAAAAATATGAATTGTTCCGTACTGACGACGGCAAGCGTTCTTGCGTTCTTAGAACATTATAACTTATTTACTACCTTGAGTAGTAAATAAGATCTAAAGTTGTACAGCCATTTGTCGATTTAACAGCGGTGAGTTAAAATTTGTTCCGCTTATGTGAGTTTACATTGTTTATATCGTTAAGTTAACAGTAGGCAAGTGCTTTATTTTGCCGGTAGAAATGGCTTGTAATAGGGTTGCCAGGATTTTCCTGCAAATAACATTGATGGGATAAATTAAATTAGAATGTTGATTGAGAACATTTTTCCGTAAATCTAATCTGGTAAAATTTGTCTCTTAATTTCTTTAAAACATTTTATGCAATATTTGTTGAAGTATTTTGACATGACGACCGAAATTTCCAGATTCTTTTCCTATTTTCTACCTATTCTTTTGTTTCATTTCATTCCGTTCCTTTTCCGTTTCCATTTCGTTCCTGTTAAATTTTCAGGCTTGCAGTATTTGTAGGTCATATACTATTATAAATTTTTGACCGACTGAAACTTATGTACTCACTTGATTTTGTTGTATAATTAAGTAAAATTATTAATTTCGAGTATGAAACTCTGTTACTATCTTGGAGAGCACGCGTTCTCTATCAGTTCGCACACTCGCTCTCCACCACCCATTTAATACATTTTGAGTCGGTTCGTTTCTGCTACTGCAACGAATTCACTTGCTAAGAAAAGTGTTCGTATATTGTACGTATGCCCCCCACCGCCTCATCTATTTCGTGACCACTTTGCCATCGCTCTGCTTAAAACAACAATCGACTGTTGTTATTTTTCTGTTTACGCAAACAATTCGTTGACTATGACGAGTGGTGTGTGGTTGTAGAATTCAACATTTTCTGTATCTGCGATTCATTTTTAGAAGTAACGTCGTCGCGAAGGCAAGTGGAATCGACCTTTTTCACATGGCCAAAATGGATTTTAAATTTATTTTATTTTAATTAAAATTAAAATGAAAATACAGCAAAGACGAGTAAATGCACAAACGAATCACAATTGTAAAAAGAGTATTTTAAAAGAGCAACAAAATTAACACAAAAATGTTTCGGACAACAGAAGAGCCATCGCAACCAGGTAATGAATATAAATTTTGTTGAAATATTTCTTGAATGCATTTTAATTTATATTTATTTATATCTGTGCTGGCATATTTTACACATTTATTCCATCCAATAAGAAAATAACAGTTTTTTCGAGGTGGAACAAAGTTTCTGTGCCAGCAGTTTGCTATCCACATTTTTTTGCATTTGCTGTCATAAAACAGCAAAACCATTTCGTTATTTCTGTCATTATGGCGGGCTCTCTCTCAATTTGTTGGTAAGTACTTTGTTGAGAGAGCGCCATTGAAAGCAATAGCAACGTTGCATCAATATAGACAGTGAATGGTGAATTATTTGAACAATTTTTATATATTAAAATGCATTTAAAGGAACTTTAAAAAAATGTTACAAAATTATTAAACAAAGATTTAGAAATTCCCATCACTGCTGCCAATCAAGCCAACTCGGATGCCCAGCTCTTCTCCACACTATGCGAAATCGACAAGATGAATTATTTGTTTCTTTTCGAACGCTGTAAAGGTATGTTCACATGTTTCTAATATTGAGTTTTTGATCATAATAGATTGTATTCGATTCGACAGCTTGTTGTGTGAATGCTCGCCAATTGCGTTACTTTGAAAAGGACCACATACGCGAGTTGATACCCAAAAGTCAGTTGGGAATTTTGGCTGAATTTGAATTTCTACTAAACGAGTGGCAAGTGAAGAATGGTTTTAAGAAGATCTCTACATCACCACCAGCGTCTACAGCTGCAGCCACACCATCTGCTGTGCCCAAAACTACAATTTCAACGGGCACTATCACCAAGTCTATTTGCACTGAATCTCGCGGAACGAATACGGAACCCATGGAATTGCCTGCTTATACATTGCCCACAACGTCTTCGGCCTTCTTGTCCGTAGAAATTCAGTCGAAAGATTTGCTTAACTCAACGCGCCTCCATGAAGATGAAAGTCAGTGCTCTTATATGGCCAGTCCCAGGGCATGTCTCGATGGCGAAACCGAGGCGGGGCACCACTATGTAAGGCAATTGCTTTTTTGTGGCTGAAATTAGGAAATTAAATTGGTTCTAATTAATACACAGCCTCTGACCACCATCATACCCAGCGTTTTGACCAAATGCCAACAAAAGTACAAGTCAAATCGGGGTCTGTTGACCGAGGTGGAGCGACGTTTGCTGTCCGGGGCAATCATTGACTATTTTATAGGCCGGAGGATTCACTTGAAGGCTAATATGATAGACGATTTGGCCGAACAGATTGCCCAGCATTTTCCCACCGAAAGCAAGGTGGATCAATCATGCAGCCACTGTAAAGAAAGACATTTTTTAAACTCCTACCTCTTTCCAGCGCGCCTGGTACGATCGCAAGAACTGCAAGGGACGCGGTCGTTTATATGTCAAACTCTACAATTCACATCGCAGCAAGGACAAAACAGCCTCAGGAAAGAAGCGTAAAATTGATGGACACTCATCCGCCTGCGAAAATTCATTTCATGAAGAGGAAACGCCCGAGTTTGATGAAGGTGTGCGAGGGTATTTATTTATTAGCGCCAAAAGCATATCTTGAAAACTTGAACGTTTTTTTAGAGGCTCAACAAATACAAAATTGGTTGAAATGCAACAAGTGCGAAGACATGAACGAAGTCATCAATATGTGGAATGATACGCTGAACTACAGACGCTCACAGCTAAGATGCATTCAACAGGGATGTGGGGAAAGTGTCGCAGAGCTGTTGGAAAATTGGCCATCATACAAATGGTCAGAGGGACATTTGCTGGTAGGACTTCCACTAGAGTTCATCATGACCAACACATAAAGCCCCGCAAAAATTAAATTTAATTGCATTTTGCAGTTGAGTCTCGACTTCAATAATATGCACCCACTGAGCTCAGCGGCCTATCGCCAACGACGTCCCATTTACATGGCTAAAATCGTGACACTAATGGACGCTGAGCTGAAGGATTTCGCCAGTGTTCAGCTATTCGGACAATTCCAAATGGCGCGCAATGCCATAAATGAAGGTCCGTTAGTGCCACGTTCGAATACTTACATATACCTTCAACTCCAATAATTATTCTCTCCTACGACCCTCAGATAGTCGCGAATGTACTCTAATCAACCTGTTGCACGCCATTACAAAGCCCTCACGCTGTTTTACCACGCCCCAGGGTGTCAAACGCTTCTGCATCACCGACTCACAAACGGCTGTTCTGCGACTGGTGATGCACATCTCGGAAATGTCCGCCTACAGTGAGGCGTATCCCTGCATTTTCGCTGTGGGCGATAGCCTGCTGAATGTGGAAGCGTGCTATGTGGCCTATCGCGATATTCGGTATAAGTTGAAGTTCTCTGATGCCCTGGCCGCCTGCATGCATATCTACGCCATGTTCAAGATCGACTATCCCCTGCCCACATTGAACTTTTGGCGTTTCATACGCGGCTACTTCTTCGACATACATTTGGAGGATGAAACTTCATATGCGGTAATGGACAATATCGTCAAGTACTTGGAGACCTTCGATACATGCGCGTAAACGTTAGAAAGCAGTATATTCACTTTAAAAGTTTTTCTTGTCATTCTTTAGTAATCAAATTTTTTTTTAAAAATAGAAATAAAAAGATTTAAAAATTAGAACAAAAATCCTTTTTCGTTTTCCAAATGGCGAAAAGAGAGCCCGCAGATAGGGACTTTGTGAAAATGGAGTCCGCGATCAGGGGCATTAAAGGAGAGCCAAAAGAGACCAGTCGCGATCGTTGCTACTCTGATGCTATCCTTTTGGGTGGCACTGGTATCGCCGTTGGTGCTGTGCTGTCCATATGCCTGTTGAAGGGTCGAGTTTGGCCGGTCGCCCTTTGCTCTGGTTTTGGCTTGGGTATGGCATTTGGCAGAAGAATATAAATTGTGTCATTCCAAATCAATTGTCTGCGAATTCTTCTTTTTTTTAAATTATATTTTATAATAAAGCGAATCTTGGACTCATCCCTTTACGTGTAAAGTACTGATTATTTTATTAAAATTCGACACTCAGTTGGCAGTGAAAATTGCTGTAGTAAACTTGCGAGAAAATGCTTATCGGCATCATGTAAATGCCAAAGTGATAAGAAATTGTGGCCAAACTGATAAGAGCTCGCTTTTCGTCTATGTCACTCTCTTTTCGCCCAAAGAAGTCTACAAAGTGAATGCGAAGAGATCACTGTGACCACCCAATAGAAAAATTCATTTGAGAGCAACTATATTACGAACGAATCCAACAGATACTCAGTGGCGCTCCCAACTCAGCCAGTGAGAATCGGCAAATTGACGTTTGGGAGTTTGTGGCCGATCGTGAACGTGAACCGGCGTAGGCAGTAGACACAGTATTCTTCTCTAGAGCGCTCGAATGTAGTATATCTTCATCAAAACTCGTATCTCGTTTGCACTTTGACGTAATTATACTTCTGCACTGCGTTCTCATCGCTCATCCTAAGATCGTTCGTAGATCACCTCTCGTAATTACGTTCACCTCAACGTGCCGCAGTATTTACTTTGCGGTCTTTAAAGCGTGAAAGAAACGGATTCGCTCGTAGAGATAGTTTTTTTTCTGTGTTTATTTGAAAGCAGAAACATTTCTAAATTTCGCGTTTAATGACGTTTGAGAACGCAACGACGGCTAATTGAATTATATGCGTACCAAGTGAATGTAGCGTAAATACCAAATATACACACAAGGCAATATCCTCTACTCGATTCTTGATTCTTCGCCATTGTTTTCTTTAGACCAAGTTTCTATTCGGTGTTTTCGAAATATTTTATCTGCTGGCTGCCGCAGATCTTTTATCTTACGTGACATACGGAAGCAGTAATTTAGCGCCTCAGAGCGCATAGAATAATTCGCTGTGCGCTCTGTGTGACGATGTGTTAATGTGGCCAAAAATAAAAATTTCCAACTCTCGTACAAGCGTGTACACAGTTGCATATTTAACGAAATAGCGCCCGAAATAGACGAGGATGTTCAATACTCGAAATCCATTCGAAATCAATTCGAAATGTTTTGTGTGAATTTGCAAAGAGCAAAGTAAAAGTTTGGTACGCCTCTTTGTGCGGAAATCGCTTTACGTTTCAGTTCGTTTGTGGCTATAATGTTGAAAAGTGAAATTAGTTTGCATATATTTGCATTTAATTGGTAATTAGTGGAAAATACAAAAAAAAAAACTAAAATAAAACAATAAAAAGTTATAAGCAACAACAGCTGACAACAAGTGTGCCGAAAACAATACAAATTGAATTTTGTATACAATAGTTACGTTACCAATTTGCCTCAATCAGTAACTAATTTAGTATGAATAGTAAGTAAACGATGTGACCTGTGGAAACGTGAGTGTGTCGCTTGCAATTCGAATTTGTGCCATAAATCAACTTACACGAAATTTGCCCTCAGTTCGAAAATTTCATCTCTAATTCAAATATTGCAAACAACACTTCCCTTCAAGCATTGCAAGTTCTCCAAGTGACGTACTTACAAATTGTCCCCATTTCAGAATGGAAACAATTGACTCTCAATTGATTTAATAATCTGACATAACTCAATTCACATACAATACATATACTAAAGTGCTAAAATACATCAGAAAATTTTAGTAAAGTATCACCACAAATTTGTTGGATAATACTGCAGAGCAAATACTTAACTAGAGCAAAAACTCAACCAAAAACTAGTAAGAGAATTATCTTCGGTCCTTGAGCTACAATACCCTGCACCTCGATACCTTCTTCGAACATTTTTTAGTAACTTTGCGTACATTTTTGTATATTTTATCGATAATTTCCACTTCATTCCCGATCCATTTCAAAATTTGTTCCAATTCCATTTTGTTCCGGTTCAATTTCATTCCCATTATATTCTCGACTTGTATGAAAAAATATACATATTCTGGATCATCATCGAAGACATGGTCCGAGGTTTCAAAACCAACTAAATGGGTCAAAATGGGGTCCTGAGACTAATTTGTTTTATTTTCGAGGTATTTTGAATGGGTGGGTTTTCGGCCTAGCCGAAGATAGTGAACTCCCTAGTTTCTTTTACTTTAATCAACTTGAATCAATTGGAAATGTTTGATGCGAGTTGCTTGATCACGAATGTCGTAATTTGGCCCCAGGTTTGAATTGTGTGTTGCTTTAATCGTAACCTTTTGGAAGATTTTTTAAAGTCTTTTCTTATCTCAAAGGTTAAGAGATAATATGATGATATTTAACTTATATCACCACTTGTTCAACACAAGTATTTACTATGCACATTTCTTCCGATCAGATTGAAGAGACCAATGAATATAAATTATGATATTATCTGTTAAGTCAGTTGAAATTAACTGCCAGCTCGAAAGAATCCACCCACATATTTATGAATGTTTTCTACTCTAATTCAAGCACACAAATAATCTCATATACGATTTGTGAAAATTCTGTTTGTCTTTTGCGCATTCAAAATAAAGCGATCATTGAACTCGAGTCCAATTCGTTTATCGATCGAAATGGGAGAAGAGTCTGCACTGCTATGCATATGATCCACAGAAGTATTTAATTGGAAGAGCAGCAGTAAGACAACAAGTGCAACCAGACCAGATCCTCGTAAGATCAAAACGATCCATTTTATTAACAATCGAGAAACGTAATCACTTCAGCAGTGCCCATGCAACGAGAAACGAGTAACTGCTAATCGCATTAAATGTGGTTATTAAAAAGGCGGCTTAGAATTGATTGACAAGCGGATGCTTGTACCGCTGGTATCGCTGCCATATTCAAAAGTACTCTTCTCAAACTTTCTCTGATAGCATTTTGTAGCACTCTCCCAAACACGACAATCGAATTCAGAGATGCCAAGTATTTATTGGCACTTTCAGAGAGAAGTGGAAAGATGTTCTCAATCGATCGAAATTAACGCCTGGTTTTCATGATGTCAAAGCCAATGGCATCATAAACTGACAACGACTGACGAAATACCAACCTGTTTTCACTTAACTGACAATAGAAGCCATTGATTATGACATAATGAAAACCAGGCTTAAGAGTGATCATCTGAGGGTTATGATATTGGGTCTAAGTGTAGTTATACATATGAGACAAGTACAATACTGAGCGGAATTTTTTTACAGACGACTGTCAATTGTTTTCTTTCAAAAGTCATTAAAAGAGGAAATAATTCAGGGTGACGGTTTTTTGTATATCAAATAGAAAATTTACCCTGCCGAAGACAATGAAAATCAGAGAGACGACAGTAAAAGTATAGAGGGCATTATTCGTACTGGCCTCACCTATATAACTAACCGTGGTGTAAGGTCCAGTCATGTCCAATATCGTCTTTTCTTAATGTTTTTTTGGTTGTGATTCAATTTTTATCGAAGTTGAAAAAGCGAATGCGAAAATTCGCTAACACAGCATCTCTGCCACTTGGCATCTCTGCCCGTACTTGTGCTTGTGCTGCTGTGAGTGTAGCCTTTTTGTTTTGAAGAAGCTCAAACAAGTAATTTCAATTAAAACTGAGCTCAATTAAAGCTGCTGCCATAAGAATTGAGAACGAAATTGTCAGTTTGCGATACTTTAATTGCAATGATGGTGACTTTTGCAACGATCGTTTTTCCTATACTCAGTAGTTCCATACAAGTACAATAGTTCGAGTTAGCGACTGGGTGGTGACACTGGAAACCCTCATCGATCGTGCTGGAGGTGTTCCTCAGTGTTAAGTGAACACGAAGGTGAACGTGTGCTTTCGTTGTTGTTATTCTTTGTCGATTCGAAGTTTATATTGTTGACAAGTTGTTGGTTGCTGTTCTTGTTAAATCAAAACGGTCTAATTCGTATCAGCTGCTTTTGAAACACACACGTTTTTGTTGTCTTGTTTTTTTTGTAGTTACTATATTTTCATACCCATTTATATTTGCATTATCAACAAAAGCGCGACCCACAAAATAGACGCCAACGAAAGAACGCTTCGTCAGTATGGGAAACATTCAAATCGGTGTTGGAGGTACGAGTTCGTTTTGTTCTGACCATTTTTATGTGTAAATTCTTTTTTATTCGATTTAGTGAAATTTGTTTTGTTTTCTGTGGATGTTCGCTTTGTTTGGCTGACTACATATTAACCATTTCATATCTGCGTTGTGTTGTCATGATAAAAATCAAGTGTGCATACAATAAAAATTCCTCGGTTTCGAAGAAAATATATGACAAAGAAGTTTAATAAAAGTAGAGCATAGTATGTTAACTCATGATTGCGCTTCTCCAGTTATCGCATATCAGTGCAGAAAACAATAATCACGTCACCTAAGTTGGAATCTATTTACTTCCATATGAGCTCACATCCCCCTTAGTTGCTATTAAATCACGCTTTAGTAAAAGTGATTCTCAAATTGTGCTTTGTCGTGCTGAATAATATTTTACAAATATTAAGTACTTATGTGATTCAGTAACCAAACTCTTTACATACAATTCGGAATGCTGGAGTGAAGCGAGGAAATAAAAAATGTAAACATCATAAATAAAATACCCAATTTATTTAGCAATGTTCCTCCTACAGTCAAGGTATTACATATTTACGATAGTAAAATTTGTTGTGAAAAGCTTCACGTTGACGAACAAATACACGGGTTTGTTAATAATTCACCCCGAATGCAATGTGATTACGCACATTCTTATCTATCTACATTTCAAAAAAATTAATTCGCATACATTTTTTTTTATCAGAACTTGTAAGTATTCAATGCGCTTTAAAACCACTTTTTTTAAATATTTCCTAACACCGTGCAACAAAACACCATTTTTTCACTTACTTTAACTTTATATTTTTTTACAATCTATCAAAAAAATCG
Source organism: Heteromyza rotundicornis (assembly GCA_951394025.1). Classification (NCBI taxonomy): domain Eukaryota; kingdom Metazoa; phylum Arthropoda; class Insecta; order Diptera; family Heleomyzidae; genus Heteromyza; species Heteromyza rotundicornis. The sequence continues at coordinate 4,340,906 of OX596011.1, forward strand.
AAAAGCCTAAAGTTTCCTCAACATACGAGGGGTTCAGTACCTTAGTGGACTAGGTCCATAAGTTGAATCATAATTAAAATGCACTAAGATCATTTACGTAAGCAATTAGTGAATTTATATTTTTATTCGACTTGTGGACATAATCCACATATAAGAATTTATTGGAAAGTCTCTGAAGAACTTAAAAAACTACTCTCTATTGAAATCCGAAGGTCTGAATTACGCCTGTTCGGAGAATTGATAGCAATATGATCTCTAGTTTCGCGTGTATATCGATTGATTCGTGGGTGAAAAGTAATGTCGCATAGTGTAATGCGTAAAATTCTTTTGATAAAAATGTAAACATTATATATTTTGTGGAGGTTGAAAAAAACTCACATAATTTATCATGCCATATGCAAACAAAAGTATTAGATCCTTCAGGAACGATTGAGTACCTTCTAAAAAGTTACTTTTTGATGTATTTATTTTGAAATTAAAACAGTTTCTTTAAAGTTATTGCTTCTTGGAGAATATTTGTCTACCTTCTATTATTGTTGGCGAACATTATTGCCAGGATATCTTATCCATTTTTTGTTAGTATTTACACCTGAATAAAACATGAATTTTTATAAAAACACGTGTCTTGACAAAGCACGGGGGGGCGGGAAAACTTTTTCAAATACAAATAACTAAATCCATGGTTTTTGGTTATTAAAAATCAAGTACCTTTCTTCATGGAACAAAGTAATCGGTTTTCTTGGCCCCATTCAAGTCACAGTGGCTGTGATTCTCCCCGACAATTGTTTATCTCAAACAATGACATCCAAACACTAATTATATTCGGAAATATGTGAAAACAATAGATTGACATCACCTGCCAGACGCACCAACTTCAGTTTTTCCCACATCACATGAGATATCAGTTTTAGTTGTGTATGAGGGAGTATATAAGCGCGTGCGTGTGTGTAGCTATAAACAACAACAACAAATTCAACTAACTAATGTCAAAGTTGGGGCGCTGTTATTACTAAATGCCAACTGAAATGTGAAAATAAATGCACGAGTAGCGAATAACGCATTTAATTGCAACACTAATTAGCACTTTTTGCACTTTTGTACTTTGAGAGGATATGAAATAACATTATCTAAACTTTGATTTAAAAACGGGGTTTAACTAATTGAAATTCGTATGAAAATGTATTTGATATTACAAATTGTTTGGTATCAACTACATTTACCTAATTCACAAGATTTCCCAAAAATTTCACACATTTAAAACCCATTTTGTCGATAAATGCACATTAAAGCCCATAATTAACTTCACTGCATACAATAATCATCAATGATTGATGGGCGCTTATGACTATTTGGTGGTATACACTGAAAAATGTTATAACAAATTTTTAAGAAATTTTTTTTTCTATAGATAAGTGAACATGATTTATCCAATAATTTTAGATATCAAGAATATCTGGTTAAAACTTCACAAAAACGCAAAAACATTCCAATGTCATTGAATAAAAAAAAAAAAACACACTTTAAAAAATTTTTAATGAAAAATTAAAATTATATGTTTAATCAATTTATAAAAGAAGGTGTTCCTACTTGTATGGACAATAAAATGTTTCAATATTCATCCACCGCTTTTTTTTCTAACTGTAAAATTTTTTTATATTTCGAACTGTATAGTTGGGAAATTTCAATTACAGTCCAGTAGAGTCCAAAAAATAAAACAATAATATGTATTCTCGGTGATTGACCAATCGAAGTAAGAAGAAAAATTAAAAATTGTACAGAAAGTTGTATTATCGCCGTTCGCTCTTAAAAGAATTAAAATGGCATCATTTAGAATAAAATTTAAAAAATTTATATATTATTTCTAAAAATTCGCAATTTTTTGAGTGTAATGTAAGAGTTTATCACCACGTTTATTTAAAATTTTTTTTGCCACTTTCGAATTTTATTTTATTCTATCAAATTGTGTGCTGTTCAGCAAAATTCGAGACTTTTACAAAGCGATCGTTTCTTCTTTCATTTGCTGACGATGAAACGTTTCCAATTGACCAGAAATGACAATGAAATTATCACGTTTCATTGAAATTGGCGATTATTTCAGTTCTATTGTTGTTATTTTTGTTGACCTACAATATTTTTTTTTATAAAATATACTTATTTCTGCTTGGTTTTTCTTGTAAAATAATCACAAACTATTTGTTGTTGTAAGTACTTTAAAAAAAATAATCTTGAATGAAATTTAACCACTCTGAGAGTTTTCCTACATTTTCTCTGTAATCATTTGCTTTAATCTGACAATTCGAAAAAGTCCAACCCACTGTGTCGTATTTCACCTACAAAATAAAAGCTAAAAGAATATATAGGTCACTACTAGAAATGAAAATGAATAGCGCAAGTGTTTCCTGGTAGCCTCGACTGCACTCAGTCATACGTTCTCGGCTCAACCCATTCAGCTGTTTCCCGCCTCATTACGCTACGCTGGCAATTTCTAGTGGATTTCCGTGAATGAAATCTTTGGGTCGTTGTATTGTGTTGGGCGTCTGCGTGCGTTTGTGTACAATTCTTCTTGTGTGGTAGTAGGGCAATGCAAAGGTGAGTGAGCTACCCGCTGGCACAACTCCCCATAACAAATGTTTACTATAAACAAGAAGTGTTAAGTGGAAAGTGGTTCTTATGATAATTGTTTAAAATATTACGTGATATTCTGGAGTGTGTTTACTTCTGGTGTTCACACATGTTTCTAAACTTTTTAAGATTTTTTCCTTTAGCTCGCTGGCTCATTTGAATCAGCTGTCGTTAAATATGAACGATTGTTCCTTTTACAAGAATTTAATAATTACTAGAAAATACTTTTATCTTACATCATTAATGAGAATTGAAACTAAAATTCTGTTCAGCTAAGAAGCATTCCCTTTAATTGCGTTCTTCACTGCCTCCTCTTTCAGATAATGACGTTGAATGCGTACTGGCCGAATCGCAGGCAATTGTGATGAGCGCTTCGCAACATCGTCAGCAACAGCAATTAATAAATCAGCACATGCTCGAGTCACAATCCTCCGTGAATAGTTCCACATCAATACAAACTGTCCTCCATCAATCGGTGATAAATACACACACACAGAGTGGCGGTAACGTCAATCACAGCAACAGCAATAGCAACAGTGGCAGCACCATATTGCTGCAGCAAGTGTCCACGGTCAGTAGCAATTCCAACGGTTCAGCAACCTCCACAGGACAACAGCCAACGGTGGCCTATGCAGTCGAGGCATTGCCAACAACAACAACAGCAGCAGCAGCACTGCGACATCCATCGGGGAGCATAAATTCGCTGCTGGAACACATAAATCCAGCGGCGGCTATGAACGGCGAAGGTATTCTAAATATAGGCGATGTTGCCGACTTGCTGCATCCGCAACATGCCATAATTACAGGTAAGTGGCTGTAGCCCAGGAGTACTCGTTGAGTTATTAATTAAATTGCTCTTTTTTTTAACAGGTGGCCGCTCTCAGGAAGGCTGTCCTTTGATCATATTTCCCGATAATAACAACTTTCAATCGCTGGAAGAAGCTGATTACCAAAAACTTATTTTATATCTCACTTCAGTGCCATCGTAAGTGGTTTTAGTCATCGGTTCAATTTTTGATTTTGCGAACTAATCCGGTTTTCCACTCGTTAATAGCTTACAAGATGCCGATCTTGGCTTCCATTTAATAATTGATCGCCGCAAGGACAAGTGGACGTCCGTCAAAACAGTATTACAAAGAATATCGGTGAGTATTGAACGGGACGACTGTACCAGCACTGCGTAAATACTCACGTTTTCTTCTTCTTCCGCACATACGCAGATCTACTTCCCCGGCATCATACACGTGGTCTACGTACTGCGGCCCTCAGGTCTCTTTCAGAAAGCCATCTCCGAGGTCAGTTCGAAATTCTCCAAAGATGAGTATCGCTTTCGTCTAGTCATATGCTCGGCGCTAAATGACTTGCATGAATTCATCGACAAGGCCCAATTGACGGCGGATATGGGAGGAGCGCTGATCTACTCGCATCATGAATGGATACAGCAAAGAATAGTTAGTGCGAATGTCAAGACATCCATTATTCGATTTATGTGAGCATTTTATTTTCCCTTACAGTCACTGGAAAAGTTCTCCAGTTTAACGCATCAAGTCTCCTCGGAATTGGACATCTACATACAGGCCATTCACGATACTGAATTCCCCAATTCGGTTGAAGCCACACAACAATTGCTCGACGATCAGGGAAATGAATATGAGCGATTAAAGGTTTCACTCACCGAATCTTTTGGAATCTTTGAAATTTCCACTGAAAATATTTTTAAATTGCAGACGGAAATACTAGCGGCTGCCAAACATGGCGAAACACTGCTCAACAACATCAAATCGAATGAGGAGATCAAGGAGTTCTCCGAGCGTACGGGCAACGTCAGCTCCATTGAACGGTAAAGAAGCTTAGTTGAACATTTTCCTCACTTTCGAAGTTGTAAAATTTGCTTTCGAATTAGTTTTACTTTCTACTCCTTTGGCATTTGTAAACATTCGCGTACTAATATTATCTCTAAAAAAACTAATCCATTCCACCAAATTAACCATCCTACATTGCCCAAAAATCCCACTAAATCCTGGTGTGTCCTTGAACTGAAACTAACCCATATCTACATATTTCTTACAACCTTTGAATTTTATTTTTCCTAGCTCTGCACTGGTTTTGTAATACGAAAAAAAAGTTCTCATTTTATTTCAATCTTTAACCTAATTTTTCTACAGTTCGAACTTAATTTGTAAATGATTCAAAGACAAAGTTGATAGTCTAATTTCTTATATTAATTATATAACTGAACTAAAATCACTTCATCGCCATTTCCATTTCATTTCCTAAAGTTTAGCGACATAAGATTCATTATTGTAGGCTTTTTTAAGTTTTAAGTGTTAAATTTTAGATTTTGTTATTAAATATCAAATGCATGACCACACATCTCATAGTTGTCATTTCATCACCATCTCACCTCGACCTCACCGCTTTCAACATAATCGTCTTTTCCATCAATTTTCATCACCATTGTTTGAGTGTCCTTTGTGAAGTTTTGATTTGCTATAGCGCGCTTAGTTGGAGTTAAAGTTTGTTGCCACTTGATTCATATTCAAATTTATAAGTTTCGTTCTAAAGTTTTGGTTGGGACAAAAGTACCTAAATGTTGCATGTTTGTTTCGTCCAGAATTAGTTTAGCTGTCGGAGACATAAGAAGACAAGTGGGAACACTGAAGCAACCACTCGAACATTATTTTAAGAAATCCACACAAACATTATTTAACACAAAGTTCTGCTTAGGTGCTTGAGATAAACCCATGAGCTTCTTAAATACTCATGAGTTTATGTATTCCCAAAAAATATACCCAATACGGAATAATGCAAAAATTAGTTAAATAAAATAGATTAAATAAAAAAACCCTAGGGGAAATTTTAAATTGCATCAATTACGGGATGATCAATAATCATGGATTCCAAATTTATCTAACATCCACAATAACCTACTTAACAAATATTAATAATTTTGGTGTGAGGCAATGCGATCGTGAGTGCGTTAGCTTATATCGGTATTTAATAAAATAAAAAGTATAACCAAAAATAAGCATTTAAAAATTTGTTGCATACTTTTTGGAGCCAAAAAATCAGAAATTTTCCAGAATTCGAAGTGGATAATTTAAAAATTACGGCGTTGTCGTGGATATATAGTGCTCAATGGTAGACAGGTACACTAAACAATGTAATTGTTGAACTATCGACATACATTTTTAGCATTTTCTGTTATTTTGGCCCTCAAAAGTAGGTCTAAGATCTTTAAATGCTTGTTATTGGTTAACCAATCAGTTATAAATTTTTAACACTCTGTTGAGTCGTATGATACGACCAGAACCCTTCAGTAAGAGATAATGTTCGCTCATCCTCATCGAATGCTTTTCTTCGTAGAAAACCATCCAAAGGCTTACCAGACGCATCCGCAATATTGGGATCTTTGTGTTTCTTAGTCTGCTGAAAACTAGCAAATAAAAATATATTAACTCTGATCGAATGTATTTTTTTAAAACTGTGACTGCAAGACATTTCTTTATAGGAATGGACATTGTTTTCGGGAAAGTATTTCTTTAAAATAAAATAATTTCTTAATAATATTGTTGAAAGAATATTAGGTTAGGTTAGAGTGGCGGCGTTAAGCCTCACATAGACAAATACGGTCCGGTCCAAAATATTACCACAACGATCTGTTTTACTTAAAGTTTGCAGCCCTTTCTTCGTGGTCACCAAAATAATTCTGAGATGAGGATACTGTTTCAAAGGAAAATTGGGGGTTTTGCTGATCAAAACACCCGAACGTCTACCCGTTTTTTATATTAAATTTTATTTTCCAAAAAAAATTTGAATAGCAAAAACCATTTGACAATTTCAACATATTGTAAAAATCGTCCCGAACATTCTTATTCGAAGTACGTTTGCAGATTACATTTTTATGAACTTTGTACCGGATGGTGAAGGATAATACTGTCAATACTGACTGTCAATCCTTATAGACCATGTATGTATGTATGGTGTAATATGCTTTTTACCCACTATCAAAACACTTTCCAGGCACAAGCACAATACACATTTCACAGCTTACAGCAATCACACCGAAACACTTGACAAAAAAAAACTCACTACATTTTTGCAAAAGTTGAATATTTCAATTGATCCATTGAACTCACCTCCAGTGCGCACATCGCTCATCAAAAATTATGTTGTCTCTCTCCCCTCTTTATCTCTCTTTTTCTCTTCACATGCGTTTTCCACCAACCATTTCTGAAATGAAAACCGAAAACCCAAAACTAAACATGCAATTTTACAAATACTGTATTTTATTACATCTATGTATATTTTTTAAATAAACTCACAAAAAAAACCAAATGAAATACACACCAAATCTAAATGAAAATGAAAAACCAAAACTGAATACAAAATATGCAGACCCAGTGCAGGGATCATAAATCATCGCCAACAAATTATCTATCACCAACAATATAAATTCAAAAAACCACAACATTATGATGACTGTCGCGATTATCGTAGACTGCTGGTGCAGCTGGAGGAGACCGAAAGGCGCTTCGATGAGTTCTGGCGCACGCATCGGAATCGGTTGCAGCAGTGCTTGGAGTTGAGGCGCTTCGAGCAGGCTTTCCGCGAGCTGCAGGTGAGCCAAGGCAGACGATAGAGTATTCTATAGTAAAGGAACTACAGCCAGTTCTCTTTTGTTTACATTTTAGACCAGCTTCGATGTACACTTGAAGAGCGTTTCCGACATGACAGAAATCGGTGAGAGCGTCGAACGTGTGGACACGCTGATACAGGAAACAAAGGACTTCCAACAGCTCAGCCAAGTTGACATAGAAAGGGCTCGTGATGTGATCTCCACTGGACAAAAGCTGATCGGTTTACGCGGTGTCTACCCTTGGGAGATAGTTCAGCCAAAATGTGACGAGTTACAGCGCGTCTGTGACATTATTACCGAGCGTTTAGTCAAACGTGTAGACATACTTGCTAAGAATCGTGAACTAATGGAGAGAGTTGAAAAGGTACTGCAGCTTCGAAAACTTTATACAATCAAGATCGATTTGAAATCTCTTCCAGGCTAATCAATGGTGTGCCAACGGTGTCGAATTGCTGGCCACGCAACGCATTGAAAAATGTTCAGTGTCGGCGGAAATAGCCGAACAAAGTCTACAGGAGATACAGGCCTTCATTGCCTCAGCATCCGCATTTAAATTGTCTAGTCCCAGTGAATTCAAGAAGATCTTCCTCGAGAGTACAACACCAGAAACGAAAGCTTTAGTATCGCAAGTAAGTGGGGAAAAAAAACGAAAAATGGAATATGAAATATGAAATGGAAATCACAGAAATTCTCAGTTTGACTTGCATTCATTATACAACGCGGCAGCTTGAAGCTGCGACTTAGAAAGAACGTTTAGGTTTTGTGATACATTTCTTTTTTGTATACATTTTTGAGATAAGGTTTATCACGAATACGAACACGTTCCTGCGTCCAATTGAAACCGCAGACCACTTACTGAGTATATGTCGTCTAAGTGTTTGCCTCTGTGTGTTGGAGGGTGTACGCTGTACAGTCTACAACTGAAGCGCATTTTAAATTAAATTTATGCGGTCGCTGATTGTGCGACATTTTAAATTTTTATGCTGGATGGAATAATTTTTTTCCTTGTGTTGTGACTGACTTTGTGACTCACAAATTGGTCCACTCGAAACCAGAAACGCAGTTGACATTTATACCCGCCGAGTGCACGACATTCAACTCTCGTTTCGTGTAATGAAAATCGGAGAAATAGTTTAGTTTAGAATTTCATAAATATGAATAGAATGAAAAGTTCCTAAGGGCAAATGGAAAAGAAAGGAAATTCGAAGCGGCATCGATTCTGTGACCTAAGTGAATACATAATTGTTTTCCATGACAGTCATTCGAGTGAATTTTAGCATAATCTCAAAATGACCAGAGTGAAATTTATGTGCTTGTCCTGAGAAGAAGATCAAAAGAGTTCACAATTTTAAGGGTCCCATTCCAATATACCTTAATCACCGTTAAAATGACTTAAACCAAAAAGAAACGAAATCAAAAAATCAAAAAGAAATGCATACAACCGCCAGTCGTCGCTGGTCCAACCCGATACCAGTAAACAACTGTTTGCGCAACTCCGGCTTAGAATTTGAAGTGAGTAAATCTGAACACGATAGCGAAGTAATCAGCTTTTTGGATTTTGTTCGATCTCAATTTGGTGCATCAACCGTTGGCATGTCGTCATTTCCGTTGCCACACCGCCATAAAGTGACTTTAATTGAAATTTGATTGAAAAACCACACACCTTTGGTGGATGTGTGGCTGCTGTTGTTGCCATTTAACCCATATTTGTCACTCTGATAACTGCTCAACCATTTTAGTTTTGAAAGAGCAACGGCGACGACGGCGATGACGACTTGTGGTTCCGCACCAAAATACGACATGCGATGCATTCGTGAAATGCTGTATCAGTGGCTGTTGATGTAATCTCCAGTTGCTTGTAAACAGTGGAAATGCATTGGAAATATTATGCATTGGATTATATTATAGTGTGCCGGACAACAACATTGCTGCTCGCGCGCTTTGCCTTTATAATAAAAACTAATAATAACAAAAATAATTTCATGTTCCACCAAAGTGGTGGCGGCTACTGACCTCTTCTGGGGTATTTCTCTGTACGTTTTGTTGCTGACTGCATACAAACATATCAGTGATTTATTTTATACACGTACACCCGTGATGCTGACGATCGTTGATGGTGAGGCTGACTCTGGTAATGATGATGCTACTCATGGCATTACAACTGTGTATTATTGTCATTCAATGCAACCTCTCAGAATGGTTTCTAGGAATGGTTGATAGCCACTTTGGCCGTTGTTACTTACAGTTACACAACAGAAATCTCACTCACTGCAATCACGTTAATTCTTAAAATAATAACTGCTGGCGCCTTGGACTGGTGGTGATTAATGATTGCCTATGAAATGTATTGCGTTTCACTTGGTTTTCATGAACTGAGCTGAACAAGACTAATTCAAATGATGTTATTATAGGCATATAAGTCCTAAACTCCGAAAATGCTGAGAGGATTAAGTCCATGTTTTTCTCAAAATGAGTTTGATATGAATTCTGTCTCCCTAGAGTCTAGACATTTATTTATTCAGTGCCAAAAATCTTTTTACCTAAGGATCGAAAATGTCGGAACGCCTCATAGCTACACAAATCTCTTGGATGATCCAATTAACATTGTGGTGCATAAATAACTCAAATTTGTATATCCTCCTCATTCCCATGAGCAACTGCGTAGCCAAGTTTCAACCAGATAACCTTGCCTCAAGGTAAATGTTCGAAGTTGTCTTCGAACAAATAATGCTGCAACTTCAAATCTGCCGCAACATGGACTCAAACAGCTGGACAAGTTCTGTGAAAATTTACAAACAACTGGCCTTTCTGATCGAGAAATGAGACAGCAGACAGTATCAATTCATGGCAAGGAAAAAAAATAAATTTAGCAATCTTGCGAACTTGTTTCTTTTGTGCGCGATAACAAAAACAGGATTCGCGATGCGCATACATACATCCCAAACTAGAATTATGTATAAGCCTGTCACGTAACACAACCTCGACTCTGGCCTGGCCAGAATGTTACAATAACAAACAAAGAAACAAAAAACCGGCTTTGAATCTCAGTAGTTTATACAATCAAATAAATTCTACCATGATTGCTGAAGAAAATCTGGAGTTGTGTTTGGGTTTTTTATTCTCTTGCATTTTTTTAATGTATTGCAATCATTTGTGATTGATTTGTGCGAAAATTTCCAGTTGTTACTTACCGTTATATAATTGTATTACAAAAAAAGCAATTGACACAGTCTCTGAAATCGTTTGGTGTTCTTTACAATTTCGAAGAAGATTTTGCTTCCTAATTTTTTTGTTCGAGGTACTTCTAAATGGCACTTTCTACTTTTCTTTTAGATTTTACGAATTAGGGGAAATATTCATTAGGACGACTCATGAAAAAAGTGTTGAAAACCCAAAAACGGATAACTCATTTTCAAAAAAGGATGGGTTTTTTCCACTTTTTTTTTGTATCGAGACTCCATATAAACTATGGACGAAACTAGTATAAGTATTCCGAATTTGGTAGTTGATTTTTTTGTATGCATTGAGAATATTCCTTTTTGTTTACTCGACGAACAAGCTAACAGAAAGGTAACATGAAAAAGAACAGATAAACAGATGAATAGTCGCCAAAAATTTTAAACTGATCACAAGGCAACTATGTATATTTCGTATTTTCATGGCTGTAAAAAGTGTTCATAATTTAATTTGGCCACGATTTCTACAGATTTGACAGCAAATTCTTCACAAACTCCTTCGAGCAATTCTCCCGTTTTGATTTCAACAATATCCATTAGCAGTGGTATTCGTGCCACAAATATTAGTAAATTTGCCTGCTGACCAAGTTCGTACAACTTGCGCTTTGGCTGTAGAAAATGGGTCAGGAAGACTTGTTTTATTTTCCACAGGTTCTTGTTCCTCGAAATCTCGTTCTTGCTCCTACTTTAGCATTTCGTGCAACTTTTGGCATATAATTCCACTCGCAGCAGCTCCATTACCTCCATTCTATTTCCATGCTCCATGTGCTGCTTTAGCATTTTGCAGTTTTGCCGGTTATCAACTGAACATCCTTGCGCAATAAATTTTACTGAAAAATTGTGTCTTTAACTTTTCATCGTTTAAGTTTATGGCATGTTTACACGATTTAACGTTTTTTTTTGCATATTAAGTTTGGATGGAGATTTTTTTGAGTTGGTATCAATTAATTGGCACACATAACTGCAGCTTCATGCAATTGGGACATTAACTAAATCAGTATTCACTTGTGGAAAATATTTACTCACGAGCCCATCTCTAGTTTGGAGTAGATGATAACAGTTGTGCCCCTGATAGAAGTGGAACTAACGATAGCTACACGGGAACAATATGTATCGCCAACATGGCGAACCTTTCCTGCTTTTTTGTTTTGAATATTTTCCGTCATGTGCCATGAGGTGATGACGTTTGTTTATGAATCAGAAATTAAATGCCCAATCACACAAAACTAATGAAATTCCTTTACCAAAACTATTCGATTGTGAGGCGGTTGTACTTGTATGTTTTTTAAAAAGAGTGTAGCTTTTTCGGATGAACTACCCAAAAGGAAAAATGATAATAATTATGATAACTACTAAATATTTTGTGGAAACTGTTCGTATTTTGTCATGAAGGAAACACACGATTACACCGTAGTATTTTGTGGTGAAAGAGAAATATTTATTTCGCCAAACGGGAGTGCTGTTGCTTCAAAACGCCGTAGTAGCAGGTCCCCGAAGTTAGAATAATTTCCCAATAATAATTTTAAGGTTAATCGCTCGCCAAACAATCCTTCTTGTTGAAAAAGAATGTCTGTAAAATCAAAGCCAACTGTCAATGTCAAATTTATAAAAACATACAAAAAAAACGTATGGAACTAAAGCACTTACCAATAATTATTTTAGGTATAATCTTAGTTTAGATTTGAAAATTAAGTCTCATCTCTCAGCTGATACAATAACCTTTTAAAGCATCAACATGTTTCCCACTTCATTCTATTTACTCAAACGATTAGCATGGAATTATGAATTTTTGAGTTTCAGCGTTATGGAAAATATCACAACACCTTAACTTCTGACAGGTTTATGGCCAATATCAGCTCACCACACATGCAGTACATCTCAGTACGCCGAATGAAAAAAGTGTGTGTTGTGCAACAATTGCGTCTCTAATTTCAACAAAGCAATTAACCAACACTTTAGAGCCAAAGTTTAACAAATCAACTGGCAGTTAAAAAAACGCTTCAACTTCATTTTGTCTAAGCATTTAGTCAAAGCATTTAAATACACTAAACTGTCAAAAGTGGCAAAACTGAAACTAGTGAAAATGCAATAAATCAAAAATTTTAACAAATGTGAGTATCTTCTGTAATTATTAAATTTACGACGAAGCGCGTGCGAACTTTCGCGTGAATCTTGATTTGCAGTGAGTTTGAAGTTTTGTTTTTATGCGTACTTAACTCGGAAAGAGTATAGCATGTGCAGGTGGTTGTGTGCGGCACAAGTGGCAGGCATTTGTAGTCACTTTACAACTGAAGATGCTGCTACTTTGTCTGCGGTAGTGGCGGTGGCAACGTGCTGAGCTGCCAAGAAAGATTTTACATCTGATAAAAAACCTATTTTCATTTTCAATTTCACTTTCGATATTTTTCTAATAACTTTTAATTGAGTTGTAAAAAACACCGAAATATGGAGATGGTACTTGCAACTAACTACACACAAGGTTAGTCACTCGATTCGAGATAAAAAGGTTGAAGACTCCATTAGAAACGATGAACATAATTGATGGTAGATAGACAAATCATGTATTTGCAGTAGTGGAAGTGCACCCTGCGGAGGGAGGTGAGAAGGGGAAACTCCCCGACCAAATTCAAAATCAGTTTATGAATTTCGACCGCCATATTATGACGATCCCTGTAAGTATGCAATTCTGTATGACAGATTGCGCTTAAAGACAAATTATGATGACCCCAGAAAGTATGCAAAGAATTTGACTGTTTTTCACATAGAACGGTATGGGCGAGATGCACACAACACCACTTTGTTTTAAATATAAAGATTATATCGATTCGAATAGAAACGAGTTGAGGAATCATATCGAATGGAAACAAATGAAATATTCACTCCCACTGGATCTCTGCACCATTCCATTGCAAATGTGTTTCAGTTACATTTCGACCTCAGGTGGCTTTATTGTCAAAAGGAAATATTTATCAATCATAAATTGATATTAATCCAAGGTATTTGTCAAAAACGTATTTGCATTAATACCTTCATTCTCAGATTTTCCCACATCATATCCATAAAAAAAGCCACTTAAAATTAATACAATAAAAAATGTTCACTTTCTTTTGGCAAAATGGCCAAGCGCAACATCGTAAACGATTTATAAACGCAGATTGCAGATATACAAATACACCTACCGCCCAACCTAACAGCAGCAATTGTTGCATGCAAGACTACACTTGCATGCCTCTTTGATTGGAGCAGGCAATTTCGCCGTGGACGCAATCGCGCACATGTGCACTCCAACTAACAGGAAGGCATTTTCATTTTCCTCGACTTGCAGCGCCAAAGGCTAAAATCGAAACGATTGGCAGCTCTACGGCGTGGCGCGTCGCATCTTCAATATGAGAGCCTTTTGCGTATGTGGGCAAATGTCACTTCTATTAAAATACTGTCTGCGCCTGGCAATTGATTGTCTTACACCCCAGCAACGTGTTTGCATTTTAAGTATTTATTTTCCTTTTCATTTTGGGAAAATTGCACAATCACGTTTCGTTGTGCCCCCGCTTTGCAGCCGTAAAGGTCATCGGCAGTTTTTTTTTCTGATTACCCTCATCGAGTCAGTTTTGCGTTTATTCACCGCAAAATCCACACCAATCCCCGAGGTGACCAACCTTAGCCAATTGCCGTGACATTGACTGCTCAGCCCAGAGATCGTAGCGCCGTTTAACAACGTTATGGCAACTATTGGCAATTGACGTCGTTTGTTGAAGATGCTACACCACAAATGCCATTGCAGCGGCTGTTAGATGTCAGCGTGGTACCCACTTCCTGTTGTCGTGAATTTGCCAGCTACTATTGTGATGATGATTATCATTTGGTTGCAATTTTTAGGCGCATATTCTGCTGGTAGAGTTAATAGAGTTGCCACAAGTGGATAACTAAATGGAAAAAATTCAAAATTCGTTGGTGAATCCACGTAAATGCTTCTTGGAATACAGATAATGGCTCGGATAATGACTCCTGCATCAAGATTTTCTGGGCAGAAATATCTAAACAACTAAATTTTAGTCATATTTTTAGACTAAACCCTTTCCAGGACATGGCAGCCCTCAGCTCCTGTATCTAATTATATAAACGGCCACGAACTGATCACCAAAGTGCAAAACAAGTATTTTGTAATCATGAACATGAAAATACACTTGCCGCACCACACGAAAAAAACAAACAAATTTTCCACATAAAACTGGATGTGGCGTCGTGTATATCACCGAAAACACAGACAGTAACCACAACAACGATGGCATGGCATGGCCAGGATGAAGATTCACCCAACCGAGTGAAGCACGATCCTCAAAATATGTTTATGCAAAGTGAAAGTGGCAGACCTTTTGGATCGTGCGACCAATTCGAGGTTCAAAGGCAATCATACAAATTGCATAAAATGTCAACTGTCAACGTACGTATTGGCTAGACTGCAACTGAACGGTTGGCGTCAATGGAATATGAATTTCCTCAAAAGACCATTGAACTTTTGAGGACAGAGGTGGAGTTTTAAAATCATGTGTGTAGGAGAAGGTTATTTTGAGGGGAGGGTGTGAGTGAAGTAATTATTATTATTAGATTATTATTATTACTGTTAGGCAATATATACTTTAATTGATTAGACATTGCTCAGTCCATCAATATAAGAAGAGAGAATTTTGGACAATGTATATTTTTGAATCGATATAAATTGAAATTCGTTTACAGGAAATTACTACAAACTTTCTACTTTGCCTGCATTATTTGGAAATGTGTACATCATCTGTACAGCAGACAGAGCATATGAAAAAGTCATTACAACTAATTTAAGCTTAATACGCGCTAATTTCACCATCATTGCAACAAAGCGCAACATTTTCACGCTTGCATACGCCACCAGCAGACAATGGCTGTCGTATAGCCGCAGCAGCTCTGACGAATATGTGATTAATTGCAGCAATGCGTCCATTCATTCACAAAAAAAGCTCACACACCCATACACAGTTGCGCACACAGGCACACTCAAATTGTATTTAGATCGCAAACAGCCAAACATGCATTTGCGCCTGCGTATTTGTCGCCGCCTGTCAGCTGTCAGTGCAGGTGATGTTGCCGACAGCCAACAATTGTTGCTGTGAGATTTTACTTTCGTTCGATTGCATGTGTGTGTGAGTGTGTGTGAGTGCAGTAAATTCTGTTTGTTTATTGTTCGAATAAAAACATTTGAGAAATAATTTGAGAAAGTCTTTCCAATGTGTTTTCTGCTATGTGACAAAGTAATGCTTAAAGCATTCAAGTATTGAAATGCAATACCTTTCGATTGAGGTTTGATCGATGTTTAATTTTTCTTTAATATTTTCCTTTGCAGCATTTGTTTCTATTCTTCTTGAATTTTAGGCCTTTTCACATCTTTTGTGAAACTAAGATGAAGAAGCAAATGGCACTTTTTGTGTGCTTCAGAATATGTTGTTGTTGTTGATCTTCTTCTTTTCGTGTGGGTTGGAATTTGTCGTTTTCATAGTGTTGCTAAAGTAGAACATTTACAATCCAATTGTTTGCAGTTTTTATTGCTCAAGTCTCTATAAAGGTTTGGTATTCTTTAAGCACTTTCTCTATTTAAGTAGATGAAGAATTTTTATCGGAAGTCAACAATGGTGTGCTTTGTAAAAATAACAAACTCAAAAATTCTTCAGAATTTATTTTATTATTGGTTTGATTGTGAATACATTTCATTCTATTATTTGACTGTGGCTAATTTAACAGCTTTTTTTTAACTTAATAAAAATATTGAGGTAAATTACTTTAGAAAAGAATTCGAAATGTTTTGGGAAATATTTTTCAGTATTCTTAGCCTACATAGCGGTCTATTAGAGCCAACTTATCCTAACTCACCTGATTTTAATGGCATTAGCCGTTTTTCTAGGTTGTGATGAAAGCAGGTTCGCGTCACTTAGTTTTATGAAATCAATGGACAAACAACAACAAAATATTTCGCTGAGAGATCTCCAACTCACATGCCAAATGTAACAATATGTGTGTGGACATCGCTGTTTTAGAGAAAGGGCCACTTTCAGTGCTCTAACATGTTTCCAGGGTTGCCAAATTTCAAAGTAATGTACAATTTCATTCTAATTGGAGACTTTCTTAAGTATTGGACCCACACATTTCTGCTATTCCCAGTTTTTATTTTGTCCAGCTAGATCCCTCATTCGAAACACTGTGCGCTATCATGTTGACAGGCAGACGGACAGACCTCTAACTTATATATTTGTAATATGTCAGAAATTTCATTTGTCAAAATTTCACTTTCGTTTGGCACAACTAAAATAAAATGTTAACACACCACGCGAAATCTGTATTCAACTTGCATGTTCGCTTTTAAAGATATACATAGGCATTTCTAGTAGGCAGGACTCGATTTTCCGGTTAATTGACATGATTTTCGACCAACCAAATACACAGTGCAACATTGAAAAAGGAACAAGACGTGACTATGGTGGGATAAAAGTAAAACCAATCGAGGCTTTTGAAAAGTTAAGTCTTGTCCCTTCACCACTTCTATGAAATTATTGCACTGTGATATCAACGGGTAACCGATTATTCGGAAGCGATCGTTAATTCAACTAGTCACTACTAGAACGCCGAAATGGTCTTTAAGTTTCTGTAATCACAACAAAATGTGCTCAAAAGCGATAGCCAATGCATCTCGAATACAATTTGACTTATTTGTATTCTGATTTTTTCCAGGTTCTCCAAAGAATCGACGATGTGTCACTGATGTGCGACAAGCGCATTGCGAGTCTGAAGAAATTGGCATTAAAACCACCGCGTCCCATACAAACAGTAACGCCGGAACCGGCAGTGCCGTTGCAACCACCGGGCGGAGCGCCACATTTATTACGCCGAAAGCATAAGGTAAGTGAAGGAAGCAATTTCGAAAAAAATATACATATTTGGGAAAATAAGAACTGACTCACAAGCAGACAGATTACTCATCGCCTCGATGGGTCTTAATGGGAACATTCTTTTAAAGGGAAAAAGCCGAAACTAATGCAACAACAAAAGAACATTTATAGTCAAAAGATACAAATTGTTAGTTTCGAAATTAAGAGAGAAGAAACTCGTTCCGTTCTGTCTGCCCTGTCCTGTCCGCTCGCCGCACGCCAGTTGCAACTTGTGTGGCTTATGCCAAAGTGCTGGCCGATGACCCAAATACGCATATGCGTTACGCGGTCACTGACTTTTATGTTTCTCACTAAGTAAATGCGGTCATACTTTGGATTCTTCTTGTTATGACCTTAGTAAAAACTTTTGTGCTTGCTGCTTTGTTTATGAGAAATTATTTTATTTTTTTTCCATATGACATCTTTATGGGACAATTGCCATGTACTGCACACACCACAACGGTGGCATCGCATATTTCAAATGACTTTTCCTTGGCATTTTCCTCTTGATTTATAATGTTTACAAGTGCGACAACAATACACGAAAACTAATTAGGCAATGGCAAGTATTTTCATTTCCATGTGAAATTCGCACGCGTCTTTCTTTCAATAGTCAAAGTGGCTGCATTTTCTGTTTGTTTTCCTACCTTACCCTATGTCGCCTTACCTTACCCTAGCCTACACGACAATAGTTACTTGTTTTTCTAAGTTTACTTGTCTTCTGCTCAATGTCGTTTACTGTATTCACTTGTAAATTAACTCACAAAATTGTTTTTGCTATAAAAAAAAAACACAAAAACACTTTTGCAAATAAATTTCACTTTTTACTACCTACTGCAGATTCATTTTCTAACGCTGCAGGGCATCTCTCTGCCAACTGCCAGCCATTTGTAGATACACAGATATACATAAAAAGTTGAACATTTTCTGTGGAATGTTTCAAATTTACTACTTCAAATTAAAAATAAAACATCTACCTATACGAGAAATTTACCACTGTCAAGTGGGAGAAAACACTCAGCAGTTATGGTCTATTATACATTTTCATATTTTAATATTTGTCTGCCAAACGAGCAACGACACTCATTCAGTCAGTCAGTAATTAAATCTATTGCGGCTCTTTGTGATTACTTGATGCTGTCTAATTGGCCATTATTACTGCTTAACTGATTCGATGGCATAGAATTGATTTCCCAAAACTGAATGAAAGGAAAACTATCTGTGTCTGTGTGGTTTTTGTTCAGTCCATTTTGGCTCATAATATTTCAATTACAAAATATATAATATGGGAGCTCACAATGTCTCATAAGACATGAGTCGAAAGTCATATCAAATGCATTTTTAGACATCCTATCATTTTTGTATGTAATATTTCTAGACTCTATCAACTGATTGCCAGGCAAGTTAAAAAAAAAAAAATGCTGCGAGAAAGTAAAAAAATAAATAAATAGCAATCTTTGTGAGTACCTTGCTTTTTATTGTTAAACACGATTTCAGAAGCTAGAAGTAAGATTTGCGTTTTGAACTTTTGATCAAAATTGGTAATAGCGGTTTTTAAGGCTTGCTGATTTCGAATTCCAGACGGCGGATCCAGTATCGCAACAGCAATTTCAAAATTTTATTGAAATATTAAGAAATTTGGAAAGTTTTTGCCCCAGAAGGTGCAGGGTATATAAAACCGACTTAAAACCTATTGTTTTGTTACTTGCCATTTTTAAAAAAATAATTTTCTCAACTTATTTTATTAATGGTCTTAAAGTCTCACATATGTTCTACGTAAGTCTCCCGGGAGTCCCCTATCCGTTCAGTCAAGTATCGCTCAAATGTCCTTTCACCCATTTTTGCCTCCATATATTCCCAAATTTGTCCACCCAGATGTCCTCATAATGTCTCGTATACATTTCCTCACCAGGTTACTCTGTCACAATATGCTTAATGTGCCCGAGTCAGTAACGACAGTTCCTGAGACTTCACAAACGCTTCACAAATGACATCCTCAGAGGAAAAGAGCGATGAAATGTACTGACACTTCATCGCTTTTTTATTCTGAGCGTGTCAAATGTGTTGCTTGTTTTGTTTCTAAAAATGATGGCACATAATACACTTAACAATAAACTATCCAACGATATTTTTAGTTACTTTTCATAAGTGGTTGTCTCTAGTCAGCATCGACTGCAATTTAAAAAAAAAATTTTTCAACATTTTTGGCATTTATTACTTCAAATTTGGTTTTACGAATGCCACCCTTCAAAAAAGCAAAGAAACCAGACTAATTTCAATTTAATTTCTGAGATTACGTCTAACTGTCCATGGCAACTTGTTTTCACACACATTTGCTAAATTATACAATTTCCGGACTTATGCGTCGTTTGACTTACTGCACTTTAAAAAAAAAAAAAAAGATATAAGAAAAAGAAAAAAACTTATGATGGCGATTAAGTTCAGTTAATGAAATTGAAGGTACCGCTGAATTAATTGTAATTGTAATTGTGAAACAACATAAACTAGTTTAATTAAACACAACTCTTTATTATTTCAATGAACGTAACTGACTTATTGACCATTTGGTTGTGACAAAATAAAATTATGCAAACTTCAAACGTTATTTCTTGCCAAGAGAATATGCAACATTTTATAGTTTAGTGCATAATTCTATGAAAACAAACTAAACCGTTTGCGAACTGAAACCTACAAGGTAAATGCTACATGGGCGGCATGAGCTTCCGCATCGAACTTTTTTGTTCAACGCAAGTTTTACTGCTTTTCCAGCAGAAAGAATTTCTTCCTGTTTTGGACCGATTGCATATTTTCTTCTTTCACAAGCGGATTATGCAATTTTTACCGCACAGACGCATGCGTGATGGCCGAAAACTGTTGTTCTTCTCTCAGCGGGCATACAAAAGCAGCAGCAAGCAAGCACAGTTAAGGGCAATTGAAAGCAACCATATGGATAATAAATATTTCCTCAATGGTGTGGCCACCACAGTGCAATCAAAACAAGAAGGAGTGGAAAAAGGTGAAACACAAAAGTAGACAATTCCGCATTTGAAAATAATTTATTTATTGCAGAAATGCAACAAAATACCAACACGAAAGGAAGTTAAATTTTAATATTTTGTATGAAAATAAAGGAAAATATTAAAGAAGAGCCTTATTAATATTTATGATTTTTGTAATGTTTGATTTATTGTGAAATTAAGGCTCCTTAGAAATGGAGTAAAAGAAACAATTCAAGCTGCACAAGTAACTATTAATTTCAATTAATTTTCCATATTATCACTTCCTAGAAAGGAAATTTATTTTCTTTCAGTCAACGTACTGTCATGCCCACTTTCATAACCTCATTAATACATTTTCTTTCACTTCCATTAATAAATGGCAAATCATTTGACACATTTATGCTGTCACATGAAGGTTTTGCCTCTTTCTTTCTTGGGCGCTTTTTGAGAAAATCTTCCTCAACCATTTTTTTTTGGTTTCTGGTAAACGTTTGCATATGAGTTTTACGAAAACTATAGTCATGATATCTCTTGATTTGGGGTCACTGTCGCTTGCAGTGGCATTTTTGAATTGTGAAATTGTCACTGTCTTGTACTTAATTAGTTGTAGTGATGAATGGGCAAACATTTCTTTCTTTGTAATATGGCATGTCGTGCAATTATTTATAGTTTTGCAATAATCGATTTATTTTTATTTTAAATAATTCATTATTTGCCGTTATTTCCTAGACTGGTTCATGGGGCTATACTAAAACAGAGAATGAAAATTTGTTACATTATTTCATTTTAAGTCAAGTTCCGTAGAAAGTCTTTGGTATTCATTAAGAGACAGAAATGCACTAATATTATATGTATATAAATGAGATTTATAAGCAATCTGTAAAATAAGCATGCAACATAAGCTAAATTACAAATTCGATTTTTACACCTCTCCGTTGATTCTGCGGATTTAAAACTAAATTCAAGAATTTCACAGAGAAAATAATTCTGAATAGAAAACGAAAGTGATATGCAAATTTAAAGCAATTTGTCACTTTTGTCACTTGGACAATGATTACGGTGCACATTTGTTTTGATAATTAAATATTTTATAAGACCACAAAGCACCAGCAGTTGTTGGCAAGAAAATGTCATAGAAGAAAAGCTAAACAAAAAAAAAGTACAAAAAGAGTTGAAACATAAAACAGAAGGCAGCAGACAGCAGACGAGAGCTGACAACTTTCACGCCGCATATGAATTTCAAAGTTACAACAACAACTGAAAATATAAGGCAACAAAGTAATAGAAAAAATAGTATGATAATTTCATTGTTTACAAGTTATGGTGGCACTTGATGTTATCATCAACAATCAACAAAAAAAAAACAGCAACACAAATTACAATGACATGAGCTCAGGCAACAAGAAACATTTGAATTTGACAACAAATGCCCGCAGAGTGACGACTACCGACGACGCATTGCGATCATGCGCGCACGTAGAATTAACAAATAAAACAAATTCGAATTGGAAATACCAAAAAAAAAAATTATAGACACGCACTCAAATGCGCAATTGCCGCCCCAAACGTTAATATTGTGGAATGCCACTTTCGATTGTTGCCAAACTAAAATTTCATTTTGCACTCATCGTATCATATCGTTTCTTACCTGACAATTCTCCCATCATTAAAAAGCAATTGCAGCGGCCGCATCAGCAAAAACCATGCAACATTTGCCTCTTATTTGGCCTAAAATTGCCTCTGACATGCTGGTCTGCATTTCATTTTGACTGAAGTCAACGGTTTTTTTTTTGTTGTGGCTATAGTTGTTGTTGTTGTTCAAATAAATTTTGCATAAATTACTTTTTGTATAGGAATTACAATATATGTTATTGTTGTTGTTGGCTGATTGATGCGCTGAGTGCGACTTTTTTATTCGAAGCTCATTTACCTTTTGCCTGCATTGTTTGCATTATTGTGCGGTTTTCTTCTTTCTTTTTGCTCATAAATGCACTTTTTGTATTGTTATTGGTCGAATCGCAATAAAAACCCATAAATATATTAACCCAATTTTATGATTATTGCGGTTGTTTGGAATATGAAATTGAGGCGCTTTTTTTGAGCTAGTAAAATTGCGAATCCACATACAAAATGGTAATTTTCGATTGAAAATAGAGGATCAACTGAAGAGCAATCTGATTATCTTATGCTATTTGAAAAAGGTCTTGTGGCTATTTGGGCTTAAGTCCTTCGTTGCCTTGCTTAGCTTTTAACTTAACTTACATACCCGTGCAACACCGGGTATGTAACTTTTACAAAATCCAATTTTTTTTTAAATTTTACTCTTCTGATAATTTTTTTTAAGTAATTTGTTGGCTAAAAAGTGAAAATTGCACTTTTATTTTTTTTATTCCAAAACAAAAATTAAAAAAAAAAAAAATGATTTCCCAACTTTAAAACCAATTACAATCGAATATAAAAAATGTCATCAACAAACGAGGTAATTAAAAACTCCACAAATTCATAATTTATGCTCAAGCAGGTGCGCGCATATTAACTGAAATTCCACAAAAGGAAAAATTTCATAAACAATTACAGAAAATGCAAGTGAACGTGCTAGGCATGAGCAATAGAAAACGAAAACGTTTTGGAAAATGAAACTTTTTCCATCAACATACTATTTTCTGGACAATTGAAATCACAATTAACCTTTCCATCACTTTAACTGCGACCGCAAACAGAAAATTAAAGCTTAAATGAAACTAAGACGCACTTTGCCTAAAACTAAACAAATTTCTCTTCTTGTGTGCATCTTTAATTTGGCCATCCAAATGGCCATGACCCACAAAGCCATAAGAAACCAAAAAAAAAAAAAAGGAAAAATTGCCA
The DNA here is from genome assembly GCA_951394025.1 of Heteromyza rotundicornis. NCBI lineage: Eukaryota > Metazoa > Arthropoda > Insecta > Diptera > Heleomyzidae > Heteromyza > Heteromyza rotundicornis. Next base: position 4,364,220 of record OX596011.1, read on the forward strand.
CCAGCCAGAAAGCGAGTGATGGACACGCATGCGCCGCCAGTGACACGCTGCAATCTGAATTTGTTGAAAGTGAAATAAAGAAACTAAGTAAAATGGCAATTTAATTGCTTCGAAAACAATGCCAAGTAATTCAAGGAGCAGTTCACTGCACTCCACAGAAGTGCTAAAATTCACACTTGCGTATGGCGCCGGACCACGCTTCTGCACTTGAAATGCAGCACGTAAATGATGGGCAAATGTTTGAGTTGAGATCCGTTTGGCCAATTGCGAACGTGAAATGATCTGTGAAATGACTACGAAATGAGTTTACCATGTCAACGTGTCGTATCAGCAAACATTTTATACTACTTCTGATAGTTAGTCTCTTAAATTTTATATGGTTAACGTGACTTACTTCAAACCTTATTAAAAAAAAAAACAAGTGAGAACTTTCTTTGCTCGCTTCCGAATTGTTACCAGATCTGGTTGACAATTTTAACGAGATTTATGGGCAGCATTATTTGTTTTTGTATTTTTTTTTAATTGCAAAAGGAAATTGGTTAGTGAAATGGCCTTAAAATTTGAATTTCTTCTCAGCTTATCTACAATCTCCGAAATCTGTTTTAAGAAATTTGTTAATGCTTTTTTTAATGCTTCTGTTTTGGAAAAACATAAAGTGAAATTTTAATAGTCTGGCGGGTATTTCTCTTGACAAAATGGTTACAAAAAAAATGCAATTATTAAATTAAATTAAATACCAGACATACATACATTTGAGCAGATGTAAAAATGTTCCGAAACGTAAAACGAAATCTTTTCAAGTCACTCTATCATTCTTTATTGTAATGCAAAGCAATCAATAGCTTGTCCACTCAAAGACATCCTCGATGGGCAGCATCTCATCATTCATTTTGAAACGATAGTAAGTTAATTCACCAATGAAAGCCAAAATGGCCAGAGTAATGCCCAAAACCCAAATCACTAGAATCCCAGCAAAATTCGACATTCCCAATTTGACCGGGCCAATGTCGTCGAAATTGGAAAACATGGACGCTTCAACTTCCTTCTGAATGTGCCCATTCAAGTTGTCCGCCACAATGCGCCACTCCCAGAATTTGTCGAAGCCCGACGAATGCCACATGTAGATGAGATTGTCGTATTTGGCTAGCAAGGACCACAGTCGCGGCACAAATGTCACCGTATACTGAAAGTAAATATCGTCTTGCATAATTTTGACGCGATCGATGGCCTCTTGGGTGAGGTAATCTTCAATGGCAAAGTGACCTACTCAGGGGAAAGAATATACAACTGAATGTAAAGGAAATTGGAATACGATGTATTATACCGAAGGGCAAACGCTCTACGGTAAAGCCCATATTCTCCGTTAAAGCCATCTCACGTAACTGTTCGTCGGTGTAGATGTCAAAATTCTTTAGTATTTCATTCATGCGATCCTAGAGTAGTACAAAATCTCTTTATACATCCTCTGTAAGCACGCCGATTACCTACATCATCGGTATTCCGTATGGTCATGACCCACGCCTCCGAATTGGCAGCCCATTTCAGTTGCAGCGATTGAAGACGTTCCAATGTGTCTGCAGCTTCTTCGAAACTTGATAGGAAATTCAATTTGAAAGAAAGCTTATTTTTCTTATTCAAACCTCCTACCTTGGTATAGTCAGAATACTTGCCAAACCTCCACCATAGATGCTTGTTATGATGATGTCAATCATAAAGCAGGACAAGAGTAACACCCGAATGGAAACCGATTGCACATCCTCATTCCCCGATTGCGATATGAAGAGTTTAAATGTGGTGGCGAAGCCGTACTTGAAACTATTGAACCAGGAGTTATTATGCCACGGCTGCTGCTCTGCGGCCATCGAATGTTCGAACTTATGGGTGAATAGAAGACCCACAACTTCGAAGCACAAGCAGGCTAGTACAGCTAGCCAAAGGGTGGGCTGAAATGGCTCCAAGGGCAGCAGCCAACTGGCCAATCGTCTGTTTTATAAAATAGAAGGAGAGTTTCTGGCAACAATTGAAAAATGAGATTGAACAGATCCAAACCTTGGAGCTGGTACCACACAGGTGATGCCTGAACGCACTAAATACATGGACATGTCCAAGTAAATATAGTCCACATACCTAGAATTTGTTTGAAATTTAACAAATTTGCATCAAGCTTCACGTAAAATTTACAACCATTACCAAGAATACATGGCACCCATGCCCACTTCAGCTTTTCGCTTTGCGATCATTCCCAAGGCGCCATCTCCCGACATATTTGGATACACCACACCCCAGTCATTGGCCTCAGCTGTGAATTGAGAAGGGGAAATCATTCCTCTTCAAAGTCCAACCAACTCCATGCTCACAAGTGTCAATTTGCACAGTGCAATTGTATTTCTCACAGAATGTCAGCAGTACTCTGGTCTCAGTGCCATCGATCAATGCGGCTCCTTGGGCGGGGTCCTCGAATGCCAGATCACGTACATTGCTTTCGGTATCCTTTGCGATTGTTTACACTAAGTTTATTTCATTTTTAATCCAGGGCCACACTCACATATTTTAATACGATAGCCGGTCGATAGTCGAAGGCCGCCAGTATCACTTCACGTCCCATCAAATTTTTCATCTTGTCAGGAAATAAATTTGCACCATTTTCGAAAGTTTCACTTTCCGCATCGAAACGATCGAGGAGGTAAATGCTTTCAGGATGTTCGGCACGTGGACCAACGAATTTGTTTGTCTTTAAGTCGAAAATAGTTGTGTTGGAAGTCTCACTTTCGACTAGGAGAATTCTGGGTTGATCTGATGACACAATACGCAATTGAAAAAAAAATAGATCCACTTTGCTTTTGTTTTACCAACCTTCGAATAAATAATGCTGGAAATAACTTTCTTCCACCAAATCGCTGTAAAAGGCAAACACAAACTTATTCCGCACAGATCGCCAAATCGAGTATTTACTCGCATTATTAAAGGCCTCCACGAAAATAGGAATGTCGGCCTGAAAGGCCAAAAAGCTCTGGAAAAAAACCACTAATATTGAAATGAATATTGTCTGCTGTTAAATATATACCTCGCAGTGCGACTTCTCAATGGACATGGTCAACTTTTCCACCAAATCATCGAAAACAACACCATTGCCCTGCATTAGTTCGCGTTTGACAGAATAATCCAAAACGTCCAAGGCGAAGGAGTCGAACAAGCCCATTTTGTTGATATTAACAATGGCATATGTTGGAGTATCACACTGATGTAGCTCCAAATCAAATTCGATATTATCATTCCATAAAATACACACGGTGGTGTCGAAGAGATATTTTTGTACTAAAAATTACGCAAATGACTTTTAATTTTACGAAATTTCCAATTTCATCTTCTTACTTATGAGATTTAATATGCGCGTCCAGTATAACTTGGGCAGCAACATTTTGCATTTGAATTGTTTCGGAACTTCCGCTCATTTGACTAAATTTAGACATCTGATGGCTTATATGCTTTCTTCTAGACAAATTTCACCAGCAACGTGGGCAATTGACAAAATTATTGTACGCTAAGCACCCTAGCAATTTCCCAATATTTGTTTAGCAATTATTTGCAAATTGCTAGCTATTTGACCATAAAAATGACTCTATTCGAAATTTGATTTGAGCAGTTTCAAATTATGAAATCAATAAATGCATACAAAATTTAAAGAAAATTTACAATAATTGTCTAATAATTAGCCGTACAATTACTTTACTGTAGCTCATCTATTTTTAATCCGATTATTAAGAATTTGATAAGTATGTTCCTTTTCAAATCCAAAATGTACATTATTTTCTAACCAAAAAAATATCAAAATTAAACAACCAAAGCCCCTGGATTCTCATCTAAACTTTTGTTCCAAATCCAATTGAAATGATTTTCCAGAAAACACAATATGTTACTTATCTCCTTCTGCCACTCATGCCATAAATTTGGTTTATCAAATGTCGCATTGTTTTTATTTATTAGATTATCTTTTTTCATTTTATCTTTTATCATTATACGAAATCGTCATCATTGCCGAATTTCTCAACGTGTGGAAGCATTGAGAAGGGCTAATTACCGTTGAAATTTAATAAAAATTAATAATAAAATAAAAATGTATAATATTACGATACTAGTGCTGTACCTTCAGAAAGTGCAATCGAAAAAACCTCCTCACAACCACAGTCGAGTAAGTGAAATGACGAAAAAGTGTTACAGTCGGGGAAAAAGACTTGGTTTACCTACAAAATTAATAAAAATGTACCCAGAGGTGATTTCCTAAAATCATATTTAATTGTTGTAAAAATACTGTGTTGAACGCATAGGATATTTGCGAGGTAAATCTGTTCATATCAATTAGCTCGAAGAACAATCACTACAACAAGAAGCACTATGTGAGCGCTATTCATAAGCATAAACACCGAATCAAATTGTTCGTTCGTGTATCAGTCAGTGGAAGAATATTTTTTCATAAATATACACTGTATATTATACAATGTAAAACATAAATCTATGAGTGCTTACATATTTGAAAACGAAAAATTTTAACACCAGCTTGTCTCCAACTGCAAATTAAACTCCAACTGAAATAAAACTCAAAAAATAGACAATCCCTAGGCAGTGGAAGAGTGGTAAAAGTATCATTAATTATGTAAAATTACAAATCTATTTTTACCTATTTTCTTCACTAGACCAGAAATAGTTTTCGATTTCACTATCAACTTACAAGTGTAACTTTCGCAGCATCAGAATCTGCTGGAATAAAATATAAATCAGTGTTAATTGACAGTAATTAATCATTGAGTAATTAACTCAACTGAGTATAGGCCAAACAGAGCATGGATGTTGGGCTGAAAACAATCTGAAAAAGAAACAAAAACTAAGGCTAGAATGCCACACAGAAACACATGCGTACATCGTATATAAACTATAGCGAAAAGTTGCTCTTTCGGAACCAATTCGGTCTTTTTTTTTTTTGTGTGTTAATTGTGCTCGACGGCAAATTCCAAATTGCTGTGGCTGCACAAAAGGAAAGTTCTAAATACCAATATAATGATCATAATTGAGACCAGCACAGATGTGTCGATAATTTTGAAAAACTTTTGGTTATGCTGTGAATGTGAGTGTGACTTTAATTTTGTGGAAAATTTCTTTGGGGAATTTTTCAAATTAATTTTTTCTTGTGTTTTTTTTTCTCTTCTGCTCTCTTACTTTGTCTTGTATGATGTGGGATTATTTTAAAGAATTATTTTAAAAAAATTCAAAAACATTGATTGAAAAAAAGTTCGAAAGCCCCCACCACTACCAACAACTCAACAGCAACACTGACAACAATTACAATTTAATTACCCATCATTATATTAAGCATACGAAATCGTCCGATAAATATGTATAACCTAATATTAAAGCGAATGCATTAAACTGAAGCGTTAATGTAAATGGAGAAATAATTGAAGAAATAGACGAAAGAGAAGAAGAAGAAGAAAAGAAAGAAATTTTAATTGATTTTCTACGAGAAATTAAAAAGAAAGAAACCACATTCTTCCAACTACTCCACGGCTGCAATCGAGACTCTCTCAGTCAAGTCGGTAAAACAATTTCGACCAAACTTTCGCAATGATGCGCGAAGGGTCTTTTAATTTATGTTGCCAGTTTATTATTATTTTTCTTGCTGTCTACCAAAATGCCTAATAGATGGCGTTGGACTTTCTAGCATTTAAGTTTTAATGCTTCCACGCTGCCACAATCGTAATCCAACTGATACTATTCGTATACATTGTCAATACTTAATAGTTCCTCCTATAGGAAGATGAAAAGGTAACTAACTATCAATGAGTGACTTGCTGTGCGGCCACAAATGCGTATCAAAATGCACAGCAGTTAAGCATCTTTTACGCTTTAAATCGTTGTAAAAAAGTTAAAATTAAAAAAAAAAACCATAAAGGCAGCTATTTTTGTAATTATTTTAATTGTTCGTATTTAAAAAAAAAATCTCCAAAAAAATAATAGTAAAAAAAAAACATAATTTCACTTTGTTGTGGCAAATTTTTTGTTGAACATTTTTTTTTGGCATTTGACGGAAGTTCGTTTAACCAAGCTTTGAGCTAAATGATCGCTTTTGACAAATTTCGTTGTAGGTTTTTATGTAAGTAGTGCCAAAGAGCATTGCACCTGATTTTTGGTCTATTTTATTTAGTTTTCATTTGTTCGCGATAGCGATTTTTTTTCGAATTTTATCAAGTCCAATCACTTCTTTTATTCAATTCACTTAATGATTGTTGGTCATCTTTTGTGCGGTAATCTTTTAAGACTCTTCCATTTCTGGGGGTTGCCCCACAGTCATTTTTATTGCCAACTTTTATTTACCTTTTAGAGTTTATTTTTTTCCCAGTCAATTTGGTCAAAAGAATTATTCGTTTGTTTGTTGTTATTGAATTCATGGTGAGCGTTTGTTGCTTTTTTTATTTTTTGTTTAATTTCATTGGTAATTATAAGTTTTATAATTATTGCTGGCCGAAATAATGATTTTTAAATTTCAATGTCATTTAGAACAAACAAATACAAACTAAAATTAAATGAGACAAAATAGACCCGGAAATAGCGTCTTCTTTTGGCATCTATTAATTATTTTCATACTTTTTAGTAGGTTGGAGCTTTTATTCTAAGCTATAGCTAGATTTTGCAATTAATACATCAGATTTATAAAGTTTATTAAATGTTTATTCCTTCAAAGGACTTTATACTTGCTATATCCAGTGTCCAACACATGGGCAGATCTTGTGTCCAGTAGCTGGGCAACTCCGCTATTCTAACACGATGTTGCTCAATTTTTATCTGAAAAAGGTACCCACCTCGTCAAATTAGGAGAAATAAAAAAGAAACCATGTCCTAATTTTTTTTTTTATAAATTTTTCTCGTTGACTTGAGGCTATGATCAACAGATGAGCTGAACTGTCACTGTCCAGCAACTGGGAATGTCCAAAAGCTGGGCAGACTTCCTTATATAAAAAAAGTTTTTTATTGGGCTTCCGTAGCTTCCGTAACAGCACACACACCTTTGAACAGCTTATGAATTGCATTTTAATATCCACAAAACAAAAGAATACGATAGCGGATCTACAAAATATGTGCCAGAGTCTAATGGCAGATGACCACTTTCATTTGAAATGCAAAGAAATTTCCTTTACTTAAATATATGTATTCCTGTAATGATCGATCAACCCAAGTTTCGGTTGCCATGATTACTCTGTGAAATTATGAAAATTTTTTCCATCTGCCATTCAACTTTGACTGACAACTGCTTCCATGCCACTTTAAACTTAATCCAACTTAAGTAGCGGCTGACACAAATGCACCCAGTTTTCCACTATGGAACAGCCACAATCATCGCGATACTCGCGCGATGAATGGTACAACTTTCGTTTTCAATTGTAGTTTCATAGAAGTAACGTCATCCAAATCCAACACTATGCGCTCGCTCTTTCTTGCTTGCTGGCTTGTTTGCTTGCACAGCAGCAGTCTTCACTGCACAAATATTCGAAATGAAAATAAAATTAAGTTAGTATTACCGTTATAGAATATAATTAGCCACGACATCCCATTGGTTTTTTGTTTTTTTTTTTTTTTGGTATGAGACGCGTTCCACCACAAACTCAAACAATATGCTTGGTTGCATTTTTTTAATTTTAATTTTTTCATTTGATGAAGATAAAATGTTTACCGTGCCTCGGCGCTGTTGTTTTTGCATTAGAGCGATTTTTATTAATAATTCCCCTGTTGAAATGCGATGGAAATCTTTTAATTTTATTAGTTTTGGCTGTGGTACGTGCGCGAACGTGGCGCGTCAGCGAGTTGCAGTTGTTAATTTTCTCAAATGAAAAGAAAAGTTTTGTTTCCAAGTTCGAACTGTGTTGAAAAACAAAGAAGTAGAAACAATTAAAACTGGAAGTGTTTGCTGTGATATGACTTGGTTGACTTTCATTGATAGACTTAATAACTTCACCTCAAGTCCATACAGAGTTTGGCTATTGCCTTCGCCAAGTTCTTCGTCGATTTGGCAGCACTTCTTTTATTTTAATCACTTCCTTCCGTTCAAATAACCTGTCAATACAAATGCCCATCATTTTTTAAAAAACACACTTCCATTTCGAACAAACTAATAACTTGAAAGACAGTGGCGCAGTTGAAAGAGGGGAAACTTAGATTTTGATTATGTTTTAGAGAGAAAAATGCTTTAATGCTTTTTTTAAAGAACCTGCAACTGTAAATAAGGGTGCCTGTGAACAGGGGTGCATTCGTATATCTCGATATCCGATACTTGGCCTCAACAGTTAAGATGGTGTCGAATGTGTTCAAACCTTAACACACCTTATATGAAAGCACTAACGATTTCGCGCACTATCGAGATACGCAATGGACCCCAGTACTAAATGAAGAAGATATCCCAATTCGACCTGTCTCAGAGCACACACTTTTTATCGATAATTTCTGATTGATTTTTGTTGTCTCAAGCAGTTTTGATCTCCCAAAGGTCCACCTCTGTTCCATCAGCATTGCATTATTTTTTTCGAAAACACTTGTTGACTTGTCTGTTTTGCAGTTAATATATTTCTTTTCGTTGTTAAAGTCTTTATCAGTGGTCTGCCTGCCTGCCTGCCTGCGTTGCCCACCTGTCAAAAGTCTATGCCCAATGTCAAAATTATTTGAAATATGGTCGATCTTGCACCACCAGATTGTGTGGCTGTTGTTGAGATTTTTATAATTACTTGTTGTTTGCACAAATTTGTACAATTAATTGTGGCTGTTGCTGTAGTTGTTATCTGCATCATCGTTTTTTTTTAATTTTTTATTTGCAATATGGTTAGTACGCACTGGACGCATTCATTCAGTTTTGATCGAAATGTGGTTTGCAACAATGCGGTAAATGGCCACAGCTAATCACAACAAATGAATTAAGACTTTAAAGTGTGGTTGTTCGAAGAAAGATGAAGAATTTTTCATGTAATCGCGAAATCTTTAGCATAATGGAAAGAAATTAAAAATTTATGTTTGTTTTTTTTTTTTCTTTTCAGGTACGTAAAATGTATAAAATGTTACTTCACCAACCAATTCGGGTGAGTTGTGATTTTTTTATTCTATTGCTTTTGGATACCAGAAGTGGCTTGACTTTGAAAATACTTAGTATCTGCATTGTCGCGCAACCAATTTTTCATTTAGTATGTAAAGTGAGTCTTTAAAGTGAGTCTTAGGTTAGATTGAAAGTTTTATTTATCGTATAATTAAAACTATTTCACAATGACCCTTTTTGTTGTCCTTCTGCGAATATTCAGAAACGATTAAAGTTTTAGGATGCCTGCTCTGCTGCTTCTTTTTTACTCATAAAAAAGTACTTACTTCTTGAAGTTGGTAATAACTACCTGATGTGCATTAACGCATCCCATAAAGCCAACCAACAATTTCCAAGTGATTCACGCCTGTCACACTGAAAACATCTTCATCCATAAATCACGTCGCAATGAGAGACCAGGGTAAGGGGAAGTAGTTGTCTTATTTGTTTCGAAGTGAAACAAATAAGACAAAAATCAACAAATTCAACAGAAATTCCAAAAGCCAAAGAATATGAGAGGCCGCCTCAGCCATGCAACATAAACAAGAAATCGAACAAATACGATCAAAACCATAACACCAAGAATTACGGCCAATAAACTGCAAACAATGTGGCGTGTCCAAACAAAAGAATATTGCCAGCAGCGGCAGGTAAAATGGAAGAAGAAGAAAGCCAAGCCAAGAACAAGCAACCACAAGACCGACTACTAACGAAAGTTGGTAATAGATTTACAGCAAACACAGAATGCGTCTTGTTCGCACTACGCCATACGCACTCGTCTTGACCATTTACCAAGTTTCATGCAACATGCCACCAAGTTGGATCGAACGCGCTTGACGCACCAAGTTTGGCTTTCAGTTCAACCCAGTTGGCCCGAAGACAGACTCTTCAGTTTAAGCCGAACTTTTGACGAGTAAGCAACCACGAGCGCTTGTTACAAGAAAAAGTGTAAAAAAAGCCAGAGAAAAACAAACCGAAACGAAAGTCAACGAATAGCAAAAACAACAACAACAACAGAGTGTGAACAAGACGGACCAACTTGTCAGTGGAAGCGACAAGTCGCGGTGATTGTTTGTGACTACGCCGCCAGTGGCCAAATGCGATTTTACATAATTATGCAAATGGAGTATCAATTGTTTATTGTGTTTACCGATAAATAAATTTACGATCGAAATTGAAAAGTGCGTGTGTGTTTGTGAGCAACAATTGCTTTTTTAAGTGAGACAATGCAACGACCATGGGCTTCCGCACCTTTGCTACATTTTATTGTCGAGCATTTGCATTCGAAAAGATGACCAATCGATGAGTATGTGAAATAATCCAATTCATAGTCCAAATCCGTACAAAATGTGGCAATTCTAAGACTGCAATTAGTGTGAAAAGACAAACTTTTGAGAAATTTTTGTGAATATTTAGAAAATTTTGAGTAAAGTTTAAGGAAAACTTTTAGAGCTCAGCTTAAAAATGCCAATTGGAAAAATCCAACGAAAACCGAACGATACGCTTACGAGCACCAGCAAGGATGGCACCATTGACTCGCGCATCTCCAGCACGGAGATACCGCAAATGGAACTGCTCAAAGTCAACTATGTGCACCAGTGCAAAGAGGCTTTGATGCAGAATTCGCAATCGACATCGGTCCATTTGTCCCATCATCCGCATCAGCGTCAGCCTGCACCACAGCCGCCTACAAATTATAAGTTTGCAGCATATAAGAAAATCGCCATGACCAAATCGCATGCAAATATATCAAAAGTCTCAGTTGGTGGCGGTGGTGGTGGTGCTGCTTCGAAGCCCATCAAAGTGGCTACTCCCCCGATGCCGCCACCCACGATTGAATCCTGGCAGTTACTGCAGAATGCTAAACGCGCCCACGTCTCGCCTCCGAAGTTTGTTGTGCAACAAACCCCACTCGAGGACTCGGATACATCGTGTTGTCACTCGGCCAGTTCCGGCTCCGATTCGGATCAAGGCACTGACTCCACCATATCGCCTGGTTGCGAAAAGTCGAATAGTTGGGACTATCGCACGCGAGTTTCCACCCAAGATATACGCCGGGATATTGCTAGAGCGGGCATAAAATCTCGAGCTGATCGTATAGCGCGTATCGAGGATGCAAAGGGCGAGCCGCGTCACCAAGCAGCTGCGGTGAAAAGGTCGCCGGTGTCACAACCCAACCAAGCCCAATGTTCGCCGTCGTCAGAGGTGGTTTCAAAGATAAACCAAATTTTCGAAAATGCGGTCAAGCAGCGGCAACATGAGCGTAACAGTCCGCCGCCACAGCCGAAACGTCCCGCGCCGGTGCCCATAAAGCGACCGAATATGCGTCAAAGGCCCGTATCGATGCCACCCGTTGCAAGCGATGAACGTGTTAAACGCATCAGCTCACCTGAGGAATGTTACGATTGTATATGTGCAGCTTCAGGATCGGGTTCTGGAGCCGGCTCCGCTTCCGGTTCCGGTTCGAATTCTGGCTCCGTTCTTGGTTCCCCAACGAACTCGGGAAACCGCACAAACAGTCTCGGAAATCATTACCGCTCGCCGCCAAGCGACAGCAAGCATGTGTCACGCATACCCAAGCCGATCAACGATCATGGAAATCGTATTTCTCCAAATTCTGCTGTTCTCTTCGGTGAAGCAAACGACCAGCTTCAACGTCGCATCAAGCAAATGTTCGAACAAGAAGGTAACAACTTGCAGTTCAAGTACACAGATGCGAAGCAGAACTCTTCGAAACCCATGGAACAGCCATGGACTGAGTCGAAAACGTCTGCACAAGCCACTGAGCTGAGATCAAAAAACGATGAAGCACTCAAAATAAGCGAACGCGATCAGAAGCTAATCCGAAATACGCGACAGCAAGCGGGAAACTATCAAAAAGTGAAGGTTGAACGCATACACATACGTAAGAAACGTCAACCGCTACTCATAATCAATCAGCTTACCACCAGCGAAACAAAGTCCACCGACGAATCGGAGAAAGTTCACGATGACAACGTGGAGCGGCGTACTTGCGGCTATAAGAATTGCAATTTCGCAAATTGTCCCATGTCCTCGTCGCAGCACCACGACTCAGATCAGGAGGAAACCAACAGACTCAAAAGACTCTCACTAGAAAGCTGCTCCGACTCCGGAGTCTCATCGTCGAACGATGTCAAAGAACAGACCCGAGAGAATAATATGAAAAATATTGAAAAATGTTCGGATTGTGTGAAGGTCTTACGTAGTCAGGCATTGAAAGCAGAGCTCGATGACCATGCCTTCAGCAAGTTAAAATTATCACCACGAGCTTCGTTGGATTCAGATAAGCTTAAGGGAGTGGAGAGCACGTCTGGGTCACAAATCAAAATTCATGTTGGCAAACCCCAAAGTGGCGACCCAAACGATGTGCAAAATTTTTTCAAGAAAAACTTGACCAAAGCCACCACCGATGAGCTTTTGACGGCGGCCCTGAACAATAGCATTCCAAAAACGTCCAAGGCAAAGCAATGTAACATCGATAATGACCTGAAAAATAACGAACACCGCAAATACAATAATCTACGCCAACGTGCCACCATCAAACTCGACGACGATTGGGTACAGGAGCAAGAGGAGGCAGGCGATAGATTCATTGAAAAGGATTCATTGAGGTTGCCACCACCAAAGCCATCCCGGAAGCCGATCAATGCAGGCGACAACTCTGTCAAGATATTTGTGCGCAGCTCAGAAACTTGTGGGGCATCGGCTAATAGCAATCGTGCATCCTCAGTGTCGGTCAATTCGTATGCCTCGAAAACGTCATCATCGTCATCCTGTTCCTCATCATCTTCCGCTCACTCATCCGTGGCGTCGACATCTTCCGGTTGTGGCGGCTCTAATGTAGACAATTATTCACTTTGTGAATCGGAGCAGGATTGCTGCTGCACCATCGTACCACCAACCGCCACGGCGGGTATGTTCTTCAACCAACCATCGAACAGGAGTACAAGCACCGATTGCCGCGACTGTGCTGCCTCACCCATATCCTCCACGGGCGGGAATAGTGAAGTTAGCTGCATTACATGTCGTTCAATGTCTACCAACACCAACAGTACCACCACAGTGGCCACCCTCGCGTCCGGTGGTGCGTCGCCATTGGGCTTAAATGATGCAGTTGGTGGCGTGTTCTGGAACAATTCATACTTCTACAACGATGCCGATGCGGAGGACAATCAATGCTGTTGCAGCCTATCCAGTTGCGACGACGACAATTGTTCCTACTATGAGGGCAACTGCGGTGGTGGTGTTGTTGTGCTCGATGCACCACCGCCACTTGACATTTTCTGCGGTGAGTCAAAGTCATACGCTCATGTGCGCGGCGGCGCAAGTCATATCGATCGAATGGATAACGATCGCTTCGCTGTGCAACATCAGCAGCGACGGCAGCTTCAGCTGCTGCGGAACAAGAAACTGTTGAGAAAGGTAAGTGTGGCAGGTAGGGCTTTCAATTGGCTGATACTCTTACCGAATATATTGCTGCCAGCAGCAAACCTAGCAATTATTTGCTCTAATTAAGCGGAAGTTTGACTGTGCCCTGGGAGGAGTGGCGCTGTTTCCGTTTCATTTGCTAGCTGCTTGTGTAGTATTTTTTCTGGTGCAGTAGACTCACGGAAGAGGCACTATTTTCATGATGCGCTTCGTTGTGATACATTGTAGTAAAATTATTTTCTCCTGGTTGTTGTTTTATTTTTTGTTATAGGCAAAAAGTACGGATGTGTGTGTGTGCCTTAATTGGCGGGTTATGCTCTGTTACTGTAACCGAATTCGTTCGGCAATTTCACCCCATATTAATATTCAATTATGTACTTTGCTTTTTTCTCTCTCTCTCCATATTTCAACACTAATGGATAATTCGATTTCATTACATTACCATGTTGGCATTTCTCATTACTGTTTATATGCTTCCGCCAAATAACGGTCTAACTGCAAGTCTGTAGCTAAAGAGGTAATAACGAATCGTCTGCAGCGTGCTCGTACATTTGTCTATTAGAATGCAATTTACACAATTAGTTGAGCCGCCGGGCACACTTAACACTCTACCGTCAATTTGGTACATTCTTTGGGGAGCCAAATGGCACATTCTTGGTGTAGTTAGCACCTGTTTATAAATGCCACATTTTTGAGCTGAATGCCTGTAAATAATATGTGATAGTTGAATCGTGGAGGCACAATTCGTATGTGTCGAATACCTTAACATACGTAATAATGACAATAGAGTAATAGGGTCAGAGTAATAGGTAGGCCATCAACAAGTGAGGCACCCAGTTCCATAATCTATTAAGTCCATGTTCTTCTCAAATTAAGTTCGATGTGTATCCTTACTCCCTCCATAGTCATTTATGCGGTGGCAAAACAAAAGGGCAATTCACGAGTTGGCCTTGCAGAAGTGCAGAAGTGCAAATGGAAATATTAATTTGATATTTTTGCATCGCAAACAATACAGATTTGCATTCGGCATAGCATATAAAAGCTATACGTTTTCTGTGTTGCATATTTGCTCCAGCGAAGGAAATGCAAATCTGTATATTAACTATATTGTTGTGGTGCAAAAATATGTGTTTGCACTTCTGCAAGGCCATTTGCACCAGCCCTAATGTATTCGTAACTTTAAAATGCAAGCAGCAGCAGACGACTCTCAAATGACTTGTATGACTACAGATTAGGGTGGCGGCTTCTTACATAGACCTCATATGGGTCCATAGCAATACCACACTCTCTCTTATCCTTTACGTGAAGATCCATGGTCTGTATCTATCCCGAAGGTGCCAATAGATAAATATGAGCCCCATTCGTCTAACACGGTGACCCATGAGATAGTGTCCTGTACTTACTCCAATTGTGAGTCCGGATTAGTGTCAAAATTGTGTTACATGAAAAATTACGTAGAAATTTAATTTTTTTGTTGGTCATTTGGGCGATTTTTTCAGAGCAATTAACGAAAATTCATTAACAAAAAAATTAGAAATTACTCAAAATAAAATTTAATCCAAAATCAAAGGAAATTTTTTCATATTGAAACTGCAGTGATTCAATAGAACATGCACGATGAATGTAAAATTGATATTAAATTGTTCAATGTTGCTGTAATTTTACCGTTGTGAATTGATTTTATGACGTAAAACATGACAATATCAATTTGATATTTCCCAAATCATTTTAACTTTAAAACTTTAAATTTTATATGAAAAACGATAACAATGATATGTTTGTTATCAAATTAATCATTTGTGACATGTATTTTTATTTCACCACCATTGTGCTTACAATACATCTTTCCCTCTACGAAAAGTTTTCGGGAAAAATAAATATTATTTGTATATACCTTTTAAGTGAGCTTTTATTAATGTTTTTTACGATTTATCACTTAGCCGATTTTTGGGTACATTTTTGAATGTTTTGGTCTATATTTTTTAAATATTTTTTGTTGTTGTTATTTTTCATAGAGCATTTGCTTGGCTTGATCTAAAAATACAAATTTTCCACCATTCATTTCAACATCCGTGTACAAAATAAGTTTAACAATAACAAAAAAAACTTGAAATCACATTTAACGGATCATTAACAGGCCTAAAGTCCGCTTTTTCAGCAACAACAAAAATATACATCAAGTGTAATTGCCAACATTACGCGACATACAAAAAGGCACCAACAAATATGCAAATCCCCTCGATAAACTGTCAATCAAATTCGAAAAAGCATAAAGAAATTTACAGAGCAATACGCTACAAATATTGAACAAACGATTGATCTCATTAACTTGAACATTATCTCCCTGGCCTCTTACAAAAAAAGTCTTTTGTCAACCTGACACACAATAGAGCAGCCGCATTGGTTATCGATATCGAAGTAATTTCGAAATATGTTTTCGAATGGTTTGAATTACATACATTTCGAAAACGAAATTTTGCAACAGCAAAATTCGTTCAAGAGTGGAAAATTTTGTATAGGATTTCAAATTGTGACACAGTGAATTTCATGCAGTAGGTATGTATAAAAAAAGCGAAAAATTTCATAGAAACATTAATTAAAATTGTAATTTCACCATGACAGCGGTGTGGAAAGACATGTGATTGGAAAATGCATTTATGCATGACACTAAAATTTTCACATATGATTTTTTTGACTAATTTCCGCATTCGTTTCCTGCTCCAATGACACGAAACCTAGTCAACGAATATTTGCCTGATTGCGAGCAGTGTGAATTTCGTCTATACAAAAAATATCAGTTTTTTGGTTTATTTCTTTCCGAATGGCGATGACAAACAAACAAACAGACAAACTGGCAAACGGAAAGACAAATAGATGCGAAAAAAATGAAGAAGCTGCCAATTGTTTTCGCTTTTATTTTCATGCACATTAGCAATTCCTGGGATATACTCCAATATCGCGTAGCGTAGCATAATCATTATCTAAGAGATACCACCAAGCCAGCTTGAGCGCTTTCATAACTTCAAATTTGTAACCCACGCCTGTCGATTTGCGATTTATGTGTTTTCGTTGCTTTTGGCGATTTTTCGTAATTTTTTTTTGTATTTTTCTGCGTTAAATTATTTAATAATTTATTTTTTGCCAACTTCTGCGGTTGCTCTTCACTATTTGTTGTGGTGTGTCGGTTGTTCAATGGGTTTGTGAGGCATCGCTGGGGCGAGGTTCATTATACATAGTATATCCGCAACTAATGATGAGTTTTGTTGGTGGCAATAGGAAGTCGAAAAAAAGTGTTTTACCAAATAATTGCTAGTTCGTGAGAAGATTTTATCTTCTTCTTACTTTTTTTGTTGTTGTTGTTGACACTCATTGAAAATTGGGAAATGCCATAACAGTTAGAAAGTATCAATAGAAAATATATTGTTATATAGGTCTGTCTAATGGTTCATAGCCACCACACCCAAAATAAGTGTAGGTATTCAATATTTAGTTCTCTAGTCTAGCAAATAGATGTCACGACATTCATATATAGATTCAATCGTTTCCAAACGAATCAATAAATAAATGCTATTCTACGAAATCTGAGTGTTGCTTTAAGGTTTTTTTTTTACTATTGTTAACCTTATTTAGTTTTTATTTAATTTTATTTAGAATCATATGAATTTTCTTTATATTTTAATACAAACTGGGATCATTACCTACGCATTTTTATTGTTTGTGTACACTTTTTATTTCCCCCTACACATTAACCCAGAAAAATCAGGTTCAATTCAAAACAAAATACCTTCTTTAGGCCTAATTTGTTCAAAATTTATGCTAATGCATACAGTTTAAAACGAGAAACTGTCAAAATAATAGACAATTTATGCAGCAACTCGAATGTCAAGCTTCTTTAGTAACCGTTTCTAGCTAGAGATTTGAACAATTGATTTCGTATTCATTTACTAACTGCTACTGTGAACTTTTGATAGCAGACCTCTCACTTTGGTAATAATTTCAAAGTTTTACCGTATTTCACCCCAATGGGCCATATTTTGCGAAAGTGAATTTCCCAATTCGGTCAGTCGGCCACAGTCAAGCACCGTAGCCTCTATTACCGTGACAAAATTGCACTAAGAAACTACAAATACAACAACAACAAGTTGCCATCATGCTGAGCCTCACCGACGACACCACGAGGTAATGCAACAGTTTTGTCCCATCAAGTGTCAAAACAAATTGTCTCAAGTGTGACAACAACAGCGGCAGGAGTAGTAGGTACTCGTAGATTTCGTTTTCACTTCTTGCTCATAAATAGCTCCAGTGAAGATGTCAAAGTAATTTGAATTAATTATGATGATTACGTTTTGTTTTCAGCTTTAATTTAATTGCAACTCAGGCGAGTGAAGTGGAGGCAATTTGAAACGCCCCGCTGACCTGGACGGCAAAAGGTGGGCGCAATATGTCAAGTGAAAAATGAAAACGAATTCAAAACAAAAAAAGTAGTTTGCGAAACATTTTAGAATTTCAATTGGAAAAGGCTTGGATTTTACCAGATGGCAGCTAGTGAAGGGTTTGTGTGTGTGTGTGTGTGTGTGTGTAATTTGACCCACTCACCTAAAATTAGTTACAATTTGTAACTAATTGTATATGAAATTGGACAAAAAAAATCTGTTTACCTGTTTTAATTGTTCGCCGCAAAACTAAGTTGTTCTAAATGACTTCTAAACTGTGTTGGTTTTTTTTTTCTTGTTTTGAAAGTTGACAATGAACCAAATTAGACAAAGAACTTTAAAAAAAAACTAAACAATAACAACGTGTGTATGTATATGATAGCTTCTCAACAACAATGACAACAAACACGAAATTAACTTAATTCGTTGGTGGAAAAAAAAGAAAAGAAAACATATGAAGAAAATCAGCGAAGAACCGCTCACAGAACAATTAAAACGCTAGAAGTGGATACTCTTCTTCGAGCTTCTGGCTAATAAGCGCAAGTACACCCAAAAAAACTAAAAACTACAAAAGCAAAACAGTTAGTTTTTTTAATGTTTTTTTTTGCTTTAAAAAAATTTGTTGTGATTTAAAAACAAAAAAAAAAATAATTAAAAAAAAGATTTTAAAAGAAAACCAGTTTTTTTCAAAAAAATGCTGATTGACATTTTTTTATACCATTTTTTTGTAATTATTAAATAAAAAAATGGGGTAGAAAAAAACCGATCCACAAACAATATTATGAGCACTCAGAATTCCGACTCCGAACAAATTTTTGGTATTTCAAAATGGAAGGAGGCACGTCATAATTAACAACTCCTGATAGAGTCGAAACCATTAAAACAGTCCAATTGCAAAGCAATATTTTAAAGATTTCTAAAATGAATTGCAAAAACATCCAAAAATAATATGAAAATTTGATTTTACCAATTCTCTAAAATAAGTAACAAAAAAAACCTACAAACAGTTTATTTCCAAGTGCAATTAAACATATAAAAAAAGCGTACAGACAGACAAACAGGCAAGTAGTAGTTTTCTTTCTGGTAATTAGACCTTAGCCGCGGTCTCGCTATCTTTTTCTCTTTTCTTCCTAATTGCGCGCGAAGAATTCACTTTTTGTTTTGTGGATTTTTTGGAAATTACAAAAAAGTAAAATATGTACGTATTATAAAATAAAATAAAAAGACTTTTCCAAAACCACAAGAGCGAATAACGCACATTAACACCGCGTGGAAAGTATCTAAGTCAGTAACTCGTCAGCCTCAAACTCTTTGAGCGGATGGATCTATTGTCTGATTGTGAGACGAATTTGTGTGTGCGAGTGTGTGTTTGTCAGTATCGAAACTGTTTAGACTTTAGTGTGCTGCTAGCCATTAAGCGAAAGTGGTACCAACTTTAGCCACACTAAGACCACAACAACAACAACAACAACAACAACAAAAACAAAAACTACCAAAAAAAAGAACCGTTTTTCACATTTGAATATAAATTGTGTTAGTAACGTAGAAATTTTCACGAAATTAGCCAAAGATTTGGTAGAGAAACAGAAATGTAAACTTTTATGTAGCAAATTTGCCATCGGAGAATTGATGTCAACCGTTTGTTGACGTTTCTAAAGCCTCGATTGATGAACAGCGCATTGTCCAAGAAATATTAACAGAATTTCGTTGTTATTGTTGTTGTTGTTATCAGTTGAAATGACAAATTGGTGACTTTCAGATTAAATATATATTTTTTTTTAAAAAAAGTTTTACACGCTAATAGAGCTGTTAGCTGAATTGCGAGTATGCCAAAAGAAAGAGGCTGGAAAAGACAAAAGGAAAGAATTTCGTATGTTCAGAATAAAAGGGACTTTAATGGTTAAATATTTACATTTTTGTTGTTGTTTTTTTTAATACTTTAACATATCGAATAAAAAGTTTATATGCGGCGAACGTCATTAAGTTTAATCAGTCATCATTTCTTTTGCAAATCACAATTTAAGCTCTCTTGTTATCCGCGGCTACTTGGGTTCAATATTACAGCTTGTTGTTAGACTTTCTATCTTTTATCTTCTACCTTTTGCAGCTTTTAGTTAATTTTCAATACGTCAGTACGTCGGTAAATGAACAAATTTCTCAATTATCGATTCATGCTGTCAACTAATCTGTTCAGTTTTGTTCTTTTGCATTCTTTCGACCAGAATTATTGCATTTCAACATTCCCACTTCACAAACAAAGGCCATTCATTAATTTTCTTCTTGTATATTTGAATTTTTTGCAGACTGATGTTATTCACGAACTACGTCCCAGATCTATGGACGGTGTCGTTGACTCGGGTGTGTCATTGAATGGCGATACCGGCTCCAGTCCAGACAGCATCGAGCACATGCAAAATCAACAGGTAAGTCGTTGAATGCATCATTAGCGATTAGCGATGAAATGTGCCCATGGGAGTGGTTCTTATTTGGATGGGGAATTTTTCTTTGCCATTTTGAACTAGTGCTATGCAACAGACCGGCGAAATTTCCGGGGGAAAAATGTATATTTAGACGTTCCTGTGACCCTCCTATAAACCCCGTTTTGGTTTTTGTTGGGCTGATTCTGAGGCTCCGCAGAAATATAAATGGGGTTTATGGGTCCTTAGGGGTGGACCGCTTAAAACGCACGTTTATGTTTTTTCTTATATAATACAATTTTTTTAATATTCCAATTTATTTAAAAAAAAACGTCGAAATATCAACAGTTTTTCCCCCCTTAATGAACCAACTATGAGGTGCACTTGTTCAATATCGAAAAATTATTTAAGAACCACTTAAATGCACAATTGGCCATTTAATCAACTCGTTTATGTGAAGATTTGTATTTTGGCTCTAAATGAGGCAAATTACAATTTTTAATTAAAACTGCCTCGTTTGAAGATGTCATCGCTTGCAGTAAATCAAACCGGCCATTAAACACATTCATGTTTTTAACTAACTGCACTTTCATGAAATTGTGTGGACACAAATGATATTTCAATGTCGGTTTCCATATCAGTGCGAGCAACAGTGCTGCCAACTAGTCCCGTTCTACACCTGGTTCGTTGATATCAACCAGCGAAGTTTATTAATATCGATTTAATCGTTGCAAATATCAGGCCAAATTTAATACACTCGGAGAAAAGTATTGCATTTAATGTAGATTAGGTTAGATTATGTTAGGTAGAAACTAGAATACTTTCTTTCCAGCACTACAGCCTATATAATAGGTTCGGTCGAGCTTATTGATACAATACATCTGAGCAAGTGATAACGTACATGAAACGTGAGGTCACAACAGCTAACTAGCAAATGCTTAGCAAATCTATATAATCTTACTTCAGAATTTTCTTTGAACAAATAAGACTTTACAAAGTAATGCTAACACCCTTCGTTCGGCTTTGGGCTCAAGCTTCTATGATCATTAGCTGCGAACAATCTTTCAGCAGTCAAATGCACTCTCTGTCAATTTTAGCTTTTTGTCTGTTTTAAAAATGCAAATTCAAAACATTCCGAATTCAGCACGAAAATCTTTTAAGTGGCTGAATTGTCTTGACCCACCTTGCGGATAGCTGCCTGCCACCTTCATTTCTGCTACTTCCCCACCCTCTGAGTGGTGGTGTGGCATTACAAATGCTTTGGAAAGGTGTTATTTTATGAAAACGTTATTGCTGTTCGGTGGTTTGTGGCTTTGTGTTGTGTGCAGTTATGAATCAGGATTTGCGGTTTCTTTAGGCGTTGTTGTAGCGCCGTGGTGCCACCGTACAACCAGTTTATCCAATATGACTGCACGTTTCCGGTGGACGTTGAATGAAGATCATTTCGAATGTTTTTCTTTTTATTTCGATCACGCTATGCACATGCAGTTCAATGTTATCAGGCGGATTTCGCGTTAAGTAGTAATTTTGTGAAATGCGAAACAATTGTGGTAACCGAAATTGCACGCTTATTCGGTTAGCCGAAATTGAATGGGTATTTGAATAATCGAAACTGAGCGAATAATTTCAAGAGCCCTGGATAATACCCCTTATGATTTGTCATAAATTACACTGTACTCGAAAAAGTGCTATTTTTTGGAAAAGACTGCACTCCAGATCAGTATTGTTAATTCGAGTACGCTGATTCTATTAGCATTAGCCGTTCTTCTAGGTTAGGTCATGTTGTCTTTAAAATTTTCTTTAATTTTAATTTAATTTTTCTGATATTCTGCGATTACGGTTGTGAAAATAAAATTTCTTCTTTTCAGGACTCTGAAGCGCGACGCCTTAAACGAGGTCATGTACTCTCCGAACTCTTGGAAACAGAAAGAATATACGTCAACGAAATGAGTTCGATACTAAAGGTAAGCAATTTTGAAATACTTTGGAACCCAATGTCAAGACTTTTTTATCGTGCAACTTGCCAGAATACTTATTCGAATTCCGATTTCAGTTGCCAGTGTCTACACTGTCCTACGTAGTTTGTAGCATAAAATAAATCGATTCTGGTATTCCATTTCCGCAACTGGTGGTTATTGGTCCCTGACTTTAAGTTCATTTTGCACTTGAGTTTTTTTTATAATTGGCACCTTCAATCCAAGTATATTAAGTATCAAAAGGAAAATTCCAGCAGAAAATTACAATAAAAAAAAATAAAAGAAAAGTAAACACAAAAGGAAATTGCCCAATGAGTAAATAAAGCGTTCAGCCACTACCGTAGCTCCATCAAATATACAATAAGTGCGCCATAATTGGAGTATCGAATAATTCATAAGCCACCGCAAAGTGGTGGTCATGACCATGAAGCATGAAGCCACAAGTGCTACTTCAATTTCTGCTACCAGCTCTGTATGCCAAGAATGGTCAGTGAACTACTTTGCGAGTGTATATTTGTTCATGGCTGCAAACAAAATTTAATCATTCTAAACGGTAAAGATGCAGGCAAATTGTGCACAATGTGTTTTCAAAAAATATTGTTCCACCTTCCTCTTCTAAGCTGTCTTGTGCAGTTTTTAACACTTGAATGCCTGCAGTGCGGTTGTAATTAGTGCATTAAACTTCCATAGATTGCTTATGACTTCAGTCAGTTAGTCAGCCAGCCAAGCACTTTTGAATTGGAAAAACATTTCTAGTGTGGGCTCAGTTGTAGTAGGAACGTGCCTTGGGACGTGCTCATTTGGTGCTTCGTGTTTGAGAAAGACGCTACTAGTTTTTGGACTGCAGACACATTTCAAGTTCCTTGTGCATTTATTCAAAGTTATATGTGCGAACATTGAAGACTTTCCGGAAGCTCCTCATACTAACACGGAAAACATGCGCTACGGTGGTTATGATCTACGCAAAGCCTCTAAATCCAAATCGCCATCATCACATGGTTCTTTGCGGCTGAAGAAAGTACAGAACACTGCTTCGAATATCGTTGGTCGATTCAATTTGAAAATAAGCGATTCGATAAAACGCTTTCAACGCTCTGCTTGTGAGTCGCCTTTGTCCTTCCAAGGCTCACTCTTCGATCAGCACTCGCCGAACTACCTGGCCAAAACCCACCCGCGCTATAACCCGGATGACTTCCGTCCAAACTTCGATCTTTCCAGCACGGAGAAGTGCAACTACGTCTTCGGTACCAACTTGTGCAATTTTTCGACCAGCAACATTCTGAATGGCAAGTCCACAATCAAAATCATAAACACTTTCAAGGAAATCGAAGAGAGCAACTCAAGCGCTTCGATTGCCTCGGCCAAGAATAGCCTGCAGCGTTTAAAGGACGAACGTAAGACCATCTTCAAAGAACTCATCGAACTCTCTAGTTGTGACGAATCACTGGAGTATCGTCTGGTCAAGGATTATCTGGAGTGCAACACGTATTCGGAAATTGAGAACGATTCCGAGTTCAAGGACTATTTGCAGCGCAAGAACTATACGGACATATTGGACTACCTCGACGAATCGGAACCGAAGAGCTTCATGTCGATTTCTTCGTCTATTGCACGCGCTCAGTCTGCGCTTGGAAAAGGCTCTATGAATACGGCCAAAATGCTTTCGACGCCAAAAGAATTGAATTTCGCCAAGGAAACACCGGAGATTTGCAGTCACATTTGCAGCACCTGTCGTTCCTCGGCTTTCAGCGATTTCAAATGGCGTCCGAATGACCTGAACTCACCGCCTGTACCGTCTTCGATTGAGGCCGCTGACCGGGGCTCGAAGCCGAAGACGAATGTATTTTCCACTTCATATCGCGAAATATTAAAGTTTTGTCACGAATTCTTCGAGGAGAGCTTCAAGAGCGACAGTTTTGATTTGCCCAAATTCACATTCACCAAATTCAAAGAGCAGAAATACGAACGTGTTCTGAAGGACTTCGTTACGGCCCAAGGTTATGCCACTGTAGAGGACTATGTGGAAGACAAGTTTGGACAGTTCATAACTTGTGAATTGGCTGCCTACTGTAAAGGTGATAAAACGGAGTTCGAGCTTGGCACTGGAACTGGACCCGGTACAGCCACGGGTACTAGCAAGACCCGAGATACAAATGTAAATTACAATTTCAAAAAAATATAAATCGACCGTAACATGAAATTCATCTTGATAAAGTTTTCAAATTCACGATCAACCGCTTAGAAATTTTAAGCCTCAGCCGATACTTTCGTCTTATGAAAGGCCGAAGCCGATACCGGTGTGATACCTCTACTATAGTAAAAAAAACTAGAGACCTACCGAAACCAAAATAGCAGAGATTAATTTTGTAACTAAAACCAAAAATTTCGCCATACCGAAGCCAATGTTTTCATTTTTGACCGATACTGGCCGAAACTGATGCCGATCGGTCGATATCTATTTCAAATGATCAAAATAAGGATTTTGTTCCAAGTTTCTCAGAGTTTTAAATTGACCACAGAGACACTTTATCAATCAGAAGCACTATATTTATTCAAAACCAGGAAATTTCCGAACTTTTAGCTTTTGGTTAACATTCTGTTCTTACATTTTAATAGGGCTACAGCGATCAAATGCAATCGGAGGAACTGATGCATTTGGTGCCCGCTAGTCTCCAGGGCAAAGAAGACATACTCTTTGGTAATCTGCATGAGCTCTATACATTTCACAATGAAGTCTTTCTCAAGGATCTGGAGAATTGTATTTCTACAACGGAGCTGGTGGCGCTCTGTTTCGTACAAAGGGTAACTTTTGCCGCCTTCTCTCTGCATAATCTCAATTCTCATTCATTCAATGGTCTTCTAGCGCGACACATTCTATCGTCTGTACTCCTTCTACTGCCAAAATATCCCACGTTCCGATCGTCTGCGTGAGACGCTCGTGGATACGCATCTCTTCCTGCAAGAATGCCAAAAACGATTGGGTCACAAACTGCCGCTGGCCGCTTACCTGTTAAAGCCCGTACAGAGAATCACTAAATATCAGTTGCTGCTCAAAGACCTGCTCAGGTTCAGCGATAGTGGCAGTTGCACTAAAGAGTTACAGAAGGCCTTGGACTGTATGTTGATTGTGTTGAAATGTGTCAACGATTCCATGCATCAAGTGGCGATCACAGGATTTCCGGTAGAATTGACAAATGCTTTAAGGCTTTAAGACACTCCACTAACATCGGCATTTTTTTGTTTGTTTCCTTTCTTCTCTCATTGCGATTGCAGAGCGATCTCTCCCAGCAAGGGGAACTTCTGATGCAAGACTCGTTCCAAGTGTGGACCGAGTCGAAGAAAGACATCCGCTTGCGCATTAAGCCACAACAAAGGCATATATTTTTGTACCAAAAGTCAATGTTGTTCTGTAAGCAAACCTCGAAACCGGGTCACAACAAGAGCACCTATCAGTTCAAGCATTATGTAAAGGTAAGTTGAGGGAAGCGGGAAATTTAAGTGTATTCGGGGTAGAATCCAACCTAAGACCTTGGAACTGTTGCAATTGAATCTTTATAAATGTGGCGAATTTCTAGATGTCGCAAATCGGCCTCACCGAGTCCGTACGCGGCGACACAAAACGCTTCGAGGTCTGGCTGCAGGGCCGTCAGGAGGTACACACTCTTCAAGCGCCCACCATTGAGATCAAAAACAAATGGGTGGCTGAAGTCAAGCGTGTACTACTCAATCAGCTCGAAGAGTTGAAGGGTGAGAAGATCAAGCAATATGGCTTGAACCATCGCGGTCTACGTCAGACTACATCGTGGGACACGCCCAACATACTGTTGGGTACACCACATCGCACCATCAGCTGTGATGCCTCGTCCGAGTCCTCGAATCGCAATTCGAATTGCAGCAGTGACGACAATTGCCCAATACCGGGCAATGCGGCCAGCAGCAGTAGCACCATGTCCGCCACGGACAAGGAACAGCAAGAGGCGTGCGGCTGGAGTTCGGACTATTCGAACAGTGAGGATGAAATGTCAATAATTGAAGACAATAGCACACCGGTAAGTTTGTTAATTGGCGAGGGGAAAGAGTGAATAGTAAAAAATTGTACATTCTTCAAAAATCTACGACGATACTGAACTTATATCTTTTTTAAGTTTTTATTTCTTACACTTTTTTTATATGGTTTTGGTTTATATGAAAATATCATAATGATGTTTTGTTTCGAAATTCATTTCTTATGTATCTCATAATATTGTTTTGTTTCCTTTGTCGTTATTTATTATTTCGTTTGTTTTCTCTCCTCTATTTCTAGTATCTGATTTTATATGTTTTATATTATTTGTCTTATTTGATTTTTTTGGGTTCTCTTTTTTACTTTCATGCACAAAACACAAATCTCTAAAAACAAATGCAAACAAATATTTTTAAAAATATCCAAAAACCCCTACAACTGCAAAAATCTCACTTTGTACAAACAAATATACAAACAAACCAAAAAAAAAAAAAAAACGGTGTCATGTGATTCACAATATAAAAAATGGTGTTCGATCTTCTGGATTTTGTACGTACGTAAATTGTAGAGATTTAAGAATTTCTTAGCACAGTGGGCCTACAATCACGATCACAGTGGTTCATATCCGCGCAACAGCAAATCCAATTCGAAATTCTATGTTTCGGTTGAGCATTGAGCGAGAAAAACGTTGCGGAACTACTTACTTGTGTGACAGTGTAGCATTAAAATTGAGTACAAAGTAATTTAAATTGTAAATTGAATTTATTATTGTAGTAGTACATACATACATACATACATACTTACTTACTTTCGTAGTAAAGCGCCATGAAATACTCGAACGCCTAAGCTTAATTATGAGGTATTAGTTGCTGTATAGAAATAATGTAAATATTAGTTAATTTCGCAAGTTGTTAGCTAAAAAAAACCAAGTTCTGCAAATTTAAGAAATTTCTACAACAATAAAGTTGCCACATTTTCAACAGACTCCAGACTCATTTTCCGAACAATGCTAGCATCAACTATAAACAACTTTGAATCAATGCAACTCACTGCCACCGCCCCAACAAATAAATTGCCTCCAACATGAATTCCCTCAGTACACACACAACACACACACTCACCCCAAACCTTATACCCCCCACATAAATGTGCAACATTTAGAAATCTCAGCAATCAACAATCCCCAACTTGCAACATTGTATGTGATTTTGTGCGTGAGTGTGTATGCAAGGGTGTGTGTTGCAGTATACCTCTGTAAAAAAACTATCAACTGTTCAATTGTTAAATTTACCAACTTTGTTGTTGTTGTTGTTGTCGCTACCAATAAAAAAAACCCCCCAAACGACATCATATCGCTCGATCGCTCGACAACTCATCCACTCGTTCGTTCGTTTGCTCGTCCTCTCATCTCGTCATCATCAATGCATATTTTTTTTCGTACAAAAAAATTGTCAAACGGAGCCAGTCAGTCGTTTTACTTATACGTAAGTCCTATCAATTACTTTGTTAACGTATTTGCAAGATTAAATTACAAATTGAATTGTTCGAAATGTTCTAATGTTGTTATGTTAAAAATGAACATGGGTAACTAAAACACACAACACAGAAAGAAACATGCTAGTTTTGACAAACAACATTTGCTAACATTTATTACAAATACCCGTTCAACACAAATTAAGAAGAAATGGCTTTTATGTAGGCTAACGGTATTTGTCGTACATAAGTTTCGGAAATGCTAACACAAGTAGAATCTCTCACACTTCACTATTGCTCGAATACTTACTCCAAGTACCCACACCGGAATGGCACAGTCAAAGCAACTAGCACAAAATACCGAATAACTAATTTAATATTTACAAATCTTCCCCATAATCCATGGAGCAATTCCATGATATTCGATCAAAATTATATACATTAACTAACTGAAATGCATAACAAGAAGCTGAATTCTGCAATGAGAAATATTTCTAATATTAACTGTGACACATCATTCATGTTCCATCTATCAATGAGGGATTTTTTTAAAGATTTTTTTTAAGGATCCGCGCTGGGAAGTTTAAAATGTATCATTAGATTTCTTATTTCAAATGGAATTAGCAAATCTGTTGACAGAACTTGGTAGACTCAATATTACAGATATTGCACTATTTTAATATTGGATGGGGATTGTCCAAACCCGTTTGAATGAGAAAACCTCCCCCCTTTTGACTAATACATAAAATTGCCCAACTTTTTGAAAAACATTTTGAAATAATTTAATTTTTTTCAATCCTTTAACCTATACTCAAAAAAATCAAACTAGTTTTGGTCTACTGAAGGGAAAGTGGAATGAGGAATGAGGAAAATTTTACAGTAGACATCAAAGAGGGTTCAATGAGACATTGATCAATATTCCGTTAGAATGTATGTAATCCAAATCCGTCAAATGTAAAAACCTTTGATCTTTGGTTCCAGCTCTCAAGTAGGTTAGGTTAGGGTGGCGGCTATTAGCCTCGCATAGACCACATTGGGTCCATAGCAAAAGCTCACTTATTCAGAGATTTTCAAACTTTTAAGTTCAGTGGTTGCGACTTCTGCTAGCGTGTTGATCGTTACTCTATCAAAAATCTTCCATCTACTTCCGATTAAAGGTAGACAGTTGCAGAGTAGGTAATCTAGTTTCTTCCTCGTCAGGTTCATATCTCTAGGAACATGAAATTTTACTTCAGCCATTAACCTAACCCTTAACTATGAATGGATCCTTCATAATTTCATCATAAATTTCATCATATGTACATCTATTAAACATTAAACAGAAAAAACCAACCTGCACTCAGGACTCACAAGCTCACAAGCTGCATGTTAATAGAAAATATTTTGTATAGAATTCAAATAAATATCAAAATCACAATCACTTAAACGAATTTACAGCACACCACACCAAATGTCAGTAAAGTTATGGAAATAATAGCCTCACAAATTTACCCAACAGCAAGTAAAAAGAAAATAACAAAGCCCACTGAAGAATTAATTTGTGCCCACCGACGAAATAACACAAATGCATCCCTTTCGGTTATAATTTATGTTTGTTGTTTTTATTTCACAAAATTATAATTTTGTTCTCCTTTTCTTAAACGAAATTTGGTTGCCTATTGTTTTAGAAAAACATTCATGTACGATTTGGTGTACCCATGTTGAAATATTTTTATACAAAATATGCTTACAGCCACATTAATTTTTGGAGCATTGGCAACTGCTTGTTATTTATATGTTAAATATTCTTAATAAAATATATTAAATATATGCCTTTAAATATATAGAAGCTAATGTGTACTAACAAATGCATAATTTTGTAAAATATATATACTTACTTATTTTCGAAATGCTTACCTCTACTAATACTCCGCTGTAATGTAACATTCTAGGGCAGTAAATTTGTGGCCCTAGCAGACTATGCTGCTATGGGTCATTCGGAGGTTTCGATGCGCGAAGGTGACACAGTTGAGTTGCTTAAGGTGGGCTGTGCTGGATGGTGGTTTGTGCGTGTTTTAGGTAATTCAAACGAAATTCATTGCCATGCATAAGTGTTGCTGCTGCGTTATAAATAGTTCTGTCCTTATTCATAATTCAATTTTGGTTTTATTGAGAAGATAGAAGGGTAAGAGAGATTCTTTAATCAATTCTTAGTGTTCTCAATTCTGAGTTAAATAAAAATTTGTATTATGAATTCGGTACTTTTGTATGTAAAAAGGATTAATGTGCTTTAAAGATGTAAAATAAATTCACATTTGCATGAGAAACCCTGTTGGAATTCATCAATAACCTATTTTCCATTTATCATCCCCTTTTGTCCTTATAGATACCAATGCAGAAGGTTGGACCCCAGCGGCATATCTGGAATCGATCAATCGAAAATCTTCTCGATCTTCGAGCCGTAATCAAGAGCGAATGAATTTGAATACAAAAATCATCGAATAAGTATTGAAATACAAGCAAACAAAAACTTTTATTACCAAATTCGGAATTTCTCAGCCAAAGTGAGAGCAAAGCGAAAAAAAATAAAACAAAAACAAAAACAAAACTAAACTCTATTGCACGCTAACTTGAAAACTAAACATTTTGCCTTTACAAAGAAAGCTTAAAGTTTTTCCACATCTACACACACGTACACATACTTACTTCATACGATAAATCAATACATTATATACAAAAGTACTTTACCTTTGCAAACAAACTATACAAACTATAAAAGAAACTCCCTACGAGGAGTAAATATTCGAATGGGATCATAAATAAAATGGAAATTCAAACTTTTTCACGTACTTACTAAATTATGATAGCTATTTACTCACACGGCTTATAACACACCAGAGAATCTACTCTCTAAATAACTTCCCACGTCTCTGTTTCACCCCATCTCCCCTATCGAAATGCATCTCTATTTATATACTATATTCTCGACAAACAAAACTAGTTAAAAGAAAACCAACTGTCCGCACTAAGTTTAATTGTAAATTGTTAAGCAATAATTTGTAATTTCTAGTCTGTAGTTGTATATTTGTATTTATTTCCCGCATAAGAATTAGGAATTTTGAAATATTACTTTTTTTAGATTGAGATTAATATTACTTGCAGTAAATAGAAGTGAAGTTTTTTTTAAAATTATATTTGGAATATTTGTTTTGTTTAATTTTGGGTCAATAGTTTTTATATCTAAGCTCTAAAGAAACAGCAGTCGCTGCTCTTAATGGAATCTTTATTGTATGTATTTATTGATAAATTATTGTATTTAGTATTTAAAAATATCCATAATATTTATGTATGTATATTCGAATGCAATATTAAAAAGAAACAAACTAAATGTGTGCTTAACTTATCGATGTACAATTTCGAAGCCGATGAAATCCTTAAATCGTAAATAAAAATGTTGAAATAAATATATACGCAAACATCTAATGAACTATCGAGTTTTTTTTCATTTGAATGTTATCGCAGACATTTGGATGGTTAATTTTGGTAAGTTTAATACAGTTCAAATGCTTGAGAGCGATTTTCCGAAGGTTATGACCATATTCGCGTTATATTTCAAACCGGTTAGAAATTCTAACTTAGAATAGGCTCACATTCACATTAGCCTCAAAAAACGATGTCTACAGAAGAGAAGGAAAGTGGGGCGTAGAAAAAATCAAATGGTACAGTGTATGAGCGGCTACTTAAATAGCAGAGATCATTGCATAAAATAGGTCATTTCCCGAGTTGTCCTCAAAAAGGTTTTCAAAAAAAAATATGTATAGCCCCGGGAAAAAAAGTTTCAAAAGTATCAATATCGACAATAATTGTGTCAGAGAGCCACTACACGTAAAGAAAGGGGTGTACGTAAACCATTTTGACCGAGTGTATGTTCGAAAAAGATATATAAAAAAATGTTCTTAGTTTTTTTTTTATGAATAATTTTTTTTTTCTCCGATCAACAGTTTTTCTTATAAATAAGATTTTGTGACCTCAAATTTTTTTCATACAAAAATTTATCCTCAAAATTAAAAAAATTTTTTTTTGTATGAAAAGGTATGTTTACAAAATTTGATTTTTAGGAAAAACTGTTGATAGGAGTAAAAACTAGAGAGTGGACTATCTTGGGCTATGCCGAAGCTGAAATACCCCCACACAGTATGAAGAAGTACCTCGAACATAAAAAAAGTGGTCTCAAGACCCCATTTTGAGCCATTTATAGGTGCTTTTGGAGCCCGGACCATGTCCAAAATTCGTTTCTACAAAAAATTTTCAATCAAATCCACCAAAAAAAAAAATTTGGTCTCAAGACCCCATTTTGACCCTTATATATGTGGTTTCGGAACCTCGGACCATGTCAAAAATACGTTTCTAAACATTTCCAATCGAATACAGCAATAAAAGACTTGAAAAATATTGACCTTTTTTTCGTTATATGGGAGCCAAGCCCAGTTTTTGTCCGATTTGGCTGATTCTCGAACTTGATCTCAGTATTCACCACAAAAACATATACCCAAAGTTTCAACTGCGACCGCTATCGTGCGGACGGACAGACGGACAGACAGGCGGATATCGCTAAATCGACTCAAGAGGTGATGCTGATCAAGAATGTATATATTTTTCCATACCAGACACGCCTCCTTATGGGCGTTACAAACGTTGTGTCAAAGTTAGTATACCGTGCCACAGTGTGTGTGGGTGTATAAAAATTATTGAGTTTGATTTTGTAGAGAATTTCCAACCTTAAAGCACAACCATCCTTTGTCCATTTTTTAAAAAACAAGTTTTCTTATTGGTATGTTTTGTATGGAAATGGATTTTTATTTCCCCATTTTTCAATTACTTTCATTACGATTCACCCAAACCACTAAAGCCTGTCTGATACAGCTTCTTCTCAGGACTCCAAAAATGACAAAAACTCGATTTTCATGACAACGGACATAGGATGATTGTGCTTTAAGGTTTTATTAACCTTTCCAAATACCCTCTGTGGAACAAATTTCTTTGTAAAAAATGAACACATCGACGCGCCCAAGAACATTTTCACATACCAACTGATACACCCTTTATACGCTTTTCTCAAGGGTCCAAACATGCAACTATGCTTTCATGAAATCGTATATGGCAACGTTCAATAAAACAGTAGTTTCCGTTTTTCTATATTTTTTTTTTTTGTAAATTAAGTATAATTTATTTGATGAAGATGTCAATTACACCAGTGGTTATACAAATATTTCAACGTATAATAATTTACATAAACATTTTGTTAAACTGATTTAATTTTAGGAAAAACGTTTCTTATCGAAAGATAACAATTGCAACAAAAACAATGAACAGCGATTAGTTAGTGATCGCCTACTGATGCAGCCTTCTCTCACACATCAAAGCACACACACACACGAAGGGAGGAGAGGGGAGAGTTTCAGGCTGCTTGGTTAATCCATGTTTTTGCTGATGTTGTTGTTGCTGTTCTTGTCGAATTGTTATCTATGCAACCGTTTAGTTTTTGTTTAGACTTTAATGTACACTTTCTTTTTTTTTTGTTGTTTTTACTACTGAATTTCCATAATTAATAATAATAAAGTTTTTATATAATTTGTGGTAGTACATTTTGTTTTGATACTTGTAGTTTATGTATGTAGCAAAGAGTAAATGACTAACACTGCATGATTCAATTTGTGGGGAGGGGACGCTCCACAAGCAATTGCCAACTTGAATTTCTTTTATACAATTCCGATTTCGATTTAGTTTGGAGCGACCCGCTAGAGAAACGAGCAAACTACACAGATACAAACAACGAAGAAAGACACTTTTTCAGTGAGCAAAAAAAATTAGAATTAATGGAGGAGGAAAAAACAAAACAAATAAAATAAAATACTTTTCGTTATAATTTACACACAATAATTTTTCAGGGTGACGGGGAGTGCGGCGGCTGCATGTGACGACCATGGAATGTAGTTTGTTTTTGTTGGGGCTATTATTGCAAAATTGAGTTCCGAAAAAAAGTAATAATAACAATGAAGAGAATAACTTTGGCTTAATATCGTTTACTCAAACTTATTCGTCATAAATCGTTCAGTTGGATCGTTTTGTGGTGGAATTTTGGCCAAAAGTAAGTGATCGTCATCGTTGAGTGTGATTAAATTTCCAAACGAACTAAGGAACCGTTGGAGGCAACAATTGATCTATGGACCGATTCGTTGATCGGAATTGATGATGCTTGGTGGCGGTGGTGGTGTTGGCAGGGCCGGACTGCTGCAGCATGGATGATGATTTTGTTGTGGTTGTGATAATTTTAATTGGCTGTCACTCGACTGTTGACATAGAACTGTTGGGCGGACAGCAGCAGCGTGAGCACATAGATGCAGGCAGCAATCCAACAATTGTAGGCGTTCTGTGGAGAATGTGAAATATGACAAATCAATGGCAACACTTGCTATTTTAAGGCTCTTGCGAGGGCTAAGTTTGTTACAATCCACAAAAATTATCTTTTAAGTTTTTTCCAATTAGCTCGAACCTCGCCTTCTCAAGGTCACGATCGTCACGCAAAATCAATTAAAATGAAACTCAACGAAATTTTGGGCCGAGAAATATATCAATGCATACCTGGTTATACGCAGCATTGGCAGCCGTATAGAATGCTTCGACACTGTGATACTCCTCCGCCAAGGGCAGATCCTCAATAAGTGCAACACTGTGCACATAGAAGAACAAACCCATCAGCACCTACGGACGAATTAAATGAATCAAGAACATGTAAAGTAAGGCTACGCCATTTGTTATCTTTTCCATATTTTACACAATTTCTCGTGATTTTTTCCTCTGATATGGAAGAGATAGGGGTGGGGTGGTGCTTCTTTGCCAGTTTTCTCTGTTTTTTTTTTTCTTTCTTCTCACTTACCAACTGAATGATTCCCCAAACGGAAATTATCAAACCGCAGAGCGACAACTTTGGTCCACAGATTTTCATTTTGTTGCTGGTTGTGTGGCTGCGAAAATGGTAAGCTGGTTTTTTTCGATAATTTTCCAAGGGAAAACCTGAATTTTCAGTCCGTTGTCGAATCGCTGCTGAACAATTTCGCGAAGAAAAATGTCAGGTGAAAAAAATCACATGACAGTTGCTCTATAGCTCAAACGGCTGAAGTTGGTTGCGATTGGTATTTGTGAGCTCGGTGGTTCCCATCACTGAAGCACAATCGATTTTTCAAAAACCAATTGTTAAGTTCAGATTATCTATCGAGGCAAATAGTCGATAAATCGGCTCTGTTTTTGTAGGGATGGTAAAAAAAAACTAATTGAAGATTGCTGTTTTTGGTGTATAAGAGCCTGTTTGCACTAACATTTCCATGACGAAAAATCATGCAAAGAGCTAATAAGAACTGCGGTAGTGAAAATGGGATCCATACAAAAAACATAAAAGTTAGCAACTGCATGTTTTGTTTATTTACATTTCATATAAAAACTGTCAAATTTCGGCATGCCCAGGTCAATGTAAATTCTAAAAACGCCATGCCCATGGGAATGACTGTGTAAATAGGCTTTTATACAAATATTTCGTTATATTTCAGAATTATTTTTTTGGTACTTAGACCCAATAGACTTACAACTCTGTAATTATGGAATGTTCCACAATGCCAAAAAATTGTTCTTCGTAAGAAGATGGCAACTCAGTATCCTACAACTGAACAACAAAAACAAACTACATCACAACAAATGGGTTGTCAATTGTCACAAAATTTTAATTTTTGTTAATACACAGAAAAACTTAAGTTCAATGGTTAGTGGTGGATTTCGAAAAATGCCAACAACAAAAGTGTATCACGAAAGGCAAACGCGACAGCTTTGCGCTCTACACACACTAAACAATCTTTTCCAAGGTAAATGGAATTATTGGTTATTGGGACGCTCCATGTTTTTACGTATCACTTTCCCTTTCAGCTAAGCAGACCTATACCAAAGAACAGTTGGACTCAATCTCAAACAACCTCAGTCCGAATGTATGGATCAACCCGCACCGCTCGCTACTGGGTCTGGGGAACTATGACATAAACGTTATCATGACTGCCCTCCAGTTGCGCCACTGTGAAGCTGCGTGGTTCGACAAGCGAAAGTAAGTGTACTGTGTAATACAATTCACATTGAAACCGATGAACACCCCCCTCCCGCCCATTACAGAGACCCCTCATGTATTGACCTGGACACAATTTTTGGCTTCATTTTGAACGTGCCCTCAGATTACAAATTCGGTATCATAACACTGCCCTTGCGAAAGCGACACTGGATCGCAGTGCGACTCATCAACGGCCAATATTACAATCTAGACTCTAAATTGCACACACCCCTCTGCATAGGGGGCGAAGAGGAACTCTTGGAGTTTCTGCGTTCGCAGTTGGAAACAAACGAACGTGAGTTGTTTGTGATCATGGAGAGCAATGGTGGAAATGAAGAACCCCTACGTTGGCTGAAAGAAGAAACGGAATCAAGCACTAATGAGCGGCGGACCACATGAACGTTGCATTTAATTGAATTGAAACAAAAACACTAACAAGACAAAGAAACTCATAAAGAAGACTTCTTCTAGTCGCGGTAATTTCGGCATTTTTTTATCGCTGAATCACTAGTTTTAAGCAACTGGGAACGTGTTGCAAAAATAAATGGATTTGCTTTTGTTTAAATGAAATTTGCAATTAAATTCGCGTTATCATGCACACACACACACACACACACACACACAATGTAAAACGGTACAAAGCTGAATTTATAATTTTAGTTACTTACTGTCGTTAATAAAATATTTGGGCAAATCATAATATGCGGGAAATCTGGGCACGAGTTTGTTGAAATTTAAATTTCTATGTAAATGGAAATAAAATGCATAAAAACAAAAAACTAATGTTTCTTGGAATAAAGGGCGATGGATCTGTTGTGCGGAAAATAAATTAAGCAGTTTTTAAGGAAGTAACTTGATGCAACGTTATTACCCGTAGCAAGTATATAATCCTTGCAACTTCACGTTACATGATTCAAGAATAACTCCAACGCTCCAATAGAGTGATTAATTTACCATCGGTTTTGATATAAAATTTATTATTATCTTGAGGAACTGCCCTTTTGGTACCACACTTTTTGTTGTGTACCTCAGACAGACCCGGACAAATATAAATCTCTTATAAACAAAATGATCTTCAGTGTAAATATATAACTTTATTTGATTCGAGTAAAAAATACACAATAATGGTCAATGTTACACAAAAGAATCTTAACGTTATACGACATGCAAAATGGAATGTTTGTTGAGAATACGTTACGTATTCATAAAATAAATTGACTTGGGAGATTCTAGATAGAAATTTGGATTCGATTAAATAGAGAAAGGCCACTTGGTTTCAATTCGTACTTATTAGGGCTTTCCAATTCGCTTAAAGTATCGGGATAGCAAAGGGAATGGATTTGTAATTGCGACAGAACATGGAATGCTACTTAACAAATTATAAGAGTTGTTTGCGTCGAGGAGATTCGTCAAAAGTCAAAGTAAAATTCTTAACATTTAAAAAAAAGAATACAAGTTGATATGCATAAAGGACGGATGTGTTAAAATTTGCGGAAGACATCTTTCAGTTCCTCGCTTAAATGTCTGTTTGAAGTCCACCGTGAGCGGCAACGGGCTCGGCTGCTGGAGCACGCGATCCTCCCGGCTGCGGACGGCGAGGCCTGCTCGGCTCTGGGGCAAAGTATTGTTGCGCCTGCTGCTGGAAGCTGTCATCGCCGGCGCCATATTCGCTAGCCTCGCGATTGCTGATCTCATTGAGGCGCTTGTAACGTTCACGACGAGCCTCCACCATGTACAGGATGCCAGCGGGCAAGAGCATTATTGCACCCACCACGGCCAGGGCAAAGGACCAGCCCATATCGTTTGTCTGCCAGCCTGGCATCCAGTCGCGTGAGTCGCCCTTGGCACCAAATACCACCACGGCTATGAAGCCGAATAGAAAGCCCAGCACCTGGCACGAACCGATAGTTAAGAGCAGGAACACATATCGATCGTCGTCGCGTGACGTACGCAGGAAGGACGCCGTCAGTGGCAGTGAAATCAAGCACATCACAAAGCAGAGTGTGGCAAACAATTGCACGGCAATGTAGAAGCCTGGCAGCAAGAAGTCATGTATGATATAGTACTCCTCCTCGAAGACCCACATGCAGCCATTGAATACGGTATCGTAGAAGCGATGGATGTCCTGGAACTTGTTAAAACACACCTCCCACAGTCCGAGATTGGTGAAACGTGGATTCTGGAGGCGCCCGTCCGTCACCAACCAGTAGGGTGAAACGAAAGCAATCAGGAATAGGAGAAATGCGAACGCTGAGAGTCCCACTGCCACTCGAGTGTTGCGATTGCTGGCTCCCATCGCTATTTTTGTTAAGTATTTTTCACTCTTTTAATTGAAATATCGTATAAATCGTGATTTTTACTAAGTCAATTGTATTCTTCCACGCCCAAACCATGAATAAGAACCTTACATTCCACAAACACAATTTCATTCGATAAGTGCTGCCACCTGTTCAAAAATTTAAATTAAGTAGAAATTCGTAGTGATCGACTGATCGAGTTGACTTCCATCAAACATTTTCTAGGCCGTGTAAACGGCTGTGCAAACGAAATTTTGTTTGTGATTTGCGGTCTAAATGCACCTTTACGTTACTTTTAAAAAGGTTTTTGTGGTAAGTATTGGCTTCGGCCCCTGCGAAAGAATATGATGCTGACTTTTGGTATCGGCTTC
The DNA here is from genome assembly GCA_951394025.1 of Heteromyza rotundicornis. Classification (NCBI taxonomy): domain Eukaryota; kingdom Metazoa; phylum Arthropoda; class Insecta; order Diptera; family Heleomyzidae; genus Heteromyza; species Heteromyza rotundicornis. The sequence continues at coordinate 4,402,870 of OX596011.1, forward strand.
GGGCAGCAAAATGCTAATAAGTATTGCATTACTGTTTAATTAACAGTGTTTGAATCGATTTTGCAAACACTAGTGTTTTTCTAAAAATTTAAATGTTTAATGAACTGCGGAAACAGAGGAGTTATTCGCTCTAATTTCCGAACCATTTCTATATTCAAAATTTTTGACAAAATTTAAAAAAGTTGTATTTTGTAAAAACAATTTGGCAACGTGCTTTTTTGAAATATTCAGAAGTGGTGAAACGTACATTTTCTGGTGAAACGATATCAAATGTGGTAAAACTTCGTTGGATTACGGTTCAGAGGAAATTGGATCAGTGCTACCATATATATTGAAAAATCTGTATTTATACGGAATTGTGAAATTTTCAGGAAAAATACGGATTTTATAAGAACCAGAGGTGTCAGCCGATGCGGCTAAGCCGGTCGCCTAGCCGCCGCCGACGATTTTAATAAACGTTAGCCGCCGCCGATGACCCCGGCTAAAAATCGGCTTGCGGCTAAGCCGAAAATCTCGATTTTTTTATTCGAATCTAATTTTTTTGTATGATTTCTACCAAAAAAAATCAAAATGAAAAGGACACAGGTCGACATGCTTTTCAAAAAAGTAAAAAAAATTAATTTTTAAATTAATTGTGACATTTTTATTTAAATAATTGAAATGCCAAGCAATTTTAGCAGTAAAAAAGTTGTATTTTGAAAATTTTTAGCATATTTATTAATAGAAAAATCGGCTTAGCCAAATAACCGGCTTAGCCGATCGGCTAGCCGCCGCCGACTGAAAATGGATCAGCCGCCGCCGCCGACGATTTTCCATCGGCTGACACCTCTGGTCAGCACTCCCGCATTTTATATTCGTTGAGGGAAATTTTGTACAAAACTATTGGCAACACTGATTGACCAAAGTGGGACTTTATTCCGGTCATCAAAACCGTGCAGATGCGAAAAAATTCCGTTTTGGAAAAATTCCGTTTGACACTTATTTTCTTTAGTGTAGAGCGAAATGTTTTTTGACATTTAAATTTTTGAATTTTGTTAGTTATTGTATAAATTGTTTTCATAGCAACACAAAGGCCATTCCATCCATTTCGCTATGCGGGTTGTCGAAAAATCTTTCCAAATTAAAAACTAGAAAATACGGATTTTTGGAAAAAAAAATGTGGCAGCACAGAATTGGATTGGCGTTTACAAAAGTACAAAAGTACACAAAGAAAGGGCGATTGGGCAAAAACTTGAAAATGCAAATTGAACGCAGAAAATAAAGAAATCTAAATCCAAGTGTAAAGTGAAAAAATTCTCAAATTGTAAAAGAAAATAGCAATCGCACAAACATATAAGCAAATATATTAATAAATTTCCATTACGAAATCCGTGGAGAAGGACGGCCAGACACCACTAAAAACAAACATGGCATCCGACATAGAAATTGTAAATTCTAGCAATTTTGAGAAAATACAAAACTTCCTCAATGACTCGGCGTACAAGGAGATACTGGAGAACAGCGAAAACTTCAATACGCGTCTGTGCATCGAGCGGCGCCTGCGAATGCCCTTCCTTGATCCGCAAACTGGTGTCGCGCAAACACATTGCGCCCTGTTCATGAAGCAAAAGCAGCGAATGCCCCCATTCCGCGACGGCCAGATTTACACGTACCCATCGGCTCGGTGGCGCAAACCTAAGCGCCAATACCTTTTACATCATCATCACAGCTATCGGGCATATCAGTATCGGGAGCAGCACCATCATACCCCGTCAGGACCATCCTCAAGTCGCGATCACCACCTTCAGGCGGAGAGTGCAGGTAATAATGCTCAGACAAGCAATTGCAATGCCAATTTGGCTAATCTTTAAGCAAGCAGGATTTGCCATTCTTAAGTATGTGCACAAATAAAATCAATAATCTTTTGCGGCATTTTACAACTTTTCCACCACCACTCACATCTACTTTATCATTGTCACCCCCCTCTGCCAGCGTATTTGCCATTGTGAGGTTTTTTTCTTGTCCTACATGATTTATTTGTCCTAGCGCTTTTGTACTTCTTGTTACTTACATTCACTCCACGCACTCAGTTCTCGCCCACTTGGGGGGTTCCACCATCCCGTGTTTTGTATTCGTCTTCGTTGTTGCAATTGTTTTTGTTTATTTTCATTAGTTCTGTTGGATTTTGTATTTGCGCGTAATTTTCTCGTTTTTCGTGTGCTTGTTATTGCTGCTGACTCCTCCCTCCCCCTCTTATGCACTAAACACGAATCGCCTACCACCTTGGCACTCTTATTTGCGTCAATTATTTTGCTCACGTTCTATCGTGGTTTTGTCTTCTTCGTTCAACAAAGGGTGCAGTAGAGAACTTTTTTGCGGTTACATTTTGATTAAAATTTAAACTTTAATCGAAAAGTCGAAAATAATTTTTTTTTATTTTATAGCCAAGCACAAACTTTTGTTCTGACTATGACCGCATGTTTGCCTAAGAATTTTCAAAATTGGATTTCTCAGCCGTTTATTTTAACGCTTTTGCAATATTTCAGCTATTGCCGCCGCCGATGGCAATTCAATGAGCGCTTCCGGTGACAACGACAGCAAGGATTCCCACCCGAATCCGGAGAAGGAATGGTTCCACGAAGACATGGATATGTCACACTATCATCACGTGGAGGACTACGAGGAGGACTTCGAATCGGACAACGACTTTGACGAATCGTACAGCAGCCGGGGCAAACGCAAGCGCGGCTCACGGTCTGTGCGCAAGGGACACAATACCACCATAGAGGGCACACCCAAGCGTGGCCGCAAAGGCGGCGGTAAGTGATGATCGAACCTTTTGTGCTTTCCTTGGCAAATTTCAACTATTCCATTTCAAACTTCACCACTTGCAGGCAGTCGTCGGCGCAATATTGGCGCGGATGGTGAACCGATTGTCGATCGAAGGCGTCGCGCTGGTGGCAGCAGTTCGGCGGCCGTTGCAGCTGCCGCTGCTGCAGCAGCTAGTGCGACCGCCCCGAGCATGGGTAGTGCTAGTGCTGGTAGCGGCGGAGGAGGTGGAGGCGTGGCAACTATCAATTCCAATTCGGCTTCGCCCATTGCCACTAACGATGACACCAGTCAGTCGGCTCTGGCCATGCCCTCAAATGCAACAGCCACTGTGGTATCCACTTTCGACAAAGCCACACTCAACGATGCGGGCGGATCGTCTTCCAACGAAGCTTCTGTACTAGCTAGTACTAGTAGTGCTGCTTCGACCGTGGTGCCAGCCACATCTATTGCTGTTGCTGCCGCTGTGGCTGGTGTTGCTGCTGCTGCCAATATTGCTCCAGGTGCTGCTGTTGCTGTCGCTAATACAACTGCTACCGCTACCGCTGCTCCTGCTACGGTTGCTGCTGTCACTGCCACCACTGCCAGTCCCAAGAAGGACGCTGTCAAAAGCAAATTGCGTCCCGATCGTGAGGTGGCTCCCCCATCGCCCTATTGCGATTTCTGTTTGGGCGATCAGCGCGAGAACAAGAAGACCAACTTGCCCGAGGAGCTGGTTTCGTGCTCGGACTGCGGTCGGTCGGGCCATCCGTCGTGCTTGCAGTTCACACCGAACATGATCATCTCGGTGAAACGCTATCGCTGGCAGTGCATCGAGTGCAAGTACTGCTCGATTTGCGGCACTTCGGACAACGACGATCAGCTGCTGTTCTGTGACGACTGCGATCGCGGCTACCACATGTACTGCCTGTCGCCTCCATTGATTACGCCGCCGGAGGGCTCTTGGAGTTGTAAGCTGTGCTTGGAGGAGTTTCACAAGGAGGGCAATTCCAAGTGAATTTAGTTTATTTGCTGACATTTCCGATTATGATTAGTTGAATCGCATCACTCAAAACCACTGCAAAAATCTCTCATGTATTGTCAAAAGCATTCAATTAGAAAAGGTAAAAGCATGGTGAGATATTAAATAAACTTTATTTTTGTACTTTTAAAAAATTCAATTTCTGGAACCAAACAATTAAATCGGTGCATCGAATCAAGTGTTAATTTTTTCGTTAAATCCAAAACCTCAAAATATGAAAATTTTTTTTTAAATTTAGAAAAAATTAAGAAAAATTACAAAATTAAAGGAAAAATTAAAAATCTTTTTTTTTGTTTTTGTAATTTTTATTAATTTAAAAAATTTTGTTTTTTAAATTTTGTAATTCTAATTTTTTTGTTTAATATGCTTTGGATGAAACATGGAAATGTATCATATTTGGTTTCAGAAAAATTCCGCATCGTATTCATTAACATTTTTAAGTGAAATCGCAGCAGCTACTTTACACACAGTTTATTTGCAAACAAAAAAAAATACAACTACACATTGTGTTAGTGTGTTTTTTTAAGCACATACATACTTTTATTTGTATTAAGTCTAAACCGAAATCCGTGGCAACTTTTTGAAAGTAATCTAGCTTTAGGTTATTAGTTTTTAGCTTGATTTAAGCGATAAGCAGCAGTCTTAAGCATAACAAAAGTATTTCACATTTACATTTCTAGTATTGATTGGTTAAAGTATTTGTTTTGTATAAAAAAAAAGGAGAAAAGTATGTAATGAGTGGTGGTTACCTACTCATTTTATAAGCGGTTTACTGGTGATTTCACAAATTCATTGCCTGAATTGGTAAGCAACACAGAATAGACTATGTAATACAAAATGCATGCCAAGTCCTCTACCCTCCACGCCCCCATATACATATATTTAAGCAGTTACATGTAATACGAAATTCTTATTTAACCGTAATGTCATTACAATAAAATGAAAACAAAACAAAACTGTGCCCCCTCATTAATCAACCTTTGGAAATTTTAAGAAAAAAATTTAATTTTCAGTATTGAAGATTTTTTACTCAATTCAGAGTTCTTATTCTTTTCGCTTTGTCGATCAACAAATACAACATAAAAAATTCTGAAAACTTCGAAACCCTATCATGGATGAGAGAAAAAAGACCGAAACCTCGAAAACTTTTGATTCCAAATGCAATTCTAAGAAGAAGGCCGTCAAGTTCGAAACGTTTGTGGACATTTTTTACCTCAGCGAAGCCTGGCAGTTGCACGTGAAGCAAAGTACTTTGAAAACCGAAGAGGATCAGGTGAGCACCAACTCATTTCATTGCCGAAATGCCAAGCTATGATTTGATTTCTTTTTGTCGTTGGTACAGGCTAAGCGTCGAATCTTGCAGCGCAACTATTGAATGCTTCTGGAAACACCATGACATATTTTTTGTAATTATTTTTCGTGCAAATTTTCTTTTGTATACATGCTTATTTAATTCTATTGGAAGTGTAGTAGCCTCTTGTTTTACACTGTAACATGTAATATACTCAAATATCTCGAAGTGTGAATTCCTATTTCCATAATTAGCGTCAATTGTCAGTCTCCGCGCGAAGATGCCATTGCACTTTGTTGGCCTTGGCTTGGCAGGGTTTGCCAAGTTCCGTTTAGTTGTTCTAAGATTGCCAAAATGTACAGTTTGAAATTGACTCCTTGGTGGCACTTTGGCATATTCTTGGTAGTGTGTTGTGAAATTCTTCGCACCGAATCGCTTTTGAGAAATAAAAGATTTCTAATATTTCCAAGACAAGCGCCGACAAGACATCAGGTAGGTGCATTGCAGAAGACTTTGACTGACAAACAATTCATTTGGAGTTTAACCACAAATGATTGTTCTAAAATGGACAGTTCTGTGATGCGACGGATCTCTTTAAAATAATTCTTTTGCTGATCATGATTATGTGGCAAATGCCGATTTTTTATTGTGCTGTCGAGTTTGTTTGGTGTAGAAGAGTAAAGTGGTCCATATATTATTCGTAATTGAATTAGTTTAAAGAGATTCGTCTATATGAGGCAAAATATCGGTAAAACGCCTTTAAGAAGGCCGAAGACTTTTTATTTTTCGCCAATTTTCAGTTTATTGGCGGCCTTGGCATTCCGGCCGATCTTGCATACGAATCTCTAACAGTGGGATACGTACTAAAAGCGGAATTTTTCTTGCCCTGGAATGCCACAGTCTACCGAGAAAATCCCTACTTTCCCGAGTATAAGTTTGCCGACGATCATATAAATGGCCGCACTAAAGACAGGAAACGTTCCGGATTTCGTTGGGATATCTACGAGTACATAGTGAACCGTTTGCAGAAGTGAGTGGGTTAATGGAATATTCCAGAAATTAATGCATTTCAACGAATTTCAGTTATGGCTACAACGGCCAAGAGTGTCTGTTGAAAGCAATTTGTGAGGCGAATTCAGTGCGTTTCGAGCGGCACTTTAACATATTTGCAGAGCTAATGCACATTTTCTTAAGGTCAAAGGGAAAATTTCAATCAACAAATCTTTTTTAACATTTATTTTTACAGTCCCTCCACCTCGTCGGATCTTGATACTGTGGAATGCTCTAACTACAAGGAAGCTGAAAAGTATGGCCGCTCGGGAGAAACGTGCAATATTTATACATGCAACATTTCGTTGTTGAATTTAATTTCGAGTGTGTTTAAAGTTGAAGTTTAATTAATAATTAACAAAAAAGATTAAGATTTTCCATTCACTTTTGTTAAAAATAAAAACTTCAATTTCTACGGACTAGTTTCACTTTAACATTGTTCTTGGCTCGGATAATAATGCCCGTCTCAAATGCAAACACCTTTGGATCCACCAGAGGTAGCAGCTTGAAATTCTTCAAGATATACACAATCAACGTTTTCATCTCGAGCATGGCAAACTTTTGGCCTATAAATAAAAGTTTAAATGAGAAAAATAAAGTTTTTTGCCCACAGTTAAATATTTACCAATACAATTACGTTGTCCTGCACTGAAGGGCACATAGGCAAACGGATGACGTCCTAGGGAATTTTCGGGCGTAAATCTTTCCGGATCGAAGTCATTCGGATTGGGGAAATGTCTTGGATTACGGTGGATGTCAAAAATGTGCAATGTAATAAAAGTGCCTGCGGGTAGTATCAAATTGTTGGCCAATTTAGTCTCATTTACGGCCTGGCGCATAATAACCGGCACTGAGGGATATAGACGAAGGGTTTCCTTGATAAAACATTCCAGATACCGAAGTGAGTTCAACTGCGAAATGTCTACTTTGCTGAGGTCATCTGTAAAATAGAAATACCAACGAAATGCAAACTATTCTCTTTTTTTCTGTGGATTTATGTATGTATGTATGTGTATACCATCAATATTAGCTACAATTTCCTGGTAGCAACGTTCCTGCATGGTCGGGTACAGCGCCAAGTTCATCAAACCAAATATCAGGCCCATAGAAGTGGTATCGAAGCCCTCAAACATAAAAGTGTCCACCTCCTCACAGATGCCCATATGATCGATTTGTCCATCCTTTTCAGCGCGCAGCAAAGTGTCTAGCATGGCATATCGTTTCTTTTTGAATACAAAACTGAAAATTGTTTGTGAATTGCATTTTTTCTCTAAAGAGTTTATACTGCGGTGAACCTACTCCATATCGTCCACTGTATCGACTTCCGACTTGGAATTCTTGTTTTCCTCAGCAAATATTTGCCTTTTCTTCTCGATTATGCCGCTCGAGAATTCGTGCACGTTCTTCAAATGGTCTCTATAATCCGTAGAGGCCATACAAAAATTGAAGATTGTATCGTTCATGTATAGAGGATTTGCAATTCTCTTGACAAAATACTCTTCAATCATTTTGAAGCTAGCCCGATACTCGTCGTCGTTCAAACAGTCGTCGAGTTGGACGCCCAAAGCAGTTTCTAAAAATTCAAATTCAAGTAAGGGCTGTGCAAAGATTCGGTGAGTTACTGACCGCAAACACTGTTTAGGGTAAATTTGGGTATAAGCTCACTGAGCGATATTACATCGTCCTCTTGGGCTATCAAGTTTGTAACGAATTTGTGACTTTCTTCTCTGAAAATGTACATAACCGTTTAATAAAAGGCTTCTGGATGGATGTACAGACAACTCGCACTTGAAAATCTCCTCAAATTGACCCAGTATATTAAAGTGGAAAGCTGGTGTTAACATCTTTCTACGTGAATGCCACTTCTTATCTGCAATTTCATTTCATTATCACACAATGCACATTTCCATTAATACGCGACAGGAAGCAAGTTCCACTCACCGGTCGAAGTCAAAAGTCCAGTACGCAAGAAGGGCTGCAGGAAATTATAAACGATACCTTTTGTAATCAAACTCGGATCGTTGAATACCAGTTCGGCATCTTCGGCTGCTATGATATTGTAGAAAACCGCACCCATAGTGTATTGAATGTAGCTCTTCTTCAACTCGGCTGCAATCTCGCGAGCAACTTGGAAAACAGCCACTAATTGCCGGTGCAATGAATTGAATTGCGTTACTGGCGAAATATGACTAGTCAAGTGATATTACCTACCATTATCCAAGCCCGCTAAGTCGAAAGTATTTCCGAAAATAGTGCGTCCCTTTGTAATAGGCGCTATTTCCTCCACTGGCCTGCCATCCACTGTTTTCACACGTTTGGCAAAGAAAGCCATTATATGGTAGTCCTTGTTCAATTTGAACAGCCAGTAGATGAGGCCAAGGCCCACCACTAAAGTCCACAAGACCATAGTGCAGTCTTTTCCGTATTTGACCGAACCGAGGTTGCTTGTCTCCCACTGAATACCCAACTAAAGTCAAACTAATTGGTCGTCAATTGTCTAGAGAAAATTCTGTTCTTATCGGTTGGGGTTACTATTTTAAACAAGCTTGCTGATAAGATATGAAGTCTAGTGCAGACAGCTTTCAGCATTTTTGCACAACATAAGCTGTACTAATTTCAGTAATAAACTTTTCTGCGATAATGTATAAATTATCGTTGAACGGAATTAGACGATTTGTTTTTAGTTTTGATCGCGTGTGACATAGTATTCAAAACTCATTAGGATGCACATAATTGGAAACCATCGTTTGATATAAAAAAGTATACATTTGGGATTTTTATTTTAAGATCAGTCATTAAAATTTATTTCATTTAAAACTTTACAATATAGACGTAGTTAAAATTAAAAATATTAAACAAAATTAGCTTTTAATTTTAAAATTAGTAAAATGTTAAGTATAATTTAAAAGAGAACCGTTTAAAAAAGAAATCAAAAATTTCACTTTACCGGAAAATATTTATTTTTTATTACGGTATCCTTGCCGTCAAAGGTGATGCTCTCATAGTAAAACTTGCGATTGACGCGGCATTGTACACCGCAGCGGCAGGAGCCACAGTTTAAACACTGGAAATAAAAAGGTTATAATAAAAAAAGGGTTGAATTTATAAGTAGTTCTCCCGCTCTGTAGTTTCCCACCTACCGGATTCCAACAGCCCGAGCAGGCATCATTCATGCAATCACACACATCAACGCCATTGTGGCGTATATGACCATACTCGTCATAGGAACTAGTTTTCGACTGTGTGTTTACTTTTCGTTTCAGCTTACGCTTCTCCCGGTTCGATTTTTCCGGATCGAAATCTTCCAAAAATCTCAGCTCGTCCCGCAATTTTCGTTCGGCGTGCAGCTTTCGTGGACGCTCGCGCAGAGACATGCGCGACCCAAATCCTTCAGATAGATCGTTTTCTGCTTCCATGTTTTAATGTCGTATTTATTTACTTGGCCAGATAAAACGCCAAAACCAAAATTTTCGAACTTTTTCTCAACAACAGTAGTCATAGGGATGGGGAATATATTGGTTTATGCTCAATCAATATCGATATTTTTGTATGATAAATCGAAAATAGCTATGGAATTCAAAACAGTAGAAAACAGTTGCTTAAAAGAACTGTCAAATTTTATATGTTTTGACTGCTCATCTGCATAACTGAATCGTTTCCCAGGGGTTTCCCACTTTAAATGAATCGCCCTACTGTAATTTTGTTGACAGGTATACTGGGGCAGAATTACAACATGCGCGCACGAGCAACTCGTATCAATTTCGTGTTTCAATTCCAAATATTCAATAGGAAAAGCTACAAAAATTTCGTTACGAGTTGCTAGTTTGTCACGAATGCTGTAATTCGGCCTTATTTTAACGTCTATTTAATTTGTAAACATTGCCCAAGTTTTCCATCTTATGAAAGTCACATAAAATTTTGAGGAGTAGATTTCTTAAAATAGTAGTAAAAAATACATTTGAGGAGAGTAGAAAAATCTACTACCGTAGTAGAGGAGTAGAAATTTAAAAATCAACGCGACAGTGTGGAATAGTATAACGCAATTTTGTTGGCGATTTTCTTTCGCAACTAAATTTGCATACGATCGTGCAATCTGAATGCACCTTAAAAGTGGCAGTGGTGGAACTTTACGTTTCTGGCCATGCGTTTAGTGATGGGGTTATCGACTAAGTAACAAATGTATGATATCCAACTATCGAATGATTTTTTCATTCAAATGGTTTTTTCATTAGATTGCTTCTTCATTGGAAAGATTTTTCAGTGCCTATTTATCAAGTTTAAGGCGAAAAGGTTCACAAAGTGCGGAGAAGAACTGGGGTATTGAAAACGATATAAAAAAGTTTGCACCGAAAATCCATTTAAAAACCTAAAAATGGGGAACTCATGCTTTGATTATTAATATTTTCATATAAAACTTGACAATTAAAAAATATTGTTTATTTACATTTCGATACAAAATTTGCCATAAAATATAAAAAACAGACTTTTTCCGTCTTCAATCGTTGCTGTTCTTTCTTTTTCGAATAAATTATCACTCCAACATTTTCAGAAACTATCGAATCGATTTTTGATTTTGGTGCACTATGTTTTTTATTCGATATTTTTTATTCGATAGTTCCCATCACTAGATTTGGTGGAGCAGTTGGGGTTCATTTCCTCCATCGAAAGAAACTGCGGAAAATATTAGAAAATATTAAAGTGCTGCCGGTAAGTAAGTTGTAATTTATATATTGAAGTAAAACTTTGATCCAAATACAATTGCGCAATCAAAAAAGCAAAACATGTTTTAATAGCTTGTATTATTTTGATTTTAATTCGGGCAATTACTTTACGCTGATGTAACGAACATTGGTCTTTTGTGAAATTCAAGAAGTTGAAAAAAGTTCAAATAAAAATAAGAGCAATCTGTGTCATTTCATTGGAATTGTGTTTCCCTTTCATAGAAACCGAAACTCGAGCTTGAACGGGAAACAAGGCAAGCGGAAAAGGAAAAGTTCACACGAAAAATGCTGTCTCGACTTCTACTACTGAGGCCGCCGCCGGCCGCTGTGGCCACGGCCAACCGCAATGTGCTGAAATGCGTGAGCAGTCGTTCGGCATCGTCGGACATGCGTCCCCAACCGAGGAACAACGAAGTGGCCGGGAGTACGCCGCACATCCAGACAGAACCGGAGCGCAAGTATCTCGAGGGCAAAGAGTACCAGGGATTTGAGTGTATTCGCACGGAAAATGTAGCCGAATTCGGCATTATGTCCTATACGTTTCGTCATTCGGGCACCGGCACTGAACTCTGGTATTTGGATCGCAAAGACCCGAACAATGTGTTCTCAATTAATTTCCGCACCACGCCCTTCGATTCGACTGGCCTGCCGCACATACTGGAGCACAGCGTCCTCTGTGGCTCACAAAAGTATCCTGTGCGCGATCCATTCTTTAAGATGCTCAACCGCTCAGTGGCCACTTTTATGAATGCCATGACCGGCCCGGATTACACCATGTATCCATTTTCCTCGATGAATGAAATTGATTTTAGAAACCTCCAGAAGATCTACTTGGATGCGGTCTTCAGGTGAGCAAACCGTGAATTCTAATCTCAGTATTTTCACTCAAGGAAATTGTATCATTTTGCAGACCCAACCTGGAGTACCTGGACTTCCTTCAAGAAGGTTGGCGCTTGGAGCACTCCAACTTGCAGGACAAGGAGTCCGAATATGTGCTCAAGGGCGTGGTCTATAACGAAATGAAGGGTGCCTTTTCCGAGAATTCCTCGATTTTCGGACAAAATCTTCTCAATAATTTATTGCCCGATCATACGTACGGCTATGTGTCCGGAGGCAATCCGCTGGAGATACCCAAACTCACGCACGCCAACCTCGTGGATTTCCATCGCAAATACTATCATCCGAGCAATGCACGGATCTACACATATGGCTCCCTGGACTTGAATAAAACTCTGGACTATGTTAACTCGGAATACTTAAGCAAGTACGAAGGCATCGACAACTCCTACAGCCTGATACCGAACCAGTGTCGCTGGGCGGAGCCACGCCATGTGCACATCTCCAGTCGTTTCGATAGTATGGGGGCGCCGTTCGAGAAACAAAATCAAATTGCCATTTCGCTGCTAATGTCCGACGTCAACGACATACAGGAGACGTTCCTGCTGTATGTGCTCTCAGAGCTGTTGGTTCGCGGCCCCAACTCGCCGTTCTATAAGAGTCTGATCGAGCCGAACTTCTCGGGTGGCTACAATCAAACGACCGGCTTCGATCCGCAAATTAAGGACACCTTCTTCTGTGTGGGCCTGCAGGATGTGCGCGTAGAGGACTTCGGCCGCGTCCAGGAACTGTACGATTCCACCATAAAGCAAGTGATGCAGGAGGGCTTTGAGGCCAGGCACATTGAGAGCGTACTGCACAATATCGAGCTGTCGCTGAAGCACCAGAGTCCGCAATTCGGTCTCGGCTTGCTGTTCAATTCGACCCCTCTGTGGAATCATGGCGGCGATGTTGTCGAGAATCTGCGCGTTTCCAGCATGATTGCCACTTTCCGACGCAACCTCGCCAACGACCCGAAGTTCTTGCAAAAGAAGGTAGCCCACTACTTTGCCAAAAATACGCACAGACTGACCCTGACCATGTCGCCCGACGACCACTACGAGGACAACTTCAAGGCGGCCGAGCTGGATTTGTTGAAGCAGAAAGTGATCGGTTTGGATGCGGAGAAGCGCGAGAAAATCTACGAGAACGGCTTGAAGTTGGAGGAGGCACAGAAGGCCGTGCCCAATCTGGATATATTGCCTTGCCTGCGACTGGAGGACGTCAAAGAGGCGGCCAAATTGCAGCCCATGAATGTGGTTAAACTGAAGCAAGTGCCCACTCAAGTGTGCACCGTGCACACAAACGAGATTTCCTACTTCAAGTGCTACTTCGATGGCTCGGCTCTCAGTCGCGACGAGATGATGCTCATCCCACTGTTCTGCAACATCATCAATGACATGGGCACAGCCAAGTACGACTATCGCGAATTCGACAAAATTGTCCTGTCCAAGACGGCCGGCATCGACTTTAAATTGCATTTCGCCGAAAACATTTACGACAGCAAGACCTTCAACATGGGCGTCTTCATGAACACGCACGCGCTCGACAAGAACGCTGAGGACATGTTCGCGCTCTGCACGGAGCTGCTAACGAAATTCAAATTGGATGACAAGGAGCGCCTGAATATGCTGATCGACAATTACATGTCCAGCATATCGGTGGGCATTGCCAGCTCGGGGCATTTGTATGCCATGCAAAGCTGTGCTGGCCTCGTCACCGATGCCGCCAGATTGAAGTCCCAACTGGCGGGCGTGGAGCACATTGAGTTTATGAAGAACTACGTGAAGACACACCAGGTGGAGAAGATCATGCAAAACCTGAAGGCTTTGGGCGCGAAGCTCTTCAACAAGAGTGCTATGCGTGTCGCCATCAACACATCCGATGAGTTCTATCCCAGTTTTGTGAAGCACTACGAGAAGTTTCTGGACGATTTACCCGCACAGGCCGTTAAACCAGCAGAGCATAAAGTGAACCTGCTTGAGCCCAGCTGCCAGCATTTCGTCATGAACATCCCGGTCAATTACTGTGCTAAAGCCTTCTTCACTGTGCCCTATGCGCATCGCGACCATCCCACGTTGCGTGTTTTGGCCAAACTGGTGTCGGCCAAGTATCTGCTGCCCGTAGTGCGCGAACAGAACGGAGCATATGGCGCTGGCGCCAAAATCGGCTCCGATGGCATCTTCAACTTCTTCAGTTATCGCGATCCGAACTCCACCAAGACGCTGGCAGCCTTCGACAACACATATCAGTGGCTGCAGGACTACAACGTCAAACTCACGGACCAAGAGCTCTTCGAAGCAAAGCTTGGCGTCCTGCAACAACTCGATGCCCCGGTGGCTCCGGGCAATCTGGGCATTGACTTCTTCTTGTACGGCGTATCGCAGGAGATGTTCATGAAATATCGCGCACGCATGTTGGCGGTGACGGTAAGCGAACTGAAAGCTGTTGTGGAGAAATACTTCAAAGACCAGCCGACATACTACGGCAAATGTATACTGGGTCCGGAAAACAAGGACCTGGAAGCACAAACGCAGCTCAAGTGGAAGACTATTGTGTAGATGAGTAGCAGCAACAGCGGCTAAAAATGTTCAAGTCTCTGCCTGTCATCTGTCACTGATATTTATACATATAAATGTACATTTAATTTTACGCATTAATATATTTTTATTTAATGAAGCGAACAGTTCAGTTGCATAGTCGATTATTTCGAGTTAAAGTTAGCCGCATTCATACGAGTCAGTATTTTGGCACCGAATAGCTGATTGCCTTTCAGTAAGAAATGAACTTAATCCACTATGGAACTGGGCGACTCCAACATTGAATTTGCCTAGATTTATTTATAGCCTCATGTGTGTATGTTTTTATTTTTAAATTTGACTGTAGACATATTTCGAAGACAGCATTGATGAATATAAACACTAATTATGTTAATAATATTATTGATAATAATTATGAAAACACTTGTTGCAATGCAATACTTAACATGTATGAACTTGTTAAGAAATTTTTTGTGAGTTAAATATGAAACGAACCTAAGAGCATTTTAAATGATTACAAGCGATCCCTAATAAAACATAAAACACAAGAAGTACATAATCGGGTGGTTTTATTTATTTTTTCCAAGACCTTTCAGAGTATCGATGGTCATACGTTGACACCTCGTAACTGACACTTTTTTCAAAATTGAGTTATCTACGTCAAAAAACCTAGCCTAACTGACGTAATTCACAAAACAAAAGTCGAAAGACGCACTGTAATCCCACCTGTCACGATTCACCCAAAAAATGTCTAAGTACGCACTTGGTGGCATGAATCGCCTTACTGAATTTAACTAGGGGTTTCCTACTGTATATGAATCACCTTTTTTATGCATACAAATCAATTTGAAGCTTTGAATACTTCAAGCATTGAAAAGGCAGCAATATGACGGTATTGTGACACGATAAAGATTTAAAAAATTGCTGACTTGAAATGCCACGCCCAATATTTTACCAGCCGGCCACAGTTTTTCTTTAAAGAAAATGACAGCTATCAAATTATGAATTTCAGTAATGGCGCTCCCCTCCGCATTTTCAACCTGCCATGAATATTTCACAGAAGCTGTGGATTTTTTGAAAACACATTCTTGGATTTATGAACATTCCAATACGTGTTTCATTAAAGAAGGAGTACTAGATAGTTTTCCACCCGAATGTGCAACGTACTTTGTAAACCTCAGCAACGACGATATCAATCAGTTTCCGTTTCTCAAAAGCACCAATTCAGATTCACTCAGTCAAACACTGAAAGACTTTTGCATCAAACTGAAATGCCTCATACCCCAAGAAGCCTTCAATGAGCCCGAAGTAAGCGAATTTGCTGTCGAACCCACAAACTTGCGGAAAATGAATCCCAAAAAGCAGCATGAAATCGCCAGACTGGCTGAATTGATAAACAAATTATGCACCAACAATGAGGTGTTGGTTGACTTCGGCTCTGGCCTCGGCTATTTGAGTGAGATGTTGCACAGGGTTAATAATAGGTTTCTCATACTCGGTTTGGAGGCCGATGCATATCGCGTGAATGCTGCACAAATGCGCCAACAGGCAATGATGCCGCAGACATTGAACGCCATTATTTACAAACAGGAATACATCACGGAAAACTCGACCAACTTCATTGTTGAAAGTGTGCAAGAGCTAACCGAATTGAATTATAAATTACAACAAGGAAAGGAGCCACTTAAAATGGCATTAATTGGCTTACATGCATGCGCCGATTTGACAATAAACTCGATGAAACTCTTTCTGAACATGGAGTCCGTAAGTAGGTTAATCATAATGCCTTGCTGCTACCACAAATTGCAAATGTCTGGGGCCACAACATTCATCAACTTTCCACTCTCTAACGCTCTAAACAACGCGGTTGCTGGCAGAGAAGATTCAAAATTAGTTTCGAAATTCTTTAATAGACCCTTCCTGCGCCTGGCCTGTCAACAAACGTTGGAGCGTTGGCGTGACTGCTCTTCAGCAGAGCACGAGTCACATGGCATGGAGATGTTTCGGCGTGCTGTGGCGGAAGCTATTTTAGACGAAACGGAAATGGTTGTGAAGCTCCAAAAGAAGAAGAAGAATGCAGTTAATTCAAATGAACGACAAGTGGAAACTTTTGCTGTTTTGTGCGAACAGTACTCGCTGAGATCAAAAGTGACAAATGAGTCTTTGGCATGGAATGAGCAACATGAGGTTAAATTTAATGAAATCATCAAGAGATATGGCGAGGAAGGACATAAACTGGCAGAGGGACTGACATGTTTGCAGACAACAATGCAGGTACCTAATGTGATTATTAGTTTATTATTTGTTAGGAAAATGTTAATTACATCATAGCAACAAAGGCCACAAACAATATTAACGTTGACCTAGATTGCTAGTGTTCAATTTAATTATAACTTAAATTTTATTTCAGAAACTCTGTGAAAACATCGTGCTTTTCGACCGTCTGTGCTACATGCAGGAACATGCAGCCACTCAAGGTTTCCAACTCAATGTACGTTTTCAAAAGCTTTTCAACGAAAAATTGTCACCACGCTGTTATGTCTTAATTGCGGAAAAGTTATGATGCTGGTTGAATTTAAATAAAAGTATCTAAAGCACTTTTCCCATATTCGTTCTTTGCAAAGTACGCGTAAATTCAGCAGGGAGATACTTTTTCTGTTTCGTTTTTTACAGAAATTTTTGGATATTGTTTTCTAATGGCTTCGAGAGTGCTCAAAGAAAGCGCACATAAACACGCTTAACGTGAAATTAATGCAATTAGTGGAGCCTGCCTGGCAGGTGTATACCCGGAGTGAGTGTCCCAACGCACAATTCTCGGTCGCACATTCTAGACAAAACACTAATGTATACCATGAAAACATATAAATTCCGCTTAAGTCTTAAAATCTTTCTAAGAACCAAACCCACTAAAAGTAGCGCCTAATTTAAAATAATTAACTGTGACATGTCAGCCGCAAGCTAGCTACTGCTGCCTGCCTCACATCTGCGCAGATATCCTTAATTATTTTCGATTCCAAATCAAGTGTTGCTGAAACAAAAAGCTAACTAACTTTTAAGTAAGTTCTTAGCTAATGATGACATTTAGTTTACAGCCAACTTTTCCATAAAATGCACACAAACATTCACGTATGTTCACAGGAGTTCTTCTCTTATGTGCACGGTTGTTGCACTGGAAGCTTCTGTTGCTTTTCTGCTGCCGCAATCACTTGAGTGTAGTTAAGTTTTTTGTTATAATTTCTTTTGTCAGGTGGAAAGCGAAAAAAAAAATAATTGTTCATAATTGTAGCATCCGTGCGTGTTACTTTCAATACTTCCACAGAAAGGCATTTTTTTTGTATTAATAAAAAAAAATCTTTAAAACTGAAATCCAGAGTAAAACTCTGAAATGATTGTTTTCCGAAAAGTCCTCATACAAGCATAAAAGCTTTTTGAATGTTCACGATTCTTGAATTAGTAACGAGTGCTGTAACCATTTTCTTCTATTAGTTCTTATAAGCTTAATCGAAATTTGTATCATTGTCATCAGCGAATTCAACAAAAGAAGTCAGCTATAACGCCGACTGGGCATCTAAAGAGCACTAAGGAATCTGGGACGATTCTCAGATTACAATGTGAATGTGGGGTGATGTCCGGATAAAAACAAAACAAAACAAAAACTTTTTTCGGTTAATTTTATTTTTAGTTATGGAAGTTAGTTAAGGAAGAGTGGCATGTATGGAAAATTATATATATCTGGTTTCGATTCCATAACGACAAAATTAATTAACACAAACTGGATGACAAGAATATTTAATAAAAATTTATATTTTTAAATTGTATCTTTGACTAATGAAATTAGAAACCGGAATCAAAAAATTTGCAGGTATCGGTTCCGTTTTCCAGACTTTTAAATTGGCCATTCTATATTCTTTTCCGTTTCTTAACCTAATGAATTCCATCAATGAAATATGCCTAACTCCTTCACTGATATGCACCGAGCCATCAACGATGTTAGTCCCTCATACAGTCGCTTGCAAATAAAGAAAAGAAACTTCCAATATTAATGGATTCATGCATTTCATTGCAATTTATTTATCTCAATTGGAATAACATATTTTGTGTATTTTGACATAGGAATGGTAACATTTTCATCATATGATAGTACTTAATTAAAGAAGTACTCAATCAAGTAAGTAAGAATGCAAAATGCATTTGTCATTCATAATTGTGGTAATTGTAATTGAAATAGTTGTTATATATTTTTACTTTTTTGTTATTTAAATTGTAATTGAAACAGCACCTTCTATAATAATAATGAATATAATTGCATTAAGTATAGCATGACACTTCGAAACTTTTGTAAAACTTAAGAAAAATCTCACCACAGGCATTATTAACATTATTTTCTAGAACAAACGAAACCTTATACTATTTACAAAAATATATTACAGAGAATGAAATAAATAGTAATTACAACGTTATCACAACTCAAGGGAGGGAATTAAAATTCATCCAGCCCGATTAAAATTTTAATTCCAGCTCACAAGTGTACTGATAATTTATTTTTTGTTTGTAATAATATAATATTTTGGAAATCCTTAAGCCAGTAACAGAAGTAATCATAGTCGAAGTGGTGGTAGTAAGTTTGGAAGGATTAATGTGACACATGACAACTTAATGGCGGGAGGGGGTGAGTGACGTTCTGGGGTGAGCACTTCACTTCTCCTCATCATCGTTGTGGGCGGTTGTCAATTGGTTGATAACATTGTTTATCTCCTCGCTGCGTTGAAGAACAAAAAAAAATAAAATAAATTGAATAAGGAAATACGAACATTTAAATTGCATTTGGGTAATGCACACTCTTGATGGCTGCAACTGTATCCCCACTTACATGCTGCTGCAACGATAGAAGTTCTTGAGGCCCGTATAAACACAAGACATCATGTAGGGTGCATCAGCACTGCCTGAAGATTTATTGCCCGACGAATGCGCGAATGCCGATGTCATCGATGATTCGACGGGATCCTGTTCGTACGGTGACATATACTCGCTGGCGCGCTTGCCATAACGTGAGCCCAGAAAGAATCTGTCATTGCGAGGCACCACATTCAGACGACGCATTTTCGATGATCCAAACAATGGCGCGACGGCAGCTGAACCGCCAACACCGGATCTGCCATAACGACTTCCCACAAAGAACGAGGGTCGTTTGTGCATTGATAGTGTTGCATCTGCACACGGAGAGAAGAAACGGGAGAAGGAAACATAAATATTGTGTTCGCTAATTGTTGCAATCGCGGTTCAAATTACGCAAAAAAGGAGATATTGTTGTTTAGGCTTAGAAAATATTTGTGCTATCGCCTACGAGGTGGGAGTGTGGGCAGTGCAGTTTTCAAACAGTTTTTTTTTTAAATAATTTTGCTTTACATTGTTGGTTTCGAAGTGAAAATCACTAGCTATGTAAATACGTCGCAAAATTAATATTTTTATTTACAAAACTTTAAGGACACTTTAAGAAAAAAACAATTCAAAATTTAATAAAAGTTGAGTTCTTATTAGCAACTATTGTTAAAAGGGAAATCAAAATTTGTGATTAATTGCAATAAGTGAATCATACATTATTTCACTGACAGATAAATCGCCGAATTTGTGACTATTAATCATAATATATGAATAAAGTTCATAACTACGAAACCATAAATAGATGATCTCGTTAACCATAAATCATGCGAACACATTTCTCTCCGTGTAGAGTATTTGGAATTCGATATGGTCGACACTTTCACATCCACTTTGGAAAATACTTATATATTTTATTTTCGATTGTACTCAAGCTTACCATCATTTTTCTCTTCGGGATTATCTGCAAATGGGTCTGTGGCCATTGAGGGCTGTAGTGCACAATGCGCCAGCACCGAGCATGTCGTGAACAATATAAAACCCATGTAACATGACTTCAATGGCAACATATTGGCTTTCGTGGTTCGTACAAATCACCTGTTGAAGATTTAAACTGCAATAAAATAAAAAATAATAAAAAAAAGCATCAAATATCGAAAACAATTTTAATGCTTTGAGCGACATGTTGCATGCCTCAAATGCGTGCAATAAAAGCATTATAGTAAATATTCGAAAAGTGGTTGAACAAAGCGTGAACCAGAAATGATCATAAAGTATCTACATTTTCATCCATTTCCGTTTTAAATACGAAAATTTCAATGCGATGTGTGGTGCATAATTACCGTTTTTGGACATTACTATTTGTGCTGAAATTCTACCTCATACGGAGGTGATGGAGCAGGGCATACAGGAGCATTGTAGGCTGATATTGTGCGGAAGTGTTGTGGGCGCGTATGTGAATCGTGACATTAAAATTGCTCATCACTTTACGCATTTTCGTCGTCGTCAGCCTCCCTCAACCTTATTCAATTTATTTTCATTAAAATACAAATTTTTCAAGCATTTTTACTCGCATCCATTAGCGGCAATTATGTAAATTTGTATATTGGGAACACATTTACGGCATTTTTTATTGCGGTCAACCGCAAAAGTTACAAATTGAGCTGTCGCCGTGTTTTCCTTTTTTTTTTGCTTCTTTTTTATTTTCAATATTATAATTCAGATGGTGGTAATTGTATTATCCCCTGGTAATTACAACTCAAAGGGAGTATTCATTTATCAAATATGTGCGGTGGCACCGCACTGCGTATGAGTGATATTAATTGGAAAAGTATAAAGATAATCACTCATACGTTCGGTGTGTAATGCCCTGAAGAGAGGCAGTTTTTAATATTACTAAGACATTACACATCAGTTATAGATACTTCCAAAAATTCCAAAAAATCTCTTAACAAAATAAAAATTAATTTCCTCAGACAACTGTGGGAATTGGCACTTTTGTTATTTTTTTTTGGCTTCCATTCCAGATAATTTTTACTGATAACTAATTTGCCTTTAAATGTATTAAAAAGGAATTGTTAGACACAAAGCTTAAATAGGATACGTCCTATCCAAACGCTAACAAAGTGTGATTTTTAAGAAACAAGTTCCTAATTGTAAAGTGGCATTATTGAATCATTCTGTCTTGACTTATTTTTAAATATGTAATTTTGGAAATGAAAATAATTTTTATGAAAGTCAGCAAATGCATACGAAATATTTTCTCTATTAAATTATCCCTCACTCTCACAAAGTAGCGCAGTATTTTTGAATATAAACCATATTTGTAATTAGCATTTCCACTCTTAGACTAAACTAAAAGGAATGTGTGCGCTGTACACTTTACAACCGCCTCCACCTTTGGCCAAAACCGACATTTTCACCTGCAGCAAAAGCGCGCTCGACGTACCAATTTTGTGAATTAAATTAATTACATATAATTGTGTTAACAAAATAAGTGAAAGCAGCATGCATACAATACTCAGAGGACCACGGGAAATGTTGGCGGGTTGTGACCACCCCACTACTCCTCAACTGATGTTTGCTTTGCATACCACACATACTTGGGGAATTTTCACCTCTAAGAGGAGTGTCCACCACAGTCCTTTGGCTTTGTGGCCGTTCATCGGACAGCAACTTTTCCATTTTGTATACTCTGCACTAGTGTTTATGTTGGCTGCCTCTTCGTGTCGGCAAAATATTTCGCACTTGGGAATTTTGCGGCGTACTTTTTCAGTCGAATGGCGGTGCGCTTAATTTGAAGGAATGCTTTAGCCAGAATATGGTGTCAAATGGCCGCTTTTGTTTTGTTTTTGCATGTTTCTTTTGCTTGCTAACATTCTGTATTTAAGTTTTTTCGACATCAACTAGTAATCAAAGCATCCGAATTCCATATCAGAGTTAACCACTGAATATCATCAGCATCTTCATCAGCATTCAAAAGTCAACGTGAAGTCTATGCATGGACTAGTCATGACAGTTTGAAGTTTTCTGCAATTTATTTATTCAAAACCTTTTAATAGGTCAACACGGTATACCCTCAGATAGCTAACTATGCTTTCAAATCCAGTATACAAAAATAATTTTAGTTCAATAAGCACAAATTGCTTTAGAAATCATATTTCAATCAGAATTATTTTGAGGAATTATTAATTAAATCTCAAACAGAATAGAACATTCAAAAATAGCCAAAAGAAATTGGCAATGGACAATTTAACAGTCAAATTACTCTAAAGCATATTGTAGATACTCATTTCCATTCATGATTTCTTTTAAGGAATTTTCCCAAAACAAAAGACTACCACAAATTGATTTGGGCATAAAGTCATTACTGCGCACCATAATCGGCCAATTTGTTGACATTTAGCAAACAAATAAATTTTAATACATGTCTCCAGGTGACAACCATTGCCATAATATCAAATCACTAAATTGCAATTAGCGAAAATCAGTTGAAAGCCATTTGGATGGCACACATTGTTGCCGCTGTTGTTTCTGTTTCAGTGCCGCTATGCTTTATGGCAGGACAAAATCAATGGGTAATTAAAAAGGACCATCTTCGCAAGGCAAACTGTGTGTAGCTGGGTGCGTGCAAGTGTAAGTGAGTGTGAACAGAGCTCTCCCGGTGACCTTTTGAACCGATTGTATGCATAGGCGAAGCCTACCTAAACCGCAATGTACAAGTATCGTTTCGTCACAAACACGTTTTGGTTAAATGGAAAATTTTAAAACTCACCAGCCAACTCCGCCCTGTAATTGATTTCAATGATGCCGAAAATGTGCGAGCAATTCATTAAACCTGTCTGTTAAAAATAGAAATAACCTCACATTTCGGGGAATACCAACGGAATTGCTAGTGTGGCCGATGGATAGATAGTAGATAGATTATCTATAATTTCGCTTTCGATCAATTAACGATAACATGTTTGCTTGAATGGGCTAAATGACGGAGTACAACAGCAGACGTGATTGCTGCGAAATAACTGTGATTTATAATCTGTTATCAAGTCGTAGCAGACCAAAAAAAAAAAAAAAAAATACAAAATAAATAAAATAAAAAACCTATCATAAATTCGACAATGATTCGCCATTAGAAGTCTTTTTTTGCTGTTCTTTGGGTGAAGAATTTTATCGCAAAAACGTTTAAATCAAAATTTATATGGACACATGTGTCGTAAATTGCAAAATTATGCCGCTTTCTCTCTGCCAGCACATATCGATTTCTCTCGGCACCTTCACCTGGCCTGGTTGGGATTGTGCATTGTGCCAGGTTTTATTGTTGTGCGTTGACCACAATTTAACAACTTACTGAAAAGGTGAAATGAGCCCACAGCGAAAAAAAAGGTCACAATACCCTTTAAGCATTTGCATGCAGCCGCTCCGAGCACGTACGAAATGGACAAAATCTTTAATTTGAATTTATACCAATTTTAGTGTCAGCAAAAAAACAAGAAAAATACACGACACCAGGAACGGTGTGAAGGCAACTGTTCCCGGAATTTCAGCAGCATTTTATTCGAAATGCTTGTGTCGGGCTGGCGGTGACCGGAGTAAGGAGTAGTTAATTACTATGTTAAATTGTTAAAAAGTTGCAAAACATTTTTAATTGAATTTTAAACGCCAGTAACAGCGAAGGCGGTGATGAAGGAGATGATGATTGTGATTATGGCGATGATAGTAATATTTCGGTTTACCTACTGGCTAAGGCGGCATAATTCTCATCGCCCCAACATTGAAAGTACTGAAGTCACTGAAGCACTTCAGAGCCAACCCTCTTTGCTGTTTATGTTAATTTTCAGCTTTCACCTGTCGTTCGAAAAAGTCTTCAAATCTTAAGTTTAATTACAAGTGGCCTCCTTCTCTGTGATTTGCCACTCAAATGCTGACTACTTTATTGACACTTGAAATTGTGGAAAATGTGAAATTTGATAGGCAGGCTTCATACAATGTTTCACTAACACAACAGTTTCGCTTCACTTCAATACATACGTCATAAATATGACAACATCAAAGATTTAAAAAAAAAATGGTGTGTTTTTAAAAAATGCGTTAGTTTTATGTTAAAGTCATTAAATGGAATTACACATGAATGCTTCTGCAGGAGATGTACTGATGTGAGGATTTCAAATGCATTGCTCCACATCAACACCAACCCTCAATGTTTTGCTGTAATTATTTTTAATTTGTGAATGTCAATTCGTTGGATATGGAAAATACTTTTTTTAAATAAGAATTTTTTTAAATAATTGATCGGCTACACTTTTTTATATACAAAAAAAAACACTGCGTGGTTATTTTTAAACTCTAACTAAAATGATTTTATTTTAACAATTAAATTATTAAAGACCGAGGTAGGCTGTAATCTTTATTAACTCTTGCGATAAGCTAATTGTGGGAGGTGCCAACTTTGCCATATTTATGCAAACACACCACACACAAATTCATTCCATATAAAATAAAACAAAAATAAAACAAAAAAAAAAACAATGAAATATGTATAATGTAATAACTCACCTAGCGGGATGACATAAAAGCTTCCAGCAACGGCAAAACCAATGCAAGTAAAGAGTTACTAAAGTTGACTGGTAATAATAAAAAAATATCACGTCCCATCATATTTAAACGGAAGGAAATGGGCATAAAATAAACAAATGTGCGCTCAGGTTATGCATGGGTGCAGTTAGGCGTAAATCGATTTCAGTGCGTCTTTAAAAGTATTTCTTGTTTGTTGCTTTTGGAATTGTGAATGTGTTTTTGATTTTTTTTTACATATCGAAATTTATTATATGATTCATAAAACAGCAACAATAGACTTTTATTTTTTTTGGGTTAGCATTTGGGCTAAAATTTCACGGATTCCCTTTTTTTTGGGGTTTGTTTTTATTTGCATAGTACATTCATGAGTAATACACGTGAAATACAGTGAACTTTTCATAAATTCCTAAAATGTTAAAATTGTATTTGATGGATAATTCCAGGAATTCCACTTGATTATTTATGAATTCTACATTTATGTCAAATGTTTAGATAGAGTTGATTGAGGAGTTACTTTATGGAACATTTGATTTTATTTTGTCAACTTAACAACGTTTCGTGCTAAAATTTGTGCATGCAAAATATTTCTTTACACTTGTCATAATAATTTATAGGTACTTATAACACGGCCATGTTACTAATTTTATACTCTCTGAGCATACATAGCTTATCACACGTGTTCCGTATGCTATCATCTGCTTGTTTCAATTACAATAATTGTCTGCAAAACTTTTCCCATTTACATTGTTTCCATCACTTCTTTCAAATTAAAATTCTTAATTTCACGGGTTTTTATGGCGCTTGGAGATTTCATCATAAATTTCTGCTGCTGGTAGAGTAATATAATGGCAATTATCATGGTATTTTTCAATTTTAAATGCAGTTTACAGTCACGGACAGCGAAAGATGTTTAACTGAGTTTTTTTTACTGTCAGATTGGCATCTATTTTATGGACTTAAAATGTCTCAAAGTATTGCATAATGCAGTGTTAAGTGTTAACATCTAAAGTAATAGCGTAAGTAAATATTTTATACAAAAAAATGATAGCAGATAATTGAACGACAAGTTCACAATGTCAATATTTTAAACCAACAGCAGCAGCAGCGGTGATGGCGGCGACAACTTCCCGCGAGACTGCATTGAATGTATTCCCATTATTCATTATTCTACCTGGGAAGGATTTTTTCTATTATTTTGTCTCATGATGGTTTCACTAAACGCCTAACGTTAAGACGTTACAAAGCCCGGCACACAGTGTACTTTTTGTACCCCGAAACCGGCAAAAATATATTCTGGTGCTGAGTTAATTTATCCATGTGGAAAAGTACGACTGAAGAAATCAGTGGGTATTTAGCGAGCTATATGTACCATTAAAGTAGTCCAGACATTTTTTTTGTCGATTTTGCATTGAATCGCTGATGATCCCAATTGGATAACGTTAGACCGGCTGGTAAAAAATCTCCAGCTACCACCAAACGCCTTTAAAAGGCTTGATGGTGAAAAATGTAATCATCGGAACGCCTTTGAGTCTTACGTCAGCAATTGCTCAAGATGGACAAGAAAAAGCAAGATGTTTCCTTCCTTTCCTACTATGTTTTACGAAAAATTCCATCCATTGCATTTACTTTTCTGTTTTTTCTATAAATTTCTATAAAAAAAATAAAATGTTGTTTTGACTGTAACTGTACCTGAAAAATCGTCTAATCATAGCGACCTCTAATTATTGTACGATTGGGCTCAAATTTGAAATATACATTAATTAGTTAAATTCATTCGTTTTTTTTTGTTTTTAAAATTAAAAATTGCCGGAGCTATAATGCCGGATTGTATTTATTCTTTGTAATTAAACTGGACTTTCGCTTTAACAACTTTGACATTTTCTGAGGAGAAATGGTTTTCCTTTCCGATTTTTTGTATTTGATAAATTTTTTTGTTTTTCTACAAAAAATTCTTCTACTAGTAGATCTAACTGAGGTCAGATGACCCCCAACCATACTCAACTCCTCCAAAAAAATATAGATTCATTCAAATGTTTGCAAGGTTTGGGTCACTGTGCATCATAAATAGTATGCACCGTCAGCCGAGGGATGTGTTTTACCTTTTCACAGATGGAAATATGTGGAGATTTTAAATTTAAAGGTAGCAACCACGAGCAGATTGGATTTGTATATGTATTCTTCTATTTTTCAGAACAAAAGTACAGTCGCACACACATCACACTAAATATGAGTAGTGGTTAACTGATCTATTTAATGTTACTGGTAAATGCTAAAATATTTTTCTCCCCCAAAACTTATTTCCAATGTTAATCGTTATTAATAGCTCAAAATCGCTCGGTGCACTAATAGTGCTCCACTTCAGCAGCTCCTCGTTATGAGCAACCATTCAACAAGTTCTTTCATTCAAATTATGCGCATGTGGTTTGCTTTTTTTTTGGTGCTGTTGTTGTTGCTATTTGTTCATTCTGCTTTTCTAGCAGCCCAACAAGAGAAAAGTAGCTAGATGAAATCGTAATTAAGTGCTAATAACTTTTCTTGAAAGCAATCCTCTGTTGTTCAAAGCATTTTTATTAGAACAAATGTCTTATTTGCAATTGTTTTTTCTTTTCGGGCTTCTGTGTTGTTTTTTTTTTGGTTGCAGAATTTTGCTGTGTTGCCAAAGCAGCAGATGAAGTTGAAGCACGTTCAGTTGGTTTGGCTGATTTACTACCATTGAAGTTATTTACTACGGAAGAGTTTAAAAACTTTTAATACACTGGCAATAAATAGAAGCTGAGGGAGAACAACACTCGTGTCTTTAATAATTCTTGGACCTTAAATGCCAAGCAAAAGTGGATTAATTGTCAAAATTAGAATTTCGAAATGATGTTACCAAATATTTTTCTACACATTCAATGGAATAGATAATTTTTTAGTGGAAAAATTGGTCGAGTATGGAAACAACCACCTTTGTTTAATTTAAGGAAATTGAAGATATACATTTCGAAAGGTGTTGCAAGAATAAGTTCAGTCAGAGGCAATGGAATGTAAGATTAAACTTTCCTAATTTGAGGAGACTCAAACAATAGCTCGCGAATTCAGATGCAGGTAGACTTAAGAAGGACGTTATACAAACAAAAATATTAACTATTCAAAAACATTTCAAAGAATTGGTTTTTTCAATATTATTTAACAGAATTATTAAATATTTGTTCTTAACCGAATTTCATTATTTTCATTATTATTTTTTGATTTTATGAATATATGTCAATAAAATTTCGCTACACTCACACACGTCGTTTTCCGAGTGTTTTCAGTTTTCTATATTTAAAATTTAATACAAATTAAATACCAATTTTACCATAGAGAGCTGCAAATTTTTGATTACCTTTTTTCGGATTAACGAAGGTAAATTCTCGGTTAACTATGCCCAGCTTTGATCATATCGAGTATTTTTCAACCTTTTTAAAGTATCACAGGGAATAACTTTTGGCTTTAAAACTTTCCAAAGTACTTTTGAAATGAGATTTTGCTGCCGAAATACATCAAAACATATTTTTTAAATCTTCTTTTAGTCCATTTATGCCAAGCCGCACAACTTGTTTTTATTTCAATGTATGATGTATTTGCTAATCCTTGATTGTTTCGAAAAAGTCCTTTCCTATCTATCGCTTTGCCACACAACATGTTTTGCCAAGTTTTGAATTTTTTGTTATGATTTCCATTTATTTTTCAATTTTACAATTTATTCTCAATTGAAATGCTTGCGCAATTGTGATGTATTTGGATTATAATATTTATGAAATCTTAAACGTATAAAAAAAACGAAGTCTTTTCGTTTAGATAATATTAATTCGCTCGCATTTTTTAAATTACGTATACGCAGTGTGTGACGATTATCACATAATGTTACCCACTGCGTATGAGTAATATTCAAAATTTTATTTTCTTTTGTTGCTAGTGCGGTTATAATAAGATTTTTGTATGTTGTAGCGCTACGCAAATTTGTTTAAATAAATAATAATAAATGTGTGAGATTCTCTTGAGGAGAGACGCTTGAATGGTTTTCCATTTTTTTGTAGCATTTTTAAAACCATTTTTACATTATCCACTCGCAGTTCACTGTGTCGTCAAATAAGGGCCGAAAGGTTCATTCGGATTGTATTTATTTTCTATATAAGCGTCAAAATACCACATAAATGGAATGAATTCATATTTCAGCACTTGGAAAGTTTTTAAAAAAAGTTAAAATATTTAAAAAATTCAAGATATGAATTCCGTTCTTGTGCAGCATGTAGATTAATATCTGAAGATCCTAGTGGCACTCATAACTCCAATATCCCGAACTTGAGTTTTGTCATTGTTGTAGACAATGAGCGATAGTGGTTTTCAAAATCTCTCTTTTCTGTCTAAATAACAGTTTTAAAATAGCAAATTTTTTTGCAGTTTGTTACTAGTATGTCATCATTCCAACTCACAACAAACAACTGAAAATTGCCCGAAATTATTTAGCCAACATCGAAATGCAAATTTCGTTTATGTCTTATCTTACAGAGTCTTATCTTCCCTAGTCGGAAATTAAAAATGTTAGAAAAATCGTTTAGACAATGGAATACTCTACTACTGAGGAAAAAGGATTAATGAGATCACAAGACACATTCGCTTTTTTTATATTTTCAATGGAACGTTATATTAAAGCATTAGTCAGATTTGTATTCACTGTAAAAATGTGAATTAACCAGATAAAATACTTCGAACATAAATCATTAGACTGAAGCAAATGTCTAATGAAACTAGATAGTAAACCAATTTTCGGCAATGACGAAACTAAAATACACCCAAGTAATATGACTCAGAGTCTCAGGACCCATGTTCGACCCATCTATAGATGGTTTTGTCAAATTGTTTTTGTCCGATTTGGCAGATTTTCAAACTTGACCTATGTTTAGAGGAAAAAAAAACTGCAACGTATTGGAATAAACTATCAAGTCAAGTTATACTCAATATTGTCAAAAATGTAACTAAATATATCAAAAATGTTACTTTAATTTTTTAATCGAAAAAAATGTAGCTCGATAATAATTTTCACAATTTTTTTTAGTGTGTAGCGGATAAACGGACGGACTTATCAAAAATTTATATACTTTTCGCCTCTTTATAGGCGGTCCGACCAATGCGAATACCGTCGCTGTTCAGTCAGTAATCAGTCCAAACCAAGGTATGAAGGGTGTAGATAGATTTCAAGAAGTCATACCTTCTTAGTTAATAATGATTTCTGACTGAACGACGACGAAATACTCTTACCTCATAAGGTATAATCTAGAAAATATTTTGGTATATTTTTGAAAGGTTTCGGGAATCTTTAAATTATCCAAGCACAACTTTTTATCAAAAATATTATGTAGATTTGGTCCATGGCTTTCATCCACATCATAAAATACCCTAATGATTTTTCAATTATTTTTTTAATTCTTCTTTTGATCTTTTTTTGGCTCAGTTTTAATGCCAACCGAAACTTTGATTCTGGTAATTTGATCGCAAAAACTTAAATAGTTTCAACACTTTTCCTTTTCATCTGAAATTGGCCGCAATTCTTCACTGGATACTGAAACAAACTAGCCTAATTTGAATTGACCGCAGGAACAACGACCATTTCCGTCGGTTAACACACACAATTAAAACCACATGAACACTCACAAGCTCTCACATACACACACACACTGCATTTTGAAACACTCAAATTGAACTGAAACACTCACTGTCAGATGCGCTTCCGCTGTGCCAAACGTGGTCGGCGTACTGGTTGGTTGTTTGGCTAACTGACTGTTCGTGCTGTAATGGAGCACCTGTAGAACGTCTCCACTGAACTCGACTGAACTGAACTGAATGAGTGAATATCCTTTGGCAGGTTCGCTTTTATATCATACAGCACAACGCCACATTGCGAATGGCCGCCGTCATCTTTCAGCTGCGTGTGCGTTTGTTCAATGGTGCCGTTGTCAAAGGCGCTGACGCCAAATTTGTGGCAAAGGTGCGGTGGGGAAGGTGTGATGATTTCAAGCAGATAACACAACTGATTGTTCGGTTCTTAGGCGCGAACGTAAAACATGTTGCTGTGAAGTGAAAGAGTTAACAAAAAGGTTTTTCCAACTTAATTTAAGCTATGATAGGGAAATTTTAGTTCAACTATCAGTGTGCACCATGCATATTCGTATTGTCGTTCGTGCCATGGTTTTTTCTGTTGAGATGCTAAAAATGTTTATAAACATTTATGATTTTACTATGCAACATTTTTCATTCATGATAAACAGTTGGTACTTTTTCTTAATGTGGCGAGGGGAATTATGTTATGTTGCCCCTCATTATTTGAATTTTCAATAATTTGTAGGTACATAAATTTGTAAATAGAAATTGTTCATTAGGGTGGGATGAAAAACGACATTTTTCGCTGATCGACTTCTAAAAAAAATATATATTTTTGTTGTATGGGCTTTAAATAAGACCAAATTTTTTTCTGAAAAGGTGCATATTGCCCCTTTACGGAAGGGAACGGAGCAACCAATAATTTCGTATTTTTCTTGTATTTTTCTCATTTGTTAGTCCTGGGGGTCGACGTTCCAAAATGGATAATTTTGTATTTTTTCGAGTATTTTTCTGAATTAAAAATTATTTTCTTTACGCCACTTTTGAGCCCTATTATATGTCGACCAGCGAAAAATATTGTGTTTCGGCCCACCCAATTGTTCATACCACAATTTTTAATGACATTTTTATTGTATTTTTTATAGAACGATTATTTATTAATGCGATGTTTGGTAGCACTATTTGACAACAAATAACTTTAATAACATGAAATACATTCCGCGTTAAGCGCATTTTTAGCAACTCAAAGGAAATTTCATGGTTATATTCAAATTCAAGAGAACAGTCATGTATTTTTGAAAGACTTTCGAATAAAAGAAACCATGTTCTCAGATAGGATAATCAATATGTGTGCATCGGGCAACTAAAAATGTTGAGCGGAAGATTTTTCAAACTTATTAAACATTTTTATTTCTTTTCATAAAAATGCTATATAGCATTGTCAGAGAACAGAATGAAAGTCATTTACAGGACACTTACTTAATTACCTTTCCAACAAGCATAAATACAATAAAATTCGTCAATCCATTCTAAAGTTCCAATATCAAACTTTGAGGAAGGGCTGAGACCTCCAGGGCGGATTGTGGTCTTAGATTTTCGGGGGATCGGTATATTTCGCCAGGCTGATAAAAATTAAGGTATTAAAGTCGTCATTTCATAAAAATTCGGACCTTTGGAGAATTTACTAACCTATATGAAAATGGGCGGAATCGGTCGACTGCCAATCCTACCTCCCATATAAGTGAAAATCGTTTTCTCATAAGTCCTGATGAATTTCATTAAATTTTTATAAATTTTTCTATTATTTTGTCGGTTTTACGTCCCCGGGGATATTAGTCAAGCATGGAACTGGAACCAAATGGAATTCGACCCGAAAAAAATGGAATGGAAAAATCGAAAAATTGGCTGCTGCCTTACCCCTTTCACCAATCAGATCGCCATAAACGTTATAAATATCACACATCATATAGTCAAAAATTAATTGCAATCGGTAATCATGGTCATATCGTGAACAAACCTGTGACAAACCTGTTTGTGAGCCATAAAGAATTTCGGGATTTCAGTAAACGCCGCAGAATATGCAAACTAAATAGGAAATCGAAGCAAATTGTCCCTTATCTTATCTAAGTAATCATCAAGTAGGTAAGCACCCGAAAATTAGTTAAGCCTGCTGATGTAATCAAATGGCGATAACAATGAAAGCAGCCAGAATGATAAAAGCCGCAAATAAATTATTTCCAAGTGGCCATTAATGAAATACATTAGAAACAAATTTTAGCACCTACACGAAAAACGGATTAGAAACATTTCACAATGAGTTGTAATTTCCATGTCCTGCGTCGCTAATTGGTCGCACTTAGTGACTCGGTTTAATTTCATTGGAATCGCATTGGCCACGAAATCGTCTCAAATTAGCAAAATCAACAACTTGAACCTATTATTTTTTATATACGACGAGGCGGCACCATAATCAGTTCAACAATCAGTTCAAAAATAGTATCATTAGAACGGTTTGCGCGCTACGCTGAGATGCGGTCGCTGCGCGGCTCGTCTTTTAATTTTCCTGAAGTCTTGTCAATCGCAGTAAACAAAGTTATCGAAGGAATTAAAAAAAGTTTTCCACTTTTGATTTGCACTCATGTCAGCCGGAAGTAGGTGGGTTGAAGAGAACAGCCCACACATATGGCAAGCACTTAGTAGAGTACTTTGAGGACATCATTTCATTTGTTGCGCTAATTTACTGCAGGCAGAGTACGAAAGAAGACGCAAACAATTCATAATTACACAACAATAAGTGAGAGCAACTGTTATGGCGCTGTGGGGGGAGAGAAGACGGGGATGCACGGTATATAAATACGAGTGGATATTACTCATACTTTTGAATATTTTTTGGATGCAAAAAAATCGAATGCCCAACTTTTAAATCGATATCGCAATTATTATGACGCTAGCAGGGACCGCCAAGAAACGGTTCTGGAACCGAAACCGTTTTAATTCATGGAACCGAAACCGATATTTTTGAAAGTCTGAGAATTTTTGCTCGGATCACTATCGAAACACATTCGACACCATATTAGCTGTCAAAACCAAGTCGAGATTGCTTCCCAGCACTATGGGGAAAATTAGCACTTTTCTGGCCAAAACCTCAATTTTGAAGTTTTAAAAAATGACGGTATTTCATTTTGTTTAAAAACAATTGAAATAAACAATTAAACAATTAAAAAATGTGTAAATAAAAAAAGAGAAAATAATTGAAATAATAAAAAAAAATATTTTCATAAAAAAAAAAAATATTTTCATATTTAAATTAAATATTTTCATATTTAATACAATTTTAAAATCAGCTGGGAAGCACAATCAAATACGTTTTTATTTGATTTAAATACGTTTTCATTTGATTTCACTGTTTTTTCCCACATGAAAATTATTGAAATCAAAATCCAAAATTCCTTCGATCCTTTCCATTTTACAAACGATTTTAAAAAACAACAAGCACAAAAATACGAACTTTATTTCTTCCATAACTATTCGCGCGAACAAGAGCTATATTAGCCGTACTCCTACGTTGGTTGTGAATACATGGTACCCTGTTTTTTTACTTTGTGTATATCATTCAAAATAACCGATGATGTAACTAGTAAATTACCCATGACTTCCCATGGACCACCATTACGCAGGTACGTTGCCACGCCCCTTTTTGCAGGGTGAATAACCAGAATGACACGACGATGTAGATGAATCTGGGGATGCTGAATCTGGGGAAGAAGCATCAATGTTCATTTTATTGATACCGATCCTTTATTTGTCTCAAAAGAGAAGACTGCTCGGAGTGCAACTCCTATTCACACAGCAGGACGAAAACAGTATCAAGGATGCTTTCCTTTTGAAAAAATCATATTGGAAAACACATATTCGGCAAAACGCCGCGGCAAAACGAGAAAGACATGACTGTGAGAAAGACATGACTGTGACTGAGATTTTTTCCGGGAACAGTGAGAGTACTCATCCAGCACTTTGAAGAAAGTTATTATAAATAAATTTAAATATAATTCAAATTATAATTTGAACTAAAAAGTAAATACAAACTTATTGTCCTTAGGTGGGGCGAAGCACAAACATTGAATAAAATATATACTCATTTCACTTTTCATTGAATTTAATTTTGTTTAATTGTCATTAACAAATTTGCAATTAAATAACAATAGCAAATATATAATTGAATATTGATAATTCCACATTAGCATAGAGAGGAGGTGGAACCTGCTTCAAAGGACTGTTGCAGATATTTTTTTCATAAACAAACATTGCTTTTCGATTGGGAACATTTTTAAAAAAAAAAGATAGCAACACTGTATACAACATAAATTTCAATATGATATAACATCCCTGCTTTTGGAAACAAGTATTCGATGAGTACATCAAAGTCATCGAGTTTTCGATAAATATATTTTACGCATCACCAATTCTTTTTGTCCAAAAGTGTTGTATTATTCGCGCAGGCGAAAATTTTCTGAGGTAAAATTCAAAAATTTATCGTGAAAAATTAGAAACATCTTTGGTGGAAAATTCAAAGAAAATCAACCAAAATTTAGTGTAAATATTGAAAATTGTGCTGCCGAGAACATTTGTGTTACTTTCGGTTTTTCTGCGGGTGCGACACGCCTTCGTTAGTCTTTGACCGGCTGTGGTTTTTCTTGCAAAATTCGGGAAATTGGTGGGGGTTATAAATTCCTGAAGAGCAATTCATAGATCCCAGACGATTCGAAAAAATCAGTGAAGTGACAATTTTCATAGCGGGCGCATCAAGGGACCCCACAAAGTGATTTTATTGTATGGGCAGGTGGGGTGGGGTGCAGTGTCAAAGTAGCATCGTTGGGCGCATTATAATTGATTTTTCTATATTTAGAATTATGTAAATCATTTTGAAATTTGAAACTAACTATTTGTTGTATTTCCTTTATTTCCATGTCACGACAGACTCTTGTAATATTCCGAAATGCCAGAACTCACTGAAATCAAGACCGACGCCGCTGCCGCTTCCCCAGCTGTCGAGGCCAAGATTACCGAAGATGTGCGCCTAGAGGACGATGCCAGCGATAGCGACTCGGAGGATACTATTCCCGAGTTGGAGGATGCGGCTGCCGGTGCAACCCAATTGGGTGGCGGCGCCACTGGTCTGCCCATTGACCTTGTGTCCAAGGCCAAGCAATCGCGCGGCGAAAAGAAGGCACGCAAAATCATGCTCAAGCTGGGCCTGAAGCAAATCCAGGGCGTCAATCGCGTGACCATTCGCAAGTCGAAGAACATCTTGTTCGTCATCAATAACCCCGATGTGTACAAGAACCCCCACAGCGATACGTACATCGTGTTCGGCGAGGCCAAGATCGAGGATCTGTCACAGCAAGCCCAAGTTGCGGCCGCCGAGAAGTTCAAGGCTCCCGAAGCTGCGCTCGCAGCCGACACCATTGGCCAGACCACATCGGTGGCGCCCATTGCCGAGGAGGACGAGGAAGAAGTCGACGAGACTGGCGTGGACGAAAAGGACATCGAGCTGGTCATCACCCAGGCGAACACGACCCGAGCCAAGGCCATACGGGCGCTGAAGAACAACAGCAACGACATCGTCAATGCCATCATGGAGTTGACGATGCTCTAAACGGGGAACGGCAACTCTCTGGAATGCATTTTTAAGTACCCGCCTTACGACTTCACAACAACAGGAACAAGAACAACCGAAACACACGAAAACATTACAATTTCAAAATCCAAGAATAAATGCAGTTTCCTTTGGGATTGAAGGAAAACATCAAAACATTAAATGAACCCCATTTTATAATTACCTTAATTATAATCCAAAAAAAAAATCAATGACCTTTTCATTTCTTCAAATCATGTACGACTAGCCAGGACCGGACAATTTCTTAAGCAAATTTCACAAAGATATTCTCGAATTTGTTCTTGGAAAAAGTAATTAATTTCAATTAATTTTTGTAGTTGCATTTTGGTAATGAAATACACGAAGGCAAGAAAGTAAACAATACACACGTGATTTTTTTTTGGTGTCAGTGAAGGAGAAATTGTGGTCTCCTCGGGGTCGGAGAATTAAATAAGACGAGCTTAGCAAGGCGGGAATTCCGAGGAGACGGCGCACTAAATCCACAGTTTTTAATTGAAATATTTAATTGAAGTATTCCAGTGTTGACTGGAAATGTCAAAAAGTTCGCCTACGAACCTCGTCTGTTCCGGCCAACTGGTACACCAAATTTGGAACAGTCGCTGAACGTTCCACTATCGCTAATCGGAAGCGGAATCCGTATCTCTATGTCGAACGAAACCGATATCATAAGCTATAGCACAGCAATATTGCTATCATTTTAGGTTCGTTTACTTTTGATGTAGCCGAGCACTATCGAAACACATTCGACATCATACGAGCTGTATGAAAATGGGCAACATCGGATCAGAATCACCTACCTTCCATTAGAAAATGTCTGCCTACATTTCATCATTTTCGTTTATCTTGAGCAATACTTGTCCCATTTGGACGCCGTTTCTTGTATTTGCTTGGAAATGATATCGGGAACGAAATGGGAATGGAACGGGAACTGGAATAAAATGGAATTTGACCGGAGCAAAATGGAATTGGAACAAAATTTTTAAATGGGTTTGAAATGAAGTGGGAATTATCGATAAGCAACCGAAAAACTAATGATAAAATATCGAAAAACTATCGATAAAATAACGAATATTTCTGATAAAATTACCAACAATTGGTCGTGTGCAGGGAATTCAAGCTTCTGTCAGACCGAAATTACCAGTTTTTTTTTACATTTGGGACCACTTTGAAATAGAGTCGAAATTCTATATAGTGAGGTTTCTATATAATGAAGTGATTTTCTGTTCCCGTGCGAATCCATTATTGGGAAGTTCGACTATACTTATCTTCTTTCGTTAATTGTTAAAAAAAAAAGAAACTGGACAGCACCTCAATTAAATTAGATTTTAAAAATTTTATTTTAAATTCGCTAACTACATTTTGTTACAAATGCATTAATTTCTCTTTTAAATGTATCGATCATTACAATTAAGGGTGTAAAATACAAATTAGGGTTTCACAATTTAAATTCGAATAAATTAACAACAAAGCTAATCGTATACCAAAAAATTTGGACCAATGAGATTCCGTCTGTTGCCAGTTTTAAGTTAGTGTCGTTAGGGAAGCCAAAGTTACCTGTTTTGTTTTTTTTTTTGTAAATTAAACTAATAATACAAATTAATAACACATCATACGCCATACGGCTAACACCTGATACATGTAAATGATCACGCTTCTCGTAGTAAATATTTTGGACTTGCTTAGTTTGCTAAAAATCAGCAGGGATCAAGTTAAGTAGACAAGTACTTTGCCATAATGCACGAATTCTTTTTGGTTTTCAGAGTTTTGACTAAAATTAAGTGAAATGCTCAAGCGTCACTCTCCAACTTAAGTATGCGAACTTGGCTGCGCGACTGGAGCCAAAGTTCGGCAGGTGACTGCATCCAGGGTTCGCCATCGGCTTGCATGGGACAAGTGGCTTTCATTTGAATCTGAAATTTGTACATGCAACGATTACATTGCTCAGGAGTGAGTGCTTCTGTTTCTTACCCTTATATTCTTGGCTTGACCTATGCGCACTGGCTTGCTGATGCCGCACTGCAGCTGGGCTATGTGAAACGAGGAAACTATGCCGAACACTTCCACAATGCCATCGGAGACGGCGTTAATCACTTTTACTTTGGCATCGGAATTGCTCAATTCTATGCGAACGCGGAGAGGGTTTAAAATTCAAGCGGAATCGGACATTAAAGCACACATTTCAACTAACCACACAACTTGCAGCCAGCACCCCACGAGTCTATGTTGAGGAAGACGATCGATTGCAGTTCCGGCAGTTCCATCAATTGGTTATCCATATAGAGATCCAATTTCTTTTCAATGCCCTCGCAGTCGCGTTGCACGATTTGCTGCGTGCCGAAGCCAAAGTAGATCAACTGAAAGGAGACACTCCATGTTCACTACGCTCAAACAATGCAATCACCCTCGCCTCCTTACCTTGTTGAAAATTCTACTGCTGAGCACATAGAAGCGCGACTCGCGAGTTTTATGGAAATTATACGTCACCAGGGCATCCACACCGATGCTGAAATAGTTGTAAATGTGTATCGTCTTCGTGGGATGCCTTTGGATGGGCAAGCGATAGTGCAGCTTTTCGATTTGCAAGTCGAAGCGATCCAAGTTTATGGAACGGGCGCGTTTTATCTGGAAATGGACAATTTTCGCATCAAAAGATGTTATGCAAAATGTGCTGGAATTTTCGAACATTTCTCAACATCAGCACTGGATCCAAAATGGACGGTGGTTCGGCTCCCCAACCCATCACACGGGACAGATCATTTCCCGTGCCCAGGGGCACAATCGCAATGGAGGGAATTGGCTGCAAAAATTTGAGGTAATTACTATTTGCAATGGATTCGCACAGAACTCGCGAGCGAACCTTAATATTCAAGGCGTACATGGTGTTGAGTACCCAGCCGACAGTGCCATCGCCGCCCGCAATTAAAATCCGGCATGGCCTCGGGCTCGCCTTGGCCGCCCATTGCATTGCGTCCTGCGGTCCACGGGAACCCAATTCCATCACCTGCAGCGGGTGCAAATAGCCGCGCAGCAGCGAGACGACATCGGCCGCTGTACTACTGCCCGATTTGGTGTTCGCAATGACAATCAACGGCTCCCAATTGTCAATGTTGGGCGGCTTAATGCCAGCCAAATGCAGGCGAACCGATTCACGGGTGCGTGCCGCCACGATGCAGTACGGCGGAAAGATCATGTCCCTAAATTCACCAAAATCGCATTCGGCCTTGATGTCGATGCGCTTGTAGCAGTTGTTGTGGTAGCAACGCTGGCACCAGGCGCATCGCCACCCATACAAGCCGGCCGTGGTGTGGTAGTCGATCTCCTCGCCGCAAGCGTCGCAGTCCACATTCACTGGCAGATTGCCGCGCACCCACAGGTGACGCATTGACTTTTCGTTGCGTATCCATTTGTCTTTGCAGCGAAATTGTTGGTCAGCTTGTCGGGTGCACGCGGCAGCCGAATGACAGCACAGGCCGCAGCAGTCGCAAAAGAGTCCTGCGGAGGGGGTTAGCAAAATCTCACAGACATTGCAATAGCAAGCCTAAATAGTAGGGAAATAGTCATTTAGTTGTGTAGTAGAGCCAACCTTCACCCATCTCACCTTCTCAAGAATTTTAATGGACTTCCAGCCGTGCCGTGTTTTACCAGGTATACATATTACATCCTCCACCAGAAGACTGCGACAGAACACAAATAAAGCACACAAAGCCAGCAACGACCCAACCAACGCTTCCGAACTCAGATCAAAATTGGACAAATCCATATTCAGCTTCGGGAATTGGGAATGCTGTTCCGTCCGTCCTATCTCCGATCCCTTTTATTGATGTTCACTTTTTTGACTATTTACAGCAATTTTTTCCATTTTTTTGATTTTACACTGCAAATTAAGTATTCTTTGTGAAAATCAATATTAAACAATTGCGTGATCGCATTGAAATTGAAAACAAAAATATTTTGCGTAGGAATTACTATCGATAACTTTTGCCGATAACAAAGTATGATAAGCAATCGTGAGTAGCGCTGCCAGACTTTAACTTACTTTTGACGGGTTGACGAAGTACGTTTCAACGAAAAAAGAGTTGTCTCAGACACGATTGCCAGATTTGTGTGATTTATCTCGTATGGAGATTTTTTTATGTCTTGTGAGAAGTGAGATTTCGGTGAGACTTTTTAACTAATGTGAGATTTTTGTGAAAATTTGTGTGAGATTTTTTAATTGCTGTGCAATATGTTGTGAGAATTTTGAATTACTGTGCGAAGTTTATTTCGTGTGTTTTTTTTTGAGATAACTGCTCTGAGATTTTTTGTACGAATTTTTTATTACTGTAAGATGTTGTCTTATGTGGATTTCTTTAAATTTTGTGTGAGATTTTTTGTAAGATATTTATCTGGCAACAGTGGTAAACATTGTCCGAACGTACGAACGAATCTTCGCTGCTCATGAAAAATATATCGAACTTATGCATTAAACAGAATTGAAGCGGTTGACGGTTGAGCGCATAGCCGTCGCTCTATCAAAATTGGAATGGAGGCGGTAAAGTGATTGCCGCCGAATTTATATTTCTGTATATTTTATTTTCGACAGCTAACGCATAGTTGCCAGATAAATATCTCACAACCTCACACCAAAGTTGAAAAAATCTCACGTGAGGCAACATCTTACAGAAAAATGTCACAAAAATCTCTCATCTTACATGAAATAAAACATTTCATGTAGGAAAATATCTCACAGCAATTAAAAATCTCACATCAATTAAAAAAGCTCACAAAATAAAATTCTGACAACAATATCATTTTAGTTAAAAAATCTCACAAGCCTTAAAAAATCTCAATGTGAGATTTGTTCGTTACTTGCAATCGCGAACGAATTTTCAATCATTCGTGCAATGTAAACACGACGTAACATTTTCACTTTTTTTGGTACTATTTAAAATTCCCCAAAGGTAATCCTGTAGGCCCACGTGTTGTTGCCGGACTGAAACGCTTATATTTTCCATAAATTGAATATAAATTGATTTAACTAGACTTTAATTGTAAAATATAGAAAATTTCAACACAACAATGGGTCGCAAAGCTGAATATAGTGAGAAGCAGAAAAAAGGCCCGGGACGTAAGGCTCGCAAGCAGGGTGCTCCAACTTTTACCAAAAAGACGTTCGGTAAGTGAGAGCAGACTTATGTGGAACTTTTAGAAATTTTATTAATGAATTATAATTGTCATAATAGCCCCAATGGAAGCCGAGGATAAGACACTTTCGCACCGACAGAAACAGCGCGTTGCAAAGCGCGAACAGAAAAAGGAACTGATGAAGGCGAAGAAGCAAAAGCAACGTGAGCAGGTCAACCAGCCGCGCAAGCCACAACAAAAATACAACAGTGAGAGCGAATCGGAGACGGAAGACGATGATGAAATGGAGGTGCCTGAGGAGCAGCAGAGCGATGAAGAAGAGGCACCAGTATTAGTTCCATCAGCAAAGGTAGCGAAAAAGGTGGCCAAAGGGTTCACAGACGACAATCAGGATTGGTTAAAACCAAAACAGATTAAGAAAAAGCAACAAGTAGAAGAAGAAGTGGATGAAGAAGATGATGAAGAAGATGGTGGGGATGACGATGAAGAGGATAGCGACGAAGAGCAGGGTTCCGGTGATGATGTGGAAATGGAGGGCGATGAAGAAGTAGAAGACGATGAAGAAGAAGAAGACGATGATGAGGATGATGAAAATGAAGAACTCGAAAAGAAGCTGAAGGTTGGAAAACTGGCCGATCTCTCCGACGATGCCAACTCTGATGATGATTTCGATGTGTCCGAGGATGAAAATGGTGCGGTTGCTGGCGAAGACAGCACTGATGAGGATGATGAAGAAGACGACGACGATGATGACGATGATGACAAATTGCCTATTGAACGTGCCAACAAGAAACTAAAGAAAAAGGAGGCAAAGGAAGCCAAACAGGCTGCCGCCGAAATGCAAATGTCCGTAGACCACCAGGATGTTTTCAAATTCCCCGACGAAACAGACGATCCCGACAAGGAAATCACTCTGCAGGACGTTCAGCAGCGCATCAAGGATGTCACGCTGGTTTTGTCGGACTTCAAGAAGTACCGCCAACCCGAACGTTCGCGTACGGAGTATATGGATTTGTTGCGTAACGATTTGTGCCTTTACTACAGCTACAACGACTTTTTGATGGGCAAGCTGATGGACATGTTTCCCCTGTCCGAGCTGATGGAGTACCTGGAGGCTTCAGAGGTGCGTTGAACTAGGAAGCATTTAACTCGTGTTTCGCATAAACTAATAAACTTTCCTTTCATTTTAAGGTCGCTCGCCCACTTACTATCCGTACCAACTCGCTGAAAACACGCCGTCGTGACTTGGCTGCTGCCCTCATCAATCGAGGCGTCAACTTAGATCCCTTGGGCAAGTGGACGAAGGTGGGTCTTGTCATTTACAGTGCACAGGTGCCGCTTGGTGCCACGCCCGAATATCTCGCTGGCCAGTATATGATCCAGGGTGCCTCTTCAATGCTTCCCGTTATGGCGCTGGCGCCCCAAGAGAACGAACGCATTCTGGACATGTGCTCAGCTCCCGGTGGCAAGGGCTCTCACATTGCGGCCATAATGAAAAACACAGGCGTGCTATTCGCCAACGATGCCAATCGCGACCGCATCAAAGCAGTCGTGGCCAACTTCCATCGCCTCGGTGTCATCAATGCGGTGGTGAGCTGCGAGGATGGCTGCAAATTCCGCAATGTGATGAGTGGCTTCGATCGGATTTTGTTGGACGCTCCGTGCACCGGT
The DNA here is from genome assembly GCA_951394025.1 of Heteromyza rotundicornis. Lineage (NCBI taxonomy): Eukaryota > Metazoa > Arthropoda > Insecta > Diptera > Heleomyzidae > Heteromyza > Heteromyza rotundicornis. The sequence continues at coordinate 4,445,723 of OX596011.1, forward strand.
ACTGGTGTGGTGGCCAAGGATCCCAGCGTCAAGACATCCAAATCCGATGTGGACGTCCAGAGATGCTACAACTTGCAGAGGAAATTGTTGCTTACGGCCATTGACTGTGTGGATGCGAAGTCGTCGACGGGCGGCTATATTGTCTATTCGACTTGCTCGGTGCTGCCGGAAGAGAACGAGTGGGTCATCGACTATGTGCTGAAGAAGCGCAACGTGAAGTTGGTGCCCACGGGCTTGGACTTTGGTGTCGAAGGCTTCACCAAGTACCGCCAGTATCGCTTCCATCCCAGTTTGAATTTGACGCGCCGCTACTATCCGCACACACACAACATGGATGGCTTCTATGTGGCCAAACTGAAGAAATTCTCCAACACTATACCGATGGCCAAGGAACAGCAGGCCGAGGACGAGAAACAATTGGACGAGGCGATTGCGGCCGCCGCAACAAACAAGGACACCGAGGAAACAGATGCGTCCAACGTGGACGAGGAGGGCAATCCAATACGCAAGAAACTGGGAAAACGTGCGGGAAAACCGAGTTTGTCCGACGTGGAAGTGCAGCTGAAGAAGAAGAAACTCGAGCAGAGCAAGAAGAAGTACATAGCAAATGTATTCGAGAAGCCGGTGAAGGTGGAAAAGAAGAAGAAGGAACCAACTGAACAGCCAAATGATCAGGAGGCCAATCAAAGCAACGACAATGAAGCCAAAAAGTCGAAAAGCGACAAGAAAGCAAAACAAAATGCGAAATTAGAAAACAAGAAAAACCCCCAAGAGAATGGGGTAGGAAAGAAACAGAAACCTCAAGAGAATGGCGTCGAAAACAAGCGAAAACCTCAGGAGAATGTCGCAGAAAAGAAACAGAAACACCAACCACCACAACAACAAGAACAAAAAGCAGGTGCCCCCAAAAATTCGAAAAATGAAGCAAAAGAGGCAAAACAGAAAAATCCAAATGCTAAACCGGCCGAGGCTAAACCCAATCAGCAAGGGAAAAATCCAAATGCCAAATCCCCGCAGAAGAGTCAAACTGTAACTGCCAAGTCCCCACAAAAGGAGAAAACTCCAAATGCCAAGTTAGCCCAACAACAAAAACCGCAGAAAAATCAAAAATCAGCTGCCCTGGCTAAAAAGCCAAAGGTCGACATTGATGAAATCCCTCTGCTGCAAGGCAAACCCATCCAGAGGCAAAACAAACTCAAGCAGAAGTCAAAGCAAATCGGTCAATTGAAAAAGGACAAACACGGCGGCGGCGTCAGCGGCGGCAAACCAACGAAAGGCAAATTCAATAAAAAACAAAAGTAATTTTTAAATTTAATTCAAACTATTACTATTTTGTGCTGTACTGTAAATTGCAAATAGTTTTTAATACTTTTTAGATTTATTTATAATTGCAACTAGTTCTCGTAGAACTAGTCAAACCCGTGTTGGCTTTTCAATTGTCCTTATTCCACTGAGAATGTACCAAACTCCTTTAATAAAAATTGAAATAAAAAAAATAACACAATTGAGAACCATAAAAGACCTATTCAGTGTCGAATGCGTATAACGGGAGTAAGTAAAGAAAAAATGCAACGTATCGCATTGAATTGCATCCAATTTGAAGTATTACAGAACAGCCGAGAACAGAGAAAAGTGTGCGCCCGCTGATGGTAAAATATACAAATCTGGAATGAAATTGAAATTCGATTTGATTTGAAAACTGACACTGCCTGCAGCTATGAAAACGAACTGATGGCATATTTTATTTATAACGTGTTGAGGATGGCAAGGCGTTATATTGAAACGCAGTTGCAGGATTTACTCGCTCAATGCCAGCGAATATCAATTTGATGTGTTTGTTTCCTGCCTGTGCCTGTGCCTGCCGTGGTAACGCGTTTTTGAAATGTAAACGGGATTCTTTTCTTGTTGTTGCTTTGTAGCAATGCAGTTCAATATACGCTAAAATGAAAGGCAAACAATAGAGATTGTTTCGATTCTTTTCCGTCCATTGCATTGATAGTTTTCGGCCCTGAAAGGACAATAATATTATTTCTATATTGGGAATTGACACCCTTTGATTGAAGTGTGGTCATTGGAGTTCACAACTGACAAACTATTCCAGAAATAACACGGATGTTGGCAATACAATATTTGGCTTACACTATGAAGAATTTAAATTGATCTCTTCAATTCAAGGATTCTGATCTCTTGATTATGTTGGCTGAAATAATTGCAGCAATTGATATTGGTTTCATTTTTAATGGAATTTCTTTAATACAATCTTCTTTCTTTTGTAAATATCTCCCTAGTAAGTAAAGGTGTCCAAAAAAGCGAACTTTCACAACCAAATGTTGCAAATATGACCTGACAAAAGTCTTTATTGTCTATTCTAACTATTTCTTTGGTAGTGTGCAACAAACTACAACTAACGGTCCAAGTTGCAACCGTTAACTTCATAGTTCGATGGGACAACATAAAAAATCAGACGCATACATATCGATGGTCATAAGTTGCTACCTCGCCAAAGAAGTTAGTTGAAGATACGAGTTTTAGAGTGAAAAAATACAAGAAAACCACAATATTGTTAATTGTCCGGCTCGCCCCCCTAATAAACCAATAAGTCCCTTTTTGAAAAAAAATGACCTTTATAGGCGCCAAAAAAAAGCAATTATAGGAAGAACTTTTGTTTTTTTTGTAGCGCAGTGTAATCTCAGAGGGGAATGGGGAAGGTGTATTTCAGGAGGAGGTTAAGCAGAATCATAAAAGTGACAATTTGCGCTGTATCCAGTGTAACATCTGGATCAAACAGGTGGACAGCTCCGATATTCTGACATGATGTAGCACAATTGTTTCCCTCTTCACAATAAGATTGGGTACCTCGTCAAGCTATGAAAAATTGAAAATAAACTAAACATAATCGATGAAAAACACATATAACATAACATATCGAACTAACTCATGAGCAGAAAAAACATTCTCCTCGTTGTTTTTTCGTTTCAGCGAGGCTATGAGCAACAGGTGAGGGTGAGGTAACCTCAATGCTTCACTAAAAGTTATCATACAATGAAATGGGACTTTGAGCCTACGGGCATTGTGACCTTGTCAGAATTGTCACTGTCCAACAGCTGGGTAGTCTCCCCTGCAAGCGTTATCCATAACAGATGATATGTATCCTCGAACTCTGATAATTAGTAACCTCAGGCGATCAGTAACCTCAGGTATCAAAGTGTCTAAGCATTGGAAAAATAACACACAGTAGTCGATCTGACGCGGCTTGACACATTTGTCCAATGAATATGAACATTTTAAACAATTTTCCAGTGTTTTTTGATTCTTCTCTTTTCTTTTTACATTCTTCCAATATAAAAATCTAATATTTTATTTTTAAAAATATAATTGCATATTTTCTTTGCAGATCCGATAACGTGTGTAACACTCCAATTTATTTTCAAAATGCGAAATAATAAATATGCTTAAATATTCCAAATAAATGTCTGAAATACTTAACAAAATTGAAAAAATTTCCATTGTGACGTAAATCTGTATAGATGCTAATATAAATGAATCTGAATATTTTTCCAAAGTGTTTCGAGTATATTTCGACTGTGACTGATTTGATATAGTGAAGAGCACTCATGGTCCAAAAAAAATGAAATTGAATATTTTATGCAAAAACAAACAAGAGAACAATGAAAACAAGTTCTAAAGCTTAAGCAAAAGATAAGCGTGAATTAAGATTTCATATTTCCAATCTCCACAGACAATTGAACAGACGGTCGAAAATAAGACATGAAATCATTGCAGACAGTTTGGCAAAAGATTGCGACCAGAACGGACAAAGGACAGCAAAAATGTTGAAATTTACTTTTATATCAAAAATTGTTATTTTAATACAACTTATCGCACTAACCGAAGCCGATCACGTGGCGTCTGTGAGGTGTGCAGAAGACCGTTATTGTTTGCAGCACATAAACCAGCAGATTGTGGATGTCATACTTGAAAATCTACGGTCGGCCAATGAAAGTGAGCCATGTGAGAACTTCTGGGACTATGCATGCGGTGAGTGGACAGCCGCTCCATATTATGACCATGTGGATAATTTCGGAGCAATAGGCAATCACTATGCGCAACAGTTGCAACAGTACCTACAGGAATCGATGTCCCATAGTGAAGAAGTAGCTGACATCGAAGACTTACTAGGGAAACTGCGAACTTACTATAAAGCCTGCAGTGATGTAAAAACGTATTATTTGCCTATGGAAAGATATTTTGAGAAGTGGCCGAATATGGGCAAAGTGTTGACAGAGCCATCGTGGAATGTCACAAGTTTTAATTGGCCAAAAGTGATAGCAGAACTGCGTCAGTACGGTTTGAATGGAGTCTTTCTGGACGAAGCGATGGGCCTGGCCTATAACGACTCCACTAAATATGTGATTGAATTGAAAATGCCTGAAGAGACAGACAATTTCGAAAATAAATATAAATTTGTGAATTATTTTGTGGAATTCGGTTGGATCGAACGCGCCGGCGAAGAGCATTTGCATTTGGCGGGGGAGATATTTGAATTGGAAAAGCAATTAAGGATGCTACGAGCGAAACATCGCCACAGTAAGGAGAATGATGAGTCGTTGACATTGAAGCAGTTAAAGCAGAAAGTGAAGACGATCAATTGGCAAGTTTACTTCAATGTGTTGCTTGGTCGGGAAGTGTCAGACTTGCCCATTGAAGTGGCCAACTTGCCGTACATGGGCGAAATGGCGGACTTACTAGAAAACACTGACGATAAGGTCATTTGTCTTTATATCCTCATGCGCCTATGCAAATACCTACTCGATGTTGCTCCTCAAATAACAGATAAAAACTGCATAGACCACATGGGTGTGACCTTCCCTCTTGGCATGAATTACGTTTACAATCGTTTTGTCTACAAAACGCGTCAAGAAGATGAGGAAGTTCTACTCAATATTTTGTCCAAATTGAAAATGCAATTTTCCAAATATCTGCAGAAAAATAAATTAAATTTAAATGTGGCAGAAATGCAGTACTTGCAGTTGAAATTGGACAAAATGACTTTAAGAGTGGGTAATCTGCCGCTCAAGAAACCTTCACACTTCTACAATTACTACTACGATACTGTACATATTACGGGAAGGGACTTTTTTCACAACCACTGGGAAATGTTGCGGTTTCGCACACAACAACAACATTCACCTCTGCTGGCGGACGCATACCAAACACTCAACTTAGATGACTTCTATGTAAACGATGACATTCTCCAAATACGCAATGCTCCCTACTTTGTCCATCAGCGGAACTTACTCATAGTGCCAATGATATTTGTGCAAATGCCATTCTTTCATCACAAGCTCCATTCGGTATTTCATTACAGTCTCATAGGATGGATTATGGGTCATGAGCTCAATCACGCATTCGAAACTTTTGGCCTTATTCTGGACGCGGACGGTAATGAGTCTGTCATTGGTGCTGCTATTAAGACCAAGCCATCATTCATAGCGACTGTAAAATGTTTGGAGCGTACGCCCACCGCTGCCATCATCGAAAGAATTGCCGATGTCAACGGATTTCAACTGGCATATGATGCTTTCTTTGATTCGCCGCATTTGCCACAATTTTCACCGTTCTCCAGCGATTTTACTTTGCGGCAATTGTACTTTTTGAATTTCGCTCAGTTCTTTTGTGGGAACTTACCGCATCCAATTGACCACGATCGCGATGATTTACGCGTCATTGAGGTTGTGGCGAATATGCCGGAGTTTGCTGAAGTCTTCAAATGTGCTGCCGGTAAGCGCGAAAATCCCACAGAGAAGTGCCAAATGTGGAGGCTATAAAAGTGTGTAAACTATTTAAAATGATTAATGAAATTATCAAAAAAAAAAATTGTTCCATTTCTATTGTTTATAAAAAAAAATTATGTATTAAAAAAATTGTATTTTTAATATAATTTAAAATAATTGTTCTCAGGTAATTATTCAAGTTGATGTCAATGTTTACACTAACACATTTCATTTAATGAAGTTAATTTGGTAACCCGAGGCGAGTAAACTACAGTGATTTACACTACAGATATGTTACTCTTTAATTTTTCATATTCAATTTTAAATATATAAATTCACTTATACACCCTCCCTTTTCCACACACTCACTCATTCACGATTTTAATCGATTTGTCTATTTTTATTAACTACTTGTATGTCAGCTAATAATTGCAACAGGTAATTACAGTAAAACCACTTCATGGTTTTTGACTCAGTGAAGCGAATAATATGAAACGAAGTGCGCCACTAACAAGGATCTGTCAAAGTGAACGCTATCATAATTAATATTATTTCATTTAAAAATCAATTTCCTCGTATTTAATTGCATTAATTTAAAATGTACAGTGTAAACAACCCAACAATGAAGGCTTGTTTTATTTTAACCTGCCGAACTTCAGATGCTCTGGCAGCAGGCCCACCGGCAAGGCGGTTTTGGGTGTTATAGGTTTTTGTATGTTTTGTAAGCGCTTGAAAATAAAAAGTAAAATTCTCGGACAATTTTTGCATCGATTTTCAAAACTGGCAGCAATGCCATTTGACTGCAAACTAATGTACAATATGTGCTTGAAATATACAATACAGCATTTGTTCAAGAGTCGAGAATTAAATGGAATGGGATAGATGATGAATTTTAAGTAATTTGTGGCAGATATTCGCATATTCTTTGAGTCCGTTTTAGTCAAAGGTGGGCATCGTTAGCTAAAAAAGGTAACTTTCTTAAACGGAAATCATTTAACAAAAAAAGCATTTCATTACAGTTAATTCGTTAATTCTGTAAAAAAAATATCGAAAATTAAAATTTTTTTTGTAAAAAGTGTAGCTTTTGTTTAAGGTAGGCTCTAATACAGTCACCAGTGGACCTAATAAGGTCTAAATCAACTTATACATTCTGTGAAAGCATGGCTAGAAATTCTCAATAAGGTTTTTTGATTTTGAAAGAGTGCTTGGCAGTTCATAACCCTACTAGCACGAAACATGCAACATATTTCGAAGAAGAACAAGCTGAATTTGTTGCTTACAAGTTTTAAGGCTACAAAAAAAACATAAATCGAAAATTTGTCTACATAACAAGTTTTCCATTTTGATATTTTACAGTTGCTGCAAAAGGGCTTTTATAACAAAAAAAAAAACAGTTTAATTATAGTTCCTGCAACATAAAAAAAGTTGTTTGTAACTTTTAAATCCACTATATTAAAATATTTCTACCTGTAAATTTTAATTTTGTTTATAAATTGGATATAAAATATATAAATATGATCAAAAAACGTTTGAGAATGATATGCGTAAGATTTTATTATTTTCAAAATGTTTGCTTATATTGGTTATTTTTCAAAAAGCGTGAAAAATATAATCATTTTAATGTCCCATACATTTTTGTTATGGTTTAGGATTTATTTTAATAATTTTTTTCGGTAATTTCCAATCTGTGTGGAATTGAATTCGGTTGAAAAATGGAGGCTATGGATGGACGTTGTAATATTTTTTAAATACTTTTACTTTTTTATCTAGGTAGTTTTTGTTGTTGTTGATTTGGGATTTTTATACAAACAAAAACATATTCTATAGAATATGTTTTGCTTTGACAAACTTAAAATACCCTAAATATGTACATCAAGTAAATTGCTTCCAAAATAACATTAATGGTTTCTCGAATGTATTTTGCAATGGAAATTTGTAAGTTTAATATTTTAGAATTGACTTATCACACTGCTCAAATGTGGTTTGCCCCATGTCTATTTCAACATGTGCAATTCCACTTCTAACCACAAGCGCTTTTTGCGAGTTTGGTAATTCATTCAAGCGTTTTCAGCTTTTAATTGTAGAACATTGCTATTTTTGTTTGGCTAATAGAAGCGGAAAATCTGAGTTGACTGAGGAAAAACTTTAAAAACTTAACAGAACTGAGTAGGAAAAATTCATTCATAAATGCTGTTCTGCTTGGTGCCGCAACACATTCCATCCACAAACTCCGAATTTTCTCCATGTGGCGGTAGAAACATGCCGGTCTCTCGGATGAATTTTATTCTGTTAAGTTCATACGGCTCTTTGAAGAGCTTTTCTCTCGCTATTCTCTCACATAGAAGAAAACATCGCCAATCGTCCCACCCACAACATCTCACAAACCAAGCAGCACCCCCACATTTAAATTACGAAAAAAAAACACATGGAAAGCTTTTTATATCCCCCGCATCCAGATTCTAAGCATATCCAAGTGTACTTCTGTCCTGTTGTTGGATCCAACAAGTATTCAAATCTAATTCGTAAGTCCCGTTATTCACCGGTAGTTGTTCATTTTGCGTGCATGGCTCATTTTGCTTCTCGTATTCTAACAACGATTGATTGCAATTGTAGTTAGTTTGGCGAAAAGCTCTTAGTTCCGTGTCGCTGCTCACTGTCACAAGTCATGTTGATTCCGGGTGCGCGCATTCGAATCTAACAATCCGCTGTGGTGTCGTCAATATCGGACTTTGATTACGTTGTTGATAAGTCAAGCGCGCGAAAAGTTCCTGTTGTAGTGTTGGAATTTTCAAAAACAACAACATTTGCGATTTTTTTAAATTAGGCGCGAAATATTAAGTGTTCGGTGGTGAATTAACAAAATAATGGCATTGCATTGTTAAGTTGCGTTCTATTTGTAAAAAAAAAATTTAGTTAAGTGTAATTTTTAAAAATATTTTTTTTGATCTAGTGAAAGAAAACAAAAAAAAGTGTAATTTTCAGATCAAATCTGTGGTATTCTCTCTTTGCTGGTAATACATACTTTCTCATAGATTTTTATTTGTCTATACAGTGTAAAGTTGACTTAAAACGTAAACAAATAAACAACAACAAAACATTTTAAATTTGAATAAATCTGATGTGAACGCAATTTCGTTCAATTGAACATCCCAAATTATGCAAATACTTAAATTAAAAGTCGAGAGCTTGGTAAGGTGAAGGATACGACTATAGACTATACTGTATAGTATTTCCTTTCGTCTGGTATTATTTCTGTACTTCTCGACATTACTCAACAAATAAAATAATAATTATCTGCAATTCACAAACCTGACTTCGATTCTGCGAGTTGCCGAGACCCTATAGTTTGGATTCGGTTCCGAACGGCAAGTGAAGTTTATTTACAGCAAATTATACTCTTGAAAGTTGGCCACTGCTTGACAAGATGTCACCACAAGATAAGGCAATACAAAAAAACGACTTTAATATTTTACTTTGCAAAAATTATGGTATGGATACCCAGAGTGCCTAACATATCAAAGTTATGGAAGAAAATAAATAAAATATTTGTTTCCAAAACGTTTTTAAAATCTTTTTTTACTTGATAAATTAAAGATTTTCTTTGTCTTAATGAGTTAGTTGATTTCGACTTGTTATTTGAAAATGTATAAATACATTAAACGACATCCAAACCCTACCGACAACTGTGGGAGCAGTCACGGCAAGTCGTTGAATTATTCATATTGGCGCCATTCGGAACACAATTGCTATCTGCGCGAATACACAAAGAATTTCTTTGGTGTGTTGAGGACTAAGGAAATATTTTCAATATTTACTATAATTAAAAATAAATTTAGCATCCATAAAAAAACTTAATCACAAATCACTATGAAGTGAAAATGGCAAAATAAACAATTTGCAAATAGCGAAAAGTACACACATTGAATACGCTCAGTATGTGTTAACTAATACCCGCATTATTGTTGTCTATCCGTTTGTCTATTTGTTTGTCTGCTTGTGTGAAGCATTTTTAAGATATTTGAAGAACAATTAACAATGCGTTAAAGACGCGCAATGAAAAATTGAAATTACTTGGGCGAAGCTATTCAATAAGTACTTATTTGTTTTTTATTTTCACATAAACAATTCCCCTCAATCTCTGGTGAATAATGGAATTTCTTTAGAACTTGTCCATGATGACAAATGACAAAAAAAAACAACGTCACATTATTGCTGGATTAGACCAAAATTGTATTAACATATAAGTTCACTTTGAAGCATCTTTACTGATTCCAAATATTTTTCCATTGTAATATGTAAACATCAGGGCAATATAAATGTGAAAACAAACATTTATAAATGCAGTAATGACTAAAAGTTCATCAACACATTATTGCTGATAAACCTAAAAAAAAAATAAAATAAATTTTTAAATTACATTATTTATTACGTTAAATTTTTCTCCACTAAAAATCCGCAATAAATTACAGCATTTAACTGGCCTGATTTGGGGGAGGATTTGCCTGACTAGCTGTCTTAATTGCAGTTAATCTCATCTGTTAGTAGCAAAGTTACATTCTGTTACTTGCGCTTGGTGTATTTACATGTTGAATAAATTAAAAATTCACGCTACTACTCGCGGCTGCACAACATATGCAAACGTTTCTGCAGATATGCATACACACAAGTTTCGATTACAAAAATTATAAATCAAAAGGCATAAAATAATAATAATGAAAACAATTGAAAGCACTCACTTTTCAAGTTCACATGTGTGAAATATTTTTACATTTTCACGCTTTGCACACAGCAGAACATTGTATTTTTTTTGTCTGATAGTTCATTTATTTTCAATATACTATTAGCTATTGCGTATATTAAGTTTGCCAATTCATGTTTGCCAATTCATGCATATGGGCAAAATAATTGAAAATTAATAGTTTTATTTGGCAGAAGTAAATACTTGTTATACTCGTACATAGATGCTTCAAAGCATTCCTTCCGCCATGCGCTCAATTACCCGCTGGCACTAACTAAGTGGTTCTATGCGAATTTATTTCGGTACATATGTACATTGTACATTTCACTTGAGTTCCTAATTTTATGCCTTGGAAACCTTTTACTAAATTTCGTTAACTTATGAAAAAGGTACATGCGCAAGCGTTTAAAGAAAAAAACACAAACTTTTCATTAAAAAGTTATAATTTAATCGCATTGAGAAATATTTTAAGTTCATAGGGAAAAGTTGAAAAAAGGTGGCGATAAAAAATGTTGAGTGAAGAAAGGTTGTAATGAATGGTTAAATGAGGAAGAAGAGGAACAAAATATTTATATGTGGTTTTGGTAGAGAGCGGATTTATATGCAAATCAGAATTTCAAGCATAATTTGTGGGATCAAAAAACACTGATTGACGAAATTTTAAGTCAATAATTCAATAATTACGTGGTTTAGTGCACCTGTCTGCCATATGTGCACGAAAACGTCGCAATTATTAAACTACTGACTTAAAATTTTGGCAATCACTGTTTTTTTGGTCCCATAATTGCTCCAAATTCTGTTTTGCTTATAAATCCACTCTCTACTTATTTCATTCCATTTTGTATTTCATCTGGGAAGTTGTGCATTAATAAGGAGTATTTTTAGATATAATTATGTTAATTTCCTTCATTGATATTTGGGTCTATTTTCACTTTCAAATTCTTTACAAAATATACCCTAACAACCTCATTCGTTTAATTCCATATCATTTTACTTCAATGCATCAACTCGTGTTGGTCTTTCATCAAAAAAATTTAAATTAAAAATCTTTTCAAAGTGCTACTGAAAGTTTCTCTTCGGCATATTCAAAAGAAACTTTTTTAAGTTTCTTAATTCTTTGATGTACACTTTGAATGTTGTTTGTTATTTTCTCACTATATTACATGTGAAAAACTTTTGAAAACTTTACCATACTCGAGGCTTGACTGCACATCAGGTATTATTAAATACTCTATAGGTTGTTCTTGCATGTTTACATACATATTGAAAACCATTTTATTAATTACACTGTGCTCGAATTATGAACTTTTTTTGGAACACACTGCGCTCCGTGTTGGTAAAGTTAATTCCACCTTATATCTTATCGGGAAGTATGAAAAAAAACGCTGGATGGACTTTCACAACCTACCACAAACATAAGGATTTTATAACATACATTTTTTTTACTTTTTCAAATTTATTATTTGTAATTTTTTTCTGTTAAATTTGTAAAACAAGAAATAAAAAATAAAAAAAAATTTAAGTACTTCTAAAAAATTTTTAAAATGTTTTAAAAAAATTTAAATATATTTCTTTTGAGGATAACAAACAAGATTGCGTTTGTATACCCTACACCTCTATGCGTTCGTCCTCTTTATTGGTAAGCACGACTGTACGAGGTAGTAGTAAAAAAAGAAGCCAATTAATTTTAATATTTTAAATTAAATCGTTTGGGCAACATTATTTCCCTGCATGCCTTAATATCACTCATACGCCACGTTAAACATAAAAAAAATTGTTTTCAAGTCCCTTTTTTGCTTTCGTTTTCAAAACTAATTTTAACAATTCACAATGGCTTAAATACCTATTTCCTGTTGCCAATTAACGTTTCAGTCATCAGTAATTAAGTGTGTCGCTGATCGCTACACCAGCAGCTGCCATAAATGACAATTTGAGCATGGGTCCCCACAAAAAAGGTCTCGAATTCAATGTGTTTTTAGACAAAACAATCTCATACGTCCATTAAAAAGTGCCAAGCAAAGCAAATGTATTCAACGTTTCTATGCAGTATGGAAATGACGTTTTTCAAATGTCCCATTCAGGCTAAAATATTTCCCGCATCAGGATACGCCGTTCAGCGCACACAACCAATTTGAGATGCTTTTACGTGTGTTGTTGCGAATGACTACAAAGATAATTGGAGTTTGCCAAACAAACACACACATGAACACATATATTGTCGTCGATTTCACGAACCGACGTAACTTATGGGAAAACGTATATCCATTATGTGAGTTCGTGGAATTGACGAGGATATTTCGTGCTTTTTGATGTGACATTCATCAGTAGCATTGGCGTTTTTGTTTTCCTTTTACCATTTCGGCCAAATGCTTGATTTTGCGGCAGTCACACACGAAATGCCACAATAAAAGCGAACATTCAGCATTATTTGAACTGGAAACGCAATGAAATTATTTTGGCCATTTAGTTATTTGTTTTTATTTGAGCAAAACGTAAATATGACAAAGCTAATTTCATTGCTGCCGATTTTTGGCATTTCGGTTTACTATCTACTATTTATTTTCCTTTATGAGTATTTCTTTTTGTTATTGGGTGAAGAAATTATTTGTTGCACCATTTGAATTATACATAAATATTTGTGATGATATTCCATTTAATAATTCGAGGATATGATTGTGGCGGCATGCACGTTTATTGTATAAGAGTTGGTTCCATACACCCAGGAAACGAAATCTGTTGTGGCAGTAGAATATTCGGCCAATCGATGTCGCAACATCTACTTTATGATGTTGCAGCATCTAGTTTCTGTTGTCACAATATCTACTTCCTATATAAATTCTTCTAAATAAATGAAAACAGAACTACGATCTTTTTTTCATATATACATATGCGACATTTAAATGACAACAACATATTAGGGCGATTCATTTAATCGATTCCTGACAACACAAACATTTAAAAAGGTGTTCAAATTGAAATTTCCTCTCTCTCAAGCGATAACTGTAGCTGCAGACGAGTATTTGTTGCCACAACCTTGCGCCAAGCGAATATGCCAATGAATATGTCTGTGGAATATACTGAAATAAATAAATAAATACGAGAAGATTTATTTTTCAATATTAGATATTTACTAAAAATTTAGAAATGAATCAACTTGAAATTTATATCTGGATAAACAAAGCAAAAATTAAATATTGAAAAATCAAATGTTTTAGCTCTGTGTATAAAATCTGATCGAGATCCAATCGAGGTGAAAAATATTGGCTAATATTTAAAAAAAAATATTCATAAATCGTTGAAGCTATTTTGTTTTGTATCGCCAATTTCTCATTTAATTGCAATTGATTACATTCGGAACGTTTGTATCTTTCTTGGTGTATTTATTACTGAAGCCATTTCAAATATTTCATATCTGATGTATTTAATTTAAACATGAATTTGAACAATATTTTCGTCAACAATATTTAAATTAATAAATTCATGAATAAAATATATGATTCGTTTCTAATCACAAATGTATTTATTTTGGTATTATTTTATTATAATTTATAAGTCGCACACAATGGGTGCATACAAAATAGTCCCGAAAACCAATTTAAAAATTTTCGTCAACTTTCACAAATTTTTGTTTGTTTGCTTTTTTGGTTTTGACATTTGTACGGTAATATATTTCTTGTTGGAAAGAGACACGATTAGCTAATAACTCTACCAGTATTTCTTCTACCATGGAACCCGACTATACAACAAACATTATTAAATTTAGACATCAAATTCGAAATCAGCGACCCAAAAACCCGGAAACAAAAAAAGGATATGGGTAGTGGTAAAAAATTCCAGTAATGAGCTAGAGATTAAAGAATACCATTTAAGCATGTCGCTGAGTAGAACTAATTTGATTTTTCTCTTAGTCCCCACTTGTTTATTGTGATATTGCGTCTAAAAATTGAGGATAGTATTGTCAAATAGTCAGTGGAATTTTAAGAAAATCGGATAAGTTTAATAAGACATAACCAACATTCAATTTTGTAAGCAATTGGCTCGTTTTCTTTGGCACTGGGTCCATATTGTGTTACTGACCGAAAAGAAAAAGGACGAATAATACTCTTTAAATCGTGAACAAACATAAACAAAATATTTGACAAACAATGAAGGGGTTCCGAGGCCAAAACAAATTAGTTGTAACATAAATTCTTTGTATGCCTTAATATTACGCATACGCCACGTTAAACACGAAAAAAAGTATGACGTGTCTTGATCCAACTTTGGGAATGCATTCAATTCCAGACATGTTCAAAAATATCTTTCCATTATGAACAGAAATTATAAGTACAATATTAAATGAAATTCCAAATTATTATACTTAAGCCTAACTGTTGAACTTAAGGGTCATAAATTAACTAAAAAAGAATTCTAAAATACAATTCTGAAAGCACTTATTGTATTTTCAGTTCTTTATGACCCCAAAATATTGGCTGATATCAGATCAGCAATCACATTTTCTTGTTGCAAAGTGTATTATATTCATACATTTGTTTAAATACTAACAGACATAATAGGCCATAATTGAAATGAGCAATTATTTCTGTGCAACATTAAGTTGGTACAAATCGACCAAATTAGGCAGAACACAATCCCAATTAAATGTTTACACCGAATTACTTAAATTTGTACATATTTTTTTGCATTGAAATTTCAATTAATTTTATACAAATTAATTAATCTAATTGAATTAATAAAATCATATCAATTGGTTTGCATTAGTTGTTATCATTTATGCGCATATTACTGAAAAATTTTGTTTGTTACTTTATTCATGCATATTTTATATGTATGAAAATTAGAAATATTTATTGAAAAATGACTGCAGCTAAAATGCAGTTTCGGCCACAAATATCGAATTTAATGATTAATTGGAATATACAATTGCTTTGCACAATACCTTGGCAACCACCACCACTGCAATCAGTACAATAAAAATCGAGCATCCGCTTTTTTACGAAAATAATTGGTCTACAAATGAATTCCATAATTTAAATCTAAGAGGAAAAACAGATGCGTTTCATATGTGGTTGGCATATACTATTTTCTATTCCACTAGGGTACACATATAATGCATACTTATTCATAGCTTTTAAATTGAAGTACAATTTTGAACACACTCGTTTTTCTGTAGTCAATATTTATGACCATATGACCTATAACTTTTCATTTGTTTTTGTTAATTACAATGAAAAGTCACCGTGAATGAGCAAAATGCTGATAGGAAATTAAACGTTTTAAAATTCCATTAACCGTATGAATTTATGAATAAGAAAGCAAAGTTCTTTTTTTTTACTTAATAAAGCTTTTCGCCTTTTAGCTATTGAACTTTTTGTTGGTTTTGTTGTAATACAATTCGCAGAAACAATTGCTTTAGATGACAAGAATTTTTCAAAAGTAAATTCAATTACATTGCAAAATATACACATTTAAAACAACTACAGGAAAAAATAAAGCTGCAAAATTTCGAATTGATAGCACAACAATCAAAGCAGCGCAACGGCAGAGCACGACAACAATAAATTGTTTATTAAATTCTTCAAATGGATTTATTCGTGTGCGCCACCACATCAGGCCGATGTAAATTGAATCAAATGTTCACATCTGGAAGATCATCAGACAGAGCAGAGACAATTCCGCACTGCTAAATCGGCGATCGGCTTATTTTGAGGGAGTAGCAGCGAACGAGTATATGAACGAGTGAACAGTTGAGATATGATGGACGCAAGTAGCTCAGGAGAAGTTTAGTAGGTGGCACCATCGCATACATATTCGCGGTAATGCGTTTGTTTAATATTTAATATTTCCATTTGACTTATCAACGTTGACGCGACAGAAAGCAATGAACTTTATGATTTACGAGTACGAGTATGCATACATACATCCACACAGAAAAGTGTTTACTTGAATTTCGGAAAGAGATTGGGGAGGTGGTAGGGGCGGGGAGGTTGAAACGATGGCTTGGAGGTTGGGTGGAGAAGCAACCGTATGGTATCGTAAAAATTATTAATATGTTGCATCACAAAATCTAGTTTCCTATGAAATCCGCCATTCTTTTAATTTCTGTATAATCTGTTAATTACACTCTCCCTCTATCAACTTTAAACTGACATCCGACACCATGACCTTTTGCATGATATCAAACAACAAAAAAATGCAAGCAAAACAGATCCACTTCAATTAAAAATACATCAATTAAAAACGAGCAACAGCAATTGGACATTGAAAAGCATCAACAAAATAGATCAAAATTAAAAATGTTCGTTTTAATTAAGAATTTTGGTAATTTAAGCTGAAGCAAACAAATTCAAAATTTCATGACCATTTCGGTGTCGAATGTCTTGCGTAATGAAGCACAAAATAAACCAAAAAGAAAGTATATTACGGAAAAAGGTATTTGAAACTGACATTTCAAGTTCATTTAGTAGTAAATACTTGAATATTTTTTTGACGAATTTACTCTTTGGTCCCAAATCTTAGAAATCTTCTTAAATCAATGGCTCCAGTCTTTGGACATATTACGATTTATCACATTTTGTAACATTTAGTTAAACCAATTAAAGAGTGATTTCAGTAATCCAGCTTATTTGTTATTCACATTTAAACCGTCTGACGAACATTAAAGTAGCTTACATCCAAGTACTGATTTGTTGGGTAAATTTATAAAAATATTCAAAAGGCAATCACCCAAAAGAGAACAGAAAAAACAAAAAGTAAAGTAAACGAAATATAAGAAAAACTAAATACCTACCTACATAAAAAGTTACTCTCCGTAATACTTATCCGAATTTCATACCAATCAGAAACGCAGACAGATGTTCGGTGTTCTCGTTGCCATTTGATGGGCACTTCCATTTATTTTGGCCCAGCCACAAAAAACATTCTTCATTCAAATAGCGTTGCACCTGAATGGAACTTAAGCATTACTCCCGCGTTGAAAATGGCCAAATTGAAATAAAAACAACTGGAAACCAAACGAATTGAAAGAAATTCCAATGCCGAACGGACGAAGGCTATCAATCTGTTGCCGCTCGAAATGTGACGGAAAAGCAAGTGAAAAGTATCCAACTGATACAGTGTGCTAATGAGAGATTGATGCGCCGAATGAGGTGTGATTGAGGGGTGGTGATGATGGTAATGCGAACATGCCATCAACCAAATATGAGTCATTCAACGACCAGACATTTTCCCAAATGGTTCGAGTTTAAAAGCATATAAATTTCCATTCCAAAGTGCGGCAATGAATCGTCGTAAGCCACCTAAATGCAGTTGGTAAATAAATTTCGGCATATGTGAATTATTTAAGTATCCAGTATGTCAGTACGTACATTATTTGTTGTTTGCTTCAGTTTCACTAAACAACTGTACTAAGTGGCAGTACATTGCAATTCGTATTTTCTCTTTATTTTAGGTAAGAGCTTTATTTGAATACGATGGTGATGAAATATTTGTCTACCTAATTTCATTTATGTTTGAAAGTAGTCAAGCAAAAACTACTTATCAGTGAGTACCAATTTTTGTTATTTCTGATTACAAGGTGCTCGTATAGAAAAGACAAGTTTCCTGGAAACAAAAATAAAAACAGTTTTTCCGCAACATTATCCAATCTTTCAAGAGGAAGATATCAACCATTTTAAAGTTCAAAGTAAAATGTGTTTCCTCTAGTCTTGGTTACGTTGGTATCTGTTGTGAGAAGCTCTGCTTCTACTGTTGCACCTTCAGTAGCTGTAATGTATCCCATGTGATGGATGTGAATACCTTGAATACTTGATAGCAACTATCGTTCGTGCTTCCCAACAGTCTACTCTATTCTCCGGAGGAAGTGTTTCATTATTTTTTTACTTCAAGTTTTAAGAATTCGTCAATAAAGGAAGCAAATGGTACCCTTGTGACTTGAACAGTTCGCCGAAACCATAAAACTGTCAACTTTGGCTAATCACTTCAAATGCCAACTCAACTCAACTGAACTAAACTCAACACAGCACAGCACAGCACAACACAGCACAGCACAACTCAACTCCTCTCAAGTTTTGCATAAACGTAACCAAAACCAAATAAGGTACAAAATATGTGCATACGCCATGTTCTTTGCCATGTGTCAGAACTGTGTCATAAGCCTTTGACATGGCAAATGCGGATAAGTACAAAGTAGCGCGAAAAGCGATTGTCTGACATTTTTATAGCGTACACTCATGACGAACTGATGGGATGAGCAGACGAATGGGCGGGCGTATGACCTGAATGCAATAAACAAGATTGAAAGATAAACAAATATTAATGCTTATTTTTATTATTTTCATTTTTCAAATACATACATAGGAGGGAAAATTTGGGCGAAGTACGAGCCGTGCCATATTGTGGCAATTCATTAATAAACAATTTTGTTTCGTTTTTAATTATCTGCCATGAACTAACAAAACGAAACCAAATTAACGTCCTGTCACAACCCCTTTTATCATATTTTTTTTTTCGTCGTGCGAGTACTCATGTTAGTTATTATTTTTTTAGTTGATTTTAAAGAGCGCGCGCGCACTGTGTGCAAACAGTTTTTGGAGAATTATCACTCAAGCGGGGTACGCCTGCCCCAACCGCCGCACCCATAACCATTATAATTCCTGAGTATGTGCCGCTGATAATCTTCGTAGAAATCTTTTGCTAATGTTGGTGTTAAAGTTTTTTTTTTTTTGGGGGTTTCTAATATTTTTTTTAAATAGCTTCATTCATTCTAATCTTGTCGCTTTTATAAATGTAATTTGAAATACACTTAAAAAAATTAGAAGTAGAGAATTGGCTGTGAAAGTTAAAAGGACAAAACAGATTTCTTAAAAAAATATTTTCATAGTTTTAAATAAAATAATGAATGCGAGTGCTCTAAGCTACAATAACCTAATGTAGTCTAGGTTATGGGATATATTAGGGTGGGTTGTTTTTGGCTATGTTAAATTATGTTAGATCAGATTATGTTAGTTTTTAGATGAGTTTGGAATGAATGTGATTTTAGATCAATACACTACACTACTTCATCATGTTTTTATTACTCCGAGGCCAAATAGCTCGTTTGGGTATGATAAGGAATTTCTCCGAGTGTACGATAAGATCGTTTTCTTAAGTTTTGTTTTTGCACCAAAAACATGGAAGTATGACATTCACATTGTTTATTGTTATTTTTTCTTTTATCAACAAGATATCAAAATGATTAGAATCTCGTGGTAGCAGCAACGACAGACGACGAAGGAATGTGTTCGTCTGCGTGTTTGTCGTGCTTGATAGTCTTGTCTTATATTTTTGGCCAAAATTATTGCAGATTAACAGAGCACGAAAAGTGAAAATTTATTTCCATTTCGCAAGTGAAAGTAAAAAGTCGCATTTCTGCATGAAAGTCAAAGCAGAAAATAGAACGCGACTCACTCAAAAGCTACTATAGCAACACTTTTGCATGAAAATAGACTCAGACAAAAGAAACGCCCACGAAAACGCCAAACACATATAAAGTAAAATGTTAAAAGGAACTAATTCATCATAGAGATCCGCACATACAGACTTGCGAACGAGTTCGCATCCAATTAAGCGCCACACAAGGACATTTTGCTAGAGCTCAGCTCAACACCATAAGCTACAAAAGCAACAACAACGTGTGCATTCGCAACAATATTGCTGTCATTGCCACAACAATGGAAGCTGCCGATTTAAGTGCTCTTGTTGACAGTTTAGGCGATGCTTCAGCAGCGGATATTGCCGACGTTATAGCCAACTTCTCCACGGATATGCTGCAAAGGGCGAAGGAAGCGATAGCAATTGCACACAGCAGTATGGCCGTTGAGTTGCCACTCGGCGATGCGTTCGTCAATCGCACGCTGGAATTGCAGTGTTTAAAGCAAAAGCAACAACAACAAGAACAGGATTTAGCTGCAGCTGCAGCAGGAAGTAGCCATGTAAGTCAATGTTTGCTGAAGGAATGAATGAATGAGTTTGGATGCTTTTGTGTGAGAGTGGAAGTGTCTTCGGTTTTAGTACTCGTTGTAAAGAATACATAGTATAAAATGATAGAATCTTTTGTGTTACTTGAGCTTTGTAACTTTTGGAATTTACGTTAACCTAGAATATTTTATTTCCATTGTCAGATCCAGTATTCTCAAATTTCGTATCGTAGTGGTACATTAGATTTTTTTACTGCAAACAATGCATATTAATTTTTCCGACATAAGATATGGTTTCGCAGGAATACTTATTAACTTTGACACAACATTTGTACCGCCCAAAAGGAGGCTTGGCCGGTATGGAAAAATATATATTGTCTTGAGCAGTATCGAAAACTGAACCATTTTAGCCAGGTCCATCAGCATAATAGCGGTTCCAGAATCAGCCAAATCGGACAAAAGCAGAAAAATAGTTAGAGAATCATTTTCGGTCTGAGGCACAGGCGATTACAATACATTCTTATTATCATTTTTCGGTAATTTTATCGAACATTTTTCGATATTTTATCTATAATTTTTCGATATTTTGTTTTCCATAATTTATATTTCCACTTCACTCCCGATCCATTTCAAAATGTGGTTTCAATTCCATTTTGTTTCAGTTCCATTTCCATTCCGTTCCCGACATCATTTCCAACCAAATAAATAAACTTGCGTCCAACTCGGTTCAGACAGTGACATAATGCAATGACATTAAATAGTATTCTACAAATGAACGCCATTAATTACTAAAAAATATTTTGATAAATTTTTAAATTTGTAAAATCCAAAGAAACACAGTGTAACATTGTGGTTATCAGACTGATATGCTCGAGGACTTTAACATGATTATGTTTTTCGTTGAAATTACACTCAGTCGCATAAGCAAACCCATTGTAAATTCATCAAATAATTCTGATATAAACTCCGGAAACCAACCAGAAAAGAAAACAAACAGTTAATACTAGTAAACAGTAAATGAATTAGCCAGAAGACTACAAACAGCTGAGTTTGGAAAATATGCTGAGCAAGGTAAACAATAAAACTTTTTGGGGGCAATTAAAGGCAACCGGCAACATATACGACTCATATTAGTATAAACCATTAAAGAATATAATTCTGTCTACTTTTCTGAGAATGACTTTGCCGAGAGAGTGTGTGAATGAATGCGAGTTTATGGCGCCCAAGTTCGTATACTTGAAATCATTTTTTTTGAAACCTTTTTTTTTCGCATTATTCCAAGTTAATTTCTTGGTATGCTAAATCGCGTCTGGCATAAAGTTTTTCGTTTATTTATCAACATTAGTATTTTCATTACTTTTTTTCATTATCGTTTCTTCCAGGGCATCGATTCCACTGCAGTCAGTAGCTGCCCCATCTCATTTGATTCGGTGCTGTGCTGGCCTCGTAGCACGCCTGGCGCTTGGGCGGTGTTGCCCTGCTTCGAGGAATTCAAAGGCGTACACTACGATACCACACGTAAGTCAGTTAAAGTGGAAAGGGGGGCTTGGGCTTAATGTAGACAAATTGTCATAAAGGATGCAAATAGCTGACTCACCATTGCATTCCTTTAGCAAATAATAAGGAAGAGGACCGACAAGCAAGTTGGTTTATCACTTTAGTTTTGCTATTATGAAATTAAACAAAGTAAGGTGAGAAAATGTACCAGAAAACGTGGATACAATAAAGTAATTATTTCACACCTGCCTGGCTAGAAAAGTAGAAAGTGTTAATACTTTGGGCAAATATTTGAATAAGACAACATCGGGCGCTCCACCTTGAAGCGCACCGCACTATCGGTGTTTGCGTTATGCGCGGCCTGATGACGCTCGATTGTAGTCGTATCGTCTACCATACGATGTATTTTAAAACAATCGCACATATGCAAATATTAAATATTAATTATAAATATTTTGTTTGGCCATTTGCACAATGAAACGAAATAAAACAGAAAGTGTCTGTTTTCCATTTGCAAGACTGTCTCAAGTGACGTTGGGGTGCATCTCCTGCTGTTGATGCTGTGCCGTTGCTGGCAGATGGTCATAAATAATTAAACATTATTGTGTCAGTGGCAGTGACAGGTTGTGGTGATCTTGTTTTGTTGTTTTTACCAACTTCCTACATAAATTTTAAATTAATTTTTGCAATGTAAATGTTTACTTTACTTGTTACACGTTATGAGACAAGTAATTTTCGAAATTAAAAAAAAATGTTCAGATCGAAAATTAAAAATCTTTATTTGAATCACAAAATGTTTCCACAATGGTGGCGATTCTGCTCTATATGTATTTTGATTTAAGAACAACAACAGACAGACAGACAGTAGTGAAATAAATATTTATTTGTCCAGATCGGTCTGTCTATCTGTCTGTCTGTCTGTGACAACCTTTTTTTTCTGCTTCAAGTTGTTTATATTATTTGACCAAAACATGAATTTTTCTATTCCACTATGGCAATTCTGTTAAGTGATTTATGAACTGCAAATGCTCACTAATACTCTCATTAAGCCCTTAACTGATAACTAATGACGTACACATTTTAAACTGATTTGTGAGACTGCTTACAGTGAAACTAATAATGGCCCATATTCATAGTCAAATGAAGTTCCAACTTCACTTTAGTACTCTACTCAGTTGACAGATAAATAGACTGAATTGACAGCTATTTGATTAATAACAACAAAATTTAGCTATAAATAAGCGCCTATATTCCGAGTTTAAGTTTTAGAGGAAATTGTATTTTTAGTACTTTTATACTTGGCTCAATATTTGATCTTCCACATTTGACACACTCAGAAGTGCCATTTATGATCATTAATATATAATAGGGCCAATTCTGCGCAATCTTTTATGGTTATGTCGTTACATATTAACCTGAGGTCGCACTGTTGAGCGACCTAAAGGCCATAAAAGATTGCGTATAACAAGTCTTGCCAAAAAAAATCGTCCAAATAGAAGAGCCTACCTAGTCATGCGGAAAAATGACAATGACAAGGGTGCATACAATTTTTTGAAACCGAGTGCCAAGTAGTAAAAGAGTGGAAATGAAAACAAAATATAAATAATAAATCAAATAAAAACTTTGCGCCAAATTGTGCTTATCAAAATGTAAGCAAATTATCTACAACATGTATGTACCTACATAAAGAAAAATGACAAACCGAGTGGATTTAGGAGATTTTCGAAGTCAACACGTATTTTGGAATGTTTTCATATTTAATTATTTGTTTTGATTTTGCAGAAAATGCCACACGCTTTTGCTTCCCCAATGGCACATGGGACAGTTACTCGAACTATGATAAGTGCCGTCATGCGACGACGCTGCCAGTGCCGGATTTTGCACCCAATATCGAGCTGCCCGCCTACATTTACTGCTGTGGCTATTTTATAAGCTTCACGGCATTGATTTTAGCCTTAATTGTCTTTCTCTGCTTCAAGTGAGTTTTCGTATTTAGATTGTTGAAAACAACAAAAATTCTCACTGAGACATATGTATTTTGCAGAGACCTGAAATGCTTGCGAAATACGATACATGCGAATTTATTTTTAACCTACATTCTGTCGGCGCTTTTGTGGATTTTGACACTCTTCCTTCAGGTGGTAAGTTCAATTTTTAATTCAAACTGAAAATGTCCAATTGTGCCTTAAACGGAAACAGAAGCGAATTGAAATTTACTTTCCGGTTCTTTGATTTTAACAATGTATACACGCAGAAAAATTATCATTTGCCGTCACGTTGTGGCTACGAAATTCTCATTAAAAACAAGCGAAATACGATTGTAACAACCGAAATATCTCTAGAGAAGTTTGCAACTACAACATTCTTCTGTTGAAGGTTCCTTTAAAATGTATTATCTACTGTAATTAAATACATCCAACAGAATATTTCCGATACCATAACCGACCCTGTCATCATGACTACCGCATTAAAAAGAAATTTAAATAATTTTAGTAAGACTTTTATCGGCTAGTCTGATAAAGGCGCAGTATCACAGACGACAAATCATTGATTTATAAAACCATAAGTCGCAAACAAACGTCGAAGAAATATTTTCTTTCATAACCTTAATATGCTTGCTGCAGCCGAAAAATCCAGTGGACACAAAAATTCAGTTGGCCACATCAAATTTTTTTCTGCGTCTTCGCTTCCGATTCGTTGATTTTAAAGGATACAATTTTTGAAATTTCACTTCCTGACTGATTTTAATACTACATTCGCGTCGGTAATTTTCCAGATGACAAATCACGCCAGTCAAGCCGGCTGCATTACCTTGGTAATGATGTTTCATTACTTCAATTTGACCAATTTCTTTTGGATGTTTGTAGAAGGTAAACCGATTATATTTGCTTTCGTTTAGTTGAATTTCGCCTTTTACTATCGACTGGATATTTCAGGGCTCTACTTGTACACTTTGGTAGTACAAACATTTTCCAGTGATAACATTGGATTTCCTACATATGCATTTATAGGCTGGGGTATGTATTCTCTTAGATATTAGAGGTCTCACTCATTCACTTTGACACACATTTTTGAACTCATTTCGTTTTATTATATTTTTCTATGCAGGTTGTCCGGCCATTGTGATCATCTTTTGGTCAATAGCGAAAGTTTATGCCCCGCCCTTGGAAACTGGTCATTTCAATGGGGTAAGTACATTCAACTGAAAGTTCACTTCTTATTGAAGAAGAATGCCCTCTTCTATTGTTTGCCTTCATGCTTTTTCACGGCACATTTCAATGTTCTTTGATGGTCGTCGTTATCAAATTTTTTCAATATGTTATTCGAAGCGTTATTGAATGTGTTTGCATGTTGCTTTAATATAGCGCGCGACATGACATTTTTCGGTTTTTTAATTAATGCCATCGATGTCGTTCTGAGTTTATTTTAAAAATTAATGAATTTAATTATAAAAATGTGTTGTCTTGTTTGGTCTTACATCACTGCTTTGCTTTGCAGAAGAAAATTAAAAAGTTTATTGCAGACTCAACCAAACCACAGGATACCTAATTTTAAAAACATTTTCGCCAAAAGTTGAATAAGAACAAAACCTGACATACATTTTCTGTGTGTTGAAATGTTTATAGGTTTCTTTAATGGTTTTCCAAGAATTTTAATCAAAAATTGTTTTACTTTTTATAATGGTTTCACTAAAAGTTTTAGTAAATTTTGTATTTTAATTAAAAAATAATCAAATTTATTAATTTAATTTTTGAGTCTTTGAAGTCTGCCTATTAACGAGCACATAACAATTAATATTTTATTATATATAATAACCTGTGCTGAACAAAATCATCGTTTTTCCTATTTTAACATTACGATATACGAAATTAGAAGAAAAAAATACCATAGCAACACATGGTTTTTTTTTATTATTATTATACTAGCGAATTATACCCGACGTTGTTCGGACATGTACTTTCAGTAGTGAAAGTACTCCCCCAGTGACCACCCAACTAATAGTAGAGAAAGTAGTAGTAACATTCCCGATAGCTATCCCGTGAACCCGCCGTGAATTCCCTGACCGTAAATAACATTAAATTCAAAGTCAACGACCCCAAAACACCAAAATGTTTCGATAGAATCTCGAAATTTGGATTGGTTTCGTTTAGTTGAATTTTAAAATTTTAACGTCAAAATCGTTTCCCTTTCGGAAAAATCCAAAATTCAGAAATTGCCTCTCTCAAGGTTCACTGGTAATTTCAGTTGGGCCTGATTTCCACAGTCCACCCCTTTCCATTACAAGCCCATATTTCCAGTAACACTTCCATATTTGGAATTTTTGGATAAATAAAAAATTCTGTTCATGAATCTCTTGCCATGGCGTCACACTATGCAACAATTTTGGGGATGGTCTTGGGGCGGGAATATTCCATCACTGGGTGAAAGATTAGGTCAGTATAGCAAATCGTCCAAAGGGTTTGGGGCTGTGTGGGTACAGTCCTGTTCTAGGATAATTTTGTCAAACATTTTTGTAAAATGGCATTATTAACAGCTTAATTGTTTATTTATTTGTGGGTTCCGTAGTACTGAAAACTTGACCTTGTGTGGTCTAAGTATTACGGCATACTTAACATATTCTATCGAACTTGGTACCAGAGAAAGACGAAATTATGATGAAATTCGTATTTACGCTAATGACACTCATAAGTAATGAGGTTTGTAGGTATTCATGCTACTACTTATGAAATCAATTAAATTTCCATTTCATGCTCTAAAAAGCTTGTATATTACAGTTAGTTAAGCAATATTACAAAACCTTCTTCTTAGAAAAAGAAATAAGTTTGAATTTCTGATAATATAAACATCCATTACAAGTTTTAAATTTCAGGTCCGTGATATTTTCATAATGTAAATAGGGTCGGTCGGCAAATTTAAGACCCTTTTCATCATGTAAAGACCTCTACCGGATTTCTTAGTATGACCTCAGGTATCATATGTTTTCACTACAACAATTCAAATGGATGTGTTTATTCTTGCATACATAAGTACTTTCAATGGAGCACAGTATCGCTTCCCTCCCCTGTACTCTGTCGTTTGAAGTCAAATTGAAGCTAAATTTTTTTCTTTGAATTGAATTGTTTGAAAATTTTACATTTGATAAGACTTAACATACCAGCTTATATGTAATATTCCTCTTGCAAGTAATGGAAACAAGCAGACAGCCATACATACTCTAATTCGCACACACGCATACACAAATAAACACACATTTTCCAATACAGTATCATAAATTGCCATAAATTGCCCTCATGTCATGATACCAAAATACTACAAAGCACATAAAAGAAGAAAAAACCAAGGAAAACAAGAAAATCAACTCGCATAGAAATGAGAGATAAAAGCCAAAGATAAAAGTAAAGTATCAAAGTCCTTTAATTCGGAGGATCAACAAGTGGCTGCTCTCATTTTGCATGGAAGTGACGCGTCAAAATACGGCCACCTGTCTACCCTAATGTATCCTGATTTTTGTTATTGTTTCGAGTGCGGCCAAAAATCGATTTGGGCCCAAATTATGCGCGCGTTCAGCTCGAGCTTGAAACAACACATTTGATTTGCATAAATATTCCGTCGATGTTTTGCATACGAAATTTCTTTTCTCTTTCCTTTTATGTAGGAGCATGAAAATAATCTTTCCTCCCACCGGAAATACATACTTGAATGAAATCCCTTAAATATGAAAGCAAACAAATCCACAGATCGCATTAAGTCGGGAGTGTTTTATTCTTTATTCTTTTTTTTCTCTATGTCCTTGCAATGTCGGCACCTTTCTTCGGTTGGTGTTGGGGTTCTTTCGGGTTTATTTTTTCTGCTTGCCGACAAAGTCAAAGTGTGGCCGTAAGGCGCACTGTTTGTACTTTCGTGTGAATTAAGCGAAATGCCTGCGCACGAAGTTGTTTTTGGCCATACCAAGTAAATAAGAGATAATAAAATTTCTTTATTTGAATTTCTCCACTATTGTGTTTATAATTTAATTTGTATTTTGTATGTGCTTTAATTTATAGATTTTTTATGTATTCTTTTTTAAATAAACTGTTGTCGGTTATTGTTACATTTGGGCGAAAAGCCAATGCATATTTCTAATGAACTCTGCTGAAACTTTCTTTCTAAGTTGATTACCGCTTAATTCACTGTTTCAGCAATTCCTCTTAGCGTTTTGAGTTCGTTAGTTGCTAACGAACGAATCACGCTGTGATTCCTTTGACATGCTAAACATGTTAGACTTTATTAGATTGATTTCACACTTTTTCCATACCCGCGAGCATGCAATCAAATTATTTGCCTTCGGTGCATGATGCACCATGCCTTTGATGTAAATATAAATTTTATTGCATTGCGATTTCCTGACAAAATGCAGAAGGTTGTGACATTTACTACAGGCATCCGAAATCAAAAAATCACATAAGCTTATACTGACGCATATATACTAACATCGAGTGCAATCCAATACATATTGCCTTTACGGCATATAAAATACGAAACAACACAGCAGAGTGAAAACACGAGTTGAACAGAAAACACTGGCAGAAAGTACAATGCATACCCACTCTCAATGCATGTGTATACGAGTCTCTATTGTCTGTATGTGTTCGCAACTGGACCATGCCAACACTAAATACCCTCTGGCCAATTATTTGTGCCAACCAAACAGCATATGCCAGTGTTGCTGCTCGCTCTGATCGTTCTGTCGTTCTGTTCGTAACAGCGGCACAACGGCAACGGCGGCACACAGTATTCAAATATTTAAATAGAATTTATTATTCCTGAAGTTGCCTTTGTGTACTCTTGTTGTGCATTTCACGTGCTTTGCTGATGGCATACAAAAAAAAATACCAATAAAATCTCAACACAAAATGTAGTAGGAAAAACGAAAGAAACATTTTTCATAAGCGATTGGAAATGAATTTGAAAGGTCGGCATACAGGGCGTATGATTAACATTAATTATTAGTTGGCTTTTAACCAGCACTTCCGTTTTAAAAGGCTTTCTTACCTTTTGCCCACGGGAATTAGGGCATATTCATAATTAAAAATGTTACAGCTTTTGCAATTACCAATATTTTTGTCTTGGTTAACAACATCATCACTTTGTCCATCAACATCATCAACCCATCCATTGAATGTCTTTCTACTTTCGAGAAGGTACTTTGCTTTGAGTCAGTCGTTCATGGCTTCTCTCTTCACACAAAATTTTATTTTTTGCTCATTTTTGCAATGCACGTGCTCATTAAATTGGAAACAATTTATCAAATGCTTCCAACAATTAAAAATTGGTCAAAAAATAACCTTGAGCGGCAATTCTTGGAAATGAATCTCATAAATTTTGTAAGTCATAACTATGATTTGAAACGTGAAAGAGTATCCATATACATATGTCCTATTTTATACACAAGCTAATCAATCAATCCTGAAACATTTTTCACATGACTGAAACCCAATTTGTTAAAATTCACTGGCGCTCATAAATTTTTAAGTATTTAAAGTGTACATCATTGCCATGTGTTTGTAACGGTGCTTTGGCGTTGTTGAAAATTTCCGTAAATCACTCAGCTTACGTATATCAGTGATGACCCACTAAAAATGTATGAACAGTTGTTCTGAGTTATCGACAATATCCGGTAATTGATAGACCGCGATAGCAGTTGCGAAGCAGTAAATATCTTTGCTTTTTATGTACCTACAATATATTGGCCAATTGGCAAAAAAAACTTTTGTTGTGATATCGTTCACGTGAACTCACTGAGACATACATTTTCAAACGTACATCGGTGAATGTTTTAAATCAATAAAGATAAAATTCGCAAAAAATCAGAAAGTTATTACGAAATCAAGTGCTGAGCAATTACCATTTCGGATAAACTAGTAATTGGTGATATGTTTAGCAGAAAATAAAAACATTCAATCGAAAACACTTTCCAGCAACAACTAATAGAATGGTAAAGATATTTTGAGGATTATATCTGCAATCACATTAAATCATATATTCACAAACATCAGATTCTCTTCCACCGACATCTCGGTTACCGGGAAGTGTCGAAAAGTGCAAGTCGGTAATAACCATAACCGAACATATTTCATATGCACGAAAAAAACCAAAAAAAATATACAAAAATATGCATGAAAAATTCTTGGATTGGAACGAATCAAACTCGTCTGTTTTTATTTTTACTGCTGTCAGATCACAAAAAATACTTATTTATGTATGTTTTTTGAAATATCGATTTTGTAATATATATAAAATATTTATATGGGCAATTTCAAGCCAAAACGGTCGTGACTCAGGGTGATTTCTCCGTTTTGCTGCAAATTTTGTGGGTCAATAGAGGAGCATAACAATGAAGAAATAAAAAATATGAGATTTTTTTGATTGTACAGTAAAATTAAGATAAAAGTATTATTTCCCTAATAATTAAGTATTTTTAAACGGTTTTAAGTAAAAATTCTGAAAAAATCACAATTATAAACAATTTTACCGCCTTTTTTTTAATTTCTACACTCTTTGTTAGTTGAAAAAAGAACGGATACAAGAATCAAAAAATTATCAAAGTTTTTGTACATCTTAAATGTTGGGTCAAAGTTCGAGTTAGAGGGTTAACATATCCTTGTGTACCTTGTTTTAAACTTTAATTGGAAAATACAAGAATATTTCCACCGTTGAGCCGGAAATACTATTGAACCAAAAAAAATAGCTATCAATATTTTGATTTCCTTTAAAGTGACTGTAGCTTGAAATAAAAAAATCAGTTCAAATTTTAATACTGTCCACAGTTAGTGGCATTGCTTCAGGACGTGCCTCTCCAAACTCACCAATAGTTTACTATGTACATAAATTTATTTCCACATTAGCAAGTGAAATTATCTTTGCCATAATATGGCACTCATGTGCATCACATGAGTAGAAGAAAAGACTTCTCAGTATTTGCTAGTTGTGCTACTTCAGTGCTGGCACGATGTGCAATATGTGCTCTCCCCCACGTAAATCCATTAAATCCAACTCGAACTCTATTTGCGTGGCATTTAGTGTAGAGTAGCACGTTGTTTCACCATCATGTCGTGCACCATTTACCGTACGTCAGTCAGACACTTGTTATGGCGAACATTAGTCGCACATTTTTTGCAGCTTTTTGCTTCCTTCCTTCCATTTTTTCATGTTGATTTTACGTTCTCAGAACATCCTCTGCGTGCGAGTACTCATTCTATTCTTTTAAAGAACTTAAGCGTTCGTTTGGTTTTTTTTTTAAATTCATTTTGATTGCTTTTTTTCACTAGTTGGATATCGAATGTTCCTGGATGCGTGAATCTCACATAGATTGGATTTTTCAAGGACCGGCTTCGTTGGTGCTTTTGCTGAATTTAATTTTTCTCATACGTATTATGTGGGTAAGTTGTGTAATTGAACTCTTTTCATTATTCCACGCGCTCTCATCAACTTCAATTAAGCACCATTAACAACTGCAACTGCAGTAATATAAAATAATGTCACGTTTCCACTTCCAGGAAGTAGCAAATTGAGTAATTTTCCACATTGTAATTGCATTTGTCTTAATTTGTAACACAATCCGTCCGGACAACACGGGCTGCTGACATTTTGTCTTCCTTGAACTAAGCTTTATTTTTCTTGTTCTCTTGCAGGTGCTCATTACCAAGTTGCGCTCGGCCAATACACTGGAGACGCGTCAGTACCACAAGGCATCGAAGGCGTTGCTCGTCCTAATTCCTCTATTCGGCATTACGTATCTGCTCGTTTTAACTGGGCCCGAGCAGGGCATGAGCCGGAACCTATTTGAGATCCTTCGTGCGTTTCTCATAAGCACACAGGTGCGTTCCATAACTGTTATACATTTGCTCTCACAGTTATAATTACAAAATTAAGTGAATTCCAAACTTGAAACTGTCTCCGTTTCTTTCGTTGTTGGTGTATGTTTAGGGTTTCTTCGTATCCCTGTTCTTCTGCTTTCTAAATTCGGAAGTGCGTCAAGCGTTACGTCACCGTTTCGACAGATGGCGTGACAATCGCAACTTACGTCGCGGCAACTCACAGAGGAATCGCAGGTAATTTCAATATTTCAATCATTTTCTCCCTCAGCTTGGAAAGACTTTGAATATTTGGCAAATAAATACTTTAGCTGTTTTAATTAATAGGTATTAAATATTTTTCTTTGTTGCAAAATTTTTTAATTATTTTAATTCAGAGCTCTTTTAACCGTAATCAGAAAAGCAGTTCCGGACACTTGCATTGTCGCCAATGAAGTTGTAATTTATCAATTAAATTGTTTTACTGGAAAACTTTTTCAAACAAAATTGGAAAATTTAACTAATAATTATGAAACCAGTTATGTTGAGGATGAAAAGTAGAAATGTCCGCAATGTTAGTTTTTTGCCAATCATATCTTTTCATTAAAGCACAATCGTGCTATGTACATTTTTTATTTTTTTCCTAATACTTAGGCCCTGTGACAAAAGTTAACGGATGCAGCGAAATTTTTGACCGTTCTGCGACAAATTCTGACACTATTGAGGTGAATATGAAATTCCACTAGCTCTGGGGCTACTACAAGTTTTGATAAGTGGAAAGTTGTGAACTTTTGAAATTCGTATTCAGTAAGAATGCATTTTTTTTGTGGAAACCTAATTTAAATATCTTCGAACTTTATTTCATTAGAAAAAATCCAAAAACATAAAATGTGATGCTAATGAATTTTAAATTGATAAAATTTTAAAATTATTGAATTCAAAATTTTGTAATATTTTTTAAATAACCTGCTTTACATTTTGTACGAATTCAATGATTAGTACATTCCCAAGTCTTCGACCATTTTTCAGAATACTTAAGTTTGCTGTCTTGTAAATTGTGTTAATTCTGTGAATTTGGATTAAATAAAAGAAATCAGTGAATAAAAACACATCAGTTAAATATTAAATTTGCTAGGCTGTGATATTGTGCTTATATTTGTGCGCTATGTCATTTTCGTTTAGTACAGAAAAAATGCAAATTTTAACACACCACGCAAAGCTATACTCAACTCACATTTTCGCTTCTAAAGATAAACAATTTGGCACAAAGTTTTAGAAAATGAAAAAGAAATTTTTAAAATTGGCAGGTTAGATTTTTACTTTCACATTTTTCAATTACTTCCATTACTGCTGCCACAAACCACAATAGCCTCTTCGATGCAGCGTCTTCTTCTATTAAACAATTTAGATGAAAATGGACATAGTTGGCATTATTATTCAATATTTTCATGCCAAGGCTAGATATAATTGGATTTTATGTAACATGCTGAAATTTGATAATCCATGTCTGTGAAGATCAACAGATTTGACAGATTAAAAAAAAACGACAAAACAATGTTTAATTAAATTTCTTGCAACAAACTCTCTTGGGCTTGCATCAAGGTTCATGAGAAATTTGTACAATTTTGTACTACCAATAAAATGCGAAGAAATGTGTGTACGATGTTTTCTTTTGTGGGTTAATTTAATATCTGAAAGGATTAAAGTATGCGTGGTGTGATTCCACTCTTCCTCATTTCGAGTAACAGAAATGTTTACTGAAACTATTGTTCTGAATTCCACACATCATTTTAATTAGTTGAGCTCTTGAAATAGCTGAATTGGATTGCGTTGCGTTGTTCCAATTTCAAATGTCTAGCCGAATTGGTTACTAAATACCTTAGTGCACAATCATGATATGTACAGATCAGAAGCTATTATGGTTTGTGGTGATCAATTACGATTGAAAGTGATCGAAAGTGATTGAAACGAAATTCCACAGAAATCGCTTGGACGGAGACCGAGTTATGGCGCTGTAAATATTTGGAAATATTAGAAAGTATGGCCACTTTGAACCCTAATATTCCATGAATGGTTTGGCCAATCTCCAATGGGATATTTTTGATCGGAAATTCTCGTCGTTTCCTTTGGAACGGTATATTACTTTCATTTAATGTTTACTGTAAACTTGTAATTGTAGGCGCCACTTACTTTTTACCTGTGAAACGAATATATTTTATACAATAATAACTTTTTCGCAAAATATTAAAAAAAGTACTAAATATTTATGGTTTTCTTTGTTTATTTTGCCATTTTTTTGTTAGGTTTTTCAAACAGAAGTTAAAAATACATTTCAATGCACAAATCACATTTACATTAAATTTAATTTGATTTATTTTTTGGTCCTTTCTCCTTTACTGCTATTTTCATATTTATTTCTAATTTAAATTTGCCCACGGCTATTGTCGGTGAATGCTCCTTTTCCGCACTCGCAATGCAAATTGTGTTTTATATTTGTTTTATTTCTTCCTCCTGTTGTTGCTTTCTTTTTGTACTTCGGTGTCCTTTCATATTCTTGTATGTATGTATTTATTTATTTTTACTGTGAATTTGTGATGTTTGGTTTGTAATTGTCGTTTCCATTGTTTTTCCTACACACCAATTATATTTTTATAAAATATTCTTTCCGTTTTTTCCAGATATCGCTTGTCCAAAGATTATTCCCAGAGATCAAGGACTGAAAGTTTACGGTAAGGTTAATTAACTCGCAAGCAGTTGTGTGTGTAAATGTATTTAATTAATTGCATGTCTAAAAATAGCCTTGTTCGTACATTTTGCCAAAATTTAACTAACCTTTGTTATGGTGTCTCAACTTACATTACTTCTGCCCTTCTTGTGTTTACTATTACTTTCGTTCGTTGTATTTCTTAATTGTATGACTTTCTGAGATTATTAACAAACATTGTACATTTCGTTGATTTCTTCTTCTGAAGAATATGTTTTGGGAATATTCTCAAAACCATTCCGCCATTTCACAATCCGCTGTAAATAATAAGACAATTATCATACTGCAAAATTACTTTCCAAGATTCTTGTGCCTTCACTTTTCATTTCTAGTCCTGCTTGCAATGTGCATTCAAAGGCCACCACCGAGAAGCATCCGAAGCGGAACTGTATCTCTTTATTTTTGTGGCGAGTTTGCATAATATGGCGCTTTGTTTTATTCCTTTCACTGGGCCGCACTTCGTACTTGGTATGCAATGTGCAATGCATGAAAAAGAAGTACATAGTTGCTTGCCACACAAATGTTGCATGTTATTAAACATTTGTTTATCCTTTTCATTTCGTTTTGTTATGTTTCGAGATTAGGAAATAGATGAATTCGTTCATTAGTTGTTTCCTTCTGAAATTGTCGAAGTTCTTAAGAGCTGCAAGGATATGCATTAGAGGGACCGTTCTTTGAAAACATTCAAAAGTTTAGCTGTGCAAGCTTATTGACAGACGGTCAGGTGGGGGTGGTTCTAATCAGTGTAGCCCGAAATGGCGATTTGTCGCCACTGTATTTTTAATTGGCGATTTCAATTTTCCCAAAAAACATTTTTATCATTTTGGTTGTATTTTCCAACATTTCGAAAAATCGTTTTTGCTAAATTTGATTGCTAATGTACTGTTAAATTACTATTGTTCTAAAAAAAAGAGCCACGCTGGTTTTCAAAAAATACAAAAATGTTAAAATATATTTTTAAGAAACGAGTAATTTTATTGGTAGGCACTAAATTCAGCGTACAATATTGAATGGATGAAATTAATAAATCCCAATAAATACATTTTTTTGATAATGAAAAAACAAAAATAGAAAGTAACTATCTTCGACTATGCCGATGTTGAATACTCCCTCACAATATGATCCATTTAGAAATACCCTCGAATATAAAAAAATGTTTCTTTAGAAACCTATTCACACACCATGTCCAAAGTCCGATTCTAAAAAAAAAAATACTCGGCCCATGCGAGTACGATACATTCTTAGACCATTTTTTGGTCATTTTATCGAAACTTTTTCGGTATTTTATAAATTTTTTGTGGATATTGAGAATTTTTCGATTTTTTAATCAAAAATTTCCATTTTTACTTCACATACGACCCATTTCAAAATGCTGTTCCAATTCCATTTTGTTCCGTTTGACATTTTATCCAGAATTTTTCGATATTTAATGGACAATTTTTCGAAAATTTTTTATTTATTAGGGATGTAATCCCAAAGCTACAAGATATAAAATCTTAAATATTATTTCCGTTTTTCTTCGATCGATTTTATTAATTTTGTATCGATATTTTATCGATAGTTTTTTGAAAATTTATCGATTTTTTATTGACAATTTTTCGATAAGTTATCGATAATTTATTGATAATTTTTCAATATTTATCTACCATTTCCATTTCCGGATCCATTTAGAAATGTTGTTTCAACTCAATTTTGTTCCGATCCGATTCCATTTCGTTCCAGTTTCATTCCCATTTCGTCCCATGCATCATTTCCAACCAAATACAAAAAACAACGTCCAAATCGGTTCAGTGTTGTAATAGTATCATCCGTTTGCTGGGGACACTCCCCAAATGTATTGGCGCATATTCATAGCCAAATTTAGTTGCTACTAAACCTTAGTACATATCAGCTGAGTAGCTGTCAATTCAGTGTATTATCTGACAACGAACTAGAGTACTAAAGTTAAGTTGGAGCTTTATTTTGACGATGAATATGGACCATTCATTCTTTGAGTGTACCCATGAGCACTTTGTGTGTAGGGTCAAAGTTCATAGTTATGCATTTCCCCCATTGATGCATTATGCGTTTTTTTTTAATTACTTAGCTTTCTTTGTTTTGTGTTTTTACTGTGTACATAATTGTTTCATTGTATTTTTTATCCCCATAGGCTAACTACGACGAGTCCAGTACCAGCCGGACACATTGAATAATTTATTGCTGCTTCTTGCTCTTTCCATAGCTAATTTAATTTTCGTTTATTATTTTTATAATTAATTGTGTTAGTTTCGATTTATGCTGTAATTGTAAAGAATGATTTTGTTGTACATTTATGTTAGGTGTTAAATGATAGATACGTAGCATACAATCTTATTTTATGTGTAAATAAATATTGTTAAATTAAAAGGAACAACGATCAAAAAATGAAGTGTAATAAATTGGCAAAGCAATTCATAAAATTAATGACTTTTTTAAAAGCAACTCATAGCCAAAGTTTTCACTTTGGAGTAGATATACTCGTACATTTTTAACCTCAACTCAAGTACTCTACTCATAGTAATAATATGTACAAGTAACGTAAAATGTTAGTGCCACAAAATATTTTTAATTTAATTTTAATTGAAATTGGAAATGTGTCAAAGATTTGTATCTTCATTATCTTAAAATAATATTTAAGCTTCGTAAGATGTATATTGCTTGAGTAAATTGAACGCATGTCAACCATGAAATATATAGTAATCTCTTGATTTTCGCTTGATTTGACCCACAGCACTGAGGACTACATGATTTGTGTGCGCCCTCCCTAGCATAGCCGCAGCAGCACACTGCGTGCAAATTCGACAACCCGCACGGATTATGTCTGAATATGGGATGGAATAATTATTTAATTTACCCTCTGCAGCAGCCCAAGTAAAGCATCAGCGCATTCGATGGAGAAGAACTACTGAACTATATAACCTGCATTTAATGCATTTAATTGGCAATTTGCCTTTACGTGTCAATTGATAAAGAAATAAACAAATATTTAAACTTTTATCTTGATGTGAACAAAATACTGGACCGTACTGTATGCAATTTGTTGCCAAAAACAGCACAACCATTTAATCGAGATTTCTAAAATAACACAAGAAATATATTCAAATTCCTTGTAAATTAAAAACTATTTTATTTAAATAAACTTAACTGAAAATGTGTACGGGACTTTTACTACAGCCTTACAAGTGTACAATAGCGTGGGCCAAAATTATAGCTACACTTATAAAAGGTAAAAAAAAGTAATAATAAATGAGGTTGGCGGTGGGCTGAAAGAGCTGTAATTGAATATGATCTAATGGGAGTGTAAGAAGTCCTAGAAGGGCTCGAAGGGGTTTTTTTTTAGATTCAAAGGGAGTTTAAAGATATAAAGATATATATGTGCGAAGTCGCGGGCATTTTACTAGTGAGAAATGTTTTTTAACGGGGTTGCACAAGCTTTAATTTAGGGAAAAAGAATTAAGCGAAATTTAACCATTCAAAGTTCCTCGTCTTAAAATTTCTTGTTCTGAAGTGCATTTGCTTTGACCACACTCCATCAGTTTTTGATACATTTTTGAATAATTTTCAGCAAATGTAAGAGAATGAGAAATTGGAAATTTGGTATAATGGGAAAACTCAAAACAAATCACTTAGTCAAACTGATACTTTCAGTTCTATTTCCAAAAAACATAGTTCAAAACGATCAACTACTTAACTAATCAGATTTTTATTTTTTTTGTAAATTAAGTTGGCTGTAAAAATTTCTTATTTTATTATTTCTTATTTCTGTACACTATACCAACACTGTATTTGAAACTTTCATTAAGCTTTTATTAAATACAGCTTTCACTTTATCTTCAGCTACGATGCAGCCCTACAAAATAAATTTCAGTGGGTAATTTTGGATATATGAATGTTTACAGCGTCATGCAAAATTTAAATATTTAATTTAATTTAAAACACAAAAGCATACACTTTTATTTTTGTGTAGTATTGATATATGTTCGGTGATCAACAAGTTGTCTTGCCACATGTGCCAAGCTTCGTTTTTAGTTTTGGAGCCTTTTGTTGTGGAGATTTTTCATTTGGACCACTTTTTGTTTTATAGTTTTTCATACAGCCACAGCCATTGATCTTTTAGCTTATTTCACTATTACCAACAAACGATGAGGTAATTGGTGGAGATTGGCTTCGGATGACTGAATGATTGGATTACGTTTATTTTGAAAATGATACAATTCACATACCAGCCAGTACAGCGAAAGGAATACGATGGTCCTTCTAACTCAATTCAGGCTTTAGTCGACCTAAGCGGCTATTGCTTAATGTACAGCAGACAACAGCATAACGGACATAAAAGATTGCACAAAATGTGCCCGAAGGGCTCCTGTTAAAACAGCTTTCCATCAGTAAAAATTTACCAGAAAGCTCATTAACATTTGTTCCCAATTGCGCAAGTCACAAAAAGTCCATTTTGGATAAAACCACTGTGCAAAGCTTAAAACAAAACACAACGGATATAAAACCTGAGTTGTTATTAACAGAATTATTATTATTTTAATCATAACAACAAACATAAAATATTTAAGACAACAAAAAATACACACGACCAATCACTGCGGCACTGCTTTGATTAGTCCATCAAGTTTTAGTATAATGCAATTAAAAAATGTACTTTCCGTTGAATTAGCCGCATCGTAGCAGTCGTTCAGTGATGCGTCGGTGTAAATACGTTTACGTAGTACTTTATCAAATGGGTATTGGCCCAAGACTTCGTTATTGTTGTTGGAATTCTTTCGTTCGTAATCGTCCAGCTTCTTAAAGAATTGACCAAATGTTCTTCCCTCCGCATTGAGAAGATCGAAACGCTCCTTATTTGCCACACGTTCTTCGTAGATTTGAATGCACTTCTGTGGTAGATGTGGAACTATTGCTTCGATATTTTCCAAATCGAAGTCGCAGGCAATGTGGTTGTCTTCAGCTGGCGGCAAGGCCAGTGATGAAGGGGTGAGCAACTCGCAGACAATCTGTTGGAAATGATGGATGTTACAATTATAATTGTTTCTGTTAACCTCTTACCATAAACATGATGCCAACTGCGGTGTATTTTAGATCAAACATTATTCTATTCAGTTTGAATAATAACTGTATGGAAAATTAAAAAATGTTTGCACTAAACGTTCTCTCCTTACTTTAAATTTCCTTCTGAAGTATGTGTAGAACTTATCTAATTAATTTGTCATTGTTTTAAAAAGCTTTGCCATTCTTTGGCAATTAGTCGTCTTGTTCTATGTACATTATTAGATTTGTTTCTTTTCTCTTTTATTGCATTACAAACAAAAGATAAAATATTTCTTATCAATCTTCAAAGTGTCAATGGCAAGACGGCAGCCCATTTTTGTGTTCCACAAAATATGAAATGAAACCAACAAGTTATTTCAACAGAGCAAGCACATGAAACGATAACTTCATGATTGAATTCTTATCAAAGAAACTTTGATGCAATTGCTTGAAATTGGTAATACAGAATAAAGCCTCGATTTTGAAACTCTATTGGTGTAGAAAATTAATGACCTCAAACGTAAAAAGTTGGACCACTTTAACATATACAACTATGAAGGCTTGCCAAATCTTGTCGCAAAGTTAATTGGGCAATAAATAGAAACCAAATAAGAGAAACCAAATTATTTAAGTCAATTTAAGACAGTAAAATGGTACGTCTGGTAACCCTACAAGTGAAATCGCGCTTTGGTACACTTACAAATTAGAAAAAGAAACTCTCCTTTAGTGTATGCTAAGTTTTTATTTACAAAATTATGTTCTCCAAATTTCAGCATTTTCTTTCTATTATGCTAAATTAGTTTATTATTGTAAAAGTATTTTATAACTTCTTAGTTTTAACACAAATCGGACATTACTCAACGTATCGAATACTTAATATAAATGTATGTACGTATATTTAAAGCAAATGTGTGTGTGTGTGTGTAAGTACAGATTTAACAGATATCAGATATCAAAACAGAATAATAATGATATTCGCGAATGATCAATGATCTATCAATTTAATCTCGGCTTAAAAATCTAAAATTCACATGCTGTGTTACAATTACAACTATTTTGTTAAGTTTACAGTCTACAACTACACATCAGTTTCTCCATGTACTTTCAACACTTTAAACTAACTAATATCTTGCTGCACATGTGCATAATATCAAAGTTTTTCTCTTACAATAAATTTACATGCTAAAACGTATTTTTTTTTTAATATATTTTTTTTTTTTTTTTTTTTGTGTTTTTTTGTTATTAACAACTTAAAATCTAAATGCAGTTATATGCTCGCACGTTCGTTCTAGGTAAACATTTCAAAATGTATTTATTTTTGTTATGAGTTTAATGAAAGACATACGCAACAAGCCCAAAATTATGCACCTGTGGGGCATAATTTTAGGCATTCCGAGGCAATTTATAAAAAAAACTCCTAATTATTTCACTAATAAACAATATTTTGTTCTCATCTTTTTCGTTTCTTTTCTTTTATCTTTTTTTCTTGTCTTTGCATAAATTTACGTTTTGTTCAATTTATTTAAGGTCACCTGGTATCACTCAAAAAAACTGGCATATTTCTTTTTTCCAATGAATTGATTCTAAAAATCTCTTAATTCTGCTAAATATTACTTCCCATCATACAAAAGAAACACGCATTGTGTCGTGTGCAGTTAGTATTAAATAGTATTGGAAAATTTGTAAAACTAATTTGTTACATTGCATGAATTGTGAAGATGTGCGTATAAATTGTGTAACTCACTGAAAATCAT
Source organism: Heteromyza rotundicornis (assembly GCA_951394025.1). Lineage (NCBI taxonomy): Eukaryota > Metazoa > Arthropoda > Insecta > Diptera > Heleomyzidae > Heteromyza > Heteromyza rotundicornis. The sequence continues at coordinate 4,487,094 of OX596011.1, forward strand.
ATATGAAGCACAAACTCTGAAATTGCACTAACAACCGAATCGAAAATGGAAACAAATTTTACAAAAGAAGAACGAAAAACTTGAATGAACCAACAAATCCACGTACATTATAACGAAGCAGATGATAATCTGTTTTGGAAACCTTTTGTAAAAAGTTACTCTTTTCAGTTTCCGTTTCGGAAAGAGGACATATAGATAGTTGAGAGGACAGTTTTTGGAGTCAATCAGTTTTGAATGTCGATCAACGTTACCAACTTATGAGATTCATAAAAGATGAGTGAGTAAATGTGTATCAAACCTACAAGTAAATTCTTTGTTCGTAATGTGACGGCTAGTAACAACTAGTAAATAAATGAGATAACAAAATATTACTGAGTTGGTGTTGGCAACGCTGCTTGATTGCACTTCAAAACTGGACAAGGCTACACTAAGAGGCCGCTTAAAAGTAATATCAAATACATTCGCCGGGGTTTTGTGAACAATATTTTGGGAATATCGGCTCCGCCTTGAGGCCCAATTCAACCAAACGATTGCGAAAAACGGACATACGCTTGAAGACATCTTGTGGCACGGCATCGAAATCATGCTCATCATCGGGATCGGACCATAATCTTTAAAACAAAAATAAGAAATGGTAAAAATCACGTTTTAATAAAAAAAACAAGCAAATTATTTTCGGTAAGGCCGAAAATGAAATACCCTGCACATACGATTACGATAACTTTATATGATTCTTTATAGTGAAAACCCCGCATAAGTGAAACAAAATGTGTGACAAATTTGTGTTTCAGTTAAGCGGGTTCTACTCTCTGTGCTCAACCAATTTTTTAATCAAATAAAAAAAAAGACAAAGCCAACAAAACGCTTTTTTTTTTAACTACCACTTTTTATGGGGTTTTAAACCCTACTTTCTGTGCAGGGTATACAAATCATTTATTCAATTATGGTACCTCTCTCCCAAAGCACCGCTTCTTGGCCATAACCGATTATCCAACTGGCCCTCATCCACTTGTTCAGTCCACAGACAGACTTCGCCACCAAGCACCTGTTTTTTTGAAGAAACAAAAAGTTATAGCATATATACTTTGAACCATATAATGAACCATTGTACCTGTTTCCGCCTTGTTTTGTCTAAGCGCATACGTTCCCATGGCCTGTGCTTGTAGACGTTTTGCCAGCTTCGATAGGGTGAACAGGCGCCCTCACCTGAAATATGGAAAAATACCATTGAATACCACAAGCCAGCCAGATTTTGCTTCATAAATACAAGCAAGGTTTTTCTTAGAGATTTTTTTACGCTGAACACATGCTCCAAATTTTTTTATGCGGAACAAAAAATCCCTTTAAAAATCGAAAAATTTTTGGATATCAATGTTTTTCGGATTTTTGGTACTTCTGAGAGGATAGTCCATCGAACAGGCTATTGTGGGATTTTTTTCGCAGTACTTACTTATATAATTTGTATCTTACCCACTGAACGCCAATTGCCAAATCCACAGTCAAGATACCATGCATCTACGTGCGAAAATATCACATTGAAACCGTTATCGATCAAGTCGTAGTTCTCTTGCCACGTACTGCCGCCCCACACTTGCACAGCAAATTGACTCTTCGGAAGACACTTGGTGTTAGTCAGGCCACTCGACCAGACCGCAACTATTTTCGGATCCACATTATTGTTGGCGATTTTCAATCTAAATATTTCGATGTAGATGAATAACAGCAACTCAAAAGCAAAATATCAAAATTGATTACCTCGCCAACGCATTGAGCATGAAGTCACACCACATGCCCCTTAAATCCGTATCATTAAAGTACTGACCCCAACACTCGAGATTCACCTCATCGCCGCCTAAATGAAAGTAGTCTGTGGGTCCCGTGAGATTCAACAGCTCCTGATACAGTCGCTGCAATATGAGGTATGTGTTGTTGTTCTTCGGATTTAGCTGACCACACGGCGGTTCACCACAGTAGAAACTCCACGGCTGCTGATTGATGCACAAGCTCAGTTCACCCAGTCCGTGTTTCGGACCCCAATCCCAGCCGTTGCCCGCATGAGCCGGAGCATCGATTTCCGGTAGGACCTGTACGCCATGGAGTTTGGCAAATTCTGACACCTCGCGTATATCCTCATCGGTGTATGTCTCGCGGTCAGAGTAGGCTCCATGGGCCGCCAATTCCGGATAGTGTTTCGAAATGTAGGGGAAGCTTTGCGAGTCCGTCAAATGCCAATGGAAACGATTCAGCTTCGCGTGGGACATGCCTGCAATGGTACGCTTGATTGCCGCCACCGAGAAATAGTGACGAGAAGTGTCCAGCATTAGGCCTCGATACCGGAATTTTGGTGCATCTATGATTTGGGCTTTGGAGAGAACGCGTAAAAGATTGTCCTCATCGTCGAACCAAATCAGTTGTTGCAGCGTGGAAAGTCCATGGCGGGCCCCAAAGAAGGAATTGGCAGTGATGTGCACGTGCAGGCGACGCTTCTCAACTGAATTAAGAGCAAACAAGTTACAAATTAATTCAAATGGGAACATTTGGGAAATCTTACTATTCCTACTTACATGATGTTGTCAGCTGGTAGCTTTCATCCGTTTCGAAATTCAAATTCATGTCCGAAATCTTGTGAATAGCCACATTAACCGTAAAACTATCGATATCACAGTGACGCCGCGAACTGAACGCATTCGCCAGTATGGCGGCCGTTGCTATTGTTTCGGCCTTGTCATTTTGGCCGCCCGTCTGCCCAATATCCAAATGCCGCCGACGTTGTTTAGGGGCACCACCGCCACTATCAGTGCCATCATCTCCTTCCGCCTCGCTAGCATCGAGTCGCTGAATGCGTCGCAGGTCCTTTAGGAACAATTCAAAAACGCTTTTGAAATGTGTTTGCACCGCACCGAAGGGTGTGTCCATGCGTAGCTGAACATCTTCCATTGAAAATTTCAACGATTTTGGTATGACGGCAGTTCGGATCGTGGGATGCGGCCAAATGTTTATGTCGCCGCATGTCATTGAGCAAGTCATGAACGGCACACGCCGCTCACCTTTGGCAGCGGTGAGGAAATGATAGCGTACGCACTTGTCGCCCTCGCACTTATATGTCCACATCTTTTCGGTAGGACTGTGGGTGGAATTTCAATAATTAAGCGAAAGGACACTTTAATTTTTATTATTAGGCTGTTAAATATTTAATATTAACTGGAAATGAAAATAAAAATAAGGTAGTAGCGTATTTAAAAATTCTAAAATATGTGTACATAATTTTATTAAGGTGAGCTACGAAAAAAATGATTGGACAAGTATTTCAAGTCACGCGCTAATAATAACAGCTAACCGTTATTATGGAAATTTCTCCATTTAGTTTTTTCATGTGCTCTGCTCTCTACAATTCAGGGTTCTACAGGCGATAAAACGTATTTAACCTCACTTTTTAATTTTTAGAAATAGTTTTTTGAAGTAAGATAATGAAGGGGTATTTACTAAATATAAAACATAAACTTACATAGGAAAAGCGCTAGAAGCGGCACGATTTTTCACCGATTTCTCAAATGTGCTAATGAAGGATTGTGGCTTCACACCACCCTGATTCCAATACAGGACCATCAGAATGAAGACGGTGGTCGTAAGTAGCATTAACAATGCACGTCGCAACGAGACGGCTAAAGCCATTTTGAAAATGTAACGTAACCTGCAAGTAAAAAGAAATGAAAATTATGTTTATAGTAGATATCATAGAAGAAAGCATTAAAAGAAAACGTAAACACGCAAAGAACTTACGTTTTTCCCAAAAAAAAAAATATATATATATATTGCAAAAACATTAAGAAAATTAAATTTAAGAAAAGGAACCTAAAGCTCATCGAAGTCAACACAAAACACTGTCAACGGCGTCATCAATTTGTGATTATATTTACAAAAGAAATCATCAAATTTACTTTTATGACAAGTTTGCACACTATGGCAAAAGTTTTAGTTACAGTTAAGGTCGTATGTAAACACACCTCAAAGGCACGCAGCTCGGCATAGACCGTTGGCTGACAACAGCAGCGCGCATCGATACTATGCCTTTTAAATGTTCCAAAGTAAACTTACGGAAAGTCGATTTAGTTTTCGATAAAAAATCAAATTCTTAGTGCAATTTACTAAGGCCAAAGTTTGTTCAAATAGACTTAATGCAGGACACTGTTTGACTTGGCTTGGGCTGTCTGAGATTCACCGGTCCGGTGAACTTTCGACACTGTCGGGGGCGATTGGATTGCTCCTATCGACGGCACAAGAGGACAAGTTTCCGCTTTGCTTGAACCAATCGAAATTGTGTGTGTGTGTGTGTGTGTGTGTGTGTGTGTGTGTGTGTGAGTGTCACCAAATGAGTTCATAATGTGCGTTTAATACTTAATATTATTCTTTTTTTTTTTTTTGCGGTGGCTTATATTTTGTGCAAGAATTTCGGCAATAAATCATATTTTGTTGACACTTCAATTTTGACATGTTGTTGTGTGTGGAAGGATAAGAGTTGGGGACAGGGGGGTTCGGGACGGTAGTAGAGTGCAAAAAAGCAGCCCTGTAAATTCACTTTTTGAATATTATTTCTTTTATATTGCGAAATGTGTCAAGCTTTAGAAGTACTAAAAGTTTAACTGAAAATAAACGCAGTTCAAAAAGGCACTTGTGCAAGCACAAATATTGCAAAAATGTTTTTTTTTCGGAGATATTTAAATTAATAAGAATTCAAAATTAAATAAACGGCAAATAAATGCATGTTTGCTTACGTTGAATTTAAAAAAAAATACTGCTCTTTACTAAAGTTCATTGCCAACAATATCACATCATGTGATTTGTACGGTAGATAACTTGAAGTTATGTTCATTCTGAAACCGCATTAATGTTAAGAGGATAGATATGTGCTTTATGCACCTCACTCTAAAAAAATTTCTGGAATTCCTTTTTTTTTAAACTAAATGGAATTACATTCGTAAGTCTTCTTTTCCAAAGAAGCTTCAGATAGGAGTTCAAAGACAACAGAAAAAAAACATCACCTCACGTACAAAATGTGTCACTACTCAAACTTACAAAATGATGAACTGAAAAGTTCACATATCTAACTCCATTTGGGTGTAAGTTTGAAATTGTAACGTCAGACCTCGCTTGCCATTCCCAACCCCCCACAGAATTTATGAAATATTATCGAAGCCACATTGACACGAGTCAAAAGTGCAGAAGGCATTTCAGTGCAGGGCATAGAACTCGTATTGAAACGAATTGGGAAATTGTACGACAAGAACAACAACAACAAAAACGACACTTCCGCATAGGTACGGCAGGTACGGAAACTTGTAACCTTAATGTTACTAAGAAATATCCGTCGTCATGGCAAAAACATGGCAAAGAACAAAATGAAAACAACGTCGTTTTCATCGAATACGAACAGGCAAGGCTTCATGCAATACACTACCACATACTACTCTTACTTGCTGTTTTGTAATAATGTGAAAACGTGTAATTGCAACAAATGTCTCCAAGGCATCACGAATGGAGGCAACAGCAGCAGCGGGGAAAATTTTTGGGGGATTAAAAATGGTTGCGATCGAGGTCAAACTAATCGAAATGAATGTGCCAAATAAAAAATATGTCTGGAACATGGAACGTCACAGAATATGTTCGAATGACATGTTCACGTTTTCCCCTATTTATTTTTCTTTTCATTTAAATAATAAAGCAGGTGCAGATGCATAAATAAACTGATGCTAGCTAGATGCTGGCCACTCAATGTCACTGGCAGTTAGAGTAAGTACGCTTGAGGTTGCCATTTTTAGCATGGCATCTCATTAGGACGTAGTCTTGACAAGACACGCTACTAAATCTACCGAAGGAGACGCTGACTAATTGCAAATGTCAAGAAAACGAAAATTATGTTGTGGGTGGCATCCAGAGGTGGTGTGGTATAGGAAGGCATAAATAAAGAAAATATAACTTTAAAGTATTAAATCCTTACGTTAGTACTGTGAATAATGTATTGCTGAGTAGATAATAACTACTTATGCTTACACATGGACTAGGCATGCCAAGATGTATAAGCAACCCTGTCCAAATTTTATGTTGACATATTTTGAAGACATGATCATTGAAAATAAAAAAAAATGTTGTGGGTATCTGCAGAGATGGTCTTAATAATTGCGATTTAATAACTCACAAAACAATTTGAAAATCGATGCACTGGGACCAAGGAAACAGGGCAATTGGACTTAGTGCTTCTGACTGACAAAAATCTTCCTGAAACAAATTCAAACAATTCAATATTTTCGTAAATACTACTGTTAATTCCAACAACTTCTTAATCGAACAACTCCATCCTAGTTTTTCCAATTTATTTACCTATAAAGGATCTCTAAACTTTAAAGTTAAAAGTCCCTAATTTCGCTAACCCAGCAAAACCCCAAATTTATATTGTTATTTGGGATGTACTCTATCCTGTCCACTTGAACAGGATAGGGTACACTGTGCCAAAAAGGGGTATTTTGTGGCACAGTGTAATTATTTCTACATTTTTTATACCCCCACACTCACTGTGGCAGGGTATACTAACTTTGACACAACGTTTGTAACGCCCAGAAGGAGGCGTGTCTGGTATGAAAAAGTATATATATTCTTGATCAGCATCGAAAACTGAATCGATATAGCCATGTCCGTCTGTCCGTCTGTCTACACTATAGCGGTCGCAGTTTTGAAGATATCGACTGGAAATTTTGGGAACATGTTTTTCACTTCAAATCAGCGAAATCGGATAAAAACTGGAGTGGGCTCCATATAAAAAAAATTACTAATTTTACAACTTTTTTTTATTGTTGTATTCGATATTCCACATATATAAGGGTCAAAATGGGGTCTTGAGACTAAATTTTTTTATGGTGGATTCGATTGGAAATTTTTAGGAACGGATTTTTGATTTGGTGTAAAGCTTCAAAACCACCTATAAATGGCTCAAAAATAAAAAAAATTTCCACTGAACTATGTCAACTTATGATTTTTTTACTTAAATATATAGTAGTAACAGCGATATAAAAATTCGACTTCTTTGGAATTTTTTCGGAGTTTTAGCTATCATATAAAATTTATTTAGCCGGCATAAGGTATTGTTCCCAAAGCGTATTACATTCATTTTATTGGTATTATTGAATAGAATATTATATACAAATAACAATTAAGTTTATAAAAATTATAATAATATATTAGGGGGAGTCATTCTTTGTAGATTTACATCGTAGTTATCATAACATATTTTCGATATTAAAAAACAAAAAGAACTCTAAATGTCCATAAATTGCTCAATTTGAAATTTACAATTCCAATAACAAAAAGCTACGAAGAATGAATTCCTGTATTGTGATCTCACCACTTCTTCGAAAGCAATTTTGCCCTAATAATCCAAATGTTATAAAAAAAAGCTCATGTTTGTTTTTTGTTTTTTTGTCAGTGCTTTACTTTCTAATGAGTCACTTTTTGTTCTTTTTTATTTTATTTGACGCAACACCGCCACACAAAAAGCATGCCCACAACAACCGAGGCAAGGCATGCCGAAACACACTTTTCTTTCGACTCGTACAAAAACAACAACACTAAAATGTCCTACTGCACTTCATATTGTACGTTTCACAATAGACACTGCAGACACGGACATCGCAATAGGCTGTTATGAACAACAAAAAAAAACACCAAAAATAAATTTTCTTAGCAGCTCGAGTAATAAAACCACAGACAGGACAGCCGACCAACCGACCAACCAACCAACAGTACTACAAGAATTTCCGTTTTTTCACTTCCATACACAAAACAACACACATGATTTGTGTATGTGTTTGTTTTCACATTGAATGGATATGTGTGTGTACGCCGCATAACCATCGCAACAGCTTAGAAACAGTGCTAGAAAGTACTATACTTACGAGTTTCGTAAGAATTGCCAGAAAAGGTACTCTTTTTGGGTTCAATTGAGCTCAAATTTTTATTTAGATTTGATTGTCTAAAATTCGCTTACAAGATCAACTAAGTTCATATTTTAATATTCAAAAATAACCGAAAAATGTTTTTTTTAATAAATGAAAAAGACGGTTAAAAACGGCATCACCTAAACATTAATAATGGCAACTTTCGAGACTATAATTTACCGTGGAGATACTTCACCATCAAATATTCCAAATATTTATTTATATTTTTTTGTTCAAGATCAACTACTTAATTCCAATGTCCTCCAAATATCCTTCAAAAAAAAACATTTAAAAACTAATGGAATATTTTCATTGATGAAATGTACCGATTGCCAAGCAGGTTACAATATATGCAATTGTAAATGTACGATTTCAATGGTTCCTTGTGAAATTCGGTCATAGTACGTTTCCCAATAAATCGTGATTGTGTCACCAACAAAAAAAAAGAAAAGAACTTCACCAACACGGACGCTCCTTACATACGTACATATTTCACATTTGCTTTACGAACTACATATTTCCCGCCTGCGAAGTAGGCACTGTATTAAAAAAAGAATTAATACGCTAGTTTTACGCTACACTATCGCGAGCCCATGTGGAATTTCCTTTCGTTTTGCGCGCCATTTAGCTTTCTCTTGAGCCTACGGAAAGCATGGACGGGGCAAACACAAAAGCAACAACAACAACACCACTGGCTTGGTGGTAGTCACGAGTGACTGGCAAAGGATTCGTCGTCGCACAAGCAACAAGGTAGTACGAGGCAATACGTCAAAAGAAAGTGAAAACGACGAACTGGAAGCGGAGAAAGCTGGTAAGAAGCCACTTCATATGGTGCTACGGACCAGGCAAGCAGAAATGACTGAAGTCGAGGACAATTCAAAAAAGCCACATTTCGTAAATATATTGCTTTAATGTTCGGTTGAGTTCGCTTCGGTTCGGTATGACTCGGCTTGCGAGTTGTCGTTGTTGAGGAACTTCGGTTTGTTGGTGTTTTGGTTCAAAGGATTTCTAACAAAACCACACATACACCATCACAAAGGAGCACACACACACAATCGCAAACAAAAACACGCGCGCACGCAAACGAATAAAAAATAGAATAAGTTGAAAACGGTTAAAGCCAAAACATTTCGTGGCAACGAATTCTCAGTTGAATAAGTGAAAGCAAATTGTGAAGTCGCATTAACGTGCAATGAGCGCGTGTCCATTGGCAGCGAGGGCAGAGCGCCCAAGTCTGGCAACAAAGTCGTTTGCGTAGAAAGGCGCGTTTAGTACGCTACTCTTTCATTTTTTTTTTATATATATACAATTTTCGGGTATAATTCGGCAAGCTCTAAAAAAGGATTTGTTGCATACTTTTGGGGTGGCACTGTGGTGGCTATGACAATGGCGCAAAGCGGCTATATTTGAAAATAGATAAAATAGTAGTTAAAACTATAATCGATTTCGATCGGATGAGGGGCTCGTTGTGTGTGTCTCTGTGCATGTGTGTGTATTTGTGTATTTGTGTAACTTTGTGTGAGTGGTGCCTGCGTGTATTCTAGTGTATGCGTGTTTAGTTATGTGAGGACTAACGTTAAAAACCAACTTTACTTGTACTAGAGGCTAACTTTTCTGTTTGCTTGCGTTAGTCTAGCGTCTGCGAGCAGACAGTGTGGAAGTCTTCAGGCACCTAAAGGAGAAACGAAAATCGGTGAACTTTCTCTTTATTTCGAATCGTATTATTGTGTGTTGAACAATTTAAAGTGCAATCGCCGATTATGCAAGAAGGAGCAGCACATAATCGATTTCGAAAATTCCGTCATGCCATTTGAAGAAAATCAAACGAAATAAAATCTATTAAAAGTGCCTAAATGAATCAATTCAAATAATACTGACACAAGTACTGAAGTAATAAAAATAAGTGCAATTGCGAAAAATAAAGATTTTAAGGGCAGGCCGTCGTCATCCGATACTTGAGTGTTCGATTGTATGGACTAACGTCTATTTGATAGAAATAATTTAATAAATAAATAATACAAATATCACTTCATGGTGATTTTGTTATAATTAATTATGAATTTCAATTCCGAATATTTAAAAAATTTTCCATCCCCTGAAGGAAGTTTAGTTATGTTTGCGTGTGAAGTGTTCTCTGGTGCCAATAAGGCCTTGAGTTTCAAGGAAAGGTCAATTTTGTGAACTACAAAATGAAAATATATATGTACGAAAAGAAAGTACTGATGAACCCCCACGATTGATCGGTTTTTCCAGTTAAATATATAAATGCATATTTTCTAAACACTTCAAGAAATCAAAACAAAATCATGACCGGGTTTCGCTGAATAAATACAAGAGTGCAAAGAAAGGATGAATTCTGTCGTCATGGTCAAAAACAATAATCGCTCAAGTCAAAAAACACAGTTTAGAGATCATTTCTGGGTTGAAGTAGTTCTCAAAATGTTTCAGAAAACTCTTCAAACGTTTTGATATAAGGAAAAGTTTCGTATTTGAGAGTTTGAGAGAAACTTAAGCGCTTATTGTTTCTTGATACCCAATATTTCAAAAACGTAAGAATTCTATCAAAAAAAAAATCGCTTTAGCTAATAAAGACGTTAATTAAAAAAAATTAATATAACCAAAATTAATTTCAACTAAACTTCCAACGAACTCTTGAAGTAACCTAGGAAATGTCCCTAAAACGTTATGCAATAATTGCGGCCGTGAGCTACCATAACAATCATCACAATTTCAGTGCAACAACACAAACACCTCTACAGCAACTGCAACAAAAATCAGTAGCTACAACATTAGGCGCGTCAGCACCAAATTCAACAACGGCAGCGACGCCAAGCTTAGCAGTTGCTAGCAATGCCAACAACTATAACAACAACAACAACAATATAACCACCGGAAGTTCGATCACACCCTACAATGGCGGCCTGGGCCTTTTTCATCAACAAAACATACGCGCCAATGGCGGTGGCATTGGTTTGCTCAATGGAAACGGCCACAGTGCGGGCAGCTCCTATCCAAACACGATTAATGGAAATGTTAATTTGCTGCTGGGAGGGTAAGGATTTTGCAAAATGAGAAATAACTAAGTGAATACACAATAAACTTTACAATGTAACTGTAGTTTTCAGTGCAATGCAAATGTAAGCCATTTGCTGCCTTTCATGCTGTTCGTTCACTTTCATTCTTTCCAAGAATAGAATACATTGTCATTGGCCAAGGTGGCAGTAGTAGTGTCATTTAAACGTATTATTCTTCTTTCTTTAACGCATTTAAGTACACACAGGTGAGTAATTGCATTTAGCCTCATGTGCATTTGTAACATGCTCTATGGGCAAGCTACTTATTACTGATATGTAATTACTGCACCGTTTGACAGAATTCCACTCTCGGCTGCTACAAGGAAATACATCTTCCTATATATTTTGAAAGTGGCACTAAAATCAATATGCCTACCTCGAAGTTTCTAATCAAATCGTTTGAATTCAAAAAAAAATTAAATTATGAAAATCACTCATACGCAGTGTATGGCGAATAGTGGTATATGTGGCGGATGAGTAACGCTCGTATCTTTTTCGGATTAAAAACAGTGCATCGATTTGGAAAATTCATACTTTTCGCAGCATACAAAGCTATTTGAAGCAAAGGAAGTATTCAAACATTGAAAAGGCAGCAATTTTTGTTCAATGAAAATTACCAAAAAAATTAATCAAATGATTAGTTTCCCTCACCATCGCCTTCTCTCCAATTTAAATATATCCAGCTGTGGCTGTTGTTTTGTATATGTCCTTTGAAGATATTGGACAAAGCGATTCCGGTTTAGTTTGAGGTATTTATAGAAATCAATGCATGGATAGTTCACGTTGGAAAATCCAGGGTTTAAAAGCAAAGGAAGCAAAGCAAAAAATCCGATTCTTAAGTTATTAAAAATTTTTTTTTTTTAAATTTTCTTAAAAAAAATGTTAATTTTTATGCAGTTTGGGTTCATAGAAAATTCTCTACAAAAAATTCTTAAATAATGTTGCCTATTCGATGAATAGTTTTTCATACAAATCCAAATTGAACTTGTCTTGGATTTTTCTTACACAATTTCATACACTTTATTTTGTGTAATTGGGATTATACCTAAAAAAGTACAATCGTTCATAAAAAATTCACATTCAAATATTGACAATGTTTCACTGAGCAGTAACCATGCAGTGCAAACAGCGTTGCAGAGGCCCATGAAGTTATGCAACCTGAATGGAACTTACAGCGTTTCCTATTGAAGACCTTTGAGACCATCCATGATTTGATCGGACTCTTTTGCTCCAGCCTACTGCATAACAAAACCTCGAATATCAAAATAAATTTCAATTTTTATAAAAGTCGCCACCTTGTAAGTTACTTACAAAGATTTTAAGGTGTGAAATATACTAAAAATTGTCCTTTTTTCTATTTTTGAAAAGAGGATGGTCGAATTCTGAAAACCTACCTTCTCCTGAAAACCACGAGGTTGAGTCAGGAACCAGCATGCAGTAGTCTGCACGGAATTTAAAGTCAAAAGTAAAGCTTTTATATTTAATTGACATTTATTTATTTATTGACATTTGCCCACTTCTTTAATAAGTTTGTGCAGGTCGCTGAGAATATTATCAAATGATCGCGACATCTATTATCTATTGAAATCAGAGTTTTTTTTGGAATGGTTTCCAATCAAGTTTACTTTACCGACACAAGGTATGGCTTTCCACAGCACCTTACAAACGATCCTATTTTATATACAGACTATCTTTAAAGCTTATAACCGACTCAACCGCCTCTACTGGTCTGTTAGATTAATGTGATTGTATACGAAATCTTAAATTCCACTTTAGAAAAACACCAGGGCAGAGTGGGTACAACCCACACACAAAAACGTTTTAGTAAAATGTTAGAATTTGGGGGAAAGATAATTTAAATGACCATACTGAAATTACAATATCCCAATACAAACACACACACACACACACACACTGTCTCCCATAGAGACGAAAATAAATGGAAAAGGGAGCGGTATTCGTTTCATTTTTTTTTATGCCAACACACATACATCATAATAAGTACAAAATTTGTAATTTTTTATGACGATGATTATTATTATTAGTAGCTGTTTCGTAATTTTTCAGATGATTTATAAAGAAAAGGAAAAATAACAAATAAATTAACAAGCTACGAAATTGCATAAGAAGAAAGAGAAGGAGACATTTTAAACTCTCTTCTAGCTTTTTTCGTTGTAGAAAATGACGCACTTCCGTTCCCTGCTGTCATGTTCAAAACGTGCTAAATATTCATTTCTTGTTTTATGTTCTATTGATTATTTGATTTTGGCATAAACGCAATGCTAATACGAGGCTTATACATTTGAAAGCCGTAAGACATGCAGGCGAATAGTTGCCATGAAAAATCAGAGTGTTTAACACTGCTTATGACGACAATGATGACAGGACGTTGGTAATGATAGTTGACGATGACGATGTTCAGTCTTTTTGGCGTCATTTAACCAAAGTTTTATTTATCGTAAAGTCCTTGGCTACTTGTAGCTTGTTTGTACATTAGAGGGGTGCTGATGTGTATGTGTTGGATCAAAAAGCGACTGCCGCAAGTTGTATCCAAAACTTATAACTGGAAACCTTTCCCATGGGACTTTTTTATTTTTTGTTGGCAATGTAATTTTTGTAGGCTCCATAAAAAGGAAAAATTGTTAAATTGACCCTTGTGAGGCGTTTTTTCTTGTATTTTCTCCTTTTGAAATCGAACTTCCCCCGATTTCATTCTATTCAATCGAAAATAACTTTTTGGCATAACAGTTTATCTAAGGGTGGCGCGTGAAAATGAAAACCAAAAATTTAGGCTGGTCCAATGTGCATACAATTCTGTAATTGAACATAAATAAACAAATAAGTCCAATAACATATTTTGCTATTGTTGTTGTCGCTGTTTCTGTCATCGTCGTTGTGGATGATTGGAATTTCCTACTCCCAAGAATAACCGTATATCCGTATACAATTGACATTTACTCATTAGCCATGCAGGTTGAAAACCACACGAATAACACACGCAGGCATTAATACACACAAACATTAACAAATATTATTTTTTTTCGTTGATATTTTAATGCAATAAACACGCTCATTATACGCTTGTATTAAAATCCATTTCATGAGATTATTGACATCTGCAGCTTATATAAGCTTTAGCCATATAGTATTATTACTTTGTTCCTTTTCCTTCAATAACATACGAGTACTTAATAGCCGTACACTGCGCAGCAAGTCACCTTAATCGTGGTCTCCTTTCTTTTGAAAGTTATTTGCGTTGTATAAATTCAATAAGTAATTCTTAAATATTTATTAATTGGTTGGTTGGAAATCTATAGGACCGAATACGACGGAAAGTCAAGGAAACAATAAAAGCATTTAATTAGAATTAAATTGTCTAAAGGATTTCATTCAAAGTTTTTCATATTTTGCCATTAACTCAATTTAAGTTAGCTATTTGTCGAATTGGTATCATTATGCAATGTGATCCTGGGCGGTAGACAGGGATGTAACCAGAAAAATATTTCGGGGGGGGTTTTCACTTTTTTTTTTTACCTCTACTGAAGAAAGAAACTAGAAAACGCTTTTTTCAAAATAAATTTTTTGATTTTTCATAAAAAAATTTGAAAAAAATCCTGAAGTGGAGTTTATGAGAAAAGGATTTATTCTAAAATCGATGTATTGTGTTCATATATTTCGGGGGGGGGGGGCTAAAGCCCTCAAAACCCCCCTTCATGGGTACGTCCCTGCTTTCATTTTAAACACACTTTCATTTGATTCACAGGAAATTTCGAATAACTTTAAACTTTCACAAGCTTTTTCACTTTGATGTAAATGTAAACCGTGATTCGAAGCTTAATAACGAATGCTAAAACTGGAATTTTTCCAGTTTTTGGTACACGAAAGTTTTTAGTACAATAAAATATTCAGGAGATACGGAACTTTCTCTTAAATTCTTTTAAATTTCATAACTATTCCATACATTTTTCTATTACTTCATAGATTTCGGGGGGGGTTCGAACACCCCAAACCCCCCCCCCCCTGGTTACGTCCCTGGCTGTAGAATTAACATTTAGTTTTAAATCGTACAGCTGTTAATTGGTTTTGCACCTTGTAAAATTTAAAACATGAATTTCTTTTTTTGTCCATAGGCTGATGGCCATGGACGAAACCTATCAACAGTTCATGCCATCTCGCCATTAATTAAACTTTACAGTGTTGTTTATTGTTGGTGTTACTATTTTTTCAGAGCCATGCTATCATTGGTAACCACAATACTTTGCGTTGTTTGTTACTGTTGCCATCGTAACATAAAAAAGCGCACTGAAGCCGCATATAGACAGCAGCGCCAGTGGCTGGAGAATGACCCAAATATGGAAATTTACAGTGTGGAACAGGTGAGTTGGAATGAGAATTCAATATTAGAGAAATGTATATCTGGATTGAGGTTTTTAGTTGTATATAAGTCAATTTGGGGGGGAAATCTTTTGCGACCGAAGCCGAACTTCGACTTTTTTCTCACCTTCAGACAAAACCTAATACAATGCTGAATTTACAATGAAGCTAATTAATCGGTTGGACATTAGAAATCTTTCTTCATGGTACCAATATGAAACGTCTTTTGAAACCACAATTCCATATTCGAAAAATTTAAATTCTTAGAAAAATTCTAGGATGAGGACACCACTGTAAATCGGGGCCATTGATCACTAAGTTTTCATTTAAGAGCAATGTTAGTTCACAATAGACGTTTTCCCATAAAAAATTAACTTTTATGACCGATGTTGGCGTCCCCGTGGCTATTGTTACTGATCTGGAGTTCTATTTTATATTCATAAAAATCCAATATTGGAACCAGCTTTGTTTCCGGTTTAGTTTCTGATCTGGGTAGATTACATTGTACAAAACCGAGCCCGACTCAAGACGGGTTAAACTGTCTTGTTTGCAATTTTTGACAGACTATACCCTCTATTCCTGTCACTCCTTCTTTGTTCAATATGCTTTGCTTCCACCTGATTTCTCTGAATATAAGTGACTTTAACAATTCGTTAAGTTCAAGTAACATCGGAAAATATTTCGGTGTACTAGCCTCAAAAATATAAGTGAATTATAAATAAACATAAAGATGGCAACTCTCTGAACAAACTCTATGCTTGCATAGCACATATAAAAACGGCTTGATCGAAATCACGACCCTTCCCTTCCTTACTTCCTGCCATCTTTTCGACCATTTACCCGCTTTGTGGCGCACTAAAGAAAACAGTTTTAATTTTATACCTAATGGAAATTTATGGCTTTAACAAGTGCAAAATAAAAATTTGTTAAATGGATTTGTTTTCTTTTTGTTTGCTCTGTTTGCCATTCGCATTCACCGGAAAGGAAACACCTCACCTTCTTCCGTGACATTACGTTTCGTGTCGTTCCTTGGGGAAAAGGTGCAATGCGGCAGTAAATCACACAATTGTCGTATCTTCAGAACTGTCAGCACTTGTCACGTGTTATTATTATGCGCGGCCAAGTGTTAAATTGGGGTTAACTAAATATTTATTATATCAAGGCATACGAAATAAATATGCAATTTTAAAATGTATATTTGTGAACATACAAAAGCTTTTTATTTGTATCCACATTTTTGTTTTTGGAATGGATTGAGCGCGAATTCAATTTGCATTCGGCAAACATTTTACATTTACTGTATGTGTGGGGACTATTGGAAATTTGTAATTTTTTTATCATAAGTGGGCGTCCTTTGAGTAAAAATACTTATTTCTTAGAAACGCTTACAGCTGGAGCAAGCAGGGAAAAATTGTTCCATGTAGACTGCCAAGCAACCGCAAACTTGTGAGTGTAACTTACCATAAAAAGTGCATTTAATATGCGAGACTCGCCGTTCGGATTCGGCACTAAACTGTAGGTCTACAATTTTCATATACATTATTATCACTTGCCAATGGTAATTGCATCAAATTCTGAAGATTTAGAACTTGCTGAATCATACAGACTTCCGGGTCATTGTAGTGTTTTTCACTTAATTGCTACCTTTCTATTAATCTCGGTGATCTTGCAAAGGAGGAAATTAAATCCATTGTAAATTTCATTAAAAGCTCAACCCCCTGGCGTTTTACACATTTTTTTTGGTATTATCTGGGCTGCTGGTCACGAATATGCCATCAGTTTTCTCGGGTAACTTCTAAACTGGTCAAAAATGTCCTTTTAAAGTTTTATCCTTTAATATTCTAAATGGTTTTCTATGAACAATTTGGAAACAAAAACAAAGTATGCACCAACAAATTATAAAATTTCATCTTATTTTGAAAGTTTCTCTTAATTAAAAAAAATTACTTCGGATTTTCGAAATAATAAGGATAGGACTTTCGCGAAGTGCTCTTTTACAAAGTAACATAAATGATGTCTAAAATTTAGCTTTATCTGGACTTATGGAATACTGGTATATCTATACTAAAGGATTAAGATTTAAAAGGATATTTTTGATCATACTATTGGTTACCCTAAAAAACCGATAACATACTCGTGATCAGCAGCCCAGAAAATACTAGGAAAAATGTGTGAAACGCCGGGGGTTTTCGAGAGCCATACAATTGATCTACAGTGTAATCTTTTAGAAATAATTGTATAAAAAAACGTAATTTTTGTTTGCAGTGCTACGAAACATCTGGACTCTTCTTGGGCGAATCGACAGATGGACTTGCCACACTACCAGCCCTACACCACGAACCACCGCCTTCGTATGATGCTGTCGTTGCCATGCAAGAGCAACAACTACTGCATCACCAACACCAACAACAACAGCTTCTGTTACAGCAGCATCAATTGCAGCGCAACTCCCCACCGCCCGGTTACCGCTCGTCATTGGACGTCAGTGCAATTGCAGCGGCCGCAATTTGTAATCGCGGTTCACCAGACGGCATGGCAATCAGCGACAGCAATGCCAATTTCAGTAGCAGCGGCAACATGTTCCAACACAACAAACAGCTAAATGGATGCAACAAGACTCTAGCGGGAGGAGCTGGAGTAAATCCAATTTTCAACATGAAAAAAGTGCTGAATGCCCAGTCCTGTTGTTCACTGCAACGCGCCGAAGTAGAGAATATGTGGAATGCGGCGGCAGCGGCAGTGGCCGCAAGAAGTCAACATTCAGCAGTGGTTGCGGCAGCTATACATTGCGACAATGGTCAGGCAACAACGACACCTACATCTACACCTACACCCACACTGATGATGGCAAGAAAATCACTGCCCGCATATGCGGTGGGCGCCAAATTAACGGTCAACGATTTTGGACGTCGTTACCTGAATCAGAATTACTATCGACGCGGTTGTCCATTGTGTGGTAAATTCCGTTACGATGCCGAAGACACGCTGTCAATATCTACGGAAAGTGGTCTGGATAATGCACAGCTAGCAGGAGCTGGAGCGAGTACAAACCACAATGGCGAAAGAACCGTATGTTGCAGGGCAGATGTTTGCAACAACGACAACAACAACTGCCGGAGTTGCAACGAGGATAGTGCTCGAGAAGCAGCGTCAGCCGAGCACAACTACATTTCGGCGATACTTGAAGCGTCGCCGACAGAAGACGAAGACGACAACGATGATGATGATGAGTGTTCGTGCTCGACTCAAAGAAATTCAACAACGCGAACAACGCCACCGAGTACCACGCGAACTACACAAATGAGCGGGGAAACAGCAATAGCAGCAACAGGTGTCAACAGCAGCACCAGCACGGAGCAGCAAGATTATGCAAATGGCAACGCTGGCAGCCAGTGGCAACCGCAGCTGTATTCAGAGATTGTCAAAAGAAATTCAATTGATTTTCAGTCGATGACCGCATTGCAGACTAGTGCAAGTGATGACCTCAATGCAAATTCCACTTCACCAACAAATCCGGTAATATCAGCAACTACAACGACGACAACAGCAATTGATACGGATTTTGAATTGCCTTCGACGTCGGCACATGTTCTCGATTTGGATTCCATCAATGAAAATGGCATCGTACGTTTGGATATGAGTAAAATTATCGACAAGACCGGTCTGCCGAACTATGAGGCTGCATTGAAATTAGAATCGAGCGGTTATGTTTGAACGGGGTTTGGATGATGAAATGCTCGATCAAGCATTGCAGTACGTCAATACTCATATGTTAAAACAGTCATATCAATTTAGCAGTAGTAAACAAAATTTATCACAAATGTGCTTTATTATAGTACTTAAGTTTCAGCAAAAATAAAAGTTGTTCACAAATTTAGCATACATAAATTTACGTTGCATTTGAAAAGTTATTAACTATGGCTCATATTCATAGTCGAATTTAGGCTCCAATTCAGTGTAGACTCATTCAAGAAGAGTAACTACTAAGGTTAACTTTGAACTTTAATTGATAGGACTATACTTTTTTGGAAGAAAACCATACGAATTCAGTAAAATAAGGATTACACTTGAACGACCATTGAACACAATCACAGTCTCCAGCGAACTTTAGGCCACTTTCAGTTTGACATTGTAAGAATGGGCGACTTTCCTTTATTCTCAGACATCTGCACCTACAGCAAACCACACTAAGACATTTAATTCCGAAGTGTTTTTAAAAATCCCGGGATTTCGGGATTTGAAATTACAATCCGGGATTTGTTTGGGATTTTCCAATTAAATACAATAATTAATATGCAATTAAAGAAAAAACTGTTGCAACAATATTTTAAGTTTAATTTCATTTTAATTCAACAACGAAATAATATTTAAAATAAATAAAATCAAACAAAAAGTTATTAATTTTAGATTACACTGATCGAAAGTTTGACATTTTATGTGTTAAATGGTTAAGAAAACGTCCGGGATGCAGGCATTTCGGGATGCGGGAACCCAACTGACTCGAAAAATTCCGGTGTATAATATTTAAGATTTGCTGCCCGCTCCATTTCCTTTTGGAGCTACTTTTTGTATCCAAACAAAGTTTTGAAACCCCCAGGAATGGAACAAGTTGGATACTTCTTTAATGCAATACCATTATTAATGCAAATGCAGAAAGTAATGCATTGAAAATTATGTAGTAATGTAAATAGTAATTAATTGCATTACTTCTCAAGATTTAATGAATTTTATGCATTTACACAAGCACGATAATGCATTCAAAATACAATGCATTTTGCCCAACTCTGGTGTCTGGTCCGGGTACTCATTCAAAAGGAATTGAAACTTTAAAATGTCGCTGTGAGCCTCTGTACATAAAATATCTTTGTACGCAGACTTTTTATGCCTAGTGTGCGCAGATCAAAAAGTCAGTAAAACTAACCGAAAAAAGTTTTTAAAATTTCAAAATGCATCAAATTTTTAATTTTATTTTTGCAGTAAGTTTACACCTAAAATAATAAACCAATCAAAAGTCAGTTATCAGCGTTGACTTTTTCAGCGTATTACTAATTATTCAGTACATTTCCAATCAAATATGCCAAAAACGGTAACCCTGAATTATTTAGTTTCCTCTTTCAATGACGTCTGGCAGTGGAAAATGCTACTTGCCTCACCTGGTTTACTACACCGTGAGTGTATCCCTGAAATTGTGAAATTTACATATTTTTTCATTTATTTTTACATATTTTCCCAGCAGTTCAGACAACAAGCCCTACGATAAAGGTACTTTTCGAGCATTTTTATTTTCATAAAAACCAAAAAATCGAGTCAACGTTTTTGCTGGCCAAATAGAAACCGAAAGAAAGACTTGTCATTTGAAATGAAAATTCGAAATTTATTTATGTTTCTTTCCGGTGTGGAGTCAGCATCAAATTCGCCTAATGAAAAAATAAATGTTAATAACTACACGATGAGTACTCAACAAGAGAAAAATTAAAGAGAACATTTTGTCAATGCGAGTCTTTGAATCGTTTTACATAAGAAGGAAATGTTCGTTAACCCAATTCTTTTTGTTTTTGTATTTTTTGCCTAAGCTTTTTTTTTGCACAAAAATATAGTATTAAAATTTAAATATTGATGAAAGATTTGAAGATTCCGAATTGAAAAAGGCATGATGTTACACTAGTTTTAATTGGAAAAAATCAGAGAGGTAAAAATGTATGTAGATCTGTATTTGATGTTCCCTCAACCCTTTCACTTACTACCTTGGAATTGAACACTTCGACACAAGTAGGTCAATAACAATAACAAATTTACCACTGACCCAGTAACATTCGCAAAAGGGAAAAAAGATAATATCTTTTTTCACAATGCTAATATATTTTACCTTACCCTTATTATTGCGAAAGCACCTTAGAACGTATTTGAGTTCGAAACATATTGATTTTGTATTAGTTGGCAAAGTGCAACCCCCAAAGTGAACTAATTACCACTGTGTGGCAGACAAAGCATGGATGGTGATGATGATAGTGGTTAAAAGTATATGAAACAGCTGTCTAGTGTACACCGCAGGAGGCTCATTTGCATATAAAAGAAGCCACACACACACATACGTTTGTAAACATAGCGGTCGGCATATCGCCCACTGCTTCTACGACGAAGGCATTAAAAGAAGCGGACATGTGAAATAGCGCGTATGGCCATTGTTGTGAGCAATTTCATGCTCCACAAGTGAAGGCATATGTAACCTTGAAAGTGTGTGTAATTATTTGTAAAAAAATGAAGAAGAAGAAGAAACCATATGAAACAAAGTGTTTAAAAATACTTATGTCTATATGATTATTTTTTTTTTTTTTGTATAACAAAGGGTATAATGTATGCTATTCATATTTGCATTATAATGCAAATAAATAGCAGCATCCCTGCTGAGTACAACTGGAAAACAGAATCACAAACGTGGCATTCATATAAGGAGCACAGCCCACATAATTATACACACATAGAGGAACATACAGTCTGCATTTCATGTTTATTGTTTTGCGCCTGAATATTTTGTCTTTATTCATCTTTACAAATACGAGAGCAATAGTTAGTTGTTATCGCGGCGTATACTTAACCCAAATTGTATGCAGTTTACAAAAAATGTACCTTTCTACGTAATACATTACATTTTTCGCATTCAAGTCCGATTTGTATTAAATCGGAGATTGTACTTATTTTATTGTTTACGAGAATAGACAAATTTTATTATGCAGCATAAAAGTTAAAAACTGAAACTATTTAACTGCATCAAATAAATTGGATGCAAAAAATATTCTTTTGTCGCAGAAAAATGTCTTGTCTATTAGAGATATTGTCGCATTGTATAATGCTCCATGATGAAATTATTACAGGTGTATCAGTCCTAATAGAAAATAAATTGTTCTGTTAAAGTTCCGAAGAGTTCTCACTTTTTGCTCCGACGAGATTTTAGGGCAATAGATTTCAAGGAAGGGAAGTAGATATTGTTTTCTGCGTAGAGTAGTAGAAATTTGAATAGAGAAGTAAAAAATTGTTGTCAGGGTAGTTGATTTGCATCGTGTGAAACTCACATTGCATTTTGAGGAGTAGATTTCTTTCAATAGTAGTAGAAAATACCTTGAGAGGAGTAGGAAAATCTACTACCGTAGTAAAGAAGAGAACATTTAAAATTCAACGCGGGAGTAGTAGATCTACTTCGATAGGAGTAGAGTGAGAACGCTGCTCCCCGCTCTGTGTGTGAATTGGTTAAACGGATCCCAGCGAAGTGCTTATATGGCGTTGTTGTTATTGTCCCTGTGGAGCGTGTGCCCAATCCAATTCTTTTTTCGCCGCATAACCTCCGTCACAGTACTGACTTGCTTTGCTCGGTGAAGCAGCTCAACATTAGAGATTCTTTGGGGCCAATAAATGTTCATTCGCCTCAAGCTACGATTCACGAAAGTTTGCAAGCGCTTGGTCAGCACCATTAGGTAGATCTTAATCTGTGGTCGCCTATGTAGTATCTGCTGATACACGCTGAATGTCATGTCCAAAAACTTTTTAACAGGATTCTTTTATTATTTCTTGTCCAAAATTAATGCGCACACCAAAAAGTCCATAAAAAATCGATTTCCAAATGATCTAAGTGCTCGTATATACTTACGTGTGTTTAGATTAAATTATAATTGGCTTGGTCTTGTACAAGCATATAGGCTCGCAAAGCATAAATATGAATATTTTAATGGTAAAAGTGAATGCGAACTTCAATGAACGAAGTTCAGCAAACGTAGTATTAACGGACATTTCCTTACTTTTTGAAACATACAAACCAGTGGATGCTGTATACCATCCCCCGGACAGAGCACTTTATGTCTGAATGTAGGTACATTCGTGAAATACGCATTTGCCTATTTAAAAAGTGACAACAACCACACAGAGGTATTTAAATCACGACAAAATATCTGCGTATGTGAAATCGTAAATACATGCCTAACTAAGGCTAATTTCTTCAATTGCTCTCATCAATTTATACGAATTTAACTTACAATTGGTTTTTCCGCATTTTGTACTTTTGTTGTTTTTTTTTTTTGGTTGTTTTTTCACCTTTTGAATTAATAGTTTACCTGGTAGAAGCTACAATTTTATTTCGAAATTTCAAGAGATCAATAATGATGGCATAAGGCATCAACAACGTACCTTCTCACATTCGTCATCACTATTGAAAGAACAAAACTTTTGTATGTAAAATGTACTTTCCGAAATTTAAAAGATTTCCTAAAATACAACTATTTTATTTAAGAAACGTTGGCACAAATTACAAGTATGCATTTTTAGATTTACAAATGTTTGCACATTTCTTTATTTTCATTCCACAATTAACGGAATCTGACATATATTTTTAATTTTCCCGAGTTTTACTATTTCCGTCCCATAAACGTGAATCTTTTAAAATAAACTATCACAAAAATCATTGCGAACGCACCGCGGATACCGATTGAATGCAAACGATAATTACAACTGAAAATGATGCGACATGCGACACAACAAACAACGCCAACAACAGCCGATAGCAACGGGGTGAGAAAAGATAAAATAAAGTGCAATACCGGCCGCTGTCCATGCCGCAAGCAATAACAAATGGTAGACCTGAGTGAGGTTTAGTGCGGTGTAAACAGCCTATTTGCAGTGCTGGGTGTACCGCCACACAAATGCTTCGATTTATTAATAAGCTCAACAAGAACCCATGGTACCCCCATTGCCGGGCCAAATGACAGGAAAATTCTTAAGGCAAAGAGTGCCTTCCTATTCCAAAGACAGCAAAGCAACTACTGATGAGAAAAATAACCGATTCTATCATCTGTTTTACTCAAAGTAAATTAGTATTCTTTGGTTTTCCTCATCCTCATCTAAGGGCGGAAAGAGCGGTCATGGCGTCGCACAATCACTTAAAAATAGAGCGCATGTATAAAAACTAAATTATGTTTGGCTAAAAATACCGGGACTGATGAAGCTCACATACGTTCAAATTCGATTAAAATCTAATTTTGACTCAAGCTGTTGGAAAAGTATGGTCAATATTCTGTGTAATTGTGCTGCGAATAACTAGATGCAGTACCTAATGTACTTGTTAATTATAACAAGTACAGTTCCGTTGCTTTCCTGCATAATCAGGTAAGTTTATATTTTTTTCGTAATCGAGTAAGCACCGGATTACGTATCCTTCAACGAAACTTCAACGGAATTTCTTTTTTGGCCTGGGATGAAATTTGAGTTTCAGAACCGAAACTCAAACCGTTTTAATTCATGGAACCGAAACCTGAACCGCTATTTTGATCCCATAGATCTGATACACAAAAGTTGAAGAATATTGAATAATTTTAATGTTCAGAACTTTTTTGTTTCAAAACCATTTATTTTAAACTGTTGTTTTTTAATTAAATTTAAAAAAAAGAGCTTTTTTGTGTTGTTTTTTCATATCTGTAAAACTAAGGTCCCACAATTGCCCCTATGCGTCGATAAAGCGGCAATCTGTTCGACTCATATTGTTGGTGTAGTTATCGGCCTATTTGGTTGGTGCCTGAGTGAATATACAATCTGCTCAATTGAGTTCACACGATTAGCTTCCGATTTTTTTAATTGCGTATAATTTCGGTGCATTGGGGCAATCGTGGGAATTTATCTTTATTTCATTAAGGGTTTATTTTAAACAATTGATATAGTTGTTTTGTAGAACAAATTTTTAAATTGCGATTGGACAGCTTCCAGAGGTTGATCTGACTATTGTAGAAAGTTCATTAAATCGAAAGTAGCATACCAAAAAACTTTTATGTAAAAACATGATTAGTCAAAGTTTAGATTTAATCGAGCTCAAAAAAAATTATTTAAATAAAAAATGAGCAAAATCCAATAAAAAATTCTTTGTCGATAAGAAATAATCACTTAAGTCGAAAAACACAGTTTCGAGATATTCACCATTTTGTAAAATTTTTTGTATGGAGTTGTTCTTAAAATGTTTCAGAAAACTGTAAATAATTTTTTTTCTGGAAGACAAAAAAGTTCCTTTTTTTTAAGTAGATTACCGTAAGGGTCTAACTCAATTCATGCTTAAGTCGACTTAATTGATTATTGCTTGTCGGCACTGAATTACTGGCACTGAAACAGCTATTTGGAGCATCATGAAAGTTAAGCCAAAGCTTATTTTCAGGAGGTGACCCCGACCGCCCTTTGATTTCTATGGAGCGTGATGCGGTTTCATTTACTGCAAGAAGATGGATCAACCGACCAACCCTCTTTAAAAAAACAAATTTTTATAAATTTTTATAAAGTGTACTGCATTTTTATTTAAGAGTTCATCCGATTGAGCCGAAGTTTTCGGAATCCTGTTTTTATAACCATTTGTAGAAACTTCGACTGCCTTGTTCTACTTTTTTTCTGTTCTGCATGCAATAAATGTTCATTAAACAGGTCACTTCGACAACATTATCGATACTTGATATTTGAGTATGTAACTAAATGGAAAAAAAGACACCGCATAATTTCAAAAACAAGGCCTCCAGAAAATATAAGACCGAAATACAACTTAACAATAATCGAAACTTACCCCCGCTGCTTTCTCTCTTTGCATGTCCTAAATTCTGACGATGTGGCGCTGGTGGAGACAGCCGCCACTGTATATTTTGCCGTCGTGGTGCTAAGTGTCTGACAATAACTTCCTGTTGTAATTATATTCACATGGATTTACACTACTTTCTCAAATACTGACTAGCTTTTCTTCTATGAACATGCATAACTTCCACAATTCTTCACAATTTACGGCGTTCTTTCGACGCATTCACTCACTAATGCACTTGTTCTTAATTAGTGTGTTTTTGGTCAAAACCACCAGTTTTCGCTATATGCAAATACAATTCTGTCTTTTAATATTTTTCAATTATTCAATTTGTATTGTTGTAAATTCTAAGTAAAAGCCCGACATCGATTTCGTTTGCGAAGACTGCTGAATATTTGGCAATTCTTCTTCCTCTCAATTTCCTGGCTCTTTTCGTTGCTTTTGTTATTGAATTTTGACATTTAAAGTGTGGAGTGTTACCATATAAAAAAATGTATTTAATATTTTGTATGCTTAATTTTACACCCCGTGTCCACGAGGCTTACGCATGATTTGAAATTTCGTTTGTGAAATGCAGGTTTTTGGGTCGGAGCTGAAGAACGGAACACTGGAGCAGGCGAAGCGGAGCCGGAGCGCGGAGCGATTAACAACTAACTTATCCACTGCTCCGATTTATTATTTTTAAAAAAGTAATTTTTACTTCATTTTAAAAAATAATTTCGTTGTTTAATTACTTACTTTTATCCAAATAATGAAAATGTGGTTTTTGGGTGAACTCGCTGTTAAAAATGTTATCACTGCCAAGTGATATTGCCGAAATCACCGCAGTATATTAGATCAACCTACGTTCAGGTATCCTAAAATGGACATCGCACAATTGTGCATTAAGGCATTCAGTAACAGAATAATATTTTGACTTGGAAATATCTTTAAAACTGCACGCGTACAAAAAATAAGATAAAGGCTTTCGTTTTTATCAATGTCAAATTTAATCTTAAAAATACTTTCAAAAACTGATATAGACTACACAGGCCTACAAAATTATACTTTTAATTTAGTCTTTTTAATTTGATGGATTCCTTGGTTCGATCACATATTTTTTCCCATCAAGAAATATAAAAATTCATATTACTCCGGATTACATTCTCAAAATACTTGGAAAAAAAAGCTAGATCTAGAAAAATGTTGTATTTGTTTCTTTTTGCAGAAACCTTACGTGATGGAACTTTTTCCATATTCAAGTACATACTTACTAAAGTAACTAACAATGGGAAAACCCTCGAGAACATACTATTATTATTTGTTTGCGTTAAGCATACGCTTTATATGAACTTTGATTTATAGAATAATCAATAGTTGATAATTTTATTAAAAATATAACTATTTGTTATCTAAATAAATTAAATCATTATCTTTCGGCCAAAAACGTAAAATTGTACTTATTTTATTTATGCAATCCATTCGCCGCCTAATCGCCAATTCATCGCCTGTGCGATTCTCAAGACTTTACAGGAGGCGTATCATTTTGTATTTTTTTGCCGATGAATTTTCTATGAAAACAATAGTTACGATGAAATTGACAGCTTATATTTTTACAAAATGTAATTGGAACTGCATTTTGAAATGGATCGGCAATGAAGTAGATTATCTCCAATTCGTATGTGAAAAAGTAAATTTGGCAATTGCTATGTTCCAAAAATGTTTTTGCTCAACTTGACACGAATAAAATGCGTACAATATTTCCTCAACAAATAAAAATTGGTATTTTCTAAATTATTCAAAATTAATTTTTCCGGGTTTTTTTTAAAATACAAATTAAAAAACATATCGCGTGGAAATTTTCCAATTGCAAAGAAAACAGAAGTGCCATTAAACTTTTGTAGAAAATGTAAATTTTAATTTTTTAAAATCGTTTTTGGGTAGTGCTTTGAAAATAAATTATAATTTTTTTTTGAGCAAATGTTTAGAGTAAGTACATTTTATTAAGATGAACTTGAGCAGTTGCTACTTGTATTTAAGTATTGTACAGTGTACATATTGACTCAGAGATTTTACATCAAAGCACCTTTTTTTCTATGGGATGCCCCTTAGGGTTTGTTCAATTTAGCTAATTCTCGAACTCTCAGTTTCGAGGAGAAAAACTTGTGCCCAAAGTATCAAGTCGATATCTCTATTACTTCGAAAGCTATCGTGCTGACGGACAGCCAAATCGGTTCTGTTTTCCATACAAAATTTGAATGAATTTTAGATGTATTAGAACGTTTCCTCTAATTTTAAAAATACAGCAACCATTAGGTACCGATCTATTTTTAGTGGTCGAGCTGCCCAACTAAACTTTTTTTTTAATTATTTGATTTTGCAAGTCTTTTAACATTAAAGTACATTGATAACGCGTATAAAGTAAACAAATAGCGTTCTTCGTTCTTGAAATTTTTTGTTTAATGCGACAATTAAAAGATAATGATCAAATACAAGTGTTGCTAGGGCTTTTATATACGTACCTTTTTGAAATAGCTGATATGAAGGAATATTTGAGTGCCTCAAATTCCAAGCTCATTTTATGCCATTTAACTGAAAAAGTTTCTGATCTGATATGGGTTTATCTTGTTGGTGTTTTGATATCACTATACAACAGTAAAATAACCCCCGGGATTTCACTTTTTTTCTAGTATTTTCTGGGCCGCTGATCACGAATATGCCATCAGTTTTCTCGGGCAACTTATAGTCAAAAATGCCCTTTTAAAATTTGATCCCTTAATAGCCTAAAAGTTTTCAAAAAATATATATTACAGACCAAAGTATGCATTGGTTTTGCTTATATCATTTTTCAACAAGGATAGAACTTTCGACATCATTTCCAAATCTGTTAAAATGGATACATTGATTCTAAAAATGTTGCAAGATAATGATTTTGTATAGTCGGGTTCATGCTTAAATTTAACTATGGTCATAATACGGACCAATTTAAATGCCTTGTGCGATGTGCGCGAATGTCAGTTCAGTTTCAAAATTGTGAATGGGAAAGTGTGTGAGCTTGAAGAAAGGCAATGGATTTTTATTGTGGCTCATTAGCAGTGCCATTCAGTGAGGATCTCTGGTATACATGAATAAAAACCAAAAACACTAGAAAGCGATCACTAAAAATATATACTTTTTTGTATGTAATTTGGAATTTCTAATGTAAAAAATGGATTAAGTCCGTGAGCTTGACGTGAATCCAAACTCTCTATAAAGTTAAAACTCTCTATAGACTAAAAATTCGAGCAATAGCAGGCGAACGTCTGAAATGACTTCCATATGGGAATAGCTAACTTTTACAAAAAGTTTCTTAGAAATTGGTTTTATGGAACGGCTACTGCATATTTACTTGTAGATAGTAAGTCTGGCAAACTGGCAGTTGTATCTTTAGATTTGTCTACTATTTTATTGTGATTCTTTATTACCTTTTCAACGGAAGAAACTACGATGATTTATTATTCCGGCGAAATTAATGCATGTCTACTTATACAAAGTCCGTTCTCTAAAAAACAACACACACACACACAAAAATTCATAAACTAAACACCAATGAAAGTCTACAAAAGAATCGACAAGAATATCTGAAAGAAAAATTTCATAGTGTACAGTATACAGTATACAGTACTGTACTGATCAACATCTTAAAGCGATCCTTGCTATGTCCATTTTTTCAAAACTGTAGAAAATTAAAAATAAGTTCTCAAATTCTTATGATTTCTACGCAAATTTATGTAAATAGAGCACTTCACAAAAGTTCTATCCTTGTTTTTTCGAAAATCTGAAATAATTTTTTTTGTTATTTAGGGAAACTTTTCAAAATTGTATAAGCAAAACCAATGATGAAATTTGATAATTTGTTGGTGCATACTTTGGACTTAAATATATATTTTTTTCATAATTGTCAGGATAAAATTTAAAAAGGATGTTTATGACCCGAGAAACTGAAGGCATATTCGTGATCAGCAGCCCAGAAAATACTTGAAAAAATGTGTGAAACCTTAGGGCTTTTTAACAGTTGTACAGTGTGTTTTATTAATCGTATAATCAAAACATTTATTTCGTTTGTCAATGTGTTGGAATTCCCGCAAATCAAAAAATCATTTCAGGAAATCTGCTGCTAAGTACTTAAGTACTTACTAATGATAACCGAAAGCTTATCTCTTTTGATGTTCTGTTCTTTTTAATGTGGTGATGTGTAAATTTTAAAGTTCATAGATATACGCATGCCAACATCCATCGAGACAATCAAATTCATTAAAATAAGTATCGCTAATCTATCTGTGATGAATGATCTAACGAAAGTCCATTAAAAAAGTGACAATATAATAATAATAGGAAAAAAGATTTTGTGATTACGGCATATCGGGCGTTTGTGTTATTATATTTTCTATTTTTATACCCTGCACACTAGTGTCTAAGGGTATATTGTTTTTGTCACACCGTTTGTAACGCCCCTAAGAAGCCGTGTCAGGTATGGACAACTTTAGATATTCTTTATCAGCATCATCTGCTGAGTCGATTTAGCTATGTCTGTTTGTCCGTCTTTCTGCGAAATGAGATTTCGCACGATAACCGAAAATTACAGACAAATGTTCTAGGAACGTATCATGTACTCCCATGTGCAGGGTATTTTGGCTTCGGTCAGACCGAAGATAATTCTCTTACTAGTTTCTGTTTGTTTTTGTTTAGCCAGAATCGATGCTGATAAACATAACTTCTTTCCACAACTTTAACATTTTCGTCAAGGCACTTTAATCAGCGAACAAGTGAACATATAGTATAAGTACAGCTAGCTCTTCCGTTAAAAATGTTAGTAGTTAATCGTTGCTTGATTGAAATAAACGTTATATTGGCCAATAGTCGGTCGGTCGGCCTTCGAATCAGATTTGTGCTGGCGGGAAAGTGTTAAATGCTTATTCAAAAGAATATAGAAAGTTTTATTTATTTATAATACGAAATCAAGAAGGACTTTTTATTGGAAAATTTATTACTTGCTCTGATTCCATGGATGTGAAGAAGTCAATTGATGAACCCGAAAGACGTAAGTGGATTTATATAAAAATAAAGTGACGAAATTTATTTCTTATTTATTTCGTACATTCTCAAAAAAACGGATACTTTTTGTGAACTCCATTGTACAATCAATTCAATAAAAATAGAAACTAATTGGTACGTGAAAAAAATTACAAAAAGTTGGAGACTTAAGCCACTCTAAAGATGTATGGAATATCAGGAAACGGATTTTGTTGACCTAATATATTTGCTGCATACTTTTAGTGAAAGAGTAAAAATTTTAAGTCGATAGTTCAAAATTTTCTTTGTTATTGTGCAAATATGGTGCGGAATGGAAGACAGGTGAATTTGAACACTTTCGGGTTTTTCGTCACAAAATCCATTTCCTGGTCATTAATATCGTTATTACGCAGTCCGACGTGATTTGACTTCAATAATCTGGTATATATAAGCACGTTACATAAATAATACTAAGGGCCAATGCACATTTAAGTTGAATTTCTCATTCACAATAGACATTTTCCCATAGTAAATTGGAATTTAAATTAACGGTTTTCGGCATTCAAACTCGAATTAAGTACCTACTGTGAAATTGGCTCTAAGTACACTTAAATATTTTAATTTTTGTTTTTAAATTTTTGAAGTAAGCAGCAACAACTTCAAAATAAAAATTTTCCAGTTCAAAGAGGACGTTGTTCGTACTTGTTTTTAAAATTTTCAACTTTGCCAGACAATCATGACGATTGCTGCTTGATTTGAGGTGGTTTATTTATACACATTTTATACACAATACAAAAACAACGCAAAGTAGAGTGTAACGAGAAGTTCATCTATATTGAAGGATTTATTGCTGAATTCGATAGAACATTCTATGAATACTAACCCTTCGTGCAATCACAACACAAAAATAAATTTAATCAAAATTTAAAGGACCTAAAGATATTAAAAGCCCAACACATTTAACCTAAATGAAACCACTGTGTAAATCATATAATTTTAATATTTTATTTCTAATAAAGTTATTTCCATACTTAAATTTTTCTCACTGAGAAATTAGATTTGCATTGCTCCGTTTTCTTAGGGCAGAAATCGAAAATTTCTAGACGTGTTAGGACCCTCAGCGTTTAAGACTTTTGGCCAAAGATATTTGCTAAAATTTTCTATAGTGGAATGGAGAGATGGATAATGGAAAGTAATTGCTATTGTTCTTAATTACAATAAACTTTTCGAAAACTTAACACATCGCTAAATAGAACAAACATATGTCCCTAAACTAAAATAAGTGACAGAGATTAAAAATACCAAATACGTTTAAAGCAAAAGTGATCGATTGTCGTCAATACCACGAATTGGCTTAAGTTCACCACATTGTGGGTTGGACCACTTTTGTTTAAACTAATACACCATTTAAGTTAAGAGAAACGTCAGCAGTCAATTATCAAATCGATCGCAATAACTAATTCAATCAATTTACCAATCACTGGTTTACTTAAACGATTCCTCATTTAGTAACTGTCCGAAAAAGTCACTCAAACAGCACGATAATGGCGATAAGAAAATTATGTGGTACCATTCACCTAAAAAACAAACGCTATCAACCAAATTCACTTAGTCTTATCATTTCTGAAAATATTCCGGTAACTGTACAATTTATCAAATCTGATCTGGATTCAACACATCAAATAGAAATAAGTATGTTCGCCGCAGAAGCATTTATAAACTCTTTAGTAGTGTGCTAATCAATCTTATTGGCAAAATCTAAGAAACACTAAATGAATATATTTTTAAAATTACACGAGCGCCACTAATCGTAGTCTATGTATAAATAACTACGATTTGTCAATACCAAAAATGGAACACATCAGACAACATTATGTTTTTTGTATAAATCAAGAACTACTGCACCGAAATTATTGATACACATGTCAAAATGATTATAATTGTGGACATTATATATGGGCGTGGCAATATTTTTTAAAAGTTAAAATCTTGTAATTCTCATAAATCGTGTATATGACCTAGAGAGCTGAAACCTGTGTACTTTGGTATTCGGTTATATTTTGGATTTTTTCAAAGTGGGCGGGGAATTTTAAATTCAATTTTTTTAAAGTCATGATTGAAACTGAAAAAAACACATATGGCATTTTGAAAAGAGAATCAAACAACAAAAAAGTGGTTGAATCAACCAGATAAGTCGGCTGTATAAGAAAAACAATTAATCGATTGATTTCTCGACCTAAGGAATCAACTCCCGCATTGTTATATTGTTGATCCCAGACACCCTGTATAGTAATACTTATGGTAAACTTATTAATTTTATTTAATATGCAAGCTAATGGAAACTTTGTATTACTTTCAATGCTCCTGTTATGAAATGATAATGACTCAATATTATTATTATTATTAATAGCCGTTTTAATCTCAAATGTTCAAATAAAAAACTACAATCAATTACCAACAACAACAAAACCAATCAACATTTCAAACCTTGAATGTAAGTACTTTCAATACAATTTACAGACGAATGCATAAGATGTAGTACCTACAGAATCGAATAAAAGTGAAACTGTTCAGATCAGTTTCATTTAAATAACCGCGGAGTAGAGGAGGCTTCAAAGGATTGTGGAATAAATTCTCGTAAAATGGTGTATTTACTAAAAGTCGAAACAACGCCGCTCTTGATCAATTATGTGCGACCGAAAAAGAATATTTCGAAACATTGTAATTGAAAAATATGTAAACAAATTGTATCAAAGTATATCGAAAATTGTAACTCATTCAAAAATAAATTGTATAACTTCTGACCACACCTGATTAGAGACCATATAACCGATTCTGTATTCTCTTAGTATCACAACCGAAGTCTAATCCTAAACTCTTTTTTCTTCTTTCCTAGCTAACTGGTTTGGCGTTCGGCATGTCCAGGCTATTCTCATGTTTTTCGGCATGGTCTTCGGCTATTTCCTGCGCGTGAATATCTCAGCTGCTATTGTGCCTATGACCCAAGCCACCGCCGGAGCACCGCATTATGATTGGGATCCCTCAACGAAGTCGCTGATTCTCAGCAGTTTCTTTTGGGGCTATGTTGTCGCACAGCTGCCAGCGGGGCTCTTGGCCAAACGGTATGGCGCAAAGATTGTACTTGGCGTAGCCACAATTATTGCATCGATCATTACAATGTTTCATCCATTGGCTGCATCCAATGGCGATTGGCAACTGTTGTGCACGATGCGTGTCTTTATTGGTCTGACTCAAGGAGTGGTGTACCCGTGTGTTCATACGTTATTGGCGAAGTGGGCCCCACGAACCGAACGCGGCTTCTTGGCTACATCCGTATATTCGGGTGCACAGTTCGGCACTGCTTTGATTTTAGCAACAAGTGGTTCAATTTTCGATTCCAGCATGGGGTGGCCTGGGATATTCTACATTTCTGGCGGTGTTGCTTTGGCTTGGTCATTGGTATTTTTATTCTTCGGTGCGGATACGCCTGCCGACTCGAAAGTAATAACGAAGGCAGAGCGGGAGTATATTGAGTGTCTTACTGGCAGTGGAGCAGACAGTCAGGTGAGCAAATTGAATTGAGGCCCGAACTTTAATTGAAGTGTGTAATTTTGAAAATCCAATTTAATTCTAGAACATGACGGTACCTTGGAAGTCCATATTTACATCGGTACCTTTCTATGGTCTTATAGCGGCTCATTGTGGTTTCACGTGGGGCTTCTATACACTACTCACCGAAATGCCCAGTTACATGAACAGCGTCCTCCAACTGAATGTCAAGACAAACGCCTTGCTCTCGGCACTTCCATACTTTGTCATGTGGCTGTTGTGCCTTGTTGTCAGTCCCATTTCAGATATGCTCATCAATCGTAATATTATCGGCGTTACCGCATCGCGTAAACTTTTCAACTCGATCGGTCAATGGGTGCCGATGGCTTGTCTGATTGCTCTCGGTTACATGACGGCCGATGAGAAAACGTTGGCTGTCGTTTTGCTGACACTTGGTGTGGGCTTCAACGCGGCCTCGTTCTGCGGCTATTTGGTTAATCATATGGATCTGTCACCCAATTTTGCAGGCCCTATGATGGGCATCACAAATGGCCTCTCAAATTTGCTATCGATCTTTGCTCCACTAGTCGTAGGCGCTATTGTAACCGATCAGGTGCGTATCCTACTTTATAAACGTCCGCAAATTCAACATAGTTTTTATGCGAACTTGGCCAGTACTAATATAAGTATTTTGTATTCTCCCTTATAGGAAGACCCTAATCAATGGCGTATTGTGTTCTTCATTACTGCTGGCTTTTATCTGCTCTGCAATACGTTTTTCGTCATATTTGGCAAGGCTACTGTCCAACCATGGAATGAGCAATCGATTTCCCACAGCACCACAACACTTCCGAATAATTCGGAAAATGTCTCTGACTCGACTTCCCCTGCCGTTTGGGATACTGAAACTAAAGCGGCTGGCGATAAATCTATTTAATGTCTGTCCCATGTGATCTTTCTCGTATCTTAAGTCTTTGTAATTAAGCTTGTGATTTTCATTGAATTTTACTTACGATCATTGAGATTTATAAGAAGTCTTTAACCACTAATTTATATCTTTAAGAACTGATAGAATCTAATAAAATTATAATTGGATATATTAAAAAATTGTTTTATTGTGAACTATCCACAGAATGTTTTTAACAAGAGTTTAAAGAAAGTTTAAAATAAGTAAACAAAGTTAAATTCAGATTTTATCGAGCTCCAAATAAATTATTTATTTTTTATTTTTGGGCTATAGTTCATTTTTACCAAAAAATTATTTTGGCAAAATAGGTTGTTACAACAACAAGCAAAACAAAGTTTAAAAATAAGTAAACACTTACAAAAATTCACTTTATCTCGAATTTTGTATTTTTTTGAGGCAGTACAAGTCAGAATTGAAAAAAATTCTACAATAAATCAATGTCCAAGATCACGGAAACGTCCTTGAATTGGTTGATGAAAATAATTTTTTTAAATTACTTTCAATGTTAACAATTTGTGTTTACACTTGCACATCTATTTTTTTTTATTTTTTAATCTGTATTATAAGAAAAAGATTACTGCGCTCACAACTTTTGCGATTTCTTTCAACCACAATCAGTTGGTCATCGGAAATTTTTCCATTTTCTGGTCTATGGATTTTAGAAGTGATAAGCTGCGGCTGCCACGCGAACCAGTGCAATAAATTCCTCAAATACACCATGAGCACAAACATTCGTACCAGACATGGGCAGTATCAATTCAATTTTGTATTAAAATATGAGAGAAGGTACTTACTTTTGGAAAACATTTTTGTGTTTAAACTCATAACAAAATGGAATTGGAACAAAACCTAGAAATGGACCGTGATGGAAGTTGTCGGTAAATTTTGAAAAATTATCGTTTTTATCTCTAAAAAATATCAAAAAATCATCATAGACAATTCTCTTACTAGTTTTTTGTATATTCCTTTTGAATACTGTCCTTTTTGGTTTTAGAACCAAATCCGAATTCAGAGTAAAACGTAAAAAATCTGTAAGTTATTGATAAATACAAGTGGCCACTTGTATTCGGGCAAACGTGGATCCTTAGCTTAATCCACTTCAAGATAACAACAAACTGATATAAACTTTGTCTGGAAAACACATGGGCTTGTTAAATAACTAATCGGATTATGAACAATATTTCATTTGCTCCACATTTCTTTGTACGTAGAGCAATTGTTTTGGTTGAGAGAAATCTTATCAAGATTAGTCATTTCATGACATTGTACGAGAAACAAACAAACAATTTATTGCAAATAGTGATTCAGTAACACATTAGACTTGAAATATGAAAGGGAATGTCGATTAAGTTGGGACGCCGTATGAGATGGGACAGCTGAATTTCTGCAAATTTTCGTACTGGCAACACCTATGTTTGAACTGACGAAGTTATTACTGTTTATAAGCTAACGTTCCATGTGAATTAGAACGAAGAACTCCTACTGATTATCAAATATCTTTTTGATAGTTTCTGCATCATCGTAATTTGCCAAATTTAAATACATTAATGTAATTGCATCTAATGTGGCGTCTATTCAGTGTATTTTCATTACGTAAAAGAGTAATGGAAATATAGCGAAGTGTTAAGTAATTTTTTGTTGTGTAATGGTTGGGACACTCATGTCGTATAAGTTAGGACTAATTTTATTCTTTAACTATTTCTGGGCCCCAACTGGACATATAAATTAAACTAACCGTGGTATTGCGTGTTGATCAAAACCATACAATTTAACTGACTTCAAATATATTTTACTTTATTATATATTCGTTTACGTTTATCTATTATACAAACTATTTAAATTGTGCTAATTAAACCGAAAGCTGCTCGTAAGTACACAGTAAATAAGTTAAGTGCCTATTTTTTTTTAAATGTAATAATTGGTATGATTGCGAATTGCCATTAATACGACTAATAGCGAAACAGCCCAAGACAAATTTAGACAATCTTATCAATTTCATGTTGGTTGTTCAAGGAAGATAGGGCAGACTATTTTATTTTGTTTTGCAACACACGCTGTTCGTCCAACTTCCGATTGATGCGCCTTGGCACTTCACGCGTCCGAAGCACCGTCCAGAGGGAAACGATCCAGCTGACAATTATTGTGGCATAGAGTATGGGCGGAAAGGCTTTCTCGTTACCAATCGGAATTTTTGCGCGCAGGGGCGACTTCAGTTGATAGTCGACGTTAATCATTTTCCAATCGCACTCTTCATGTGTGTTACTGTCCATTGAGTATTTCGCAAAACTGCTGCTTTCCTCCCGCAGGCAATACTTGACACTTGGAGCTGGCTGCAATTCATTATCGATTAGATCATTGTCGTTGTCGGGGCACTTCATATACAACGCGGGTGCAGAAATGTCGACTATTGCAAAAGAGCTACATAAGAGAAATACCTTTTCATGTTCAATTTGATATTGTTGCAAGTTGTTAATATATGGGTACCTTTTTTCACTTGGCGCATGGTATCTATAGTGTATGGGCAGCTTAATGCTATCAGTTATCTTGGGTGTTCCCTTCAGCAGTACTGTAAAAGGTTCGGCTTTCTCTGTTGGCAATTCTATATCAACGAATTTCGGATAAATTGCATTCAACTGCAATGAGAGATTTCGTTGTGAAATAGTTAGAATCGGGAAAACTCAAACTATTCAAACCTTTCCTAAACGTTTGAGGTCATCTAACTGGTCGACGCCGAGATACACCGCTGCCGGCAATGGCTGCTCCAGCACATATTCGCACTCTTTGCCCGCCAAGGGATAATCGAATTGTACAGTATAGATCAAATCTCTACGGTGTAAAATAAATATTTTTTTATTTAGGGCCGGTTTTTCAGTGGTCAGACAAACCTCTGATAGGTATTGTAAATTTAATTGTTTGTCTGTGGAGCCCAGTTCCATAATGGATTAACTTTGATGTGAATCCTACCTCTCTAGATGCACAGTTTTTCGGAGCCAAAAACTCTGAAATCCAACATCAACAGCATGTGCAAATCTGAAATGACTTGCACATGCCTTCTTTGGGTACAGCTTACTTGAATTCAACATTTCGCAGAATATCCACTATGGAACCGCATGGTACTGAACACTTATCAAATTAATCGATACCAGAGGTTATCTGACTATTGAAAAACCGGAAGTTAATTGATTAAGTTTCACAGAGCATTTAAGAGACAGTTAATGGATGCGGATTAGGTATCGCACTGTGAAACCGGGCCCATGGACAATTTACAACATACCGATGTAGACCGGCTTCACTCAATTCTATGCCCACTATTGGCGTTTGAACTAAATCGCAGCGGCAAAAGCCTGGCAGTAATAGTAACAAACTAATGCTAATAAGTAACAATTCCATTTTTATGAATTTTTAAGATATTCTCTAAATATTAAGATTTTTAATTGTAAACAAAAAGTAATTATGAACTAGCAACAAACTCTGCAAATGTTCTTTGAATCAAATGTCAAAGTCAGCTGTGGACTGCAGTGATGTCGAATTGAGGGTAATTTCCCTTGTTGAGGGATTTTTTGGTTGGATTTTGCCTAAAAGGAAGAGGTACTTTTTTTTCATCCGTCTGAAGAAAAAAAGGTAATTTTTAGCTTTCATTCTTTTATATAAATTTTTACTTATATATAAGTTTTTTTTCTTATAAATGATGCAGTTCTGTTCCTTGGAAGTTTTTCTACAAAGTACCTTTCAATAAATTGTTATCTATGATGAACATTTTTTCCTATAAATCCGATTTTGTGAACTCGCATCTTATTTTCTCATACAAAAATGCATTCATGAAATGCTACAAAATTAAGGTCTATTTTCATCTTTAAAAAAGTTTAAATTCTTGTATGACAAAATCAGAGGAATGTTCACAAAATTGTTTATGACTCAATTAATGCCAGACTGTAGTATTCACAATTAATATAATTAAAAAAAAAAATGTGTAATGAAATTTGTATTATTTTGTGGTGGAATTGTGTGTGGGAATTTTAGTGGGTTTTTGTTGTCCGTTGATGGAAAATAAATTTATTTAAATTATTCAAATTTATTTTTGATTATTCCTGTGTCTTGGTTCCATTGACGGAATAAACATTGTCAAAGCGGTGTGTTTTAAGAATCCAAGCATATTCAATATAGCCAAAATATAAGTTAAGTTTTATTAAGACTTTTCTGGCGTCTATAAATGTCGGAGCCTTCGCGAGCCAGCTTATCAGCCATTTCATTTCCTCTGATTCCCTTATGTGCTTTAACATAATTCTGTTTTAATTATACAATTGATTGAGTGATTAATTTCATATGCAATTTTACTCACATGAAAAAACCCTTACCCATTTCACTAGTAGTTTGTCGTCAGCAAGCAGCTCATCCAATTCCTTAAAATCGGCAACATTCTTCACAGGCTCCTTGTTTTTCAGGCGCCAACCGTTTACTTTCCAAGCCTTGACCCACATTGTAATTGCGTTGATGAGGAATTGAGAATCGGTGCTAATGCAGAGTTTTCGTATGCCCAATTTCTTCACTTCTTTGATCGAGTGTATAGCAGCCTGTATTTCGCCAACATTATTTGTGACACGACCCAGTACAGGCTTCGCCGCATTTCTAAACAATTGCCCGAAATTTATGATATTAATAATTTTTGATTTATTGAAATTTCAAACCTTACAGCGGATGATTGTCTCCGAAGTATACACCATAGCCTGCAGCTGCGTTCGCCTGGCCATTACTGAGACAAGAACCATCTGTGTACACAATAACATAATCATCCTCATCGACCTCAAACACAAAATCCCCGATCTTTTTCACTCCAACGGAATGCCATATTTTCGACGAATGTTTGAGTACTTTAGACGAAGAAGAAGATGAACTTTCAGATTTACGTTTGAGAGTGCTGCCTGTA
The DNA here is from genome assembly GCA_951394025.1 of Heteromyza rotundicornis. Lineage (NCBI taxonomy): Eukaryota > Metazoa > Arthropoda > Insecta > Diptera > Heleomyzidae > Heteromyza > Heteromyza rotundicornis. The sequence continues at coordinate 4,527,586 of OX596011.1, forward strand.
CTTGATGAGGGTGTGATATTTTTTTCCAGCTGAGACACAGCAGCGAGCTGCAAATATTTATAAATTGGCGTTGTTCGATACTCGGAACAAAACTTGATATCAAATATAAATACCCATTCCGCATCTTCTGCCACACCGTCGTCATCACTTTCAGGCCAAAAATCCTGTGCTTTTTCCACTGGACTAGTTTCTTGGTTTTGGCTAGTGTCTTCTTGATTCCAAACAGCAGGACACTTTTTACCCAATGGCACAGCAATAGCTTGCGGTGAGAACCTCTTCGCCGCGGAATCGCAGACACCACTAGGTCCCCATCCTTCAGTCTTTATAAACAATTCCGCCGCTTCTCGAGTTGGAAACTTTCTGTACTTGGCACCTTTGAAACCAGACACCTGTTGCTCACATTTCACCCTGGTAGATTCATGACCGAATTACATTGATAGTATAGAAGAGGAGGATGCTAAGCAAACTTACCACGTATCGTAGATTCCTGCATTGTGTCCACGGGCTACAGCGTAAAATGACATTGTCCTTGAGAGGGTTAAATTTCTTAATGAATTTCGCAGCAATTGCATAGATATCTAATATTTGTCTTCCCTAAAATGCAAAATAAAGTTGTAAAGTCTGAAAAAAAAAACAATGTACAACAACAGCTGAGAGAAAACAGAGTTGCTTCTTTCTTCGGTTCGACCCTTCATACTACGAAATGATCATATAGACAAAACAAAGGAAGATAATGCTAGAACGCATATTTATTGAGCGGAATACCAAATATGAAATACTCTAGTTTCAATGAATGACCAATGATATTAAATCTTAACAAAACAATCCCAATTTGAGATTTTACGGTCGCACTGCTCACAACTCCGTTACGTTTCGAAGCCAGTCGAAAAGCTTAATAGAATTGCAGTAAACGAAAAACAGCTTAACTTTGGTCTGCTACTAATAGAAATCAAAGTCGAATCCTTCAAATCCGTTCATACTATTGTCCATCTCCTTCCTGGGATGCAATTCCAAATACTCTTCGTTGCCCTGTCTAGCCAATTGCTGTACCACTCGCATTTGTTTCAAGCCATTGCGAAATCCTTTAACATTGTGCTGAAACATCAAACGATTTCCATAATTCACCAATAAATAACTTAACTTTGACAGATGCATGTACTACTAACCCATTTTACCGAGATATTGTCATCGGCTAGCAAGACATCCAATTGCTGGAGCTCTTTACGATTCTGTACTACCTTACCGAATTGATTGCGCCAGCCTTTACGCTTCCAGGAGAACATCCAAGAGGTGACAACATTTAGCAAAAACTCTGAGCCTGTGTGGACGCAAAGTTTTTCTACACCCACTCCTAAAGCAGATTTGATGGCATGGATGGCTGCTTCAATCTCCCCTACATTGCTTGTAATACGTCCAGTGGCTGCTTTGGAGCAATTTCTGTAAATTTTTTGAATAACCTTTAGCTGATACCAGCTAAGAAAATTACAAAACTTAAGACATACAAAGGATGGTTATCACCAAAATAAACGCCATAGCCAGCCATGCAGTTCCAATTGTTATTATTCTCGCAATGTCCCGCAATATAAGCGTCGACGAAGCCTTCATTGTCCATTGTGAAATTGTAAGAACCAATTTTGATGCATTTCGTTATAGGCATGGACATAGCCGCTTGGTCTTCGGACGCTTTGCGTTTACGACCGTTACTTGTGTTGATAACTATGTCAGGATATTCCTGCAAAGCCGATAAGGCCAGTAGCTGAAAGGAATATCGCATTAATTCAATGCCATATTTAGCTAAACAATTTACCAATTCCTGATCACCTTCCTTGTCTTCCGCGAACCACAAACTGGTCTCATCAATCTCCGATTTGAGTTCCCTTTTCATTTCGCTCTTTTTCAGTGGAATGTAATCATCACCGCATTCATCGGGATTGTTATTTTCTGTTTTTATCTTGGTAGTGGCTATATTTTTTTCAATGCTTTTCCCATTGGTTTTTATGGCATAACTGAATCCCTTAATGTCGACGCCGTACTTCCTGGCTAAATACTGTTCCGATATAAGGTTGTTGTTTCCCACAGCTCGTTCAGTTTTACATACAGGTGGCGGGGCTTGAGCAATGAATCTCTCCGCTTCGGTGCGAGAATTAAACTTTTTGAATTTAGCTCCGCTGAATCCCTTTACCTGTTGCTCACATTCCGACCACGTTTGGTAGATTCCAACATTAACACCTTGGGCTACGGCGTAGTAAGGCATTTTTTATTTAGCTGCAGTTATGACGACTTTTTGATTTATTTAAATTGTTGCGAATAAATGTTTAATTATTTGAAGTGAAATTAATATTTGCTGAAAGCTGAAATACTTATTGACGGGGAAACTGTTTTTGAACTACGACCAAGGTTGCCACAAAAAATTGTTTGTTGTTTGTGACTTCGTTGGAAAGAAACGTCCTTCCCATGGTCCTTCCTTAAAAATTTTGTGTTTTTTTCAGTAATGGCATTATTCAAACTAACAGTTAATTTGAAATTCTTTTCAAAAAAAAATTTGGTTAATGCTTAAATTTGTATTGTTGGCTAATTTAGATTGGTTCTTTTGTTGAAAATAAGTAATAAATGTTACGTTTAGGAGCTTATCGTCCCATATTTTAAATAATATAGCACAATCAAAGATTTGACGGTAAATTGTACGTCAACAAAAAAATACGCTTTTATGCCGAACCCGCCAATTCTATTCCCACGGTAACTTAAAAATTCCAATATGAGAAAAATCTTATTAATCTGGCAACTGTGACAGCGACACATGTTTTTGTTGAAATCAGTTGTTTACAAAAAGAGTTGTCCACATTCAGTGAAAAAGTGTACAAAAATGAATAATTGGCGTTATAGTACTATTTCGAATTATTTTTTTTTTATAACCCTGCAAATCAGTGTTGTTTTGAGAGTAAATTCTTTTTTTTATTGATGTATATTCTTAACAGTTTTGACTGGATTTTGCTTTATATATCGTTAACTTTTCTAAAGAAATTGGCCACAATTACGAAATTCCCAAAACGTCATAGAGTTGCCGTGTCCCACTTTTCTGCAAATTGACAATAAGTGTCTTGTGACGTCATTCTATATAACTGTAAACGACTTCGTGCTTCATAGCGATATCTGGTAAATCTATGTATCTTGTTGGTAGTACTTTGGAAAATTTTGACCGGTCAAAATCGGGATTTGTGAAAGTTCGTACTCTGTGGCTCTAATGTCCTGTCTGTAAATCTGTTTTGCGCATACTTACGAAAAACTTAAAAGATGAGTTATCAACCACCGCTTCCGCCAGCCACTCAACCGCCACCACCACCGCCGTTGCCTACAACCACAACAGCAGAATACCAAAATTATGTGCAACATGCAGCGCTACCGCCACCAGGAGTTGCTCCGTTATCTATTCCAAACTACTATCCTTATCCGCCACCCGCTCCGCCGCCGACGCAACCGTCGACAATAGGACCAACAAACCCCGCATATTACATGCCTACACCACCCCTGCCTCCTGCTAAGGATTCATCACCGTACAACTATGCGCCACCACCGCCTGTAGGTCCGCCGCCGAATCCATCGAACACAACAACGCGTCCCACTTCGCAACATTACGGTTTCGACGCGAATGCGTATGCTTACAACGGCTATGATTACAGTGGCTACGACTACGGTAGCTATGATCAATACAATCATGGAAACTACTACGGCAGCAGTGCTGCTGGCTACGGAGGAGACTACAACAAAAGACCTTCAAATAGACCGCGTTATGCTTACAGTAAATCTGCATATGGTGGACGCAATGAGGGACATACGCAACGTACTTATCCTTCTTCTTCAGAGTCCTTTAGAGACAGAGACGACAGGTTATACATGCATATGAAGAGAAACACATTCACATGAATTCATTTTATATGATTTCATTATATTTCAGGTCCCATTCCGTTGCACATTCTCATTCGTCACGTTCTCATGCTCACCACGATGGCGACAGAGAACGCGAATCCCATTCAAGTGGAGGACGCCAGCGTCGCAGCAAGCCCGAAACTGAACGTGATCGCTTGCTAAAAAGCTGGCGTTCCAACTACTGTGAAACCCCAGAGGACATTGCAAAGAAGCTCGCCGAGCTGGCTGAGTCGGATGCCAACTCGCGTGAGGTATGGGTGCGCTCCTCGCCCGCAGATCCCTTTTATCGTCGCACGAAAACCGTACACGAAGTGGTGGCCACTCCTCGCCTCGAAGCACTCTCCAAACTGTTCGACGACGAGTTGTTACATCGTGCCGAACGCGTACGTTCCTCTCTGACGCCATACGAAGCGCCGCCCCGTAAACCACGTCGCCGCCTGTGCAAGCACAAGTCGGAGGCGTGTTCCTCCTCCTCTGACGACTCTTCGTCCGATGATGAATTTAAAATCGAACAAGACTGCTGCATGGAGGAGTTGTCGCGCAAGCTACAGCACCCATATCGCATTCATGCCGACTTGTGGCACAACGATCCGGGTGAGATGAACGACGGCCCACTTTGTCGTTGTTCGGCGAAGTCACGTCGAATTGGCATACGCCATGGGATCTATCCGGGCGAGGCGGATTTCGTCAAATGTGATCCCAATTCCAATAATGCATCGCGCTTGTATCACTATCGCATTACTATTTCGCCGCCCACGAACTTTCTCACCAAAACGCCCACCATCATTAAGCACGACGAACACGAGTTCATCTTCGAAGGATTTTCGATGCTGTCGCACGCACCGCTCGGCGACTTGCCCACCTGCAAGGTGATACGCTTCAATATCGAGTATACTATCCTGTATGTGCCCGAAAAGATGCCCGAGAATTTCACCATACGGGAACTGGATTTATTTAGTGAGTGAAGTGGAAATCCTTCAGTCTGTTTTTGTATTCTTCATGAGCCCTTCCATTTCAGCCAAATATCTCTTCCACGAGCTTCTCGAGTTGGTGGACTTCTCTTTGCTGCCCAATTGCGATGACGCCCCCGTTGATCATTGTCCGGCATTCCACTTTCTGCCACGCTTTGTCCGTGATCTGCCCGACAATGGCAAGGAGGTGCTTGCCATGTGTGAAGTTCTGCGATATTTGCTGGACAACGCGGCGCCGCTGGTCGACCGCGAATACATGCGCTGCTTGAATGAGATCAGCCAGCACGACTGGCAGGACTATGTAGACTTCATCAAAGGCATGCTGGTGACAAAGCCCGCCTATAAGCCCTGCTCGGTGCGTGTCGACCAACTCGATCGCAACGTGTCCGACCTGCCCGAGTGCTTGGACAAAGATGACGGCGTAACGCATCCGGCAATCGTGCATTTCGGCATACGACCGCCGCAGCTGAGCTATGCAGGAAATCCGGAATATCAAAAGGCCTGGCGTGAATACGTGAAATTTCGTCATTTGATGGCCAACATGTCGAAGCCGTCGTTCAAGGACAAGCGCAAGCTCGAGGAGAAGGAGGCTCATTTGCAGGAAATGCGCACGCAGGGACGAATGAAGCGCAACATTACCGTAGCGGTGAGCTCGAAAGGTTACTACCGCACTGGCATTATGTGCGACATTGTGCAGCATGCCATGTTGATTCCCGTTCTCACGGGTCATTTGAGGTTTCACAAGTCACTGGATTTGCTGGAGCAAAGTATTGGCTACAAATTCAAGAACAGGTCGATGCCAGAAAAGCGCAATTTCTCGTTATTTATTTAAACTTTTCGATTCAATTCTTTTGCAGATATCTCCTACAGCTGGCTCTGACCCATCCGTCATACAAGGAGAACTATGGCACAAACCCGGACCATGCGCGCAACTCGCTCACCAATTGCGGCATTCGCCAGCCCGAGTACGGTGATCGTAAAATTCACTATATGAACACGCGCAAGCGCGGCATCAATACGCTCATCAATATAATGTCCCGGTTTGGCAAGGAGTACGAAACGATGTCCAATATCACACACAACGAACGGTTGGAGTTTCTCGGCGATGCAGTGGTGGAATTCCTCAGTTCGATTCATTTGTTCTTCATGTTCCCCGAACTGGAAGAAGGCGGCCTGGCCACGTATCGTGCGGCCATTGTGCAGAATCAGCATTTGGCCCTGCTGGCCAAGAAGCTGCATCTGGAGGAGTATATGCTGTATGCACACGGGTCGGACCTTTGCCATGAGTTGGAATTGCGGCATGCCATGGCCAATTGCTTCGAGGCGCTAATGGGCGCTCTCTTGCTGGATGGAGGCATATCTGTGGCCGATAATGTCTTTCTCAATGCACTATTTTTGGAAGACGACCAATTGCGTGACATTTGGAAAAACTATCCCGATCATCCGCTGCAGGAACAGGAACCGCTAGGTGAACTGAATACAAATTTTAACTGCTTTTAAGTGAAATAATAAGAACAAATTCTCCTAGGTGATCGCTCTTGTATTGCCTCCTATCCGGTGCTTCAAGAACTCACCAAATTCGAGGACTCCATTGGCATTAAGTTCAAGCATATTCGCCTGTTGGCTCGCGCCTTCACCGATCGCTCCATAGGCTTTACACATCTCACGCTCGGTTCGAATCAACGTTTGGAATTTCTCGGCGATACAGTGCTCCAATTGATTTGCTCCGAATATCTCTATCGTCACTTTCCGGAGCATCACGAGGGCCATCTGTCGCTACTGCGCTCTTCCCTGGTAAACAATCGCACACAGGCCGTGGTCTGCGACGACCTCGGCATGACCAAGTACGCTGTCTACTCCAATCCAAAGGCTGAACTCAAAACCAAAGACCGCGCCGACTTGTTGGAGGCCTTCCTCGGCGCTCTGTACGTCGACAAGGGCTTATTGTACTGCGAGCAATTCTGTCACGTCTGCCTGTTTCCGCGCCTGCAAATGTTCATCATGAATCAGGACTGGAACGATCCGAAGTCCAAACTGCAGCAGTGCTGCCTGACTTTGCGCACCATGGATGGCGGTGAACCGGACATACCCATTTATAAGGTAATCGAATCGATTGGGCCCACCAATACGCGCGTCTACACCGTGGCCGTTTACTTCCGTTCGAAACGTCTGGCCACTGCCACCGGTTCGTCCATACAGCAGGCGGAAATGAATGCCGCCAAGCAGGCGTTGGAAAACTCACGCGATCTATTCCCCCAATTGGATCATCAGAAGCGGGTCATTGCCAAGAGTATTAAGAAACAAACTGGAGGCGAAATGAAGCCGGAATTGGAAAGTCTATTGAAGGACAAATACAAGTCGCGACCAATGCCACCCATGGAAGATGAATCGCACTTGCCGAAGCAATATCGGGTGCGTGAGGACATATCCAGCGATGAGTTGCCCGAAGATGATGATGACGAAGAGGAAGTGGAGGAAGAAAGGACAAAAGGTAAGTCCTTTCCAACCCATCAATTACAATACAAATTATTACAAAAACAAATTCAAATATTTCAGTTGTCACAGACTCTTCAAATATTGGAAACAGCAGTTCAGCAAGTAGTAGCGCCGATGAGAATGACTCTGCACCGCCCGTGAAACGGACCAAACTCAAGCGGTCGTCAAAAAAAAAGGCCAAAGTAGTTTCTCCAAGGAAATCACGCGAACAAGAATCTTCCTTGACAGCAAACAGAAGTCATCAAAAGATTTGTGAAGATGTCAGCAGCGATGATTGTTTCGGTGAAATATCTACTAATACTTCCAGCAAATCGGCCGTGGCCACTGACATTCCGAAAAGTTCTTCTAATGCAATTCTAACAGAATTGAAGGATTTAGTTGAAGATGTTTCATCAAATTCCGACATAGAATCCGGTGAATTGAGCACTTAGTTCAATCGTTTCAAATGTATTGAATAAAAATTAATTTAAAAAAAAAATTAATTCAATGCTTATGAACTGGAAGCCGTCGTTAAGTGTACTTTGATCAAAAGGAACCTTTAGCCATGTCGAGCAGATACTTTACGAGTTCTTCGTTTTCTTTTTAATCTTTTTTTAGAACTGTGTTTATAGGAATTATTTTTGATACCATTTGTTGTCCACTGATGTACAGCGGCGAGCAAAAAATAGCAGCAGGAATACTTTTGTCATTTTTAGCAGAATGGGTCGATCCAAACATTGCTCAGAAAAACTTCGAAATATTATAAAAGCATTGAGAGAGAAAAGAATAAGGACATGAATAAGAAAACTTTTCATAACAGGTAAAATTACTTGCAAAAAAATCCAAATATATAAAAAAAAATCACGGAAGACTTAAAAAAAATAGTATACTCCAATTAGAGTCATATCTCATACATTTCATCGTGCCCCTGCAGAAGAGAAGCAGCGAAATGAGAGCCTTAAAAAAGTCAAAAAGAGTCAAATTGTTTGCTGGGCAGTGACAGTCTATCAGCTGCGAGGGATATAGACGTAATATCTAAACTTGATAACAATGACAAACTATTTTAAAACAAAAACTTATTTTTTATTTAAAAAAAAATAATTTTTTCAATTTTATTGACAATTTTGTTTTGGATATTTTTTTAAAAGTAGATAAATGTATTTTACGTTTTGTTTTAAGCATTGGTTGAACGATTAAAGTCTATTTGTTCATTAAAAATATAAAAATAATTAAAAACATAATTTTGAGTGTTTGCACGATAATAGTGGGCGCAAATACGCTACGACTCGACATGTTTCAATTAAGCAACAAAGAAATGATCTACAAATAAACAAACTGATCGCACTGACTGTTGCTATTGCTTTATTTCGGTTTTTGGTGGATTATAATGGCGTGCGCACCGCTCTGGAAAGACCTTTCGCACGAAGTGGCGTCTACTTGAATAACGAGAGTCTACGACTGGTTAGGCGACCGCCATTGCTTAGAGCACTTTGTACCTCCTTCATTTCGGGCAATTTGTCAATATCCCCGCGCGCCGCCATAGAAGGGGGTGTGGCCAAGATACGGGCTGCCACACGTTGTATGTCGGCAGCAGTTATTTTTTCTGAACAAATAATCAAAGAAAATAAATAGTAATCGGCATCATTCGAAATTTGTAATATTTCCCCAACTAACCAATTTCGTTGATAAAATGTTCCGGTCGCTTGCGGTGGCCCGTGGCCAGCACCTGCCGACCGACATCCTCGAAAACGACTGGACGCGATTCCAAGTTCATCAGCAGCATCGATTGCAATTGTATTTTGGAGCGACTCAACTCTTCGCTGCCCGGTTGTGATGCCATATTCACCAGTTCACGCGTTATCACCTCCACCATGTCGCGCACATTACTCGGCGGAGCGCTGGCATGTATGCAGAACAGTCCAGTGTCGGTGTAGGCGTGGTTATATGCTGTGGCGCTGTACATCCAGTGATAGCGATTCAGTACGTTTGTGTAGAGACGCGAGTACATGCCCTTGCCCGGCCCACCCGCAGAGAATGAGCCACCACCGCCCATCATAATATTGAGTACACAAAGCGCCACAAAGTCCGGATCCTGGTGAGAGCAACCCTCTAGGCCGATGACAACGTGAGCCAATTCTGGTAGGCCAGCTGCGGCATATATGGGAATTTCACATGCTTCCTATACCCCAAGGAGGTGTGTTGTGAGAACTTATTGATTTTATCACAAAGTGGAATGCCATTACCTTTCGTAAGCCGCCCGTGTACTGAGCAATTGATTTGTCCACTTCGCTGGCCCCAGTTCCGCGTATCTTCTCATTTTCCCAAATTGCCGGTTCGTCGACAAAGAATTTTTTGACATGCTGCAGCAGTTGGTCGTGATCAACCTGTATGTAATATGATGGAAAACATTTTGTAAAATTCGATAACGTTCACATTTTGTGCGCGTAATACTAACACCAACACCTGCTATCACCATGCGTTCCGGCGAATGATGATACTTGAGATAATTCATCAGCACATCGCGATTGATGCTTTCCAAGTTGTTCGACGGGCACAGCTTGGGCAAACCGAGGGTATTCTCACGATATGCCGCTGCATGAATCATGTCCATCAGTATCGGCTCTTGTTCGGGACGCATGCCCAAGGTTTCCAGCTCGAATTGCACGGAACGGCGCGCCAGCTGAATTTCTTCGTCGTGCAGTGTTGGTCGCAGCGTAACGTCCGCAAGTAAACGTGTCACCGACTCTATGGCGCGACTGTCAATGCTGGCCGCATAAATCAAGGTGTCGCGCGAGCTCTGACAATCACAAATGCCTCCATTCTTTTCCAGCTCCTTCAAGATGGTATCTTTGTTGGGGAAATTTGTGGTCGACTGATTGAGGGAAATTCATGTAATTGAAGTTTTGAAATAAATTATGTATTCCTCACATTGAAAGCTAGTTTCTCCAGGAAATGGGAAATGCCACTAGGATAGGTGACTTCATAGCGTGGCCCTGAGTCGATAACTAAACCTACTGTGCAGAATTGGCCGAAACGTGGCTCTGACGCAACACGCAGGCCATTTGGCAGTGTTGTCACTTGTGTGGCATTGCTCTCCACCAACGGTTTGGCGTACTCTACATCTTGCGAGTCTGGTAGCGGGTCCGTCAGCGGGGGCAGATTTGTGACAATTTTTGTCGACTGCTCGTTGACGGAGAATAGTCCCTCGCTATCGAGTCTTGCACGACCCGTGATGTTTCCGATACCAGTGCCGCTGAATTCTTCGCCCGTGATGGAGGAAGGTTTGGTTGCAAAACAACGCCGGGAAATTCTGCAGTTCGGCGGATTTGTAAAGGAGTTTGCGGTTAGCGTATTGCTGGGTGTTCTTTTTGTAATCTTATGACTTACCCCTGCCAGGATTTGGGTAGTCGGCTCAGCAAAATCATTTTATCAGCCTCCTTTCGTTTATTCCGCAGCACAGACACAGACGATTTGAAGTGTCAAAATGGAAAATAAATTTGTCTAGTGCTGCATAAAATACACTCAGCTAGTTGGAATTTCAAGTACTCATCGAATACTGGCTTCCAAAAGTATTCGTTACTCAGAGAAGTATTTTAAGGAATTTCATATGCAAATTATTGTTTTAACAAAATTTGAAGCCATAAAATTATAGTCACGTATACATTTTTGTGGCTGTAGGAAATATCGCCCAATGAAAAATCGCCCAAAAACAAAAATGAAAAATCGCCCAAAAATTTTTCATACAAAATGAAAAATCGCCCAAAAACTAAAAAGGAAATTTCGCCCAAAAATTTAAAAGGAAAAATCACCCAAAAAAAAGGAAAAATCGCCCAAAAAACAAAAATGGAAAAATCACCCAAAAATTTGGAAAAATCGCCCAAAACAAAAATTAAAAATCGCCCAAAAATTATAAAGGAAAAATCGCAACAACCTTATGGAAAGAGTTCAGCAACATTGAAACTGTTAAAAACACGGCACACCATACCTGCGGCGCTTACACACCATACCACAGAACTCCTACTCACTACCTAACAAAATTGCTCGAATCTTTTGGTAACATTTCTCGCCCGCGGCGCTAACTCCCCACAAATAGTACATCACACCTATTCCATACATTTCGCATGTCATTAAATTAACATCGTTTGTATATATACTCGTTGGCCCTAAAAAGGGTCGAATCAAAAAACAAAACTCTGAACATACCTTTTCAAATGTACCACCTGATTAACATATGGTAACACAAAGAAGAAAAAGAACAAAGTTTAACAAATTATATAGTCGCCCAAAACTTTTTTTGTATGAAAAATGTTTGGGCGAGTTTTCATTTTTATTTTAAAGGAAAAATCGCCCAAAAATTTGGAAAAATCGCCCAACAATTTTTTATATAATATTTTTGGGCTATTTTTCATTTTTATTTTTGGGCGATTTTTCCAAATTTTTGGGTGATTTTTCCATTTTAGTTTTTGGGCGATTTTTCCTTTTTTTTTTGGTTGATTTTTCCTTTTTAATTTTTGGGCGATTTTTCATTTTTGTTTTTGGGCGATTTTTCATTGGGCGATATTTCCTACAGCCCATTTTTGTTCAGGTTTTTTATATTGGTAGAGGTTTTTACTTCGTTCTAGGCAGTTTTAATCAGACATTATTTTAAATTTAAGAATATTAAATGTTTCGTAACGCAAGGCGGTATATTTGTCTACATGGCGTTACATGAAGGAGGCAAGGGAGCAACCCAAAAGTTGAATTTCTACCACATTCATTGTGTATTGAGTATCACAAAGTAGCATCACTAAATATTTTAGTTCGAGTGGATGGTAATATTTGTGGAAGGTATGTGGAACGTGGAAAATGGCTACACAGTGCTGCCAATGTTTTTAAAACTTTAAGACCTGCGCAAATTAAAATCTGCACTATTCCCGAATCCCGGGTCCCAAACCCAAATATTCTGGTATAGAAGTTAATGCCATTCAAATGTTGAAAATGACTGCTGTTATCAAGCATTTGAAAGGCAATTTCCAAACTTTAAACGCATATTTTCCACTATAAAAATTTAAAAAGTCTTTGAAGCAAAAATTAGATTTACACCAAAAAAGCTATTATTTTTCTACAGACAGTTTAATTTTTAACATGGCATGAATTTTAACGGATGATAGAAGTAAACCTTTGCGGTGTTATCGCAAGTTTCGTTTTTAGGGGAAATGAAAATTTGATAAACATCAAATTAATAATAACAAATCTTTGAATTATCGTTTATTAGTCTATCCAAAGGAATTTAATAATGTTGCAAAAATAGCACTTATGACATGGGCTACTCTAGATATTGCCACAGTTGTATAAACGCATGAACTCAATCGAAATTGAAACGTCTTTTTCCATCGAAACGATAACCATAAGCGGCCGCATTCTTTGTATCCACCAATGCAGGATTGCGATGTTTGAAAAAACTGCCATGTCCATGCGAGGGCCGAGAAGCACTATTTGGTACGCCCTCCAGTTCACGTGGATAAAACGCCTCGAACATGCCTTCCTTCGGAAGTACTGAAGCGATTTTCGTGTCATTCGGATCGTAGGCAAGTGTCAATCGAAAGTAACACACAAACAGGAAAAGCGCGACACAGTGGCACACTTTCGAAAGTTTGAACATTGTGAAAAAAAAAAACTATTTACTCGATTTGTATGCAAAATGTTTTTAAACGTTTTTATTTATTTTGTCACTTTCCGAATTATTTCGCACTGCCAAGTGGTTTGGTGATATAACTTAATTGTGCTTGTCCGCTTGTTTTGTTTCGGTTTTCAAACTGGTTTACAATCGCTTTTCTTCAAATTCGTCCAACGTCCGCCGTGGCTCAAATTCAACTAAAATTTGTTTTTTCCTTTGTTGTTGACGCTCACAAAACAATTCATAATTGTTAATTGTGTATGCTACAGTAGGCCAACCCAAAGTGCTACTGGGTCAAAAAATTACTCCAATTCATACAATTCACTGATTTCCCTATTTGAAAAGGATAATATGGGAAGTTTCCAGAACTTAAAAAAATCGAATACCTTAACCACAAAATAGAAAAAAAGCCATCGAAAAGAAAACCAAATCTTCAAATTCCCCGTTTAATATTGGGCCGGGCTAAAGCTACCTTGCAATTGTGGTTGTGATTGCGGTTTTATGCTTTTTGTTGTATTTATTATATAGGTTTTTTTGTTCCGTTATATACCAGCAATGAAAATATAAAACAAAAGATTCAAGACGCAAACGTGAAGGAAAAATAAACCCCCAACAAAAACAGGGAATGTAATGATTTGTAATGATATTCGATTTTTCTGCATGCAGTATGGTTATGTTAAATCTATTCTCTAAGTGTGTAATGAGAAAGTTCAAGGGCAATATCGCACGGGGGTAATTCGTTTTCCTTTCTTTTACCTCGCGTATAAAAAACATAACTATTGAGACTAACCAAAATGCATTTGTTTTAATTCCATTTCTTTATTAAGCTAGAAATTTTGGCTTCTGAAATTTTATGAAGTAATTGGTTTGCTATCAATAATATTACACAGCAATATTTTCATTTTCATTTTAAATTTAAGAATTCTAAAATATAATCACAAAATTCGCCATTACTTTACATTATTAAATTAAGGAAATATAGCAGAGTAGAATATATATAAACAATAATTTACAAAAGAGCATAGCATAATAACAACGTGAAAAATATTACAAATAAAAACGAACATATTCAAAAACTTGCAACTGATGTGAAGTTATTAAATAAATTTAATTTAATTTAATTAATGTTAATACTATTATTTAGTCTTATGCGCTATACTACAGTTTCTCATTGAATTGCTATTAATGCAAATTGTAAGAAACTTTGATTCTGTCACTTTGCTTTTACATAGTTTTCAAATACATATAAGTATGAATCGTATTTTTCATAATCCAGTGTCTGATATTGAAGCAACTCCATATTATTATTTTTTTTACTAATTCCGTTAAGGGGTTTGTGTTTTCTAAATTTGTTGCTTTTGTGTGTGTGTGAGAATCTAGGGTTTGTTTGATATTTTTGATTCAATTAAGCACTACTAAAGGTTTTGTTCCAGCGGTTTAAGTCCTGAGCACTGATTACTCGCTTGGATCTCTACTCGTCCGTGAAGGGATGCTCGGATGTTTCACTGCTATTGCGTCGTCGATTCTCTAGTATCTTGGTCGCCTGTTCTAGCGTTTCTTTATAAAATATGTTGTAAGTTTCACTTGGCAATGAATATTTCGAGTCATCCAGATGCCATGTCAGGCCCAGGACTATGTTGAAGGCCGATGTGTCGTAGCCGTGACAGCCTGAGTAACGGTATTGCGGTTTCTTGTTATATTTGCAGCCGTTCGATTGAGCACCTGTAAGAAAGAAATAACGAAATTAGCTCAATTCTCAGTAATTAAATAAAAATGTGATGATTCGTGATACATTAGGGCGATTCATTTGAAGTGGGAAACCACGGCGAAGTTGTGCAGTCGAAACATATGAAATTTGACAGTTCTTTTAAGCAACTGCGCGTTTTCGAGGGGTTTCCCACTTTTTTCGTTTTTATTTATTTCCTTGCGAATTTCATGAAAATGTTGACTACCCTGGGACCAATAAATACAATTTTGTATGGCAAAAATATACGAAAAATACAAAAAAATATCAAAATTAGTTTCTCGATACTTTTCCCCTAAGGTCGAATTTTTTCTGAAAATGGGTATATTGCCTCAGGTGGTCAAACAAACTTTTGGGGGTAGCAAACAACCATTTTGGTGTTTTCTTGAATTTTTGTTACTTTGTGACACCTTTTTAAATTTTTTTTTTTTATTATTTTTTGGGAAAATAATTTTTTTTTGTATAAGGTCATTAAAAAAATTGTGTCATTGGTCCCATGGTGTTAACATCCGGAAAAAACTATTTGGGGTTTTTTCTTGAATTTTTCTGGTTTTGAAACGTATTTTTATTTATTTTATTTGTTATTAGTTCTGAAACGTTCTTTTTGTTTTTTCTTTTCACAAGTCATGAAAAAAAACGTGAGCAGAAAAAAAATGTAATTCTGGAACAAGTCGTCGATAGTATCACGAATTGACATAACTCATGGGAATATATATAGGAGATACGATAGTTCGTGAAATTAAAATTTCGTGATACTGCCAACGATTTGTTTAGAGAAATATATTTTTTACAGTGGCAGCACTGTGCCAAATACCGAGAAAATTATTCTGAGAGTGAGAAAGAGAGACGACGAGAGAAATTTGTGGAATCCGGTTGTTCGTTATTCAGTATCGAACACTGCCGAGTGGAAGGCAGACGGTGAGATAATCACTTATGGTTTATTATCTTGGTACAACGCAAAAAATTAAAAAATATCCAATTGACCAAAATATTCAAAATACAATAAATATTGGAATAATAATAAAATGGCTTACAACAACATGAACAATCAAAATCAACAATATCCGCCAGGTGTTCCGGTATACCCACAGGGTAAGAAAAAGTTAAATTTGCAAAGACAAAGCCGCAAAAAGGTGTCTGTCGTTTATAAGTGATTTCTTCTCTGAATTTCCAAGTAGTCATTGCTGGGGTTTTAATCAAATTAAGTGCCCTAACACAACCATTTTTCTAACAAAAATCCAGCTCGTTATCTCATAATGCAAAAATATACATGGAGGAATGCTATTTGCAAAAATAATAAACAACAAGAACATGGATACATACGAGTAAATACTGTGTATTATTGTATTTATTGGCTTATGTATTCGTCGAAAGCGAAAAGCCATCTGCAAAGATGTCACTTAATTAATCCATTTTTCCATTTCTTGATTAAAAAAAATATTTTAACCTCATATTTCGAGTTCTTTAAAGTACTTATTTTACAAATTCGAATTGAAGATTTGATATGTAATCAAAAATGGAAAACCATAACTAACATAATATACACACGTAATGATGTCAATTTCTCTTTATTTAAGTGCCCGAATATGGCTGGAAGCCAAATCCACCAACGTCTCCTCATCCAACGACCAGTGGAACAGCCCCATTCATCGATCCAGAAGATTTGCAGCCAAAGAATATGGCCTTTTCGGATGAGAGCATACGTAAAGGTTTCATACGTAAAGTCTATCTCATCTTAATGGTGTGTTTGTGTCTGGCTACTGACTATTCCATTGATTCTGGCCAGTCTAATTAGCAATTGTTTTCTTTCTGCGAAAAATAGGGTCAACTCCTTGTCACATTCGGCACGGTTGCTCTCTTCCTGTTCCATAGGCCAACACAGGAATTCTCTGAAAATAATCCTGGACTTGTTCTGGGTGCTGCTCTTATAACACTGGTTGTGGTCATAGCCATGGCATGCTGTGAGAGTGCTCGTCGCACTTTCCCTACAAACTTTATTTGCCTAGGTGTGTTTACTGCCGCTGAATCGTTCTTGGTCGGAGCCATTGCCAGTCGTTATAATTCGGAAGAGGTAATCCATTAGAGCTATTGAAATTTGGTAACTGCACGAAATGCTGCAACCTTCATTTCTATTAAAGATTTTTGATACTAAATTTGTTATGTTTCTCTATTTTAGGTTCTAATGGCGGTCGGCATAACAGCATTGCTCTGTCTCGTCCTAACTGTATTTGCCATGCAAACAAAATACGATTTTACCGCCTGTGGCGGCTTCCTACTCGCTGCTATGGTTTGTCTATTGATATTCGGTATTGTGGGAATGTTCTGGCGTAACCACCTTGTGCAGACCATCTATGCCGGATGCGGTGCGCTTTTGGCATGCGTTTTCCTCATCTACGATACACAGATTATGATGGGCGGCGATCATAAGTACAGTATCAGTCCAGAGGAGTATATATTTGCTGCGTTGAATTTGTATATGGATGTAATAAGGATTTTTCTATACATTTTGCAATTAATTGGGAATAAGAAGTAGATGCCCGCTCTGGCAACTATTTTGGACAAACCTTTTTGAATTTATGTATGTATGTACAGCACATATATTTATGTATGTACGCTTATAACAGTAAACTTTGTTTAAAAAATTTTGAATCGTTTTGATGTGAACATTTTTGAGATTTTTGTGTGAATCTCAAAGAATATGCAGTTTAACAATTTTGATGTATTTATTTTTCCACAATATCCTATTGCATATTAAAAAAATTTATAATAAAACTTTAAGAAGATTAAGACTACATTGAATGACTTATTTCGTGCCATACTAATTGGGCGTATGTACTACCAACTACCAACTACATCCTAAATTCTTTTTCAAACAGCGAACCCTTTTATCCTTTTCTCGTTGATTTGGCCACAATTTAAATTTTATACATCGTATTATTGGGAGAAAAGATAAATCGAGTATTGAGATTAATTTTTAGGAAAAAATTCAGTAGTTTGTAGTGGAACACAATGTATAATGTGGAATTGAGTATGACAGACGGCAATCAACGAGATAAGTCGCTAGTGCAAATGTTCTAACACTTGGAAGAGCTATAAGGTTTGCCATATTTTATTGTACTTATTGTACTCTCCCATTGCATACAATCTAATACTAACTAACAGAAAAAGTCAAAACCACTTCATTTGTAATAAGTCAAATTTGATAAACATAAACTTTCGATTATGTTTTTATTTTTTCAATACTTGATTCTATGAAATGTTTTGTCCATGGAAGTTTATCGATAACTGATTGTGGAGCTGATGAGAACTTTGACCTCAAAAAAAACGTTTATTCGAGCTAATCCACTAAAGAACTTTTTTAGTGGTCGTAAATAAACAACCCAGAATACAAAAAGTTGTATTTTTAAAGATTAAAAAATAAATGTATTGAAACAATTTAATTTTTTGTATTTGGGGTATTTATGACCACTAAATATTTACTTTGATTGGTTAAGATGTTCATTAACATTGTAGCCGGCTTGAGTAGAATATTTTTGTTACATAGTGTAATTAAGTTGCTATATTGAAAGTTTTTGTTCTTCACATAGATGACTACCGATTGCAGTCAAAACATTGGGTGGTCTTGCTTTGAAGTAAAATCTCGGAGCAAAGTATATGCAAGTATCAATTGCTCCAATTGCTGGCAAGTTCGAATACCAAGTCTGCTCAAAATTTTAAAAAATTTAAATTTATTTAAAAATAACGGAATTAGTTGGCACTTCTCATTTGTTTGAAAAAAAATTATTTTCAAAATTAAAATTTTTTTGAGGTTATAAATTTTTGGACTTTTTATGTATGAAATTAGCGTGATCCAAAAAAAATTTTTTCAATGTAAAGTTTCAAAATTTCCTACGTATGAAAAAATTTTGGATTTGTAAATTTCTTTCAAAACTTAAGAAAACAATAAAGGAAGTGTTTGATTACGAACCATTCCCCATTCTTTTTTTTTCCTGATCTGTGGAGAGACATGACTAATGAAGAAATCCAAAATATGTATTAACTATTTCCATGACTTTTTTGGATATCTGCATAAAATAGTCAACGAAATATGTACATATTTTTAAACTTACATGACGTTGTAAAATATACCGGATTGATTCAAAGACTTGCAATTGAATTCGCGAATGAGTAAAAATCAATTAGGCACTTGTCTGAGTAGCATTTTTTTAACTCTTACTCTTAATCAACAGTTACTTATCCCACCAATGAAATCTTCTTTTTTTGGTATTCTTTTAGAAGTTTAAAGTCATGACCAGAATGCCGAGTATTTTGCGTTACGCGCATGTGTTTCTGCCAAATAAATGTCGCCAAATAGTCTGAATACTTGCGAACATTTTCTTGGCATACGTAGTCAAATTATCTCACGTAAGTCAGTTCTAACGGAAACAGTGAACACAAAGGATTGACTTGGTCATAAAGTGGAATTTGTATCATAAGCAGAAATTACTTTGTAGTGCTAATCAAATAAAAATAGACAATTAGAATGTATCAATATAACGAAGAAATAAAATATGATCCCAATGGATCAATGCAAAGTCAAACTGTACCCAATGTCATGATGGACGAGATGCAGAATACGAATGGCGTGATGCTGATACAGCAAGGAGGTAAGATGTGAAATTTGTACCAACTGTTCAATAGCTAAGCTGTAGTGAATTGTTAATTTGTTCATTCATTCAATTATTGCATTGATAGTGATGATGCCTGATACGGGAATGAATGTTAATATGAATGATGCTCAGCAAACCGTTCCAATATATGCAGTAGATCCGGCTGTGCCATGTTTTGACATACCAGATCCAATAATTCGACGAGCTTTCGCTTTAAAAGTCTTTACTATACTATTGGTGAGTAAGGCAGTACATTCGCCAAATCGTCTCGCATTTAACAAATGAATTTTTACCATTTTCAGTTACAAAATATTTTCGCTCTGCCGGTTATCGAGATATTTCTACTCTGCTTCGATGAGCCCATCTCGCTGGAGGTTTATACTGGCATTTGCTTGTTTTCGCTACCAGTCTTCCTGCTGATGTACATATTCAGTGATGTACGTCGCAGTCCGCCCATGAATATATTGGTTTTTGCATTGACCACAATATTTTGGGCAGTGCAAGAGGGTCTATATGCCACATTCATTGACTCCCAAATAGTAAGAAGACTTTTGACCTTTCCCTAATTGAGTTCTCCTCTCCATTTCTAATAACAATTAAGTATAATTTCATTACATTTCGTTCTCTTGCAGGCCATCATATCGCAATTGATAATTATTATTCAGATAATTTCTATAATAATTTATTCGAAGCAAGCACGCTTCCGATTCACCAACATCAATGCCATCTTCTTGATTGTGCTGGTGTTCATCGGCAGCGTATTTATTGTCACATTTTTCGAGCCGACCACTATGTATGGCATCACTTTTAGTTCGGCCCTGAATGTTATCTATTTCGTGTACGACATGCAATTGATGTTGAGCGGCCATCATGGTTACAACTTACAGCCTGAGGAACACATATTCGCCGCGGTTAATATTTATGCAGATATACCCAACTTATTGTGGCGCTTCTTCAGATACCTTTTCTTGGATCATTTCATTCGAATGTACCGTTTTTTAGTAAGTTGTTGTTCGGCTGAAGTGTGTTAAACTCTGCTGCGGCACTAATTACTTAAAATGATTTGGAAAAAATACTCAGGTGTTCGTTTCTCATTATTCTGAGTGTACACTGCACAGCACTTACGATATTACGATACGGTTCAAATAAATTGCATTTTATTCCACTGCGTACCTCTATTTAATTAGCTTGGAAATGCTTTTAAAATGTTACTTCATTTAATTACTATCCATTATTATGATATTGTGATGACAATTTTGACAATAAATATTCTATACCCATGTAGTAGTATGAAGGAAATGTTATTCTGAACAAATACTCAAGTTGCTGCAATTATTTCATTATTTAAGCTAATATCAAAATTAATATTGAAGGTTAATGTCTGGATTAACGGTGGCGATGTTTGAACGAGGAACGATGAAAGACAGCGGGGCCGATTTACTTGAAGGGTGAGTAGAGCAACGAGCTGCATGAACTGTTCGCCAACACTGGCATAGTCAGATGTTTGTAAAGACCGGGTCATGTAGAGCGCATGAATGAAGCAGCTCCAGCCAGGGTGTTCCACTCGGCGCACGGTAGATGATGATATCTCAATCTTGGTGTTGGGAGACAGGATAATGCTTGAAACTTCCCAGTGGCGACTGGAAGCGCCAAGAACCCAGTGTGGACTGTTTATAGTGGATTAAGTCGAACCAAAATTTAAATTCACCAAGTGCTTGAGAAAATCTACGTACTTAGTGAATTTCACAATTGCTTATTGACAATTGCTTATTATTACTAGATCACTACTTAGTGCTCTATAGCTTCCACTACCACTAAACAGTTTAGTCGTAGTGGAAAAAACTCCACTACCGCTCTTAGTCACACAACATTTTAAAACAAATCTATGAAAAAAATAAATTTACTGAAATTTTCCATTTCCAAAAGTTAAAAACTATCAAAAACATTCCAGAACTTTTGGGCAAGCACTCGCTACCTTATATGACAACTCTTTACGTGTTCACTTTTGCTATTATGGCCAGCTACGAATGGGTACAAAAAACATGGAAAAAACAAGTGAGTAAGCCTCAGTAGGTAAAACAAAACAATTCCGCGTTATAGGTGAAGCAAAAATGATTGTTGCTATAAGAAAAACAACCAAAGTTTGATGGTACGTAAGTATTACCCTTAGCTGCTTAGCTAGCTTTATGCAGAATAAAATCAATAATAATAACCAACGAAAAAAAAACCAAATATACAAAAATGCAAATTAGTGCAAGGACTTTCGTACATATTTTTTCTTTGTTGTTTGGTAATTGATTGGTGCATTACTTGTAAGAAATATGCGCCGAAAGAGGCTAAGTTAATTTGCTATAAACTCTATGTAAAGCTGAAGTGATGCAAAGGAGTACCTCAATAAGAACATTGAATTGATTTTAGACTTTTATTACCCTTTTATTGGTAATGAAATAATTATTTTTAAAAATATATGCGGAAAGGAGTCTAAACGCAATGTCAGATTTGTTTGTCAGAAGTGACATCATTTTGTCATTCACTGTAAAATATAATATTTTTTTTCGCTTGTCCGACAAGTTACATGATCATGTAAATTTGAAACCCCTTTTTTCACAGCTTTGAAGAAATGCACATGGCATAATTGCTCTTTAAGGTGTTGAAATATCAATTATAAAATTATAAGTTTAAGTACCTACTTAAATGTAAAAATGATTTTGATTTTTATTTTCTGACGACGCATCCAATCAGAGTGCGCTCTCGATGGGGCAAATACATTTTGCTTCAACAGTTTTTCGCTTATCATTTCTTCACTTCCACATTATAACAACAATATGATAACGTGTGCCATTAGACCAGTCGGTGAAAAATTTCGAGTTTGCTTTGTCCCGCCCAAATAGTGCTATTGGGTCAAAAAATGTTCTTGGATTATTGCGACTAAGAAGGGTTGAGTGACCATATATTTGTTTATTTTTTATTTTTCACTTATCATGAATAGGTGTTTTGCTGGCAATATCACTTTTTCTGCGTTCCATGATAACGAAAATAGGTCCTTTGTGGAGTATTTCAGTTATCTGAACCACTTTAAAAATTCTTCATACAAACTTGGACTGCGCTAATGTCGCATATACATAGTAATTAGGATATAGAATAGTAATTAGGCGGTGTAATTTTGCTTATCTAAAACATGCTAATACGGCTGCTCATATCAGAACCCATCAGTTCGCTAATCGAATTAGCTGATTTCTGTCAGAGTATAATTTGAAGTGACATATAGCAATGAGTTTATAATTGGAAGTAATTTCACAGAAATCAGACTGAAATTTCGGTTCAAGTTTCAAGATTGGAAATAATGTTCAATACAGGTGAAAAAGGTGCTTTCAATACAATACAGGAAGACGAGAGTTCACAACATCACAATGATATAAAAGGAGAAAGAACCAAGAATAATATCGATTCCGAGGCTTTAGGTAAGTTTCAGGAATCATTTTTTTAAATTGTAATATTTACTATTCTTTAACACTTTTAAGAAACTGCTTCTCAATCGGTTAACGTTGGCGTTCAATGTATTTTGCCAATTGAATCACGCAGTTCCACTGAACCGCAATTCAATATAATTGATTGTGTTATACGTCGCCATCTTGTGAGAAAAGTATATACTTTACTAATTGTAAGTAGATACCATTTTTTGTTATTAGTGTGTGGTAATAAAGTTGGTTTTTTAAATAGGCGCAACACGTTTTCTACATAGTTGTAATGGAATTATTTTTATATTTTATCGATGCGTCACTTTCGGTGAATCTCTTCAAAATCATTTGCGTAGTGCTATTATTCATCTATGTATTGATATACATCTTGGGTGATGCTCGTCGCAAATCACCAATGAATTATGCTGTGCTTGCATTCATAACCGTACTGCATGCGGGCGTTGAAGGCGCATACGCTACTGTAATTGGATCACAAATGGTACGTTAAGTGTGTTGACGGAGACGGATCATTAAATTATTTGCATTCTCAACAGGCTCTGATACAACCCGTGGCCCAAATACTACAACTACTGGTACTAATTGCATACACCAAACAGAATAGATTCAAGTTTACCCATCTCAGAGGACTTCTTCTGTTATTCCTGATATTTGTTATATATATGTGTGCAGTTGTATTTTTGGGACCACCGTCTATGTGTCTGCCCTATGGACACGCCTTTTTACAGGTTTGGTATGTTCTCTACGATACGCAATTAATGTTGAGCGGTTATCATAAATATCAATTGAAGCCGGAGGAGCACGTTTTTGCAGCAGCAAATATTTATGCTGATTTTTCGAAAATGCTGTTGGTTCTATTTCGAATTGTGTTTTTGAATGGTTTCATTGCATTTTATCGTTTCATCAAGAAATGTTGTCGGGCTGAAGTTTGCTAATACACACATATAATTAGAAGGAAAACATCATTTTCCTTCAAATTGAGTCTCAGCTGACAAATTGAGTCGCTTGGCGCCAACAACAAAATGTCTTCTATTTCCTCTGTGGTAAAATCAGAAAATTTAATAGAAACCATCCTATGGATTACCCTACCCTATTAGGTTGGTCAAACAGCAGCGACACAAAAAGAAAAATTTCAAAGACGAAAATCGGGCACACACGCGAAGCAGAGGCGCCTAGAAAAACTACAATATAGCGTTATGTCGAAAGGAAAAATAAAAATAATTACTAAAATTGTATGGAATAGCTGTAGCTTGTCAAAAAGTATAAACACAAAATGCACATATTTTACTTAGAAATTAGCAAATTTCAGTTCGTACTAACAAGTTGCATTAATACTAATTCACATCAGAACAAGGACAAGCCACAGTTATGAGCAATTGCGTTCAATTGGCGCTTTTAAACGCTTGTTTGGCCTTGTACAATTAAAATAAGGAAGAACGAGAACAGAAATCGAAATGTTAAAAGGGCATATGCCGTGACAGTATGAAATGCAAATACATATTTTAAAAACTACACGCCAAAAAAACACTGTATCATTATAACCCCACACTCACTGTGGCAGGGTATACTAACTTTGACACAACGTTTGTAACGCCCATAAGGAGGCGTGGAAAAGTAGATATATTCTTGATGTCCGTCTGTCTACACAATTGCGGTCGCAGTTTTGTTCAAGAATCAGGCAAATCGGACAAAAACTAGGGTGGGCTCCCATATAAAAAAAAGGAATAATTTTCCAACTTTTTTTTATTGATATGATCTGAGGTTCCGAAACCACATATTTAGGGTTAAAATGGTCTTCTAAGTTCTTACTGTGTGGGGGTATTTAAGCTTCGGCATAGCCGAAGATAGTCCTCTCTCTAGTTAAATTTCTGATCATTCTACAAATTGTGGCGTCTTTCATTTCACGAATATTTTCTCTTTGCCGTTTTTGGTACTTTATAAAATAGCAAATTTCACCTTCACGAAACTTCACTGCAAATGCAGACACATTAAAGGTTTCCCACACACTGGCGCCAAATTCCGCAGCCGGAACTTGCTCAAAGAATATTCTTGAAAATAAAAAATATTTGTTTGAGGTGAAAAATTTCATAAAAAATTTCATTTAAAAATTTCATGTTTTTCAAATGAAAAAAAAAATAGATATTGGCGATACAATTTTAAAATAAGAGCGGACTTTATGAACTTTTTTCGTGACCCGCCTTAGTAACACTCACTATTTATAATGAATATTCAGATGAGATGAGTTCATAGAACAAGAAAACTAATTGACTTGGAAAAACACTCAAAATTAATGCGCTGTAAAATGCTTACAATTTATTTCATAAAAAGTTAATTGCCAAATGCGCCAGAGAAATGGAATTCACTTTAATTGGATGGACTTTGCTTACACATACGTTTATACGTGTTTGTTAAATTACCAAAGTATCTCCTCGTTCAAATGGTTGTTCACGCATACGGGCAGCGAGTACAGTTCAACAGTTCGTATCCTTTGAAATGAATTAACCGATTGCAATGATTATCCTAAATTCAAATGCTCATTACGAGCGATACAACGACGCACTACGACGACGACGACGACGCTACAGCAATTTTGATTGATTTGATTGTTGTCGTCGTTGTTATTTTTTTTCATTATCAAATAATGCGGTATTTGATCGTTTGCACTAATGACGTTTTCTATTAGCATCAAATTACAATCATAGAGTGCTGTCGTCGCCCTGGTCATGTGTGATAAAAGTGCTATTGTGTACATTTTTTCTTCCTATATTTTGTGTTTATGCATTGTGCTCAGTTTTGAATTTATTAATGCGATACTCCTCTCCACTCTGCTCCATGCCGCACACTTCATGCTTCAGTAGTTAAATATCGAAAAGATATTAGATTGCATTGCGGTTTCGCTTGCGGTTACTGTTCGCTGCATTGATAACGTTATTGCAACCAAATATATTTCACCCACATTTGAGTTATAGAAATATTTTTTGAAGTATAAGTATTTGCACCATTTTCCTAAGTATAACAGATCAATGTACTACGTTTGTACTCACCAATTGGATCGATACACTCGAGCGTGAGAGCACACTTTATCCACGGCAACATAATTTTCTCCGTTACAAAGAGACTGTCCGCAAACAACACCGTGTCCAAGTCAACCATACGAAGGAAAAAGAAATCATCGGCATCCGTTTGAAAGTAATCAAACATCTTCGGATGTGTGCGTGTGGACACAGCAGTGGGCGTGTTCCAGCCTAACACTCCGGACACCATAACTTTGCTTTGCAGATCGTATAGATCGCGACTAGTGCCGCGTATTCGCATATTATTCTCAGCGAACAGAATACTCTTCGAACGCATGAGGGCGTCCTTTATCACAATGGGCCGATATGCGTGCATCCGCTGATCTCCGACGTACGACGGAAACACGGACAGATCATAACCGATGACCGAGCATTTTGAGCTATTGCAGTAGGCGGTGAGGGCGCGTGATTCCTCCTCGGATAAGCCGAGGTCATAAATCAGCAGATACTCATTGGGGAATTTTGCGGCAATGTTTTGCGAGAGGAGAATGGCCGATGGCGCTTGGCCATCCTGTACGTATGTGACTATAGTGAAATTGGCTTTGGTACCGTTGAACGGTGTTGTGGTGACACTGTGATGCTTCTGCAAAGGCTTTGCGCTGTAATGGTTCTGCTCATTTTGCTGCTGTAGTGGGAGATGCGGGAGTTCAACAACTTCGGGAACTTCGTTTTGGTGATTTTGTTGCTGTGAGTTCGTTTCAAATGTCTTGTATTTGTAGTACTCAGATTCTTTCGTCGGTAGGTAATTGGTGAAGCCTAAAATGGCCAAATATTTCGGATCGATTTCCAGCTTTTTCTGTTCGACAACTCGTAAATTTTCCTTAAAAAAAGAAGAAATGTAAATAAAGAAATTAGAATTATTGGAACAAATACGGGAAAAATTCTTTTAATTAATTGGAATATTTTCATCATTAGATTTATAAAAAAAACTAGAGAGTGGACTATCTTCGGCTATACCGAAGTTGAAATACCCCCACACAGTAGGAAGAAGTACCTCGAACATATAAAAATGTGGTCTCCAGACCCTATTTTGAGCTAATTATAGGTGGTTTTGGAGCCCTGACCATGTCCAAAATCCATTTCTAAAAATTTCCAATTAAATCCACAAAAAAAAAAAAATTGGTCTCAAGACCCCATTTAGACCCTTATATATGTGGCTTCGGAACCTCGGACCATGTCAAAAATACGTTTCTAAACATTTCCAATCGAATACAACAATAAAAAAGACTTGAAAAATTTTTACCGTTTTTTTCGGTGTATGGGAGCCACGCCCAGTTTTTGTCCGATTTGGCTGATTCTCGAACTTGATCTCAGTATTCACGAGAAAAACATGTACCCAAAGTTTCAAGTCGATATCTCCAAAACTGCGACCGCTATCGTGCGGACGGACAGACGGACAGACGGACAGACAGACGGACATCGCGAAATCGACTCAGGAGGTGATACTGATCAAGAATATATATACTTTTCCATACCGGACACGCCTCCTTATGGGCGTTACAAACGTTGTGACAAAGTGAGTATACCCTGCCACAGTGAGTGTGGGGGTATAATAAACGTTACAGATATAAAATAAATCCCGAATTAACCAACACGCTTTACTCTCCGATAACAATAATATATTTTTAGCCCAATCGCCAAAATTTCTGAAATGTACTCCATTCATGCACTTCGTATCATATTTCAGTTAAAATTCCATTCCACGCTTATAAACTTGAAAGAGATAAAAACTCAATTTCTTTATAAAGCATAACAAAAACTACACTTTTCACTTAAACACTAATTGTAATTTGCAATCATTTTCGTATTTCGTTTGCTTGATCATTTTTGCGCTTAGAAATGTTTACTTAATATTTTACAAACAAAGTGAATCAAGTAGAATTTCTAAATTTTTTTGTTGTTGTCGAAATGTTTTGATTGGTATGTTTTCAAAACATTTCAATTACTTGGCGCTTGGTGTCTTTACACAAAAATGTTCCTGTGTAAAGATTCTACAATTGAAAAATTGCCTTTGCATTTGTTCCAATGAATAAATGAATGATAGTAAAGAACTATTTGTTTGAAAATGATACGGAAAGCTGCTTGAAAAGCTGAGAGGAGGATTTGTGTTATCATCACGTTGGCTTGCGCCACTACTAAATTTTAAATAGTTTTCTGTATTGTAATATACAGTGTAGACATACATACACACATGTATAGACGAGTGTATCTCTCAGTGCTCAAATTTGAAATTCTTATCACTCTTGCGATATGGTATCACGGCAATTAATCAGAATGTATAAAGTATATACACTTTGTTAATGTGGTGGTGACGTTGAACAACATAAATGATAACATCATCTAGCGCAGCATTTCACATTAGTGAGACCCCCTCAAACATGTTAATGGGTTCAAAAATGCATAAAAGTACTTCGCCATACCTATAAAAAAATGTGTGAAAAAATGTATGCATTTAATTTGGTTTTACGGTAATTCGTAAAAAAAAAAAGCAGAAGCCATTTAAGATGAGATGGTTAATGAAAAGTAATTATTTCGTTAACATTAAATTATGAACATAAGGTAATTAAAATAAATTGAATTGTCACAGGAACAAATTCCACTCAGAGGTAATAATTTTGCTCTAACTGCAGATCCAACAACTGGCTGGCGTACGTTAATGAATTTATCACGAACAAAATAAATTGCCACTACACCCACTCATCTGTTAAACGTTAGCGCACGCCATAAGTCGCATCCACAAATCGGAGGGAGTCATGGAAACATTTGAATTTATAATACGCGCAACTGGGTGAGGCTAGCACCGCAGTGGAATAATTATTAAATGGACAGCGCTGACACATGAAAAGAGGATTAAAAATGTTTTTTATGTAGAATTCTAATCACATAAAATCTTGTTATGATATACAAAGATTTGATCATGTATATTTGTAATTGCCAGCTATTTGCCTTATCACAGATTAAACAACTTCAGCTGGACTAATAATCGTTAGGATACCCTCCCCAGGCATTCAATAACTGTCATTAGTAAGTTTTCGCCCTCTCCAATTAAACAAAGAAAAAAATAAACACACACACACCCACACCCAACTAAAGTGGTTACAGAAGTATACAGTCGCATTTAATTTACAAGCATTTGTACACAACCACAACAAATAAACACAACATTTACAAGAACATGTGTCACAAATTATCAGAGTGGAAAACCCTATGGATTATATGGGGAACCTACCGCCGACAACCACCTACCAGGAAAATATATTAAATCAAGAATCAAGTTTCGCACATACTCGTAAAATATAACAAAGTAAATCACTTAAGGTATGCATTCGTACAAACATAAAATGTGTGTATAGGAAGAGCGATAGAGACTTAGAAGGAATTAACCTCAAAAAGGGTTGCTCATTATGTAACGTAACTAACTATTGACAGTTGCTATTCGCCAAATCAGATTGCCAATTGTGTTCGGGAGCATGGCGGAAATGTTTGATAAATCATTCAACGAACAAAAAGTAAGGTTAAATTGAATGCAATTTAATCATTGATTAAATATTTAAGTAGAATAGTTCCATTATTGATTTGCCTTACAGTACAAATGACAGCAGCTGTTATTACCGAAAGTCAGGACAATTGCATGAGCGTGACAAGGCATGTTAAAATGTAGCTCCAAGCGAAGCCAATTCCAAGCGTTTAAATTGAATTTTCCGCTAGTTTTCTTAAGTACACGAAAATCGAAGACTTCATAAATTTTTCCTTCGCTTTAATTGTGTTGATAGTTTTACACCTGTTCCGAGGCGCAACACTTACAGCCCTTCATTTCCGCAAACGGTGCCTTTTCCGTTAGACATAAATGGCATTAGCATAATTATCTGCCTGACGGCGATGAAACAAAAAATTGTTAGTTGCTAGTGTAAATTAACGACCACCAGACCATAGCAAAGCCACCAAACTACCCCACGAACCCGTCGTCTCGCCCTCGTCATCAAGGCATGGCTGCCGTGTACGCCAAGCGGCTCTTTTGATTTTGCGTGTCGTAAGCTCATTTTGCAGCAAATCCCCTAATAATGCCGCACAATGTATATAAACGCACCATAAATAAGAAAACCACAGCGAACGGAAATGTCGAAACAAATAAAATGGTGGCGGAAAAGTGCCCAGGCAATGACATCAAGTAAGCGTTGCCCATTCATTTTCGTCTTGTTGTTTTTGCTTTATTTTATTTGTGTGATGTGCTGAAATTACACCGTGCAAAGGGTCCTTTTCTTGGGAAGGATTAATTGAAACAGAGAAATCGCCGGGTCAAGTGATGACCTCGAACAGACCAACTACGAGAAACGACTCAGTTGCGAAATCAAAAAATTTACCCTGACTGCACTATTTGCAATAACTATGTAATATTAATGCAAAAGCCGCTGCAGTGTAAAACTCCACACACTGTCCGCAAATATTTTGCACAAAAGCATTCCAAAGTCATTGCCAAATAAAATATGTAGATGGAATAGGTTGACCTGCCCCAAACCGCACCACAGCAAAATATATATATGCTGCAATCATACACACTCACAAAAACATGTTGCACACAATGGCGCAATGGTGCGCTCGAGACGACCGCCCCATTGTACATTCACACAGTTACGAAACCCAAATGAGTTCACTCATGAATGCATCCTTGGTCCTTGTTTTGTCAACCCAGTCAAGCCGCCCTCCACACTTGCACTGCCAAAGTGTTCGTTTTTCCATTTGGCTTATTTTGCATTTTGGGGGTTCAAAATTTTGCAATTTAAAAAATTCAGATCCCATTTTACAGTGGCGTTTGTGTATGCATAGCTTAGTGCATACATACATATGTATATGACACAAATGGGCGTTGATACATTTTCATATTGCAACGAACACGAAACTATAATGTTTAATTTAATACACTAAGCAAAATTACTGTAAGTCTTTAAAATGAAAGGAACAAATTTTGGCAACGTTAACGTAAGAGGGGGAGCGGCCGATGTAGGTGACCAAGCCATTGGTTATCATCGCTCATCATTCCAACTGAACGGGTAGGATTATCCCGATGCCGAAGCCTGGCAAATCAGCATCCCAGGGTACAGCGTATATGCCCATATCGCTATTGTCGCCAAAAGCCATGAAATCCTACAGCTAACATATTTGGTACAATATATGGAGCTAGCGACACACCCACATGGACTCCAAAAAAAATCACATCACGTCAGCGCAACTAAAATCACCCATGGCCTTAACCAGACCAGACCAGACCATATAATCATTATAGTGGTCCCAGATCTAGCCAAAGCGTTCGAAACGGTATCGTTTGCAACGTTGCTTATAGACTTTGCCGAACTTCCCAACACCATAAACTATGAGAATTTAGAAACTCGAAGTCGAAGCATGAGAAGATCAAGCAAGGAGTCCCCCTAAGATAGGGGTCTGTCGCCCGCCGACCCTTTTCCATTTCTACTTGTCCTGGATGGAATCGAAATTTTGCGACCGATTGTTCTGTTATGATCTATGAAGTTGATGCAGCTAAACCAATACCTGGAGGAACTGCACAGCTATTTCAATGATCGAAACTTGTACATCTCATGTGCGAAATCTTTGGCGACGTTATTCACCTCCTGGACTGATGAAGTGAATATGCAAATGAATGTTGTTATAGCTGGAAAGAACATTCATGCGATCGCGTGCCCAAAAATCCTTGGCATAATATTTGACAACATTCACGTTCTCAACGACGAAGCAACCGTTTGCGAAAACGGAACAGTGTGCAGTCCGCTTGCCAGGGACTGGAGAAAGTTTCAAGTGTGCTAAAACTCAGTGCCTGTCACGTCCGGGACATCTCAACAAGACGCTATCAACATCTGCCCCTACCCACACGAAGCATCATCCAACAATTGAACTTTTCTCTATTTATATGTTGTTTTTCTTGGAACACACACGTGCCAAATAGGCTACCCACCAAGACTCCTTTCTTGTTAATTAGTATTTAGACTTGCACTTGAAATTTATGTTCTGGTATGAAATGATTTTGAATGTATAACTAAATATGTACACACACGTATCCGAGCAGTACACTACAACTACAAAGTAAACATACACATGCCCATATACAGCAAGCAAAACAACAATAAAAATGAATGAGTTTTTCGGGATTTTAATTATACCAGCGAGTCGATGTGCGGAATTTTAGCGACATGATTCTTTATATACCCTACACTTTTTCAGGAATATTCGAACTGTAGAAATTTGTTTTAAAATCTAGCGTCACGGTTAGCAAAGTAGATACGTAAGTGAATAAACTCGCTAAATCGATGAAGTCGTGAATTTTTTTGTATGAATTCTTTGAATTATTTTCAGGTGAATAGAACTTGCGTTAATTTCAAGGAAAGGGGTAACGAACAAAACAAAAATCTGGTCACTTTGGTCTATATTCAATGTTGACTTCCTGTATTAGTCGGATTCCAGACGAACCAGTTTTCTAAGCCCGATTCCTGCTACAAGGTTACTTGCATTGTTCAAAATTGAAAAAGGTATTCATCAAAAAGTAACGGTATAGCTGAAACCGCTCAAATTGTTCTTCAAAAAATTGCTTGTTCCTTTCCGGACTTAATAAAAAAAAAATTCAACATTTCTGAACTAATGAATTTAATGGCTTTTCATGAGCCCCTGAGTAAGACAGTAAAGTGTTTTATTATTATTATGTATCAAATTTATCCATATTTCGTCGGTTCAATGGTAGAAATCTCTCAAAATTCACTAAACACATCGGTTTTCTTAAGCACTCAGTGAACTCTGAACCGATGATTGTGTGTACTTGGCGAGTTTCACCTATGAACCGACAATTTAATGTGTAGTATGTATACCCACAACTTCTGCTAGGCCGGTATGCATACAATATACTCTCAGTCGAGTCGTTTTAATTTTCCAGTTGCTGTCGTGTGTTTTTACAAACCATGTCATATGTTTACCCAAAAGATACATTTTCGCGTTTAGTGCATATGCGGCTCGAAATTTATTTATTTTTTGTTTAAATGGTCGCATGTGGTTAATGGCGGGCAAGAGGGCCATTAAATTGCATGCGCAATACGTGCGGCAACAGTCAAAGGGTTCAGACACAGCTACGGGTGTAATTTAAATATTTACACAGTTAAAGGATATTTAAAACAACAACAAAAAAAAACAATTTTACTGATTTGGTAATTATTTTTTGAATTACTATTCCATTTAAAACGGTTTTATATATATATAAAACCAATAATAAAACCCGTTAGACAAAACTCTTGGGCATAAACATGATTAAATTAAAACTTGGGAGTGAACTATCTGAAGTACCTACCCCCAGACAATATGGCCCATTTGAAAGTACCCTCAAATATAAAAAATTGTTGTCTCAGAACGCCTCATTCAGATGTGGTTTTAGAACCTCCGACTTTGTCCAAAATCCGTTTCTAAAAATTTCCAATCGAAGTGTAAATCAGTTTTTCGGAAAATTCAATTAGTTTCTAGTCTGTATTATTTCAATAATAATGTATCCTATTGACCAAATTTAAAAACAGTTTCTGACTGGAAAATTTGGAAATCATACTCATGTACACAAACATCGCCAAATTTTAATATTAAAAAAAAAATTCATCTTTAATATTGCTGTAGTTCTGGTAAATGGCATCCGATGCAACCTTGTGAATATCCTATGAAGTTGCCTCAAATTCCTTACAGAAGACTTTCTATGTATTTTAATATTTGCTCTACGGCCATGTCATGAATTTTCCGCATTAATGTAGTTTTACTTAAAAAATAGTTACATCGTATAGTGACCGTGCCAAGTGGTATTTATATGTTTATATTAGAGTGATACTTATTTCACAAATTTCTTATACAATAATGAGACCCCTCTTTGGCACATCAAAAAGGAGGTCTACTATATAAAATTGTAATTTCTTTTACCACAATTGTTGGCTAAATTTGAATTTTGCTAACTACAACTACACACGTTTAACACAACCATATTTGTGTACAATAGCTTTGACGTTTACCTCAAATTAAACGCACCTTGATTGTCTTGAAACTTTCGTAATATAATATTAAAAACGTGGCCGCACAATCCGGTGTGGATTTCACAAAAAAATCACAAAAAATATTTAAAAATGTGACACCCTAATATACAGTCAGCGACAAAAAATGTACACTATTCCGGTTCAAAAATTTAGGAACTGTCCAATTGGGCAAGTATGAGTATAAGAATACCTTAATCCGTCAAGTACCTACCGCGAAATGGCCAGTTGTTAGCTACTTTTTCCATTTTTTTTTTTTGGGACAAAAGTTTTGGGACTATTTTACTACAAGAAGTTTTATGATAAAAAATTCCCCAGAATTTTGAGAATTTTTTGAAAAAATTTGATTTTTGGCAAATTTGTATAAAAATTTACAGTTATAGCCAAAAACAAAATTGAAAAAAAAAATTTCAAATTTTTTTATGCAAAGGAACATTTTTTTTACGCTGACTGTATATAAGAGTATGTTCAAAGTACCCCAGTTGGGGAAGCACGTGCAGCTGCTGTTAACATTGAACTTTATAAAGGCTAATGGAGAAGCGCAACGCCGCAAAACAAAAGCAAGCATTCAAGCAATATCCTGTGCACTTCAAACATCATTTGAAGCACAATGTCACGCATTCCAGCCGAGATGTGTATGTATAGACCGGATATTGAATTATTAAATGGTATCGAGCCACAATTTTTGTGCAGTCATATCGACCATAGAGTTAACGACGGTCCCCGTTCCATTGGCAAATTTAATTTCCCTTTTGAATAAGTAATGAGTTGTGTTCCGTACATCCATACATTCGAGTACGAGCACACACACATGTGCATTCATACATACTTCATAGCAAGATGTTAGAACCGTTTTGTTGGTGAAGTTTCCAGACGACAAATTTGTAACTTTCGAACATTTGCTGAGGAAAGCAATTTGTTAAAAGTTCAAACCACAGACCACATCCTTCAAATGTGTGCAGCATTGGGAAATATTTATACTGCCAGCAATGTGTGTTTAGGGAAATTAAGGTCTTTCAAACGATTTTGGCAAAGATTATTTATTAACTGAGGTTATACGTTTAAGAACCGACTTCAGTAAACAAAAACCCTTTCAACTTTACTGGAACCTGAGATAAACAAAATGTTCGTAGGGCCAGTTTGTGTGTTCACTATTGGTTTTTCCATGTTTACAGTAATTGTTTCAAGCTGGGAAAAATCGTTGGCTTAAGTTAACCGAGAATGAAGGCTAAGAGGCTTCACTATCAAAGGTAAAAAACCGATTAAGGTTTAGTCGAATGAAATACAAGTTGGTTACATTGGCAAATTGATTATTATTCTTTAATGAAGGTCACTTGAAATAAGCAAGGCCATTACAAATGACCGCCACTTCGAGAATTAATTTATTCTCTTGTAGAAACCTTTATTAAGCTTAATTAAATACATTTGTAGGTAATTATTCGATATTTCTGCTAGCGGGAATGAAAAGGAAATAAGACACACAGTTTCACAAATTCATGTCAACTTTGGCATCAGAGCTAACAAAATGAGTGGTTCCTATGCACTTTTGGGAGCTAAATCCGAAATCGAAGTTCGTTTTTTCCTAGGTTGTCAAATTTTTAAGATACTCACAGATCGATTTCAATCAAAGATGTAGCGACTCTAATACTCTAATGACCATAAAATCTGACCTATTGATACGATGAACCATATGCGCATAAATTTCTTTGTCAATCCCCACCTTGCAGAATCAGCTATTGGAAATGCAATCAGAAAACTGTACCCTCATTACGACGCACAGTGGTAAGTTCAAAATAAAAAATTCAATTTGAAAAATTTAATTCCGAAAAAAATATTATTTAAAATTTTTCAGGTGTATGTATGTTTTGAGTATTCAGATAATTCACAATTCGTTGCATTTGGTCTTGTAAGTTGTGAAAGTAGAAACATCCTAAGATTTTCCAAGACACAACAACAAAATGTATTGTGACTGAAAATATACTGCAATTTTTGCAAGGTACCCGCAGATACCCGCAGACATAGAACCACGCAGTTTAAGACGTCCTTTGCATTAACTGTTCATTCGAGTACAAAATAAAGATAACTTTTCATATTAGTCATTGCTTTGTTTGTTATTTGATTTCAAATTTGTTTTACTGTTCCATATTTTTGCCATATAAATAAAACTGCTAAAGCTTAATAGAATTGCACTATGTATAATGATGGTGAGTAATGTTATTTACAGTTTATTAATTACACGTTTTAGACAAATATTGATTCTGAATATGCGACTTTAAAACACGCCTTCTATACAAAATCACAGAGTTGCGTACACATGTCATTACGGTAACAAGTTCGCAGTGATTAAAATTTCAGATATGATCGCGAAACCGCTATGAGTACGAATCAGCGGATTTTTTCTGCATATTCAAAAGATAAAGTTTAGTTTGGCTTAACACACAATAAGGGTATTCGCTGATTTGTTTGAATTTCTAACTTGGAAATTTTATGCGACATCGCATATCGATACCTTAAAGCACAACCATCCTATGTCCGTTTTCATTAAAATTGAGTTTTTGGCATTTTTGGATTCCTGAGAATAAGCTGCATCAGAAAGACCATAGTGGTTTGTGGGAATCGTAATGGAAGTAATTGAAAAATGAGGAAATAAAAATGAATTTCCATACAAAACATACTAATTTGAAAACTTGTTTTTCATTTTCTAGAGTTTTGAAAAAATGGACATAGGATGGTTGTGCTTTAAGGTATCGATATGATCATTGATCGATTGGTAGCTGACCAAAACCACCTTAAGACCAAATAAGGGTCAGCTGTCCTTGAACACGACTTACATATATCTTCGGAAGCATTTTTTAAAATGCTTAAATGTGTCATCGTTAACATTTTGTCCGAATTTCGCATTGTTCGGTTAGACATTGCATTTAGTCGCTGAGAAGGCAGAGTTCGAACTTCAAAGTTTTTTATATGGAGTTGTTGTACTCTCTCTCCTTATTCACAATGTTAGGGATGCCAGATTGTGGGGAATTACCCATTTTTCGGGGAATTTCGAGCTGTGTGAAGAGGAGGAGAATTTTTCCACTGTCCACTGTCTTAAATGTAAATCGAGGTCATTGACCACGGGTGAAAAAGCTACATAGCATCAAATAAAATTTGTTGTTTACGATGTTTTGCCGGAAGGGTATCGCTGTTAGTTTGGTCATCTACTGCATCTACGAAACTATATTTTGGATATTTTTCTAAAGGTGAAACGTGAACTTGTAAAGCATTGAGGACAGTCATCATTTAAAAGGATTGCTAGACGTTTTCCCAAAGTACATTGGACTTGAAATGCACAATTATTATTATATTGTTTTCAATTGTGCGTTTGGATGAGTCGTTGTATTGATTTGTTCAAATGTTTCATGAATCGAAGTACAACGTCAGCCAAATCTTTAAATATTTTGAAATCGTGATATGAAACTTAAAAATAGCCTTTACGCACTTGGATCTTACACATAAACAAATCGAACTGTAACCTTTACAGTATTTATATTTGATTTCACTCCTGATTTCATTCACTTAAAAAATTTCAACTCAAACTATGGGTATTTTTAATTACACTCGTATTAAATATGTATAAACATTTTTTTTTAATTTTACTTAATTTGATTGATAATTTTCTAACCTTATTTAGAACACATGCTACTAGAATGCATATATGTAGTTATTATCCGTGAGACCGCATCTAAAATAGCGACGCAATATACAATTACAAGAACAACAACGAGGAACTATAATTTCAAAATAATTATAAATTATTCTAGACTGTGGAGTTTGTGTTGTGATCAAAATATGCAATTTTTTTAATATTCAATAGAAAATTTCCCGATGAACAGATTTGCTAATATAAAGCAACTAATTACTATTTGTAAATAAAAAGTAAAAAAAGATTTTACACTTGCGGACAGAATTCAAACCGGTATCCGGAATTTGTTAATTAACCATAGCATGGATCTTTTATTTTGCAACTATTTGCTTACATACAACATTTTACGCATTGGGGCTCCTCCAAAAATCTGATCAAAGGTATTTACTGTAGGTGTGCGAACGTCAAGTAGCCCAAGATAGTTGTGGTAATATTCCGAACAACAACTAACAGCGACAATAACAACAGCGATTCACAATCGCGAACAATGAATCACATTTGTTTGAAAAGCGCGAAATAGTGTCAGTACGTATTTCTGCTGATAATGAATGATAGCAAGTGAAAATGTGCTAAATCCGAATGTCAAGTGCTTAAGCTTCGACTAAAAACAAATACAGGGCGATTTACTATTGACATTTTCAAAAATATACATGTTAATGTGGTGAGAATTGCCAGCAGAGAAGCAAACTCGCGATTATTTATACAAAACGATGGCGCGCACCAGAAACGGCGTCATTTCACATCAATAACAGATTGTCATATCTCAAGGCAGACTTTTGAGAATGTCTTTGAGTGAGCATGTTTACGAGAACCTTTGGCATCATCAAAAAAACATCGTCATCATTACTGTGCTGGTATTACTTATGCATTCCATCATTCAATTTTCATTCATGTGACAATGCGATATGACTTGAGTAACTAACTGCTTGTGAGGGTGGCAGATCTTGTGAAGTAGCTCAAATGTGGCAAAAATTTAACTTCAGAAACTGTTTGACCTCGCAATTCAAACAGTTTCTGCGAAATGTATGCGAGTGAATATTTTTACAAAATGTACAGGTTAATGATGAAAGGAAACACTATTTTAATATAATTGAAATTAAAGCATTCGCATGTAACTACACGTATGTGTGTATAAACAGCAACAGTTGAAACTCGAAACGAATACAATGTAATTGAGTATGTAATTAATGCAAACAATTGCAATTAAAACCAGTTTAAGCTTGTTTTTTTAAATTTACTTTTGAAATGCAAACTAGTTAGTGAAGTAGGAAAACGTTACATATCTATAGTATTCAGAACATTTGTTTATCTTTAACAGCTGTGTTACTATCATGTCAAAAAAAGAGTTTTCGTTTCGGTGATGTGGACATTTGCTATACATCTCGAATCAGAATTTTTCCCAAACCGTTCCTGAGTCTTTTACAACCTTGTGTTAGCGTAGGTGGTCGTTTAATCGTGCTGTAAAAAATCAAATAATCTTGCTCCGATGGCGTAATTCGGACCCACACTAACAGTCTCATAAATATTAAATTGGATCATCATCTGTGCAATTTTCAACTTTTAAACAGATACATTTTGGATTTCTGTTTATACTATTTACAAAAAAAAAGCAACAAAGTCAGTAAAACTGATGGAACAAGAAAATAAAATTGGTATTTTAAATATTTATTCCATCCAAGTTTATGTCTACCAAAACGACTGGAATTTTTTCTGAATTCAGTAAAAAAAAAACATTCAAAAACACTTCTTTACCATGTCCGATCAACGTCGGTATACAAAAATAACAGAGTAATACGGGACTATTAAAAGGTATTACAAAAATATAAATTACACAGTACTAACAGCTCTAAAAGTTAGGAGAAGAAATAGAACTGCTCAAATTGTGTCCACAAATCATTTGAGGCTCATTGAACAGACCAGGGCAAAGTAACCAACTCCCGCTAATAAATTAATAGATACCCTTAATAAGTAGGTATATTGCAATAAAATATATATTGCAATAAAATGATATGTATGTATGCGGTGAAATGTATTTGCAGGAAACAAATTAACCTAACATTCCAGACGTAGACAGACTCAAAAGTCAATATAATTTCGTTGCAGTAAAATACACAAAAATATCATATACACTTTGTTACGAAAAAAAAAAACAAAAAAAATTAAGCAAATAAAACAAAGCTAAAACAACAATTGAAGCGGTCAGTAGAACTTTTAGGATACAAAAATAAATAAACAGACTAGAGAATAAACACAAGAACGAACTAACTGCAAAGAGCTTTGGGCGAAAAATCAATGACCTCACCTAATAAAGAGCGGCATGAGCAGCCGGTTTTCCCCCGGCCATGTATTGCAGTGGCGGTTTTCAGATACAGAGAAAATGTATAACAAGAGCACGACGATACGCAAGGGAAACCCGAAGGATACACAGAATACCAATTTTCGGCAGCAAATGTGGCAGACACTGTGTCGTCGGGATGGAAAATTGGGAACACAAAGTTTAAGGAAGAGAAATATGTACGAACACACAAATATAAGTATTTGAACTTAGTTCGTCGAAGTAAACTAAACTTTAGCAATACAATTCGTAACTTTAATAATAAGGAACGAATTACACTAAAATGCAAAGAAGTGGTGTTTCATTGTTGCTACTTAGCTGACGTTGATATCTTTTTATGATATTATAATTGACAGTAAGATTTTGACTTTGCTGTCCTTGTTTTTTGTTTCACTGCTTCAAGACTTAATTGGCTGTTTGTTTACCTCATTTGACACTTAACTGGGCAGAGACAATCTGTTCACGCTCTGTATAGTATTACTTTGTGATGTGAGATAAGGGATAAAGATCTTCAAAAAATACTTAAACCATCTTAGGAAAGTAAAGGTTTCAAGGTTTTTCTAAGTAGGTGAAATGTGTTCAAGTAAAAAATAGATGCTGATTGCGTTATATATTACATGTACGTTCAAGTGACTTATGTCTTTCGAAAATAGCCGTAACTTTTGTAATGCATGGGGGAGCGATAACAGGTTTTGCTTTTATTGTTTTGTAACTGATAACAAATTTGTTTTGTTTTTTTAATAGAATTGTTGGTTGTCAACAGAAGTAGTTAATTGGGTTAATGAGTAAAAAGTATTATTATTTTTGGTGTACTTTTGAAGGAAATTAAAAAAAATATTATAATTAAATTGATAAATCGTACGTACAAAAATACACCAAGAAACTGTAAACAGATCCTAATTCATAGGCTAAGAGTAAACAAACACAGCCGCC
Source organism: Heteromyza rotundicornis (assembly GCA_951394025.1). Taxonomy (NCBI): domain Eukaryota; kingdom Metazoa; phylum Arthropoda; class Insecta; order Diptera; family Heleomyzidae; genus Heteromyza; species Heteromyza rotundicornis. The sequence goes on from OX596011.1 coordinate 4,568,565, forward strand.
TCAAAGAACGAGACATCGCTCCTCCCAATGCAATGGCATTAAGATATTGTACAATTTAAGATCTTTCGTGCTGGTTGTTTCAGTAGATTTCTTAAATTAAATAAATCCAATGCACGCATGACTTCAGACGCTCTAGCAAAATCTTTGTATTTTCCAAAGAGGCTTGGCATTTATAGCTGGCTCTTCTGAAGCCACCAGGAGACATAGGGAGCTTTTAGACCAATCTCGAGTCGGACTTTTAATTTTTCAGAAAGGACAGTTCAAAATATGGGTGATGATTAAGTAAAGTAGGTTGTCCTGTCCACTTTAAGAGCGACAATTTCTTTAAGGCTGGCGGGAGACACTATGGCTGGATTTTTGATATTCCGAAAGAGTGTGTCAATCAAAGAAGGCTCTTCTGCAGCCATTAGTATACCTAGAATAATTGCACATATATTTTCTGCGATCATGCTTTCATCTCGACGAAGAAGGAAATGCGTTTTCGGGAGCATTTTTGAAAATATGATGTTCAACAATACATGACCAGGACCGAAATGTGTTATAGGTAAAGAATTTTTATATATAACATTTTTCGTTCCAAAAAACGAAACATAATCCTTGGAGCTTATAAAAAAATGTATGCTACTATTGAGCACAGGCCTGTCAAATACATAATACTCTAAATGCATAAAAGTTTAGAGCAGTAATTTCTATTTGACGCAATTTTAATTTCCGGCCATATCTCCGTATAATAACTATCACGTCAATAGCTATGTAGCTTTAAATGACTGTATGTTTGTCAATTTAAACAAAATTTTACCTCATTAGTTTTATCTTTGTTGAACTGAACAAACAAAAGCAAATTTATAAACATATAAGTTCTAATCATTATTCAAATTTCCTAAAACACTTAAGCCCAAAGAAGTATAAATATTGCCAAAAAGATAAATAGAACTCATGCCAGATTTAACATACATAAAGATAAAAACATTTTTTTTTTAACTTTAAGATAATGTCGTTACGCCAAACACTATACTGGCATAACTGCGACAGTTAGTTTTTGAACAAATAAAAAGAGGTATTCGGTGATTCATAGCGAACGCAAGCAGATTAATAACTAAATATTTGGTGATTGATTTATAATCAAATCGTGTCACGTTTTTAAGAATTATTTATATTAAATGGAATGAATTGAATCACCAAATTTCTGCCGTTAACTGGTAAAGTTTGTACTGAAAACCAAATTTTGGTTTATTAGGTCAATGGGGTCGACCGCCCAAAGTCGATCATTATGATTTTTTTTCTCGTATTTTTCTGATTCTAAATCCCATTTTGAAAGAAATAATTTTTGTTTTGTATTGGACTTTGACACGATTTTAACCATTTTGGGGCTTTACAAACACGTCTAAAAATTAACATTTTTCCTAAAAATGGTACAGTTTGGTCTTCTCTTGTAATCGAACCAACTGGGGCGGTACATTTGTTCTTGAATAACTTCCTATTCCTTCAAGCTATAATAATGAAATTTGGTAGGTGGGTTCGCATTAAGAAATTACATGCACCTAAAGGGGCGGTAAAGGGGATGGAGCCATTTTAGTTCAGAATGGAAAAACTTTTCTTAAGCTAGGCTACAAGACCCAAATTTGAAGTTCGGAAAAAGAATAAAAAAAAAAGTGAAAAAAAAAGGAAAAAAAGAGGGGGTTGCTGAACGCGTTGGAAACATTCAGAAAAATTCTCAAATGTTTTCTAAAAACCAAATTTTCTTATTGCCTTACATTTCATTGTATACGATCCTACCCGAGACGAAACTGACACCCTACACTAAAATCAAAAATCCCCATGCAGCTAAATTCGCACTCACCTGCAGCTTGTTGAACTGTTGATGCGTATGCGTAACGATGCTCTTCAGCGAATCATTCGGCTCGCCCGCCGGTCCCAGTACTATGAAAATTATCGTTGTGATAACCACACAGCCGAGTATCAAAATGAAATGTTTTGTTCGCATTGCCGTAATTTTCTTCTGGATTTTTCGTATTTTGCGTGAATTACCACGTGCGAATTCCTTGGGGCCCTCCACAATGAACGCTGATAAAACGGTATAGGAGGAGCCTTGCCGCCACGAATTAACTGAATTGAATTTTATTATGCACTGCGCCGCACTGCTTGTGATTTGCGTTTGCGTGCGGGTTTATAGCGAGTCGATCAGAATTGTGATGGTCAAATGTAAACCGATTTCGCCTTCTGGATAAACAAAATCAAATTTATACAAGAAGTGAAATATTGGCAACCCAGCGGAGGACTTTTGACGATATGATTTTCTTTTCGGTTCGCAATACACTTGGCTGTTCTTTCTGTAAATTTTCTATTCTGTTCTACGTATTTGTTTGGTTTTGCTTTTTTTTTTTGACGAGTCACTTTTGTTTATTTCAATTACTGTATAGAAACGATGTGCATTTTAATTAATAAACGAATCGTATTTGGCGTGTTGTTGTTTTATTTTTTTACTGCTGTTGCTGTTGTTATTGTTTTTGCTCTTGGTTGATTTGCTGGTTATTGTTGTTGTAGTCGTAAGGTGGCTTCGTATTTTCTATTGTGCATAGTCTGAAATCAACAAAGAAAAATTTACAAATTAATAACAAATCTGTAAGAAGCTAGTCCGCAATTATCTCGGCATTGCTGTGAGAATATAAAGGGTGTTTAGTCTATCGAGAAAGAGTGCAATAGAGCATCATTGTAAACAGTGATCCAAAGTATTAGTAACAAAATACGTAAGAATTTAGTGTTTATTTGCTTTTAAAGCGGACCAGTTTCCTCTGTTTATTTTCCAAAGAATTGTAACATGTTTGAATTGTATTGTACATCAGATGGAATTCCTCTGACTCACTGTGAACCTGCAATTAATGCAATTCATATTGATATTGCGCACTAACACAGCATCGGAAAGCAAGATACATTTCACATATTCGCACAATGCTTCATTCAACAACAACAAAAAACAGGTAAATTGGTCCTAAAGTTGTTGGAAATATTGAACTCAAAAAATATGTATATTATAAAAATCGGTTAATTTTCCGAAAAGGTAATAAGTGGAATAAAGTGGAACAAAAACTTGGTCGGAAATTCGAAAGGCTTGAAGGCGTTATGTTCCCTTTTTTTTAATTTAAATTTAAAACTTTTTTCTGATTGATAAAATAGGCATTTGACATTTGAGTTACAATGGCGCATATTCATAGTCAAATTCAGTTCTTCCTTAACTCCAGACAACGATTTTTTTTCAGAAGGCTTGGATTTCCTATAAAGTTTTCATGTTGTACATATTTACATGTTTACACGTTTACAGAGGTAGATGAGAACCATTATTACTATTCAGTGATCATCTCAATTTTGATCTTAACAGTTATGTTGAATGACAGAAATTAATTCTTCTCAACTCGATGTGCTCTTAATTCAAATTGTTCCTAAAAGATGTTGAGGTAGACAGTCGTAGACTCGTGCTAATTACTTTTTTTTTATAATAAAAATAAACTTGGAAAGACCTGAAAGAAGATAAGAACTTTTGCAAGGTATCGTACACGATGGCAAGAATGACTAAAAGAAACAAAGAAGAACCAAATGTCTAAATTATGAGATGTAATATTCCAACAATTATGTTTTGATTATAATCAAAAATTACATTTTATCCCCAAGATTTGAAGACAATTTTACAATTTCCAAAAATTCGTCTAAATATGACTCAAATATGGACCCGAAGTATCACTCAAAAATGGCCAAAAATATAACTTTAATATGATTCTTAAACCGCACAAAATGTTTCCAATATTTGCTTGGCACAGCTGTCCGGTCATTAGGTAGGGCACTCTACTTATATTTCAAAATGTCCACTGTTTTCACCTTTTGATGGATTTGAACGCGGGACCTCATGTTTCGCAAATCCGCACTTTACACTCTATCATTCATGCCGATAACAACAAAGTTCATTTCGTTCAGAAAATTGTAGATAAGATACTTCAAATTCAAACCCATATTATGGTTTGTTGGGATTGCAGCTGTTGTATTGTTGGAAACGTTATTCACAAACGTACCCAAAATGAACGCCTTATCAAAAAGTCTCAAAGTGGCCCCCAAAGTACATTTAAGCCCATTGCATTCGAATCAGAATTTCTCTTCTCCCACTCCCACCTATTTTAGCATCGATTTCAACAAGCATTGTAATTTAACGCCCCAAAAAAAAAAACAATACAAAATGTAATGACCGCATAAAATAACTTACAAATTAGGAGAATAATCCCAAAAGTCACGCGAGGCGGCGTCGTCAACAGCGATGTAAAGAGGAATCGTATGCGATGCGGCGGAAGAATGCATCGCAAGCGCTGATGCTTGTGCGTCTCCTTTTTTTGCAGCAGCCTTTCCACAAGAGAACAGCGGGACGAAATATATCTGTGTATGTTCTTTTGCACGAACAACGGAAGCGATAACACTTTTGATTCACGCGAATTTTACATAATTCCAGACTCTGCCGCGATAGCCAAACTAATAACTTTTATTTATGCAAAAAAGATTATCAGAAATATATAACCATGCGAAGCACGTGAAAGAAAAAAATAGATAAAAACACAAAACAACAACAAATATGGTTGTTAATTATATTCCAACTCCACTCACTGCATGAAAGTGAAATTGTTTGGCGAATTTTGTAACTTCGTTTCGTAACTCGTTTGTTTATTAACTTTGTGCTTATTACATATATATGTATTATATGTATTTGCTTTAAACTTTTTTATATATTTTATAAAACTATAACAGAATTTGGCCCGCTTGCGACCTTGTCTGCGAAAATTGGAAAATGTAGCGACAGCTGCTAACGACGCTGAAATTTTCACTGGCTATTTTCTGATTTGTTTCTGGTACGCGATGCCAGATGCAGTCGACTGAATTCCCCATATTACATCGAATATTACCCAATTTATGATTCTCCAAAAAATGCAAATCAAATAAAACAATGAAACTAACTTAAATCAATCTGAAAATTAACAAATTTTCAAAACAACTACGAACAACCTTATTTTTAACTTAAAATCCTTTTCGTTTTTCGGTATTTAAAATTTTTTAATCAAAGATTTATTTTTTTTATTCGAAACAATTTTGTATTTGTACTGAAATATGTTAAAGAAGACTGTGAGTGAAATTCTTAAATTTCCCCAGCATGATCGTATTTTACAATCTGGCATGCCCTTTCTGTCTGACTCTGCAGGGTTGCATTTTATGGGCACTTTTGAAGCTATTTCTTTAAATTTGATTCCTTACTAGAAAACTTAAAAAAATATAATAGAAAAAATAATCAATATATTCAGAAAATATGTGAAAATGTTGTAGAATTAATAAATAAGCAGTATTTTTTACAAACAACTGTTTTTTATTTGATATTTGCTTTGGACAGATGTCCCCGTTCAGACGATACAGCCAATGTTGCCATTGAACCGTCAATGTTACATACGACTGCATTTTTATTTAATAATTTGCATAGTTTTTTAATTTAGTGAAGGCTTTTCTTTTTAATATTTATTTTTTTTAAATGCTCGATTCGTGGTCAGAAATCGATTAAGCTCTGAAATTTGTAATTCCTATTATTAATTGCTAACATATTTAGCAATGTCTGACTAAAACTTTAAGGGTCAATTTCACAGTGGACCTATAAGTTGGGTTTAATTTTCATTCACAATAGACGTTTTCCCATAGTAAATAGGAATTTGAATGGCGGATTTTCTGCGTTAATATTGAAATTAAACACTTCAGGAAATTTTGTAAAGTAGGTAAATTTTCGAAAAGTACTTTAACTTCTTAAGTTACACAAGTAATTATTCGAAAAGGATTGAATACTAAATAGTTTGAGAAAAAAAGTGAATAAAATGTGGACATTGAGAAGAATATGCCAATTCCTTATGGGAGTCACTGGAATTGCCTTTCCTGCGGATAAATACTACATACACTGAAGAATTTAATAAAAAATAAATTTGTTATTAAATTTTACACAATTTGGACTATTGGTCACTTAGAACTATCAATTGCTTAAGTGAATCGAAATAATTTTAATGTCATCGTAGGGTTTGTCAGTTTTCGGATTAGCTTTAGCATTGCAAATATTCTGTACCACTTCCATTCCACGAAAGATGCGTCCGAAAACGGTGTGTTTATTGTCCAGCCAGGGCTGCAAGGAAAAAATGTAAATTAAAATAGTGAACAAAAGACACACAAAACCAAAGAGTACCGTGGGTAGGACGGTAATGAAGAATTGACTGCCATTTGTGTTGGGACCGGCATTCGCCATGCTGACCGTATACGGACGATCGTGCTTTAAACTGGACACAAATTCATCCTTAAAATCCTGTCCCCATATCGATTTTCCACCCGTGCCCGTACCAGTTGGATCGCCAGTTTGCACCATGAACCCTTTGATAACGCGATGGAAAATATGCCCGTTGTAATAGCTGTAAAGAGGTTAGGTTATATTAAAGGTAATATTTGCAGATGAAATATGAAGCCATTACACCCACCCATTCTTGGAGTGTACGCAGAAGTTCTCCACAGTCTTTGGGCACTCTTTGTAGAACAAGTTCATATGAATATCGCCCATAGTAGTGTGCAGAACAGCATTTTCGTAAATACGCTGAATACCTATAAACAATGTCACGATTAGTCTAAGAGTATTTTATTCCAATGTGAAATATGCACTGAGAACCTTCTTCTATTTAGGTTAAGCATGGAAAGTGAGTTAATTCAAAATGTATATTATTTCTATGTCTATCAGATGAGCACATTCGAAAATGTGTTTTACCTTGTCCTTCCGGCACAGCAATTATATCCTCCTTCGACGGTTTCTCATTGAAAATATCCCGGTCGACGTCTTGCAGATCGGAAGGTAGTCGTCTACTGTATAGATAAAAGCGCTGTTTCCTAGAAAGGTGTACACATTGTATAATAATATTTTGAAACACATGGATCCTTTGCGAAAGTCAGTACTTGTAAGCAGTGCAGAACAATGTGGGATCGTTGGCCAGCGATTGCAGCGTAGGATTGTCACTAGCCTCTTGCTCCATGGTGATGGCGGCCTTAGTTTTCTTAGCTTTACCCTTTGGGAAAATAAATAAAAAATGTATTTATTTTTCAATGGGCAATTGCATGACCAGGCATTCTACAAACCTGAAACAATGCAATCTGCAATGGTCGAATATTATCGGTTTTGCCCAAAATGGTCATACAACGATTCGTCTCGATGTTAATCAATTTGATGCCCAACAACGTTGGATACATAAGGAAGTGTCCACTGCAGTCGAACAAGATATTGCTGCTCATATTGAAATCGGACTTTTCCAAGTCCCGCTCGGCCGCCATTCTCCGGCCAAACTCCATATTCGGCAGAGCGTGTGCGGTGTGCTGCATTTGTGTGTAGGTAGACAGCGCCTCGTCGAAGACGCGTATCAGTTTGCCCGAATTAAATTGAAATATGCGTACTTTTCGGTCTGTCGAAATGGCCGCAAAGCGGCGGCCATCGTGCGAAACGGCTAGTCCCGTGACAAGTGTTTTGTTCTTAGCAAATTCAAAGAGACCTGGAGTGGCCAAGTTATACAATGTCAGCTAGCCATATTAATTCCAAAAGCCAAAATACTCACTTGTATCCAATTTGGAATCGAAGGTCACCACTTTTTGTGGAAATTTGTAATCGTGTTTGGAATTTTGCCAATATTCCAAAATTCCCTTCCTATCGATGGAAATGACCGTTTCCATAGCCACACTATAGCACATTGCAATTACAGGAGCCGAATGAAGTTTATCCAATGTATGCAAAACCTCGCCATTCCCCTGGCCATCGTAGATGTGTATTTGATTGGAGTCTTTGTCAGAGCTGGATGATTTAAAAATGTTCAATATAAAGTGAAAACCAAATTTAAATTTGCAGCCTTACATTGCCAAACTGTGCACAGCATCGCCCGGTGAGTGTATCCATTCAGAGCTGTGCGGCGTGTAGCCCAATTTAATGATATTTATCATATCAAAGTTGACCACATCGAAGACTTTGGCGCACTTATCAGCCGAGGCCGAGCAGAGTAATGTGCCGCTGGCATTGGTTGTGAGCGAGTTGAGCGGCACTAAAATAAAGGTGAATGAAATAAAATTGGTTTTTGCCAATTAACTATTTCGTACTCACTCAAATGACTGCGAAAGTGTTTCACGAATTCAACGCCCTCTTCCATCTTCTTCCAGAATTTGATGTGTCCATCCAAACTGCCCGTAACAATGAAATCCGTCTTGGTGGTAACCAAATGCGTGATGACGTCACGATGCATGTAACTCTTCTCATAGCTTTCCGCGTTGGGTAAGTTCTCCACAAAGACATGCTCATAGGGCAGCACTGAAAATGTTCATCGTATTCACTTTGAAGGCTAAAATGTCTAGTAACTTACCTTTTTTCTTTTTTGGTTTTTCCGCCACTTGTTCACTTGGCATTGGTCCAATCCAGCCGCCATCGCCTTCATTCTCCTCCTCACCTTCTTTCTCTTCAGGAGCACTGCGCTTTAGTTCACTCTTTGCTACTTCGTCGGCCATTACAGAATATATACTTTTATTAATTTCGATCAAATTCAAATTGTAGAATTGACATTCCACAATGCGCGTTGTCCACGATTTTGCAAGTAAACAAAATGACAAAACAGCTGGTGCTCTTAAACGTTTGGAACGAAAATTTGAGTTGCCAGTTTCGAAAAAAGAAAGAAATGGGGTGGTTATAATGCAAGTAGTGTCGTAAGAATCGTTGAGCCACGGTTGCCAGATGTGTGAGATTTATCTCACATTCAGATTATGTACCACTAGTTTTTCATATTTATTAGGGATGTGACGGAGCTCCGCGTCCGCCTCCGCATCCGCGAAGCACCCGCACTAAATTTGCACCCGCATAGACATCCGAATCCGTAAATCACACATTTAAAACATCCGCACCCGCATTCGCATCCGCGACATGATACCCGCATGTATGCGGGTCCTTTCAACTTATAGCTTTTTGCACTTTTCTGAAACTTTTTTTACTGTGTTTTTGGTTTTTTCTCAGAAACTATAGGCGATCTGTGCAAAATTTTATTTAATTTTTTTTTATTTTTATTTTACTTGTATTTATTTAATTTTGTCAGATTCAGTTTCAGAACATCAAAACACCCAACTCAAAAATTAAAAAACCCAAAAAAATAAATTTTTTCAAAAAGTTGTTTAAAACATCCGCATCCGCGGATATCATTTTCAAACATATATTCATTGTATTGCATTTTTTCTAGAAGGTAACTGGTCTTCGTTGGAATCGACTAGGAAATTTGCAGCAACGTAAGAGCATGTGCGCCAGTCATAAAAATTAATCCGTTTGCAATTCTACATAATTGACTAATCCACTCTTCACGGCGATTAAGCAAAAGCAACACAAACTGCATTAACAATGCTGGCGTTATGCATTGTCCGCGTTCACTTACAAAGGAAGGCCTTGAATCTCAATCGGCCTTAATTTCTTGCTTACTGAATGAAGGTGGGTTTCTGACTATTCTAATGAATATATTTAACCCGAGTCCTTTTATTATTCCACAGAAATCATCGCCGAGTCGTGTGGTTGTGCTCTTTAGTTTCAATTAAAAATACAATTACAATACCGGGTAATTAAAAAAAAGTGTCGAATATATTGAATTCCTTCAAATACAAAAACTCTCAAATACTAAACACTTTTCATTAATACATAAATTCCTTTTTTGAACCGTTCTAGAGCCGTTTTTTGTCTTAAGCTCGTGTTTACATCGACCGAATGAACGGCATTTTGTTCGCAAGATCGTGCGGTCTAGATGCACCTAAAGAATGTGACAGCGACATAGTTGCCAGATAATTATCTCACAAAAAATCTCACACAACATTTGAAAAAATCTCACGCTAGACAACATCTTAAAGCAATTAAAAATTCTCACAGCAGATAATATATCTCACAAAAATCGCACATCTTACGCGAAATAAAACCTTTCTTGTGAGAAAATATCTCACAAAAATTAAAAATCTCACAACAAATCTCACAGCAATTACAAAATCTCACAAAATCACACAGGAGATAAAATTTTCACAAAAACCTCACATAAGTTAAAAAATCTCACATCTCACAAGCTATAAAAATATCTCAATGTGAGATAAATCTCTCAAATCTGGTAACCGTGGACAGCGGCACCATCTTCTGTCTTTTGCCATGGTCAAAACGTCATTTGGTTTGAAAAAATTCCAAACTGATGTCAATCTGGCATCACTGTCTGAAAGTTTAAACGTCAAACGTTTCTTTGAATCAGCGAACCAATTCGCCGCATTCAGTTGTTGCGCTGTTTTCGTTGCGTTGTCATCGTTGTTCGTTTCGGTTGGGTCGATTGTGTGTGGTTTAACAATGGTTTAACATCTTGTATTTTTCAAGAATTTATGTGCATAAAAAACTTTAACAAAGTAGAAAAACAAATAGAAACAAAATCCAATACAAAGTGCGAAAATTAGCTTTTGCAAAATAATCACGTGAATTGGTGAAATTCATCGAACAAATGTCACACATTCTTCATTGGTTGTGCTAAATTCCATTAGCTTTTTCAGTAGCCGCTTCGCCTTGAATTACAAATTAAGTTTAAGAAAACCAGTTGAAACTTTTGTACCAAATGCAAGAAAGAATAAAGTTGAAATTTGAAATTTTGTGAAAAACCAATTAAGCAACAAAAGTGAACTAATTGTTTTAAGCGAAATCAATATTCAATATCCCTAACGCGAGGATCTGTATCGTGTTTCAAGAAATTACCAACATTTTGGTCAAAGTGCTCTTAGCTACATACACATTTGTTAATTAACCAAATAACAGGTAATTAACATATTTTCATTTCGAATCTTAATAGTTTTCTAGTGTTTTCTTCTTCTATTCGGAAGACATTCAACCTATTTTCTTGGATTTCGTCTTTGCCAATATTTTCTTCGTTTTTTTTTTTGCATATTTGCATTGGATTTGTCTTTCTTTCTATTCGTATTATTTCTTGAATTCGCCTTCGCTTTTCGTTTTTCATTATTAAATTATTTCTTTAGTTTTTTTCTGTGCTGACTGCAAAGCGAGTCATCATTCTTCTTCTCGTATTTCTCTTCAACTGTCTAAATTCTTCGTATTTTCTTCTTATTGGCCGTTTTCGGTTACTATGTTTCTGTCTTTATTAAATTTTACTTTGTGCCGTATTTTAACTTGTTTGTTCTCATCACTTGTTTAAATGGAATTTTGCTTTGCTTTGCTGTGTGTTTGATGATTCTTTATTTGTTGTTGTTGCTTTTTTACCCATTGTCCAGAAAAATGTGGTTAGCGTGTTCGGAAATTTCCGGCTGCTTTTTAAACTATAACCAAATTCTTGTCATTGAATATTAATTTTTAGATATTAGGGGTAGCACTGAGAATATTAAATAATGAATTTTATTTTGAAAAAATGCAATTATCGGTTTGAAATTTTGCTGTGAGGTATAATTTACTTAGATACACACATAACACTAAAATTCTATCCTCTGCTTCACTTTTTTTCCAATTGTATACAAAAATTCTGAATTTTTTTGTTTACAAAAATATTTTTGTAAATAAAAGCTCTTAATGGCTCTTAATGGCAAAAATCAAACAAATCCATCATAGTTTTTTGATTTTTTTACAATCTCTAAACTTTAAAGTTTAAAAAATTCACTAATTTCGCTAACCCAGCAAAACCCTGAATTTATATTGTTATTTGGGATGTACTCTATCCATTCCACTTGAAAAACCTCATGCCCGAAATGTGCTGTGGCACATTTATTTTCTCGGCAAGTACTTAACGAATTAAGGGAGAACTCATTCCAAAATGGTCTAATAAACCTTTCCACAAACTCGCAAAATACTGTCTCTCATCATCACCAGGTCCGAACCCATTAGATTTCTGTGATTTTGAGTTATGTATATTTCATATGAAATGTGTTTTTGTCTTGCCCAAGGGTCTCGATTTCCCATTCCTAGCAATGACAGAATATTCACAGACTTACTAAAACTTGTAGAAGTTCGAAATTCAACACACACCTATGAAATGCGATTCTATTTAAAGAGTTCATGAACAATCTAGCCCCCCTCTATAACCAATAGACTATCGTCATTGAATTTGACTGCCAGTTATCTGAAAAAACCCCGCATAATTCTAACCAATTATACCAACCGACTTTTGTTACTAACTAAAATATTCTTCTCCTTCGCTTTATTATCCTCATTATCATTCATTAATTGTACATTTCTGTGTCACTCATCGGCTTTCGGCGCCTATACTTCTCCTATGTGTATAACTATGCCGTTCGTGAATCGTTTCGCGCACTACTGCCGTTGTTTTCACACGCATTGCAAAAATTTTGCAGACTCTCTTTTGTTACAACGATTTATCAGAAATTCCGCTTCGACTTGACTTTCACAAAACAAATACGAGAACGAAGTATAATTTCGCCGCGTTTAATTTGAAAAAGCAGCTGATTTTTAGCGTTTCCTCTATGCGCAGAAGCTTCGCCAATTCTTCCTCAATTGGTTTTTTTTTTTTTGTTGTTAGCAAGCCGAAGGAGCCAAGAGTCGCTGAACATCTTAATCAGTTTGCGTTTGACTTCCGTTTTCAGTGCAAGGACTCGGAAGTAGTAGCGGATGTGGTCGTTTCAGGCGCCATCATTGAATTAAGTATTTATGAAATCTAACCAACTCGTTGCAACGTGAGCGGAAATTTTAATTTTCATTTGTGAGTGGAACCTGGCCAAACAAAACAACAAAAATCGCTTTGAAGCGAAAACGTGCCCGTGATTGTCTTGTGCATTTTTCGTTTTCTTTTTATTTTTTGCATATTGCATAATTTCACACACCTTTTTGGATTTCAACTTTTAATTAAAATTTGTTCTTTCTTTTGCTTGCTTAATTTTGCAGATAACGGCAACATCGACAACAACAACATATCCAACGAACTACATTTTTTTTATATATATTTTGGTATTGAGATAAAACGAAAGTCTTGATAAAACGACGTTCTGCGCGACCCCTTTACTGCCTTATTAAATACAAAATTACAATTTCGCGCTTCCCATTTGAAAGTGGCTAAAGTAAAAGATAACTAAAAAATTATTTAAATAAAAATACAAAAACAAAATACAAAAACAAAAGTAAATTGAAAAAAAAACAAAACAAATTTTTTCAATTCGTTCTCGTCGTTGAAGATGGAATCCATGGAGTATGAAATGGCACGCAACATGACGTTGCTCTTCTTTCTGGAACGTTTGCTGGACAAAGGTGAGCCACGCACCGTTCATGATTTGTCGTGCCAATTCGGCAACAAGGAATTCACGAAGGAAATGCGTCAAATTGCAGGCGGCAGTCAGTCGGGTAAGTTTCTTTTTGAAATAAAAAAAAAAATTTTTTTGACAAAAAAAAAAAAAGTTAATTCTATGTATTGTTTAGAAATTAGTAAACCGAAATTAAATAAATTTAAAAAAAAATATCTTGAAGGATTACAATTTTTGAATTTGTGGTGTATGGGACATGAAATCCCAATTTGTGGGAATGTTTGAACGAACATCTCTCACGTGTTGCTTAATGTTGCATTATATTTCATATCTACTATTCAAATTAAATTCTTACGTTTTTGTTGCTTTTCGGGAACAAATGGCGCCAAACAAAGTGCAAATAGTGAAATTGGGATACGTTTTTTGGTGTGAAATTTCCATAGTAGTCGCAGTATTGGAGATATCGACTTGATACTTCACCGAACTGAGAATCAGCACAATCGCACTAAAACTAAGGGAGGTCCCGTACAAAACGACAAAAAATATCTAACAATTTTCCAAGCTTTTTCCAATTTTTTTTTTTTAAAAATAGTGTTTTGAGACAATATTTTTTATGTTTGAGATACTTTTAAATGAGTCATATTGGTATCTTGTTTTTCCAAGGTAGGTAAAATGTTGAATATTTCCCACTTTACCCCAACTTTTTTAAGAAATCAAAAAAACGATTTGAAAATTACTCAAATATTTTATCAAAAGACAAATTAGTTGTATTCTGTTTTTGAAGAAAGTTGGGTAATGAACCACTCTATGGAATAGAACCACTCAATTCCTTGGATCTTTTTAAAGCCAAATCAAAGTTTGTCCCACGGAAACCCATCTGTATGGAATTACCAAAAAATTCAAAAGTATATGGTTTTTATTTTTTGAAACGTTTTATTTAATAACATTTATATTTTGACTTCTCTACCGCTTTGTTATACATTACTCAACTGATATTTTGAGTTAAATTGAAAATCGTTTATTTAATTAATAGAAATTCAAGACAAGTTCAAAGTCAGCGATTAGTCGTAAACAACATTCCACTTTAGATCCTTCACATAAAATCACATTTTTCCGCCACACATTGGCATATGAAAAACCCGATTGAATTGATTTTGTAATTTAAAACCTGTTGGGATTTTCACTTGTTTGGCATTTTTTGGATTTCCTTTTATTTTTGCTGAGGGCATTTTACATTGCGGTGTCTGTCATGGCAAGTGCAACATGTCATTGCCACTGTCAGTGTCGCTGCAACAACAATCCCACGAATTACAACAAGGCATAACATAAAAACATCGGTGACAAAAACCACACACAAAAGTCACGCACAGAAACACACACATAGATAGTTATGTACCTCACAATACTTTCAATGGAAGGTAAACAATTGATTTGGAATTTTACTTGTTTTACTTTAGCTATTCAGCTATTTCGGTGAATTGAATGTTCACTTTAAAATTTTAGTGTGGTGGTAGTGACTTTTATTTGTGTGGCAATGCAAAGGTTGTTGTTTGGCTGATTGTGTATTTTTATTGTTGTGGCCTAACTATATTGTATTCACCGCAAACACAAAAACATAAATGCGAAGTGAATTTTTTGGTAAACAATCAAAAAATGAATATTGAATTAGTAGAAACAGCTTGCATGGTGTTCTCCGTTTCATATTTACATGGAAGTGAAGAATTCACGCATTGAAAGAGTTGCCACCAATTCGTATTCGTCCTGGCTTTAGGTAATCAGAAGCAGAAAAACTCAAATGTGGATCCGATAACGTTTAGAGGGTACGCCCAAGAGCTTTATTTGTCCAAAAAGGATATGTGATCAAACAAAATTTTTTTAATAGTTTTAAATCTAAAAAAAAATACAAAAAAATAGCAAAACTATATATTTTAAATGCTTGCTATTAGCATTTGGGATTTCTAAAAATCATTACCTTTAAAAAAATTTAAATGTTCTGTATTTATAAGATTTTAGATTTAAATTTTGAATTTTTTATGGCAACTCTAAAAACTGGAACACGCACACCAAACTACATCAATTTCGAAAACGAACACACAAAAATACCAATTCTATTTTCATTCACTGATGTTTTCCATGGTGCATTGCACTCTTCTAGCTGTTGTTGTTGCTATAAACCGGGAGTTGGGCACAATTTATCACTCAATGGGATGGCCAGGAATATTTGACAAAACAAAAGCGGACCAAATTCCCCGAAATGGGTCTCATTACACTGCGGGATGCATATTTACTTTTCAACGCATTTACATGATTGCACTTTCCAGTTGAAATCAAATTTAAATTAAATTATATTAACATTTTTAATTTGTTAATGTTAGTAAATGAAACTCAGTTGAATTCATTGACACAGTTTCGGAGTTAAGTAATGTAAGCCGCTAAACAAAACAAAGCAAGAAAAAACGGAAGTTCACGTTTTGCTAACAATTTGCTTGTCTGCCCGTCAGCAAGTCTAAGTAATTCGTTTAATTACACACTTTGCAAATTTGCGCCAATTTGACGCCAAATTAAATTTCGCACCTTGTCTCGTCTTCTTGGTGTAGTCAGTTGGCTTTTGTTTGTTTTGTTTGTTAATTCGACAGAAACCAAGCACGTAAATAAAATTAAAAAAAAAAAAAACCAAAAGATGTGCTTGCATGGCAACTTAGACAATACTCCGCCACACTGCACTACCGCACTTACCCGCAAAACCCACACCTACACTGAATTCAGACACTTTCCTCACACACGCCACGCAATTGCAAATCGCAACGTAATTGAAACGTTTAACCGACTTTTTGTTGTCGATTTTTTCCCCTTAATCTTTCCAAAATTAATTAAATTAATTTTTAATTAGTTACAATCGTGCTTTTTTTTTAACAATTTGTTTTAGTTATAAGAGTTGGTTTTAGTGTTAGGTGTTAACTCTTGATTGCACATCTGGAATAGCTTCCGTTTATGTCTAGTAAGTGAAGAAATTGATTTCAGTTTTCATTATGGAACGAATTCTTCAACGCGGAATCACCATGTATCTTTTTCTGTGCAGTTATATCGATATTGAATATAACTGAAGCATCTTTCAGTGGTGAACTAATGAAAAATCAAAACGGCCTGGCCTAGCCAGACCGTTGCTACATACCACATCACAATATGAATTTGGGGATTTGCTAAGCTAGCAAAAATAAAATTTTAAAGTTAAGAGATCCTTATTAAGTAAAACTAGAGAGTGCCAAAGATAGTTGGCTATGCTGAAGCCGAAATACCCCCACACAGTATGATCCTTTTAGAAGTACTTTGAAGATAACAAAATTTGATCTCAAGACCTTGACCTATTTGTATATGGTTTTGGAACCTCGGACCATGTCAAAAATCCATTTCTAAACATTTCCAATCGAATACAGCAAAAAATTGGAAAAGACTTGTCCCCTTTTTGACGTATATGATATGAGCCCCGCTTAGTTTTTCTCCGATTTGGATGTTTCTCGAACTTGCTCTTACTTTTGAAGTGAAAAATATGTTACCAAAGTTTCAAGTCGATATCTCGATAACTGCGACCGCTGTTGTGCGGACGGATATAATATATATCCTTTTCCATACCGGACACGCCTCCTTATGGGCGCTAAAACGGTGTGTCAATGTTAGTATACCTTGCCACAGTGGGTTTGGGGAATAAAAATTCGAAAAACTGTGATGGAGTTGTGTAATTTTTGTCGTTAAGAGCTTGCTGGAACCGTAGTATTTACGAAAATATTGAAACTGAATTTTTCGCCACTTGGGGTCGCTTCAAAATTATTTTAAGCAGAAAATTTCGCAGGTGGGAGTTTCAGTGTCCTGTGTGTATATAAGTGAATTATCCCTCACTGGAAAATTTCAAACTAAACATTTGTTTTATTAACATTTCTTCTACAAACATACAAAATTTATCAATTAGATAAACGATTTATTTGACTGGGTTTTACAGGGCAGAATATTTATTTGGTACTTGGAAATAAATGTAGAATACCGTTAACCTTAACTAATACTGACATGATCTTAATTCATTTACCTCTACGGAAATCAGTTCACACCAATTTGTTTATCTAAAAGTAGGTATATACTCGTACATAATCGTATCTTAGCTTGCTCTTAACTTCTCCACTAAACACAGTTGTTGCTTAAATGATATTAAAACACGCAGCACTAACATATTCAACTTTTAAAATATGCGTGTGTAATTCATTTGCCGGCTGCGAGCGAATATACTTCATTATAAACATGGGAAAAAGTTTTAATGAAAGAAAATATGAAATGGAAAGAAAAGAAAAGAAAAAAAACAATGTCAGGGTCATGAACAGAAAAATTCCAAGTTGAATAGATAAAAACGAAAGTTGGCAACATAAATTCAGTAGAAGTTAGAGTAATCCTGAGAATAATTATAAAAATCCACCAAAACCAAGAGTAGAGCACATGTAGTTCACAATTTCATTTTTTTCTATGAATAATCTACAAGAATTCCGTAATAAGAAAACTTTCTATAATTCACACCTTCTGTTTTTTCCAATTTCAGTTTTTTCCGAACGAATCCCAATTCGATAACAAATTATTAAAACCATTATCGCTCCCCCCGTTTACGAAAACTTTCCTCCAGCCGAGTAGATAAGGTGCAAAATTGTAATTTTAACTTCATCACTTCACCACTCGGTAAATGTTCCCAAACATATCCTTGAGGATAATGTCTTCATAACATCAATATATGTATGTAAGCAACCCTTGCTGCAGCCAGCCGAAGGACATTCAAATCCTTCTTATTAGAAGGCCAAATCTCTTACTCAATGTTTTTTTTTGTGTGGGGATGTGGAGGGTGTCGAGGAGGTGGCGTTAGGGAGCAATGTGTTTCGTGAAAGTCCTAGCCTATGAAAAAAGAAACAAATTTGCAAAAGTAAAAGTTGTTTGTAGTTGTTTGTCAACGTTCCTCTCTACTCCCCACCTCCACCCAAGCATTCTAATCCCCATGATATTTTCATAATATCCCTAAAAAATCTATGGTGTAACAAATTCGGTTTTGATGTTGCGTAGAAATGTAATAGAAAAGCGTCGATTACGTGACAGAAATGTTCAATTGAATTTCAATAAAAACGCACGAAGTCATATGTTACACCCCTTCCACCCGAACCAAATTGTTGCTTCAATAATGTATTTGGTAACTGCAATTCTCTCGAGAATGACGAGGGTTGGCCGGGCTTGGATTGAGTGTTAAATTTTGACAATAGAAAATTCCAATGAATATGAAGTTTTATTTTTTTCTTAACTATTTAAATGGCATTAATGTTGACATCCAGTTGTGGGGGGTTAAACGCAAATATTTAGAGATTTTGTGGACTTTAAGGAATTTTCGAATTTCGAAGAGATTCAACGAACAAAACCCATTGAGACTTTTTGAGTATTACATAAAGAATCAATTACAATCAGATTCACTTAACTCTACTAAGTAATTACTTCATCAGTGTTGATGCAGGAAGCTTATATCAATTAGAACCATTTATACATCAATTTCCTTTCGCTGTTAACCCTAGCTACTAACTCTAAGCCAAATTTACCAGCACAAAACGTCCAAATCGCATCCATCACACACATCAACTGCTAATTTGCCACTAAGTGAAGCCATAATGAATTTGTTCGCAATGAACGCATTAACGAAAAATGTACACAAGCATTCCATTAGCCAATTCTTTTTTTTTATTAACTTTCAATAAAATTGTATTTTTGGCGCTTTTTTCATTGCTTTTCTTGTTGCTTTTCTCTTCAAAAGAAACTTTCGCAAAATTCACTGACCGACCACATTGGCTGTTCATAACCTACGTGTGTTTAGTTAAACCAACAAATAAACAATAATTACAGCATTTGAATTTACCGCCTTGCATCTGGCACCTAATATGGCCGGTAGAAGGCTGCCTGGTTTTTTTGTATAGGTATTTTGTTTGTTTTGTCTTGACTTTTTATTATTTACTTAATTATTTTGAAGCACGTCTTTATGTAATCGGTTAACCAAATCAAAACGAACTGCCACTGTCGTCGCTTGTTTCACTCAATCGCGTAATTTCACGTGCTGCTACGCTTGATTTCACTGAATCAGAATCAAATTGTTGTTGGTAACAACAAAAAATTTACTCATGACTTCATATGATTTTTTTATTTGCATTTTTATTCAACAATTGTACATAAATATGCAAAGGCGTTGTAGTTGAGGATTATCATTAAATGGTTATATCTAGTTTGAAGTGGCTATTCTTAATGCTTCAATGAAGATGATCCAAATACAAATTGAGCTCATCTTCATTACAAAGAAACTGCTTTCAAAATTGTATTTCAGCCAAAAATTATATTGGACCAAAAAATATGATGGTCGCAAAGTTTTATCCAAATCGGATAACTGGGACTAACCGATCTGTAATTGAATATGCTAAAATCAGTGAAGAATCCGGTACAAAAAATGTACCGACCAAAAATATAAAAAAAAAGGTTGGTTACCCAGTCGCCCTCCAAAGGGGGTCAATTGGACACTTTTTGTTTACGACAAAAAAATAAATAAAAATACGCTTAATGACTAGAAGCGACCATATAATATTTAGCTCCTTTATGTGAATACTATTTTTATACCCTACACCTCATGAGGTATGGGTATATTCACTTTGGTCTGATGTTTGCGTCACCTCCTGAGTTGATTTAGTCATATCCGTCTGTCCGTCCTCTTTTCTTGTAAACACGAAGCTAGGGATCCCAAATTTTGAATTTATTCTTCTAAGGTCATTGAAGGAGTTGGGCGGAATCCGTCGACAGCCACGCCTACCTCCCATTTAAGTGAAAATCGTGTTTCCACTTATATGCCGCTTAAATAGTTCCAAACTTGTAATCTAAGGGTTTTTTGGGTCGCTGATTTCGAATTTGACGTCGAAATTTCTAAATTCAAGATGGCGGATCCATTATGCACCAGTAGGTGTAGGGTATATATAAGTCGGCTTTGACCGACTGAAACTTACTCCTTTGTTTCTAAATCCCAAGAACCATTTAAGAGGTTGTATTGTAAAACGGATAACTGTGAGTAAAATGATTTTGCTTGGATTTTTTCCAATATTATGTCGCAGTTACCTACTTCCTTTAACACTAGCACTTTCAACAAAATTAATCCCCTTCCATTCCTTACATTCAAACTCGAAAAAAATCAATTCCCATAAATTCCGCCATTGATCCCGATATAATGTTCTTACGAAATGCTGTTGCGTAAATTATACGATTTTGTGAGCTTCGTCTCAACAACCATGTTAATAATTTCCTAATACAAAAAGGGTTATGAGGGTTTATTTTGGATTTTCGATTGCGTGCAAATGTTTGCGTGCTTCTTTGTTTTGTTTTGTTTCGCACAAGTTTCATGCGCCTCGGTTAATATTAACCGATTTAACCGAAACTTTGCTAAAGTCTTTATCAGTTCAGCTTAGCGTTTGCCTGGTTTTTATTTAGACTTTGTTTTTGTTTTGCAGTTTATTTTTAAAAATGCACAACAGCTGGCAATTAGTTTTTGCTCGGTGGAAATGCCTAAATGTAGTCTTTCTTGCGATGTGGAAATTCCACTGAACTTTTGTAATAAAATTTAATTATTTTGAAATATAAATTAAGACCCTGAGCTGATATAATTGAAAAAAATTGCTTGAACTTAAATTTTCACCCTTTTATTTTAAAAATAAATTATGTTCTCCCAATTGAATTTTATCCTTTTAGTATATTTTTCATGTAATCATAACTTATGGAGGACTAATGGCCGCTTTCTAGGGCATCTACATACACAAACTCAAATCTAACCCTAACCTAAAAACCCTGACTTTTATACTTCATATTAGCAATAAAATCTTAAATTTATTGCTACCCAATTTCATTGGCTGCCTTCTTTCTATCCAGGTGAACTTATTGAAATTTACAACTCCTTGGGAAAAGTAGTCACATACACTCCTACACAAACATGCAAAAGATCACACACTCATACATAAATTGTCAAAATATTTATGGGAATGCTGTGCATTTGGAAATTGCCACTTTCAGAATTTTCGCTGGCCCGCCAAATGTTAACATAACCTAAAATCGAAATGGCAACATAAAAATCGTCCTAAAAGTCGGTAGGTATACAATTTAACCTAACAAGGCGGTCGGACAGACGAATGAATTGTCTACACACCTGTACAAATGCAAATATTTGCCATTCTAGGCAAAATATAAATATTTACTTTTGCCAAAAAGTACAAGTGGCTGCACGCTGTGTTTTCCTGATGTTGTGGTAAGGCGGGACGGGGCGGGAGTGTAGTGAGCCGCTGGTAAGCATTCGTGGGTGATAAATAATAACATTTGTGGTTTAAAATTTTTATGAAGTAACTCTGCTAACATTTCCTTCCGTTTTTCCTTTTCGCCTGTCTCGTGTGTACTTTATGACACCACCTGAGTAACAAACTGGTGGCTGGCTGGCTGGCTGGCTGACTCTCTTGACTCTCCCACACAACAAATAGTTACATACCCTCCTGACCAGCTGTTTGGCAATTCAATTTCATTTCGTTAAGCAGTTTCAAACATTAAATTGAATTATGAACACTGCCGGCAAAACGTCGTAACGGATTTTCTTTCGATTTCGATGTTAAACTCGTGAACAGTGTGAAATGTGGAAAAATGTTGAAATGTCTCTGGAGGGTGGTTCGGTTTTTATTTTTGCTTCACTCGCTCATTGTTGTATTTGTTACGTTCCATTTGGCTCAAGGTTTCTATATATTTGACTGTGTTTTTTAAAGCTTTTTTTTCTTGTATCGTGTCTCTCTTGACATTTTTTGTTACACTTTAGGATTTATTTATGAGTTTAAATGCCATTCGAAATTATGACAGTTGTAGGCTATATTAAATGATGTACACAAATATCATTACATGGAAAAACATTTGTCAGGCTTTGAGAGATTTTAGAAATTTCTGGGGATTCCCATAGAAGGACATGATGGTGCAAATTGATTACTTTCTTTCAATAAATTATTAATTTCATGTAATTAAATTCCTCATACACACAAAAAAAAAAAAGTCGGTAACTCTAACCGAAAAAGACGGTTAAAAACGCTCCGTTAACAACTTTTTTAGGGTAATTTTACCAACGAAGCTTTCAAATGCAAAAAAATTATTCCGCAGTTTTTTTTAGATTAGAACCTTCTCACGGCTTCACGAATTTTCGATTATATTTCATAATTCCCTTACAAATTCTATTAATCAAAGTTCATTTACATTAACTCCAAATGCAATTGAATTACCTCATAATTCGTACATTAAGAACCACAACAGCGACCATCTCGCATAACATCCGCAACACGCAACGTCAACGAGAAAAATTTTACTTTCCGTCAGCGTGAGTATAGCTGACTGTAGTCTGTCATGCTGTATTACCCTCAAAACGACATAGGCGTACTATGACAGCAAGTAGGGTGACCTGATTTACAAACTGCGCTACAAGAGCGCATTCACTTTTCATGCTGAGTTATGAGAATATATAAACAACAATGGGAAACCCCCTTCCGTACGCTCATTGTAACTATACCATGCCATATGCTGCCGCCGCCGCCTCCTACCAACTAAATATGCGCCTCTTATGATAATTATGAGAACACACGTCGCACATCACACGTTACAAGGCGCGCGCGCTTGTTTTTCACATCGCATTGATTTGTTTGGAAATAACCACTATAAGTCAACCAACTCCAATGTAACTTCTATCATCCATTTCATATTTCCATTGTAGTTCGCTTTTAAAGTTTAGTTTTGTACCCTATTGTTAAATTATGCCTCCTACATACAATGCCAATAGTTTTCATTCGTTTTTCATATTCATATTCATTTTTGTTTTCAATTTCTGTTGCTGCTGCTGTACAAAAATGATTACACTTGCTGCTTTTAATAACGTAAAGTGTAACTTTGTATGTAACTATGTGCTCTTCCCTTTTGTTTTCATCACTTTAGTTTTCCAAAGAAATTGATTTCCTTTTCACATCCATTTGCATACAATAAAAAATAAGAAAATATCAACTTTATTTTTTTTGTTGGCGGAAGTTGTACAGATCATCAAAAACTTTACTTTTCATCCATGCTGGCTTTGAAGTTGCCAAATGGAAATGTTTGTCAAGTGTTGGGAAAATGTTGTAAAATACTCATATACTCACTTTACACGGTTGTTCTTTGCAAGTATCAGTTGTAAAGTCATTTAAATAATGGAATGCACTTGCTATCCTTTACAAAGTGTTTGCTTGTACTTTACCACTTATGTGTAGTATTTAGAAACAAAAACACGTTTTCATAATATCCTTAATAATGGCAAAACATAGGAATGTAGTAAGGGAAGATTGTATACGCTCATTTGGTAGAAATGTCAAAACTACCATAATGCATTTTGGCCATTGTCTACCATAGAGAGGAACTTTTGGAAATCTAACTAATTAATTTCTAAATATTTATGTAGAAAACTATTTGTTCTTTAATATTTTTTTAATTAAAATATTTTGTTTTTTTTTTGTTGAAAAAAGTTTTTTTTTTTATCAATAACACAGTAATACTAGGCGAGGCCTTCTTCAACTCCATAAGAGAGGTTTCCAAACTCTCAATTGAAGCACTTCGCGTTGCAGACCAAGACTTTCGAATTGGATAACGATCTCGAAGGAAGGACTGTAAATTTCGAGTGAAAAGATAGTCGTTGTAACACTATCGACCAGCATGGTCTATGTGAGACAATTAGCCTCCACTCTAAACTAACCTTACATAATAACACGGCCACTGCAATCAGACCCCGTTTTGACCCATTTATATGTGGTTTTGGAACCTCTAAACATTTCCAATCGAATAAAGCAATAAAAAACTCGAACTTGGTCTGAGTTTGGAGGAAAAAAACATGTTTCAAGTCAATATGTCTAAAATTGCGTCCGCTATCGTGCTGACAGACAGACGGACAAAGCTAAATCGACTCAGGAGGTGATGCTGATCAAGAATATATATACTTTTCCATATCCTCCTTATAGGCGGTACAAACGTTGTGTCAAAGTGAATATACCCTGCCACAGTGTGTGTTGGGATATAAAAATATAAATTTTTTTAATAAAATATTTTTCATCGAATAAAATTTAAATAAAATGTTCATTTGTCGAATAGTGTAATCAATAAAGACTGACTTCGCTTTTGGCTACTTTCTTCAATATCCGACTACGATTTTATTGTCGAAATATCTCATTAACATTTCATTATAACACAATTTTCTTCTATTGAATCCATTCACATCAAATAAGTTACAATAAAAAACTTCAGTTAAGTACATCCCTTTATCACTTCACAATTTCCCCTACATAGGATTGATGTTAATTGATTGCGAACACACCATTCCCATTTACACCACTCTAAGTGTATGTGTACTAATTCTATTTCGTCATTTCAGGTTTAAAGAAATTTCTCGCTCAATATCCGTCAATCTTTCTGGTGGATGGCGACTATGTGCAGGTGAATTCGTATCAGAACACCGCGTCCGACGATGGCAGCTACGGCGGCCGACGTGATTACATTAAAGAGGCTAAAGACTATTTCAAAAATAAAATGCTACAGTATGGCATTGGGGTGGAAGTGCCCGTCAGGAGTCTGTTGGGACATCGTTCACAGGCATCGCCCCAAGTACGGCATATATCGGGTAAGTCAAGTTTACACATTTGCCCACATTTTCAACTAACCCCTTAAATTTTGTTTTTCCTCTTCCCCTTACAACTCAGGTCAGCACATCAAGGAGTTCACCGATTTCCTGATTAAGCATCCCGACGTCTTCAACGTCGTCGACGATCATGTCGTGTTGGTGGGCTGTGAGGGTATGACTGATTTGCCCGCAAGTCAGCGCCTGCATTTGCCACAGACCAACATCGACACGAAGGGTACCCAACAGATGTTGGACTTCTTTGCGCAGTGCATCGAGATAAAGGGCCCCATTCTCGTCGATCAGCTGTTTCATTTGGTCACCACTAGATTCCCCCAGGAACAGTGGTTGCGCATGTTCAAAACTCCCGGCGATTTGACCACTTTTCTCAAGTTGTTCTCCGATTGCTTTCACATACAAGCCAATCTAGTCACGCTGCTGCAGAAGCCGAAGCTCAGCGATTCGCATATACAGCAGGCGCAGGCCAAGTCACGTGAGCAATACAATGCAATGAACAACAATGCGCAACAGCAGCAAGAGCGGCAGCAACAACAGCAGCCTACATTGCAGCAATCGCCGCAATTGAGTGCAGTCCAGCAGCGACTGCTCTCACCTGCGCAGCGTAACTTCACGGCCAACAACAATGTCATTGGCTCTCCACAGAGCCAACACAACAACGTGAACAACAACAACAACAATATTACGTCGCCAAATTTCAAATTGAATGCGCCCGTGTCGAATATGGCGGGCGCAGGAGGTGACATTTCGCAAACGCGCTCCGAGCCCAATTCGGGTTTCGACAGTTACGTGCCCATGTCAGAGATGAAATTGGAGAATCTTTGCGAAAGTAATTGCCCCAGTCCGAGTAGTTGTTCCTCATATGGTCCCTCGAACAATAGCACTAGCGGCGGAGGCGGCCTACAACAACAGAATTCCCCATCCAACCTCAGTTCCATGCAGAACCCTACACCCCCACCGCCGCCGCAAGTGCCCTCAGAACGGGGCAACAGTATCAACCAGACGCTCAAGCAGCGTATCAATAATCTCGTCATACGCACACTGGCCGAAAATTACGAAAAGGACAAGCAATCCATGGCCAATCAGTCCGGTTCCGTTGGCTATAATCCCCAGAGTTCTACACACTCGAGCCCGGTGCATTCCAATGCCAGCAATATGAATATGACATCAGCGAATTCGAATTCATCGGCCAACTCGTCGGCCTCATCGTCGCATTCGCCGAGTCACAATTACTTTGTGGGCGACACATGGAAAATCAAGGTGCTCCAGAATACCAGCGTCATAGCTAACATCAAGCAGTCGCTGTTCGTCACCGAGGCAATGCTGAAGATCGCCCAGAACAATCAGAGCATTGTCATTTCCGTGGACTGCGAGGGCATCAATTTGGGTGTGAAGGGCGAGATAACGCTCATCGAGGTGGGCACTACACGCGGCGAGGCTTTCATCTTCGATGTGCGTACATGTCCCGAAATGATCACCAACGGAGGCTTGAAAACCCTGCTGGAGCACGAGAATGTCATCAAGGTCATCCACGATTGCCGCAACGATTCGGCGAATTTGTATTTGCAATTTGGCATTCTGTTGCGAAATGTTTTCGATACACAGGTGGGAATTGCAGGGCAGCACCTTTTACGAAACCCCAGAATTTATGCAATTTCTTTTCCAGGCCGCCCATGCTATCGTTCAGTACCAGGACAATGGCAAGCAGGTCTACAAGGCCAAATATATTTCACTTAATTCGCTCTGTGAGCAATACAGTGCCCCGATCAATCCCATTAAGGAGCAACTGAAACAAATCTACCGTCGCGATCAAAAGTATTGGGCCAAACGGCCGCTAACGCGCGAAATGTTACTCTATGCTGCAGGCGATGTACTTGTGCTGATCAATGACCAATTGTATGGCAATTTGGCGAGGTAATGGTTTTGGAATTGTTTTTTTTTTGATTGCCAGATGCATTTTAATACATTTTTACAAAATGTTCTTCTTTCCAATAGAAAAATCAAACCCGAGAATCGTCAACTTTTCTCTGAATTGTGTACCGAGCAGATACTCATGCAAATCAAACCCAACGAAGTGAAGATACGTAAGAAGCAGCGTAAAGTAAGCACAGAGGTTACCGACCTTAAGCTGAAATTGGCACAGACAAACAAGAGTATTGTGCTCTCGAACCGTGAGATTCGTCTGTTGAGGTGTGTTGCTGCTTTGAGGCTTGATTCGCGGCTCGCAAACAATGATATTAACTATCCGTTATTGTTGTGTGCTCTTTTGCAGATACATGGACTTGACAGAAGACGAAAAGGAACGTTTGAAAGGTTTCTACAAGGTTGCCAAGAAGCTGGAAAAAATGGAATCAGTGGGCAATCAGAATAGGTAGGCTTTCCATTACATATTTCATTTCATATCATTTTTAAACAATTTTAATTCGTTTTGTGTTTCCCGCCCCCTCCACAGAGACCAAAGCGATTCCGAAGACGAACAAGAAGCAAACGAAAACGACAATTTCCCCAGTCTCGATTCAGTGCCATCGGATAACTCCTTAACTGGAACATTCTCGCCACGTTTCAGTTCGGAGCCGCCCAGTCTGACTGAGTCCATGCAAATGATGGACGAGATTCTGTCGGATCAATCGATGGATCGTGTGGCCAAGATTGATAAACTCGAAGCTATCCTATCGGCTGTGACGCTTTTGCCAAATGATCAAGTAATATTTAGGGCACATTTGTGTGTAGCTTTGTGTATTTATTAGAAAAATTGTATACACATTTCAGATCATTTCTTCCAATACCATCCAAGATCAGTTGGGTTCAAGTATTGCAACCACAGATAATTTGCAGATTATACGCGAACGATCGAAAAAGTGAGTTGGCATATGTTTAATCAATTATCGTTTGGAGTAGTTAGTTACTTTGGGCATTTGAAAATGTGGCATAGAGTAGTAACCTTAGTATAGGGGCTTGTATATATAAAAAGCTGATAGATCACACAGCTGAGCTCGTTGTTTTGACGTGAATAAAGTTAGTCACGTGACAATAGTTGCTTTTCACCCAAGTAACATTTTGGTCATCACTGATCCAGATAAACTACAATGGTCGACAGTCAAAAATGCTCATTTGTCGAACTGTACTATCAGCTATTTGATATATCAAAACGTAACTTACATCTCCAAATATCAAATACAACTCTCACTCATCTCTATTCGCCATTTTACTAATAAAATGTTCTTAAAAAATTTCAGTTCAAAAAATTGCAATTGCCATGGTGAGCGCAGCATCACGCCCACTCAGCGCCCCGGCGGCACTGACAAGAAATCAACTAAAGTGGTCGAGGCTGCCTCGCAAACACTCAGCACTGGCGACATTGTCATTACGAAAATCTTCTTCCAAGACGAACACGAGAAGGCCAAAGAGAAGGTGTTGACCTCATCTCCCAGGCGTGTCGTTTCATCGTAAAAATGCAGGACGTCGATGCCACAACAAAATGATTCCTAGTTACAAAACAAGTATCGCAAAAAAAGAACAATACATAGCAATAGTTAACATATCAAAAATTGCTAAAAGAAAAGCAACAAAAACAAGTGAAACAAAATTGGAAATCCTTTGTCGCCTACAGTTTACTTAGTTTTGTAACTTGTTTGTTAAAACATTTCTCTTATAATATTATTTTTGGTTGTGCAACATGCAAAACGATCAAGCAATATCATTTGTGCCTAAATGTATAACATTTTTACTATCACTTATACACATTATTAATGATTTTTTCTTCTGTAATTATTTCCCCCCCAAAGTACATAATTCTTTTATTTTTATCATGCTTTATTTTATATACTTTAAATGTTAAAATTATTCGCCGATTAATTTCGTTTTAAGCCCACACATAACATCCGCTGGTTTGGGGAAAATGTAATTTTCTTTGTTGCAAGCAAATTATTGTTTTAAAATGTAAACTTAGGCAAATTTAAATTTAAAAAAAATTCAACCCCCCCCATAAAAAAAAAAACTTTAAATAAAATCTAAATACTAAACAATTTTTCTTTCCTTTCGTTGATGAAATGTTTCTTTTTGATTTTCGCAATCCCATTTCTCATGCCAGGCTCATGAGAATTCGTGTTGATTACGTGCACTAAGATTGTGAATAAATTGTTTAGTTTTAGTTGAAGAAACAGACACCACGGTTGAAGTGTAAAATCGTATTGTATTAAAAACCGCTTTAGCTTTATGCAAAACCACTTGTCGCAAAACAATCAAATTCGAAAATGATGCAAACAATTTAAAGTAAATCAAGTAAAATGAAATTGTAATGTAATTCCAGTTGAAAATTTGTTTGCGTTTATAGTAAAATCGGACTTGAACATTATAGCTATCCTTACGGACGCATCGTTGAATCGTTAATCGATTGTATTTCTTTTTTTACAACTCGACTGCTGAACTATTAACAAATTGATTTGCCTCATTCCCGCATAAGGGTGTTATCATACTTGAACTACATTATTACTCCTAATTAATGTTGAAAATGAATTTTTGGACCAACATACATGCATATTTATTCGGTGAAGCTTCTTGGCAACCTGCGCTGCTGTTTGCAAATACTATTGTTAAATCATGTAAACTTTTATAATGGAAATGACACTTATCTGTAGGACAAATAATTGAAAATAAAATATTTAAACTAAAGCCTAAATAAAATTTCTGTATTATTTTGTCTAGCATATTTACTACCTGCAAATTGAGGTTATATCTTTCATTTCTAAATTGATTATTTTCTCTCACTAATTCTCTCATCAATAATTGTCATTTTCTCAATTGTTCATAGCCATATCCAATGAGATACTACTAACTAACTAGTAATTATGATATTTTTTTGTGCGTAAACTAATTAAATTAAATTAATTTAAATAATTTACTTAAGGTCTACTCTCATTAATGGTTATTAGTAGATTTGTTTGAATTCTTTAAAGGTTTTACCATTAGTGCATAATATACATACATACATATATTAAAAATATATACAAACATAAACGTAAAAAATTGTCATAAAAAAAATGCAATAATATTATATTAATAAAATCCTAATAATCTTGTAAACAATTTTCTTTTTCTCAGACGGAAGGATTTAGGTAAAATAATATTTATGTCATTTTGGTTAAATTATATCAACCTATGTCTTTACCAACTAGTGGTTTCTATTAGTGATGCATAAATTCTAGTTCCATAGTCTGTATTACGAAATTCTGTAAAAAAACGATATGGGATTCCATGAATAAACTAACCGATTGAGTTCGTATATGAAATTGAATTGAATGCATTAATAAGAAATTGTAAACTAACCTTTTTCGTTTTCAACCAAATAAAAAACTTTCACGCATGACTAAAAACCACCCACGAAAGAGACATTCACGAAAATTCAATAGGTGTGCTAAGTAATGTTGAAATGATACTAACTGGAAAAGAACGGAACGTTTTGTTAATTTTGAATTATCTTTATTTTTATCCAAAATTCAGAAATGGAATTTTTTTTTAAAACCTCTTGGTTATACATAGTATAGTGTCCAGCTAAGTATTTATTTGGTCAATTTGAAAAGTTATAGAATTGTTCGTCTGAAAGCTGAGTTCAAAAGCTAACAAGAATTTCCAACGGAGCCTAAAATACGATTTTGGCAGTCGATCTAGCAAAAGTCTCCAAAATCGACCCCCCAAAAAAGGTTCCCAGTTACTGGCAACCATTTACAAATCGAAAATGAAGCATAAACACTGGTTTATAAATTTGTATGCGTTATTTATTCTTCCAGTGGTTCACTCTGACCATTTCAACTGAAAAAATAAGATTTTTTTAGCAAAATAAATGAAAATAAGTGAAAAAATGGACTAAAATTATGTTTCGCATGTTGTCACATGTGAAGGGGAAAGCTCGATGTTTGCACGATGTTGCGGCAAGGTTGCCAGTCTGCTATTCTGACCGAATCCATTTCAAAATAATGGTAGTCGAAAACGTAAAGAATAAAAGACAAGCTAAGAATTCTACTCATATTTACCCTTCTATATTGATGAAAGAGCCTTGGAAAGATTTTGGATCAGCCTCGATTTTTTCGTATTTTTTACTTTTTGACGACCTAGCGACAACAGCAACACTTGCATACAACTCAATGATTTATGAAAAGAAAATGGTTAATAAGATGACACTTTGACACTAAGCTCATTGCCGCTGTCATCGCCACGAACGTCAGAACTGATGGGTGCCAGTAGGTGGGCTGTGCCCACTGGGCACCCTCCCCTACTGAAAATGTCTTAGTACTAAGAATTAGAGCCCGACCGTTGCGGGTCGGGCTCTAATATGGGAATAATTGGACAATGGGCGTAGCCCATACAATTTTCTAGCCCACAGCACGACTTTACTGATTTTCTTGAAACTTTTATGTAAAATTGTGTATGTGATGGAATTTGCAATGGGCCATAAGAGGTCCATAAAACAAAAAATATGCGTGCCACAAGATTACATCATGCTTCAAAGTAGTAAAGTGCCACTTCGGTGACTTCTATGGTCTAAGTACAGTTTCGTTTTTCTTCTCACCTGCACAATTTTTGTTCAAGCATATGACCCCTTTTCAAAATTTATTATTCAATTTATTGAACAATAATTTATTGTAAAACTAAAATTAAAATCAAACCACTTGAATTTTTTTTAATATATTTTTAATTTTTTATTACTTTTTTTTTTTTGGTTTTTTTAAATATTTTTACTATGCATTCTTCGTCATTTGCGGCGCATTCTTCTTCCTCAGTTGCGGCTTGCAATGAATTTCACAATAACAACAATAATAATATTTTTTTTTTGTTTGAATTTCACAATTTGTTAATTTGTTTTGTATATTAATAATTTGTTTTTGTTTTCTTTTTGATATAGTATAAACATTTATAAAATACAATTACATATATATTGTTTTTCATATATAAAGTATATTTAGGTATATATAATATATAGTAAAAATTTGTTTTCTGCCTAATTTTTTTTCTTTACAAATAATTTCACAGTTTACTTTCATTTCTTTCAATATATTCTTATGGGATCTTGTAGAATATTTTTTTTCTGAATTTCTTTCAAAACTAATTTTATGTGGCTCTCAATTAATTTGTTTTTAGCCTTTTCAATATCTATAAATTGTAATATATATTTAGAAATTTCAAAAGTCTAACTAAAATGAATATTTAATGATGCAAAACAATATGCAAATAGTTGTTCTTTTTTTTGAAAGCCTTAAGGAAAATGTTTATGATTTCGCCTTTGAAATTTCAGTAACAATTTGTTTTTATTCAATTGAAGTTCAGGATTTGGGTTTAAATTTGACTTAAATAACTACAAAACAATAATAATAAAAATTTGTTACAGTTATTTTAAAAACAAAACACACAATAAGTCAGTCAATTTGAATGTTTCTCAAATTTAATTTTAATTTTAATCATTTTCGATGATTACAATCCAATTTGGTTTTCGGGACATTAACGAAATCTTGCCGATTTGGAAACAAGTTAAAAAAGAAGAACGTAAGCCAATTTATTTGAAAGCCTTTGAATTGGTTTGATTTGATTTGAGTTGGCAATGTTATCATTTGCGTACAATTTTGAGGCAATAAAGGAAGTTCACGAATTGAATCGAAATTGAAGTGAATTAGGTAAAATTTCGCCACTGTCCACTAATTGTCGCATTGCCAAATCAAATTGTCAATTGTGAAATGGCTACTTAGCTGAAAAGGTACAAGGTCTCTGAGAAGCTGTATCAACGGGTTTAACAAAATATAAAGCTTTAAAACTTACAATTTATTACAAATTAAAATCAATGTTCAACATTGTCTAAAAATTGGGGGAAGCACGAAACTAATTTTAAAGTATCAAAAAAGTAATTAAAAAAAAATAACAATTGCCAATACTTTTCAATAACAATCGATATTTATTATAAAAAAAAAAATAATAATAAAAATTAACAACACATTGAAGCATTTCGTTTCCAATCAATAAACATACAACATCTTTTGTGTTTTTTTTTTATAAATTTTTGTTCAACAAAATTTCGCGGCAACCACAATAACACTTTTCCAAAAATAAAATAAAATATATATAAAAAACATTTCATCAATATTACACACATCAGCTAATCGCTTTTCACGTAACTCGCATCAAAAATTTGTTTCAATCGTTTTTGAATTTTGTTTCAGTAAAATATTAAATTTTTTATAGACTAATTATGATAATGATAAAAATGATTTGCTCTTTTTGTTTTTCTACTTTTTTCTTTTGCATATTTTTGTAGTAGGAATATAATAATTATGGTTAGTGTTAAAAGTAATTAATTATTGTGTTTTTTTTGTTTTCTTTTTGTTTTCTTTTAATGTATTCATGTATATAGATTTAAATGTTTTAAAATGTTGTTTCTAATTATGGAAAGATCATCTTCCTTCTTCTGTTTCCTCTTCTTCTTCATTTTCCATTTTTAATGAGATCATGTCATGTAGCGCATTATTTCGCGCAGTGCATAAAGCAGTTCTGCCTGATTCCTGGCCTCCATTATCATAAGATTAACGTGAACCTTTTGAATGAAAGAAAAGTAAATTTAGTTAGAGAGCGGTGAGCATGTGGACAGTTCATTGGAGTTGAATCCATGATGGAAGAAAAAATAAAGGGGTGATGCTAAGAAAGAACAGTTATCAAAATCACTGTCAAAATTTATAAGGCATTCTATGCAAATAAATTCTGAGGTGCAATTGCATAAGTCGGTATCGAACGAAGTGCAATCGCGTAACTTGAGACTGGGTGATCGAAAGGGTTTCGAATGAATTGTCTTCCAAAACCAATTATCTTCTTGCTCCGACAACAACATCTCAACAAAAAGATTGTCGTTTTTGTTCGATATCGACTTATTCGATTCCAACCTTCGTCTTTCTCTCCAAAGATAGATCGGATCCATCTATATTCCTTGAATCAATGTGTTCCATCTTTTTTCTTAACATTTATTTTATCTTATTTGCTCGTTTACCTTTTCACTGTCCTGCAGTTCAACGAGTATGCTATCATAGTCCTTTGTGGTAATGCGCTCTGGAAAACAGCAGGCTGATTTGATGAACATCTTCAAGGGGCGATCCAGGAGCTGGCAGAATTTACAAAATAAACTTTAGCATACAATATATATGTATTTTTACTAAATACAAAGAGGAAAGTCCTTTCATAGTATATAGTATATGTATTCTCCACTAACCTGATTCACTTCACCATAATCGTAATCATCATGGCGAATACCATAGATGCACTGTATATAATTCCAAATGGCGCGACGAAATTTCGAAGTGTCCACATTCTTAATACCACCCATAGTGAAATATGTTAAATTATAGGCAGCTCGGAATTTCTGATCCAGCAAAGTGCCCACATCGTTATACAAACTGAAAACGAAAATGCGTCCAAAAATTATGGTCAACACTCCAAGTGAATAGTTTGAAAAAAAAGTCTACCCACCCATCCACCAGCGAATAGCCATGATCGTCCCACGAATAATCCTGAATGCGAAATGTATTTGGCATATTCTCGGCACCGCGTCGCGTAAAATCCTGATACGTAAAAGTGGGATCCTCAATGTAATGCGAGATTATGGGTGGCACTTCGGCCGCAGCTTCGGCTGCCGCAGATGGCAGTTCGGCCGTTTGCATTTCGACACTCTTGAAGCGATTGCTCAGTTCGGCTTCGCTGCATTCGTCTTGTTTCTGCGAGAGCACCTTCATGCGTTCCATGATAGCTTCCACGGTGACGCTGGACTGTTGCGGTTGTGCAATGGCCACAGCTGAGCCTGATCATATGGGGAAAAATGGAATTTTCTTTAGTCTACATAAACGTTTTATAGAATAATAGTCGGCCTTACCAATTTGCTTGGCCACACCATTGCTGCTCCCATTCAGAGCGATATCAACTGGTGCGGACACACTAATGGCGCCTGTAAGCGCTGAGTTGTTATTGTAGGCCTGATGATTACCACTGTGATCCATAAGATTGTTGTTGTTTATGATGATTTCACCTAGAACAGTCTTTTGTTGTTGTATTTGTTGAACTTGCTGCTGCTGCTGCTGCTGCTGCAACTGTAGCTGTTGTTGTGTTTGTATTTGTACTGGCAACGACACAGGTGGTGTTTTCAGCTTCGGACTAGAAAGACCATCCAGTTTCTGGGTCAGACCGCAGGAAAAGACAAACGACGACAACGAATGAAAGTGGGACAATAGAACCATTGCATGCACCACTTCGGACAGCGACCAGCTGTTCTTGCCTTTGGTCAGACACTATTTGGGCGAACATTTCAATGGGAATTAGAATTTGCTGTACAACGTTTGAAGGCACTTTTCACTCCTCACTCACCTCGATGTGTTGCGTGCGCAACAGCCACGGCCGATGCGCCGATATTTTATTTATCTCATATATGGCACGCAATTTGGATGGTATGTAGTCTAAGCCCTTGAGCCATTCGGGTTTGCCACCCTGATTGATAAATTCCTTTTCGTACATTTTCACCAGATAGGGGCACTGATGGCGGGCGGCAGCCTGACAAATAAGTAGAATTACAATTACAATTTTAAATTGTGGAATATCTAAAATTACAAAATTATAATACACAAATTTTTAGGAAATATAAAAAAAAATCACTTGAAATTAGTCAATCTTTGTGTGTGCTCTGGAATGATTACTGTGGAATACATTTGTGACTCGTTACGTTGATGAAATGTATTTCCATACAGATTACCACCCCACCTAACCACCTCCAAGCCCCCACCAGCTTTGTATGGCCATTTGAAATCCATTAAAATAAGCGGGAATGGGAAAACATCGTCACCTTGGAATTAGATCAGCGCAAATTAAGATATATGGAAATGCATTCGAAATGCAATTAAATCGAAACGAAAAAAAAATGGAGCTCTATACATTGTTATGCGTGTTTTTGTTGTTGTTCTGTTTGTCGAAGTCACCGCCACCATTCGCTGTCGTCGCTGTTGTTATCGCTGCATTGATGAAGCCCCTGCAATGCCAAGCTGCGGCATCGTAAACGTCAAAATAAAAAAAAATAAAAAAAAAAAAAGGAAAAACTCACACCCGAAGAAATAATGAAAATGAAGAAATTAAGAACAAAAACACAAACAAGTCAACCGTACCCAAATCGCCCCCAATTTGAGTTGTGAGTAATGCTTTTATTATTCCGACGAACAAAAAAAAACAAATAGAAAACAGCCACAAGATTTGAAATAAAAACAAAAGATTTTCTATTTTCATTTGGGCAACTAATAAAACCAAAATCAGAAACCATATTTCGAGTGCCAAATTGCCGCGCCGAAACGTCAAGCCAAGTGTATAGTGCGTGCGTGCCGTGCCATGCAGTGCCTTGCCAGAGTGTGTGCCTTTGGTTTTTACATCACGTTTCACGGCACATTTGCATGCACTTGTTAAAAACGCATATGAAAATACAATTTTATACATTTGTGATGTTTATAAACTGATTTTAATTTTTTTCCATTTCAAAGTTTCGTTTGTTGATGACAACGTTCATTTTTCATACTCGAAATACGAGTGTTTTTGTGAGTTGCCTTTTGTTGATTTTGCCCACTGACATCGTCGTCGCTGTCCCCTAATGTTGCTTGACGCAGCAGCAGCAGCAGCAATTAAAGTTCAAAATGCGAACGCATCTGCATTTCGGTAACTTGCCGAAAGTTCTATGACTATGACCATGTGTGCATGTGCTTGTTTATGTGTGCACTGAGTGCATTCCGGCTGCAAAACTGAAATTAACCCAAATAATGGTCTGCGTAATAAATCAATTTTAATTACAAACATTTTTCGGTTCTTTACGTTGGTTGATTCAACTTTTGTGCTTTTGTTGTTTCGGATTTTTTTTCACTTAGTTCTCAATTTTCATAAAATGAATTTTCTTTTTAATTGAAATTTATTGTTTGCTATACGGTAATGCAAATGCTATTTAGGTTTTTGGGCGAATCGTATAAATTTTCATAATTTATTTGCTTAGCGCAAATTAGTTAAGATTTATTTGCAATGTACCTACTGAACTTATTGTGAATTTATGGACCAGCAAATTCAGCTTTCAAGTAAATCAAAAGCTA
This sequence comes from Heteromyza rotundicornis, assembly GCA_951394025.1. Taxonomy (NCBI): domain Eukaryota; kingdom Metazoa; phylum Arthropoda; class Insecta; order Diptera; family Heleomyzidae; genus Heteromyza; species Heteromyza rotundicornis. Next base: position 4,605,783 of record OX596011.1, read on the forward strand.
AGTTTAATTCAAAAAAAAGTAAATTAAATTCCTGTCACTTTCAGAACCAATAACAGTTCGAGAGTAGACAGTTGTTACACAAATACAATTTCAATATAAGTACACTGCAAAGTGAACCTATCTTTTAGTGTGTAATTTTACACACAACCCACATATTTAAATGTGTATTTATTTTGATAAATAAAAAAGTCACACGTTCAAGATTTTGGCATGGTATATTAACACGCATGCATGTTTTTTAAAGCACTTACACCGTTTATACACGCAAATCTGTGTGTAAAATGTGTCTACAAGTTTTACACACTTTAGGGGTGTGTATGAACAACACATTTCACTTTGTAGTGTAGTTGCGACAAGTTGTTCTTGAGTATTCGTTCGGAGACAGTCAAATTGAGTGTCTAGTAGTCAGAAGAATGGTCTCTGATGTGGGAGTGGCAGTCCCGAAATGGCCATAAGACACATTGTTGTCCTCTACTGAATTAGGGTTCCATTACAAATGCAACCACGCTATACAAAAAGCTAAACATATAATCAAATAAATTACAAAATTTCTATCGAAGTTCGAGATTTGAAAGTTCTAACAATAATCAGAAACAAGACAAATTAGCAAAGTAATTACTAATGAAAGATTTTCCATACAAATAAAATTTAAGTAAATTATTTTCAACACATTAATTTCGTTTCAAAATCAATTTAAGAAAATGTTGTTCAATTTACACCAAAAATGTGTATACAATTTACACGCTACCACAAATTTAAATTAACAACCAAAAAGACATTAATTTTCTTGTAATTTAAAACATCCATTTAATGCAAAAACAAAATAAAAAAAATAATTTAAATAAAAGCCTTTGGCAACGATTGCCGTCCTGCATAGGTTTGCATCATTTGCATTCTTTGGCAATGTTAATGATTAATTTGTACACTTCTTAGGCAGCGTTTAAATTTTGTGTAGGAACAAAGAAAAGTCATTACGTTTCATTGCAAGCCAAATAAAGAAATTGTTTCGTTCTTTTTATGAATTTCAATAAATTTTTTACATTATTTTTTTCACGTCAGCAGCTATAAATGGCACAAAGGATTTTCTTTTATACGAAAGCGTACAAGGTTGTTTTTTTTTTTTTGTTAAATATTTGCTCTATATTTAAATATTTATGTAAGTATTTTTGTTCATTGTTAAATGAATTCATTTGTTGGCATTTATTTGAGAGGAATATTTCTGTGTTGCTATCGTAGCCACTGGGATTTTCGTCAATACACAGTCAAGCAATTGTTCTTCTATGTACACTCAACCTAAATTGAGTTGAAGTGGTGCGTTTTTAGGAGAGGTCATTCCATCGGGAATAGAAACTTTAATTCACATTTTCTTAATTTGAAGAATAATTCATTGTCAAGTGATCTCAAGTACAAGAAGATTAACTGAGTGGCCAATGCGAAATGAATGGTGTAATTGCAGGGTTGGTAACTTTCGACGGAAATACCCACAGAAGTAATTTTATGTCTCCCTGTTTAGCTGAAGTTATTCAATGAGCTACAAATTCTATGGAATCTCAATTCAAATTAAGTGATTAAGTGCCCTCCCACAGATAAAATCTCAAAATTCTTCAAAGCACCAGCGAATTTTCGCCGAACTAACACAAAACTGATGACTGAGAGCAATGGATTCAGTGCAATTATTGCTAAGGTTTACTCTCTCTCTAAATATTCTGCGAAACTGCAATTGTAAATAATTTGTATTCCTTTTTTGGTACACCATATGTGCACTAAAGTCAGATAGTTTCCTGTGAAAATCTAATAAAAGTTAACAACTATTGCCCTGAGCTTAAAGCGTATCTTGTTCATGCCGCAAATATTTCGCACAACAGACATTTTTCCTAATAAAACTGTTTTTACACCAAAGCTATGCGTGAGTGAGCGTAAATAATGTAGAAAAATAGAAAATATACAGAAAAACAACCACATCAATGTTAAATTCTTTATGGGAAGCGAATGTACTTGACTTTAATTAAGTGAAAAGAACAAACCCATCATTTCAAATTAATTTTGACACTGCAAATGATTTTGGCTAAACAACGTGGGCATGGAGGGGGAATCCACTGTATTCGTAAGAATTTCGAAATTAAAATATTCGAAAATGGATTTTTAGAAATGGACTAATGAAAGTTTAAAAACAATGTGGATTAATTAGCAAAGTAAACAGTCAAATTAATGTTGATTCATTGATTTTATGATGGAAAATATGTATAAACACAGTTGCACAGGTTTTTTTGGTTGGAAGTGTATCTTGGCACCTGACCTATCTCAACAATGCCGATATCACAGTAGCCCTGATTTGCGGCGTCGGTATGTTTAAGCAGTATAACTGCTGGATGTGTGGTGTCACGGCAGCGGTAGGTGCGACTCTACTTTAACGCCATATAATGCAAAGTTGGATGAAATACAGTTCTGATGATGATTCTACCTAAGCAATCCCATAGGCCTTATGACTCAAGCGACCGGGGTGTTGGCTTTTGTACCGATAAATCGTCTTATTGGCACGGTCACTACACTAGATACCTTGCGTTTCTCAAATCATCTGATTGCCACATATAACATTGTAGGAATTAACTAAGCTCACATTTCTCCATTGTAGACCATTTCTCTCACAACTACCAATTACTCCTGCTAGGCATTTAAATTAAAGCCTTGCGTCATTAATAAAGTAAAACGAAATACTCTATAAATTAATTTCAAGAAAAACGCATTCACAAAATGCAATTGTGCTAAGTCTAACGCAGTCTCCTTACTATTTCTAATTAATAAAATAATTGCTGTAATAAAGCATCAGACAACTGTAAAGAATTTCTTTGAGAGGGAAATGTGGTATGCAATAATGTAGCCAATCACTAGCAACATGCACAGACACAAATACAGAAGCGGCTCGTTCGTATTCTGAAAAACAATTCTCGATTTTCTCAGCTGATTTGTCACGCACTTATTCATGTATTTTAACTTTGTTATTAAGCCCTTTACTTACACAAAAGTTCACATAAGACTAACAACATCATATATCAAAAACTATTTTAAACAGTTTTCTTTTAGTGGGAATATAATTAAAAATAAATTATTGCATTTGCTACTTTGTTGCAGTTTATTGCATTTGCACTTTATTTTGCAACATCTGCTGATCATTGAATGCCATCAGCCTAAATTGCCACTCATCCACTCGATATGTCACACACGAGCTGTTGCTGTTTTTGTTTTGGCATAGATTTTATCTTGCTGTTTTACATAGACCAACATTTTTTTTTATTTTCTAGATTTATTTTATTGCCTCACATTTTTTACCTATGAGACAGTTTGGCTGCTGTGTTTGGGTTCCGTTAGACACGTTGCTACACTCAAAAGGAAAGTTGGCAAAAAATACTTAGAACGTTGCTCATTTCATATGAAGGCATGATTCTAAATTCAGGTTTTATCGAAATAAAATCAAAGGAACATAAAATAAGAAAAAAAAAAAAAAAAAAAATCAATTTTAAAAAAAAATTTTCAACTTTCTGCAATTTAAAAATTAACTCTGTGCAACAAGAAATTCTGATTGCCGATCTGATAACAGATTCTGATAGGTCTTGGCCTATATAATAACATCTTCAAAGGGTTTTTCTGGATTAGTTCGAACATGCGAGTTATTCGTGGTCAAAGCTCAAAGGAGGTTACTTCACTTTTGTTGAAACAACTTTTTAAAGGTAAGAAATATTATATTTAACCCTAACTACAATACTGCTGAACATCTTAACCCATTAATGTAACCATTTAGTAGTCATAAATAACCCAGAGTACAAACAATTTTTTTAAATTAAAAAAAAAAAAATTTTTTTTTTTTGGGATATTTTGAGTGCTGACATTAGGGGGTAAGATGTTCCGCCACATTGTTGCTAGGATTAAGAAGAATATTTTGATACTGTATTCCATAGCGTTGAAATGCTTTTTCAACAAGATTGCAGTAACCCTGTTGTGACATTTGTCCTCGAATTACTTGTTTATTCGAGCGAATCCAGAAAAACCTTTTTAGGCAGTCATTATGTAGACCAGAATCTGTTATCAGATTGGCAATCAGAAAAATTAACACTTATTTTCATAGTGTAATAGGAGATCACGTCTCAGTCGGAGTCTGCAAATTTTCACATTTTCCTGGAAATTGGTGAACTCTAAAGGCTCTATACTGGTCGCTTATTTTCCTGCCTTTTCCCCCCATACAAACAATAATTGACTGGAATGACTCCGAATAATAAAAGCCAACATTCGCATTTGATAACCGAACAGAAGGCGGCAGGCGTCGCTTTTTTTGTCGCACTTATGCATCTTATTAACACCCAACAATCAACAGTGTATGTAGCCCGCAACAGCACAGCTCATTGCAATCTGACAGCAAAAGGTGCCTGAACTCCACAACAAACGACCTCCAATGCAGTCGTCCGCCATAAAAAAAATAAAAATGCAAAAACAGTAATGGTACAATGCATTCAGACTTACGCCGTACTTACTTTACTTATAGAACAACAAAAAAAAAATGTAAAAACAATAATAAAAATTAAAAACAGCTTAATAATAGCGAGCGAACAGCATGAGTTGATGCTGTTATTGTAGTTCCTAGCAGTTATTTATAATTATTATATATTTTTAAAATTTTTTTACATTTTAATTGTTGTGTTCTTTTTTAATTCCAGCTCATTCATAAAGAAACTGAATTGCAACTAAATTGCTACTTTAGCCCGAGTATTATCGTGGCACCACCAGCAGGAGCCACCCACTAAGTACACACACAAAACCCTGTTGCTGCTTGCTCATCTATCACTACCAACGATTTGTTGCAAGCATGCTGCGTTGCATTTCATGCCATAGTGTTCGTTCGTTCGATGGTTGCTGAAGCTGGGCGGCAAATGCTTGTTTTCAGCATGCTCAAAGCAGCGGAAATAATCTAATGATCGAAACATCTGCTGCTTCGATGCTTTAGTTTATTTATTTATTTTTTTGTTCGTTCATCTTTTGGATGAGTCAGTTTTACTTACGGCTGGATACCTACACTACACATACAAACAATTTAATAATTATCACATCTCTTCAGCAAAAGGAAAATACTTGCAATTCTGTCATAGCAAAGTGATAAAAAGCGCTCATTAATTACATTGTCATTTGCAAAATGCTGTTGGCTTTTGTGAATTGTCGCTGAAATCACAAAACAAACATAAAGAATTCCTATAAAAGCCGGATGGAGCTTAAGAACTATTTCTTTTGTATTTCGCAAAGAGAGACATTTGTCAGAAGAGATAAATGTAATTGCTCATAATTTCTGTCAAGGGAGACCGAACAGATGCAGGGGCAAATGAAATAGCGAATTTTACTTGTGAAAATAAGTAGTTTTTTCAATCAATTTCTAAAGTTTATTTCCAATTTTTAATTAAATTAAATTGTGAATTCTTTTCCTAATATGTATAACCAAATAACTTACCATGAGCCTTTGGTTTATATTAACGGCGTATCGTACCGTACCGTAGAATAGCGTAAATAGACTAACTCAATTCATGCTTAAGTTGACTTAAGTGGTTATTGCATGTCGGCACCCCTTCCTTCGTTCACACCTATAGCCCATTTATGGCTTAAATAGTGGGATGATAATAATTCAAATTAGTGGCAATTCCACTAAGCATTTTACGATTTTCCCCTTAGAAGTTTCATTTGAAATGCACCGCCAACAAAAATTAATAACGCGCAACGAATTTCTCATTTGTGAAATTACACAAAAGTACCTACACAAGAAAAAAAAACAACAACAACAAATGAAAGCAATTAATTGCCACAATCGAAATGCCAACTGCATTTGCTGTGCTCTGTATATGCAGCCAGCCAGTGGTGGGGTCGTATGATTTTTTCGCTTGGGCAAGAAAGTATACAAATTTCATCATTGAAATTTTCCTCAAAGAGGTTCATAGCTGTTGGATAGCCCGTGTAATCTGAGCCACTGGAATACAGCACCATCAACAGCAGCAGCATCGTCGAGAACAGCGAGAATAACAATAACAAAAATTTGCACAAAATGCAAATGGGGGCGAGCGCACAAATTTTATTCAAATTGTGCTATCAAAGCAGTGAAATGAAACTAAAAAAAAAAAGACAACAACGCCAACCGAATAGGGTGAAGCTTCTTAAAATGCAGCGCAGGCGTAACAAGATTACATAAAAGTATAGAATTAAATAAATTGTATTTATTTTTTTTTTTAAATTACTTCTGTTTTGTTTTCAATTGCGGTTTTTATTATTTTACTGCACTCGCTCGATGGTAACATAAGTAGCCAACAACAAAAGTAATAAAAAAAAAAACTAAAAAAAACCGTAGACTGAGCAAAAAAAATTGCTTCTCTATTAATTCACGCAAATTTATGCTGATATGAATCGGCTTTGTGCGCTTAGCATAGTACGAGTGTTTATTTGTGTATTTTTTCCCATTAACATTAACATTTTATTTAATTCTTTTGTATTTATTATTCTACTTACAATTATGGCCAAGTAGTATCGGTAATCGTAGGGCAACGGTCCATCGCCGTTCATAATGAAATTCTGCGTTCTCAGAAAATGATCGCGATAGCGCGGATGGTAGCCGATCACCTGTGTGACCTGATCCAGTTCGAGATCATCCATATTGTATTCCCGTACGGGGCACTGCAAATGAAATGAGAAGAAGATAATTATTGAAAATTATATCTTAAATTGATTTTGTAATGCTGAGATTCAAATTTAATGAGATAATAATGGAACCGGAACGAAGTGGAAATGGAACTGCGCTTAGAGAGGGAACGGGGAAAAATTGAAGAATTTATCAAAAACTGTATTCAAATCATTGGTAGAATTAAGATCCTAAACCAGTGGTCGGCACTTCATAGCATCGCGAGGCCGAAGGTAATCGTATTTTTCACACAGACGAATGCTTTTTGCTTTAACTCTTCGCTTTCACTGCAGTCAGACTCAGCTGGACCGCACACAAGCACATAATATTTTGTGTGCCCGCGTTCGAGTTTGCCTATCACAGTCCTAAACCATTAAAGCTGACCACCAGCCCACTTTTTGGCTATAAGACGAATTTATATACCGATTTAACGTATACTACAAGCATTTTCTCGTCCAACCACTTTTGGTAATTAAAAAAATACCCCATCAAGCTATTATCCACTCAGTGCAAATGGTGTTAAATTTCGCACTCTACTCTAAAGGGAAAACAAATTAATTCAACCGGAAAGTTTGCATATTGCATAGGAAAGCTAAGCTAACGGCTATCAAACGCCTGTCATAATTGTGAATTATTATGATAAAAACATTTTTAAACGTCAGATCGGAGTTTAATCATAACTGCATCATGGTAAACGGATAATGGCTACGCCAAAGCAGCACTCTCAACTCTCGAATGTTATTTATGAAGCGTAAAGATGCTTTTACATAGATAAATAACGGCGAACATGATACTACTACAACAGCAGCAGCGCATTGCAATAATATTACAAATGTAAGTTTGCTGGAAATATAATTTATAATGCATGAAAGTTGTTCCTAGTAAAACGAGAGAATAGCACACAAGCAAGAGAGGAAGATCAACAATGGATTAAAGATTACGTACCATACAAGTGGAGTGCAGGAAGTGCATACGTTTGCATATTTTATATGCATACACTTGCATACACTTGCATACAAATGCACTGTTATTATGTGAAGTGAGTACCAACAAGAGCCTAAGCTAATGCTGATGAAATTGATATTTGCTAGAATGGACAAAAACTTAAGCGAAACGTAACGAAACGAAACCATTGTTAGTCTGTCATTCTTTGTTTTCAAATGACATGACATTAGTTCCTTTTTTATTGTGTCGAACTACGTAAGTAAATTCAAGAATTATTAGTTTTTTTTATTGACAAACAAATAGCAAAGCAATAAAAAGAATATTTCAATAATTCTTCTAGGTTTTAGTGGTTGTTGTTGACCCACCCTCACACAAACTTTATTCAATTTCTAAGCGAAGTTAAGTCAAAACTTTCACAGTTGGCATTCGCTGCTTTGTTTTTTTCTATACTTTGTTTCTTTTTGTATTGTATTTTGTTTTCCATTGAAACGCTTCAGCCAAATGAACTGGAAATAAATTCAAATTCCAAAATCTCATTTGATTTGATTAGAAAACTCTTTTGTTGTTGCTGTTGTTGTTCTTGTTGTGTGCGAGTATTTCGCTAGCTAGCTGTCTATTTCATTGAAGTTGTCCGGGCTCTCTCCGCCGGGCGTTGAAGTTTATTAAAAGCGATTTTTATTCCACTCGGAAACTGTTGTTGGCTGATAGTCAAAATGACTAGGGGAAGAGGGTGCGGCGCGGTGCGGTCTGTGCTTATTGGATGCAATCATGCGTAAATAATTTGCAAATATGAAATGGAATTTAAGGAGTTGTTGTGAAAATTAAATGGATTATTCATAGAGCATTTGAGTGACTTTTTTATTAAAGTTTAATTTGGTGACTCTCACACAAAAATTTAATTTAGATACAAAAATTCGAAACTTTCGGTTTAAATAAAATCCATTTAAGTTGAGCTTAATCTTAAATATTTGCCATCCTCTATCCTCAATAATCCTTTTGCATGCTTAATATTTGAATTCAAAATTATGTTCCCACATGTCAGATTACACCACCCTGGGCGTATGAGTGATTTTAATTAAAATAATTGCACAATTTCACACGTATGGAAATATGCAAATACATACGTCAAATGCAATGAAAATGAAAAATTGAACATAAAAAACAAGCAGCAGCTAGTACCCTCGTAAACAAATGAATTGGAATATATAACAGCCTCCCCCCCCCAACCCATTTCAGTAGTAATTTTTTACGCACAAGAATGCAAAAGGAAAACACCCATCAATTCGAGGAAAATGACTAGAATAGGCTATTATTTCAAGGAAAACCCGGTCACAGGCCATCGGCGCAACTATTGACAATCCAAAGTTCTTCGCTCAGTTTATTTCCGCTTTTTGTTTTAATGGAAATTAGGCCCTTTAGCAGCACATTTGTACGACATAAAATTGAAAGCGAATACCCCTCTACATATATGCACAGAAATAAAGAGAAATATTTTTGCAATAAAATGTCAGGCAACTAGCAATAAAAACGCGCATTTGCCAGCGATGATAAGCCAGAATAGGAAGTGGCGTGCGTGGGGAGTGGCATGTGGTGGGAGGCAGCCTACATATATATAAATATAAGCCGATTCACGGATTATACAGCTCGGCATATAGCATACAAACGACTTGTTTTGTCTAAATTGCGAATGTTTCTCTTTATTATCGCAAATAACTTCTAGGCAGCCGCATTGTGTGGAGCTGGTGGTGGTGGTGGTGGCGACGACGATATGTGGTGATGATGTTATTACTTTAATTACAGCAGCTGTGCTCACAGCTGAACCCAAAATGAAATGAAAACATCAACAACCACAGCAACAGCAAGAACCAAACGACATCGACGAACAAACGGTTTCATTACAAAACACCACACAAAGGGTGGAGCAAATGATTTCAAAATACTTTTTTTTCTTCATTTCATTTAATTTTCTAGCCTATAATGTGAGGAACGTGATGTTTTTGCACAAACTATTGCTTTCAAAGAAGCGGCTCCGTGATCTGTGATGAGCTTGATTTCGAACTGTGGCAAATTTGATTTATTGTTTAGTTTTGCATCTGACCGTTTGCCGTCACTCCAAATGCAAATGCTAATGCAATTTTTGCACACACACACACATATTCTAATATTGCGAATGTTTTTTTTGTACGGTTCCCTCGGGTGTGGAGATAAGCAAAGTTGAATTGTGATTGTGATTCTATGAGTGTGTGTGTGTGTGCTCGTGCGTTTTGTGTTCTATCAATTCACGCCTTGTTTAAAATATCATTTGATATATTTTTTTTTCTTTTCTGAGCGCTCGTGTTTATTTGCACATAAAAGCTGTTGCAAAAATAAAAATTTGTTTTCTGTGATTTTTTTTTTCATTTGAATTTATTTTTCTTTTTTCTCGCACTAAAAGTAGGGCGTCATTATTAAGCGTTCATTGACTTCTTAGTTTGTTTGTTTATTTAGGAATTGATAAAAAGTTTATTTTATTTGTTGTTATTGTTTTTGTTGGTTTAGTTTAGTTTGTTTTATTCGATTTCTTTGCGTTTAGAATTAACTTTGCGAAGGTTTTAAATGTGGTCTTTGGCTTGAAATTTTGGGAAAAACAAAATCGTCTATTTTTGAATTTTTTGCATCAAGGCGTATTTGTGTTTTATATTGGCGATTTTTGGTGTATTCGCAAGGCCTTTTGCATAATTGTTTTGAGTGCATAGACGAATAAAGCAAATAAATTTTGACCCGAGGGTCTGTCTGTATGAAGTAGTATAAGGAAGGAAGCGATGTTCAAAAGCTTGCCACAGTTAGCAAGTATGTGCCAAGTACGTTCATTAAACCGGAAGGAATGCTTCCCAAATAAATAAATTGAATAAAACGAGTAAATACTGTACTGTAGACAAAATTTACATCATTTGGGAATAAAGAGAGATTTTTTTTTAAGTTTTATATTCTTTGAAAAATGTTTGTTTTCAAAATTTTGGACAAAAAAGTTTTCAATAAAAATAAATTTAAAAAATATTCTAAAATATAAAAAAAAATTTTAAAAAAAATTTTTTTTGCAAAAATAAAAAAAAAATTGTGAAAAAAACCACAATAGTATTTCTCTTCTTTAGTAAATTAAAAAAAAAAATGTAGTAAGAGAATTATCGTTAGTCTGACAGAATATAAAATACCCTGCACATACGAGTGCGATACCATTCTTCACCCCTTTTCAGTAGTTTTACGTACATTTTTTCGATATTCGATTAATTTTTCGATATTTTATCGATAACTTTTCGGTATCTTATTGATATTTTTTCGATATTTGTTGTTCCATTTCCATTTTGCTTCCAAATCGGTTCAGTAATTTTCAAGACAAACGAAAATAAAGATACGGTGTGGCAAAAACAATATATTCTTGGACCAGTGTATAACAAATAATGCAGTTTCAAAATAGGGCAATTTTTTTTCCAGTGTTTTTTTTTAGTTTGACAATGCCAGTGTTTCTAAGTTCATACTTGATATGTTATTAATTTTAAAACATAATAAATTCAAATACAAATCAATAAATGGAGAATATTAAGGAATGACTGTCCACATTTGGCAACATTAATGACCAGCAAACCTTATAAAAATCGAAAACAAAATTTGTAATACGGTTTTATGCTGTTGCCATTTGAGCATACATGTTATTGACAGTTTCACTATGACACTTTATTTGACAACTAACAACGAAAGCACGACAAATTGGAAAAGATCTACAAAATAAAAAAGGAGATACAAGCTACAAACTAAAACTGAAACAAGAAAGATATGAGCAAGAACAAGAACGAAACAACAACCATAACAATTGGTGAAATTAAACACGCGCCAAATGCAATGTTTCGTAGTGACCAATTTTGGGTGGGTGTACGACTGACTGAATAAGTGAGTGAATGTTTTGAGGCGGCACTGTCACGCTAGTGCTGAGCCAATTTAGAAGAAAAAAAAACAAACAAACACATTTGGACATAGCTGTTGTATGTGTTGTTGTTGTTTCTTTGATATTGGCGACGTGACAAAGCTGCATGCCGCATAATTAAGCAAAGAAAATGTGATTTTTTTCCCCCCATAGTGGTTGTTGTCGTTTATTAAAATTCAAAACTTGATTATTTCGTTAATGAAATCCACCAAATTGCAGTTGAACTGCTGTCATTGTTTTGAACGTAGCGACGAATCGTTTTGAGTTTGAGCTGCCTGAATTTTAATTTGCTTGAACAATTAGTGACACGCCAAAAGTGTATGGAAATTATGTTGTGCGGCAATTGATGTGGTTTCGTTTCGTTTTGAGAAGTTTTTTTCTTCGAAATGTTTGTATTTTTACAAAAAATTTTGTGTTTTTATGCTCGAAGTCTGTTTTTTTTTCTTTCTTCAAACAAGGCACGTTTTAATAACAGTTTTGACCTTAAAATTCTATTGACAGATTCGGAGTTGTCATAACTGAGTTTTTTTTAAGTTTTTTTTTCGTTTTGAGGAGTGTGCTTGAAATTGCCAATAAAAAAACTATTTTAATTTTCAATTTGTCAATTGGAGAATTGTTCATACGCCATGTTGAGCAGTGAATTTATAAACAGCTCTGAATGAAGCTATTGTTTAGGAAATTGTGTGCTGTGAATTGATAAACTTAAGCTAGATTATACAAAAAAAAGTTTTGCATACATAATTATGTTTTGATTTGGAAATTAAGTTTAGTATTAATAATGCAGAGAATAATAATTATAATGATAATAATAATACAGACAGACAAAACTGAACTTCTTCCATTCTTTCAAAATAACGAAATTTCAGACAGAGTTGGGCACAAAAAGGAACTGGAATTTTTCTTTAACATTTTTTGGTGTACTCCAGGTTATTTGTGATGATTTTGTTTTTTTCTGGCAATAGGGTTTCATAAAAATGGTTAATATGTATACAAACTACCTTCGTTAAATTTTACTGAAGGTGGTCTTCTTGTAATCCTCACAAGAACCATTAGAATGGCAAATTAAATACACGTTTCACCTTATTTCATGCTTAAATTTAGCAGAGCGTCTTGTCTCCAAGTTGACTTTACTTTGTAACTGTTAATATATTGCTTTTGAAATGATTTTCGTGAAAAACTACTCATACGCCAACGAGCACATTTATGTATTTTTCCTATTTATTATATTTTTCAAAGACTTAATTAATAAATCTAAAACTATTAAATCTTTGTTTCAACTAGACCCGATAAGCATGTCACATGTTCAAAGTCATAACTAAATATCACTCATACGCCCGGGTGCATCTTTCAACGAAATTGATAACTTAATATTATTGTATTTTGTTTGCATATTTAATACATGCAAAAAATACAACAACAACAGAAATTAAAGTAAAGAAGACTTTGTCAAATGCTCATTAGCACTGGCGCCACTTAAACGAATTTTAATTTTTTGCGCCACCACCAGCACAACAACAACAACAGAAAGAAACAACAATAGACCAGCATCAACATCAGCACCGGCACCACCAGCAACCACCAACTAGTAGCCGTCGCACCAGCAGCAACAACTTAAAACTTGTAAAAGCCATTTTTCAATTTACTTGAAGTCGAGATATGCTAAATAGCGCTAAATGAACGTGGCTTAACTTAAGCAACATTTATCTTGTTCGTTGCTTTGGATTTCGTAGCAGTTGACAGGCAAAGTTGACAAGCAACAAAACATTATATACCCCCATACCTACATAAATAAATATTTTGATTTCAATTCGGATTTGTATTTGTGTTTGGCTTTTTGACCAAAGGCGTTTAAGTTAATTTCGAGAAAACCACTGCTAATTATTTCTATTCACTTTTGAGACAATTTATTAAGCATATTTTATTATTTTATTATTTGATTATTTTTTATTTTGGTTTTTGTTGTTGCAGAAACAAGTTTTTGCATCATCTGGGTGTGTGTGTGTGTGTGTGTATGTGTGTGTGTGTGTGTGTGTGTGTGTGTGTGTGTGTATAATAAATTAACTACTTAATGTTTTTTGCAAGTGTTTAAGGCGGTATGTTTTTGTGTATTTGGCAAATAAAACATACACAAAACAGAAATGTCATAAATCAAAACAAAATAAATTGTTTGGATTTTTTTATTCTTAAGATTTTAGCTTTTAATTTAAAATTTTATTTTTTATTTTTAGTACTTTATTTATTGGCCATTTATTAAATAAATAACTTAATTCAATATAGGAAAATCATTAGGATTTATGATTATAATGGTATTAATAATAAAAAATTAGTAGACATGGCTTGGTGTTGGCTTGTCGATCATGTTATTTGTGAATATTAAAAAACCTCACAGAATTCTGCGTTGATCACCCTTTTTTAAAGAGTATCTTTGGACAAACACTTGAATAAACCAATCGTTCTTTTTACAGACAATAATAAGAAAAGTCTCTCAAATGAAAAAGAGAAATTGAATAAAAGAAATGTATTGAAGAACAGTGTAACCTAAAAAGTTCAAATGAACTCCAAAGTTTCAGACGAATGTCATACTACTCTGTATCCATATCACAGTACAACGCAATCGCATCGCATCTCATCATCGTATTAACCTATTTCCATTGAAACTCAAAAGTAAATTGCACTTTATCTAGACCTGATCGCAACGAAATGCAATTTATCACGTACAAAAACACCCACAACTGGTTGCAGCAACAGCACAACCAGAGCAACAGGTTGTGGTGAAAACTCGTTTGATGTGAGCTTTGTTGGTGCGAGGCTGTCTCAATGTAATATAATTAACGAAGAGTAGACAAAGGTGATAGAGGAGCAGCAGGCACTGGAAGCGGTTACCAACCGAAACAACGACAATTGCTGTGCAGTACAACGAAAATTCTTTCTTGCTACTGGAATACACACAAATTTGAAATCTTGTTTCTTTCACCACCAAAAAAAGGGGGGGGGACTTTGAAAAATAGTTCAACTTTAGTTAATGAAACGATTAGTTGAGACTTCTATAAAAGAACTCTTTTTTATTTCGTTTATTTCGTTTGGAAACTTTTTAATTGTTCGCGCGCGTGTTGCCACTTGCCATAATGTAGCCGTTTCATTAATTCAAAATTCCAAATTCATTAATTTGGCATTAATTAGCGTCAAAATGAAACAGAAATCGAATCGAAGATGTCGGTTTGATTAATAAATGAACTTAACTGTTTGGCTTGCTAGTCATTTATCAAAAAAAAAAGGTTTTTTCACAGCAGTTTATACAAACATACTTAAAGCTGTTTGTTTGATTCGCTTGTTATTTTTAGACTCACTCAATTTACATGATAAAAATATGTATTTTTGACTTGAGTTCGACATGTGGACAAATTGTGATGTGGCATCTGTCATTAATGGCAATCAGCTGGATTTAAAATAAATGTGTTGATAAATCGAGCTCATTAGAGGGAAATAATGACTGAAAGCATTGAAATTATAGTAATGGTAAGTAAATAAGCTTAACTGACCTATATTCATATGAAGCACTCAGGCGCTCAGGGCTAGAAATACATTGATCAGAAAGACATCAAAAATTAATACATAAAACGAAATCGAATAAGACCAATATCGTTAGTAGGAAAATGACGCATGCATCTGGCGCTCGGCAGATTCAGGAGATAGGGGAGGTGTCCAAACTGCAAATCTCACAACTGAAACACTTTGCTTTGCAGGCCAAAACATTCGGATTGTATAGGGATCATGAAGGAACGACTTTAAACTTCGTGACCTATGGACCTAATCGATCTGTGTGACTATATTCACCGTCACTATAATCTAATCTAATCTAACCTAACCCTGCCTTGTTAAGTTATATTAGAATATACATATATATTTAATAAAAACAGTTCATATCATGTTTTAAAACTTTGTTTTAAATTTCTGTATTCTTTTTTTTATAAAAATAATATAATTTGTATCTTGAATAAATGTTTTATTTGGTTAAAGATTTTTTTGCCCTGACCTGTGAACATTTAAAAATAATAGCAACAATTTTGTTTTCAAAAAGCAAAACCAACAACAACCACATAATTTCTGAACACTGTAAAGCTAAGTAATAATTTAAAAATTTGTTCAGGCCTCATTTAATAAAGTGAAAATGCTTCGAACGCACAGCCCACAAAACACTTCAGTTTATGACCAGCGCCGGGGTTTAATTTACATTTTAAAGTGAGGCTTATAAAAATTCCAATTATAATTATTTAAAAAAAAAAAAACCTCCAAACTGAAAAATTTAATTTTATACCGAAAGCGAAGCCAAGCACAAAATTTAAGAGCCTACCATGACAAAAACAACAACAGGCACAATTGTAAGAAGCCATAACTTATGGGGCGTGCGTGAGTTGTTGCAGTTGTACAATAACAATAACAACAGCAACAGCAACATAGTATTTGTGTATCTGCGCGCATGGCCAAAATGTATCTCGAAAAACAGGGCTCAGAGCGTGAAGGGCTTAAGAGCCTTCTTTGCAGAGCCACTGATGGCTCCCTTGCTGTTGTTGTTTTCGTGGGTACATGTTTTCCTTTACGACCTGAACAAAAATACTACAAAACAAAAAAATTGAAATTCTTCCCGCACAGTCGAAAAAAACTAAGTGGAAAAAAAATAGTGGAAGCAACAAATTTCACATAAAATAAAAATAACAAAAAAACTAAAAATAATAAAAATGAAGGTCAGCAAGGCGACAGAGGCGGCTGGCGGTGGCGGCGGCGTTTCAGCTCAGCAGCGCCAAGTTAAGGCGCGAATTTCAAATTGTGAGCCGCGTCGAGGTGGTAAACAAGAATTTAGACAACAACACCAACCACAACTATGTACAATAGCAACTGGAAACGCCAAATCATGGAAAAAATAAATAACAAATGTTGTCTTGCGGAACAACAACAAAACCATTTTTTATTCAAATCGTTTTTTTTTTGGTTTTGTTTTTGTTATTTTATTTTGTTTTTGCGTTTGCGTTTGCGCTGCCGCGATATGGCGAGGAAGACATGCGCATAAGTGGTAAAGTGGTAAAGTGGCCGGGCACTCGAGATACTTTGTTGCAGATAAGTTTCAAGACAACAGCAACAACAACAATGCAGCCACTGACAACAATTGCACCCAGCACAGTAGCACGGTGGGGTGCATTCGTATTTTTTTTCTCTCAATTAATTTAATGCAATTAATTTATATCTTTTGTTTTCAATTTCACAAGCAACATTGTTGTTGTGCTTGTTTGTATGCTGCTGTTCACAATTATTTTTTGTTGTTGTTGTTTTCGAGATCAAATGTCATTTGCGGCTTAATTGAAAGCGTTCAAATTATGATTGTAAATATTGCTTTGCCATCAAGCACATTTAAACACCCAATATCCATTAGCAGTTGAGTTCGATATGCATGTAAGTCGGTGGGTAGTCACATAAATTTCTCAAAGCTCAAGGTTGGAAAATATTGTAATTTTCATTTCAGAATTTTTATTAAAAACATTTTAATTACAATCAACTTGAAATTAACATAATTCTCACATCTCAATAGGAAACTTGATTGTAGGATCACAACGATATTGAACTCAATGAACTCGATGTGAGATCAATACAAATTGGAGGTAAATTAAAAATCCACTCTATTTCTTTAATTGAAATATTCATATTAAAGTTGGGCTCCTATCGTATTCGATAGGTTTCAGCTAAAAGATTACTTGGGGCCAAAGAGAACTCTTTTTCATATTCAGTGCATATATAGAATGCTCAAGTACTAGCGACCGCTGATGAAGGCGAGTGGCGTCGTCCGAAACACCTATACGAATTGCCTTTGAACTAAAGCTCATCTAGTTTATGTATTATTATTTACTTATGAAGCTGTTCAATGCATATTTAAACCAAATGTTCAACAATCGGTTCCCAACATCGTATCAGAACCACGTCTACCACCCATACACAATTTTTGTGAAATATCGGAACCAAATGGAATTGAAACCAACTTAAAAATGAAACGGAAACGGAACAGAAGTGGAACAACATTTTGAAATGGCAATGAAGTGTAAGAATACTAAATTCTACGTTAAAATAAAGCCAATTTAAGCTTATATCCTTAAGCTAAATGTACCCACTTTGTCGGCAATTTGGCATTATGTACGTTAAAAATACACATTACACTCCATCACATGCAAACATTTGCTGGCTCATCTTGTATCTATTAAGGGTGATTTAGTTTCATACCTCCCACGCCAGGCTGCCATTAAATGTGCTTAGGGATTTATGTTGTGGTGAGAATCCTTAGCAACTTCTTAAGTCTCTCTCATATGTTGAAATATTAACAGCTTTGGCTACACTCAAACAATTTGGATAGTGTTTGCGGGAAACATTGAATACTTTTAGACTGAAATAGTTTCTTTGAGTTTACAAATTCCTTTTCTAAGAATTACATTGCGTATATCGTAAACCAAGTTGACGAACAAAATATACGAAGTTAGTTTCTTTGCGATAGACGAAATGTATTTCTTAGAAATGGAGTTTTTTTTATTATTCACCTTCGATTCTTTGAGTGTATGTATAAAAAGATGCTTGTTATCCTGCTTATGTTCCTCAAACATTTATTTACCTTACAAAATAAAGCTTTCGCTCGATTCAATAAATTATAACTTCCTCATATACTATTCCCTGGGTTGACGCTTCCTGTATTGCTGTTAATTTCAGTATATACATATAATTTCGAAGAAATTATTTTTAAACATTTGATACTTTAATACGAAGAGAGATTTTTTTTTCAAATTAAATATTCTTTATGTTTTAATACAACTGAATTGTTGTTGTTGTTGCGATGGTTAATGGGGCCTGAATGTGTGCTGGCATAAATTAATTCAATTTACGCGGGCAACAAGTGTTGCCAACTTCACAGATAAGTACGCGTCATGGTTGTTGTTGTCGGCGTCATCATTGCCACCCCTCCCCTTTTATGGAAATTAAGTGAAAATGGTATTAAATTTGTATTTGATTTGTGTCGTTTCTTTTTTTTGTTTTTCATTTTTGCTTTCGTATTTCTTGTGTGTACATTTCTTTTTTGTTTGTTTAATTTTTATTTTATGCTAATTTTGGGCGCTGTTTTTTGTGCAGAGCGGTTTTTTGCTGAACAGGAAAAATGAATGCGGGGACGTGTGAAATCAAAAACCATGGCGATTAGCGGATAAGGTCGATGGAGAGCGAATTTTGTGAATAATAAAAAATAAGAGTATACGGAATGAAGTATTGTTCTCTGTTGTTCATGTGTTCCTTTTTGTACATTTACCTACTCGGAAATTCTTTTTTTCGCTTAGGTACAGTTCATGTAAATGAAGGTAATTAAATTCAAAGCGGCCGCCATCGAGCGGCCCTCATAATTGGCATTAAATTTGTAATTTTTTTGTTTGCCCTTTTCCACATTTGTTTGTGTGCTCTTTTTTCGCTCTTTTTTCATTTTTACATTGTTCAAAGTTGTAATTTACACAATAAAATCCATTTAAGTGTCTGAGGGAAGGGTCTGTCTCTGCCATTGTTCTTGTGCGGAAGTTATAAACAAATGAGTTATTATAATTTTATTTTTGTGCTTTTTTCACTTTATTATTATCACTGCGGAAGGTAGTGTTGTTTGGTTGGTGTTGGAGTTGAAGCTCTTTTTATTTTGTGATACTCAACAGCAATTATTGTAAACCGAAGGTTGTATTTAGCGCGAGTTATTTTATTAATTTTTTTTTTCCAATTTAATTTAATTTTGAGAAAAAAGTACTTAAATTGAATGAAATTTCATTTTGATGAAACCTTGGGCAAGGCTGACAGCTGATTTGTGATTACTTAAGACCTTTCAATGGTTTGTGTTCTAAAGCGGAAAGCCTTGGCGTAATCTTCTAGTGTTCTTAAGTTAGATTTTTAGCCAACCATATAGAGCTGAATAGAGGGGAATTAGGCTTGAAATTCCAAAGAACAACCAATTGAAGCACTGAATTATTTGTATCTTGACCATTAGAATAATGAAACTTCATTAAATAAACAAAGTTTTAATCAAAAATGTGTGTCTAGAGAAATTCAAATACCAGATCAGGGGTAAATGTAGGGCTTTTGTACTAGTCTGTAAGACCATCGATTCTACTTCACTTCTCACCAGGGCTTTTAATGTATTTCTGAAGCAAACGTTAGACAGAATTAGAAAAATTATATTAAATTGTGTTTTCAGCAAACACTCTTACGATGATAAGCTACTGGCAATAACAAATGCAGGCAGGCAGTCAGGCAGGCAGGCAACCCTCTCTGGTGTCGTATAGCATGTTCTATTGTTTGTAAACCTGAAATTTATGACAACAACAAGAGCTAAAACCAAACCAACAATAACACAAAAAAATAGAAAAAATCTAACAAAACAGCAAAAAACAAAAGCAAAAAAAAAACTAGGGTGCAGCATGTTTACATTCAACAGATTGATGATATGATGCGATGTGACAGTAACACGATAACAACAAACACAACAACTGTTCGTTCAAAAAAGAAAAAGAAAAAAATAGAGAAACTTATCACGCGATATTGATATCAGCGAAACGAAAACAATGAAAAAGCATAGAGGTTGGGGGTATTGACAATGTAATCCATTTGGAAAATGTATTCTAGTTGAGATTTGCTCACAATAAAGAAAAAAACACTAAATGTGCACTCTCGGTCTAGTCCACTTGCGAAAATGCTCTAATCAAACTTATAAATTCCTATTTCTGGATCTAAGTTTGTAAGTTAAATAAACAAACAAGCTTTTGTAAATTATTCCAAGTAAAACCAAAAACAATTACAATTCTAGTCTAGACCAGATAAAATTTCAAATGTTTATTTGCGAAATATTGAAAATTCAAACAAAACAATTGTCAACAATACTTGCCTAGCCACTTTCGCATTGCACTTGCACTAACGAAAACCTATTAAAATTGTTAGACGATAACAGTCGCTTGTAAAAAAATACATGACGAGGAGAAATGTTAATAAGAAGTTGTAAAATTTCTTTATAGAATTTGAAGTGCTTCTGAAGCTATCATAATACCAATTGGTTCTAAGGAATTCAATTGAATATTTGGTATTGAAACAAAAATCAACAAAGAAATGATTCGACTGCAACGGTGAGCGTTATTGATAGGAAACCTCACTTACAAGCTTTTTGTGGACGTTTCAAACTCTTATTTCAAGCACCGACCTTTGATTTATATGGAATTGTAGGAACTCTCTCTGTCTGTCCTCACTTTCCAGATGCCACCAGTGGAAAGCCATAGTTTTGATTTTCATAAAGATGGCGTAATAATTAAAAAAGGGGAGTAGCAGATATAGATATAGCTTTGCTGAAGCCACCTAGGAAACTGTGAGACTATGACAAGAGATTCTTCAGTCGGAGTTTTTTCAAAATGGTAATTCAAAATGTGGTCGAAAGGGAAAGGTTTCTGAGAGCACAAGGCTACAGATTCCTGAACCGTATTTAAAATTTTTCTCAATTTCACCAGAGAAGCTGTAATTCAACATATATATTCCATAGAATGGCTAGATATGTTCGATCAGGATTTCTGATCTTTGAAGAGGGCGTTCCATAATATAGACGTGGCCGTGTAAGTACAAAATGGGTCCAAAATGGGGTTTGAGGATTTCAGTCCAAAGGTTGTCGAAGCGGGATGCATTATACATATATACGTGCGATGTCACAGATAATTTACTTCTAAATAGAATAATGCAATAAATTGAATAAATTTTCATTTTCACCATTGAATTATTTTCAATTTAACGAAACTATAATTTTAATAAAAGCTGAAAATTATTGAACTAACACAAAAATCCAGCCACAAGTCACTCAGTCCAGCCTCACAACATATTCGACTTGACGACTTCACTAATAATTCGCTTCGAGTGTTTTTTTCTCTCAATTTTTTCCTCTTTATTTTTCGTATAGTTTTCAATTAGAATTTATTTGTTTATTTCGATTTCAATTTCAATTAAAATTCAAGTTCAGTAGGCGAATAAACCGATTCAAGTCAATGAAGCGTCGAACAGTGTCAACTTCGAGTAGTGTTCAAGGTTTCATTTAAAGTTTTATTTTTTATTATCTTACAGTAGTTGGTGGCAATTTATTTTCAATCGTTTTTTTTCTGTTTTTGTTTTTCCTACTTTACTTCATGAGAAGTCATTCGAAACTCAAACAGAATTTAGAAAAGTGTGATATAAAGAGTGAAACGATATACAAAGTTTTGTAGAAACGAAAACTTGAACATTTCCCCAATAAATTGCTCCATTTTAATTTCATTTGTGAAAATACATAAAATGGAAGATTTGCTTCTTTCTCGAAATTCCATTTTAATATTTTTCGTTCATAATTATTAGACATCCCATAAAATGTGAAAAAAATTACAAAACAACAAGAGTAAAGCAAAAAGAAAGAAAGACGAACTATAAAACGAAAAAAGGCGAAAAGGCAAAACTAATTTGAATAATTATGAAGTGTGGATGACATTCTGTTGGCCGTTTGTCAAATATGTTGCCACATAGGTATTATACAAAGTTGCTTGTCGATTATTTTTGTGGCTTGTTGTTGTTGTTGCTGTTGTCATTAATTATGATAATAGACCACTTCTTCTTCTTAGCAAGAACAACAAAAAATGCCAAATCATTTGAACCAATTGGAAAATTGAAAGAAATCAGCGGAAGAAGGGAGTTCTTTTAAGTACCTCAGCACCGAAGCGTAAAAATCAATTGTAAAAAATTAACACGTCATTTTCTTAAAGCCACTTGCCATTTGGGAATTTATTTCGCTGTTTTGAAATAACGAAATTTCTCTTCCACTTTGTTGTTTATGATAAATTTGACAAATTAAATGGAAAATAGTTCGTTTGCGTTAGTGGCTTGTTGTTGTGACAAGTCTCAGCCCGCATTAATCTTAAAGGCTGTTCGTTTATAAAATATGAGTTACTACTAGTTTTTGATTGGACTGTATAGATGTATTTTTCTGAGGACATTTTTTTTTATAAATTAATGAGCAAATCTAAAAATCTTTGAATTGGTAATTAATCAGAGAAATTCTTTGTATGTTTTTTAATTTAATTTTTTTTCAAAGTAAACATTTTTTTAAAAGTCTTGCTAATATTTTTACAGGAATAATAAATGTCATTTTTTTAAATATTACTTCTAGAAAACATTTTTTTTTTTATTAAAATTTTCTCCGTACATTTTTGGTTTTGTTTCTTACTAAAAGATTTGGAAATATGCATATATATTTTGCATTTCTTTTATTTCTACATCATCGGCTATTGTAAATTGTAAGTGCCCACTTAAGTCTGGTCTCCTCATTGCCCTTTCTTTCTTTGTTTTCCCTTACCGCCACAATAAATATTTGTTTGTCGTTTATGTAGAAATTTTAAAAAGTATTATTCTGTCTCATCGATATTATTATAATTTTTTTTTTTTGGTTTCTTTACCTTCACTATTTTTCTTGGCTTTACTTTGTTTTTTTTTCTTTTTATTGTTTTTTATTTTTTTCTTGTTTGCACTTTCCTTCAATATTTGTTGTTGACCAACCTCAATGATTTCATGGCGTGACAGACTGTCTGCCACTAGGCGAGTGCGTCGCAAAGTCTGATGATAACGAATACAATAACGACAATAATAACAACAACACCAACAACAGTAACAAAAGTAACAGCACAAACGCAACAACAACAATTACTGCAAGTGGCCCAGAGCTGATTAAGTATGAACTGATAAGACTGACATATGAATTACAAGTGCTCTGTTGTGTGCATGCGCTGGTGTGTACGAAATGCAATTGTTAAAGGGTTTTGCTAAGGTGTTACATTGGCATCACAAACTGTGAGGCAATTGAATGAACTTTAATGATACTCTGACAGTGGGATAACCGCCACAATGAACACTTTGTAGAAGCAGAGCTGTAAAGAGCAGGCAATCATTTTAATTGAGAAGTCAGTATCCGAAAGGTATTCATGAACTAGACAATTTTTGCTCGAACCCGAAAAGTCTGCCACTTTGCCAAATATTAGTTTATTATTCATCACTTGAAGTTTGCCTGGGTTGCAATTTCTATTATAATAGAGGCGTCTCCCAACAAAATTTCAACAAATGAGTTCAACAAAATTAATTTTTTTAAATACATATAAAACTATTTGTTGAACAATAAGGCATTTCGAGATAACAAGCGTTCTAGGCATATCAGCCTGGCCTGGCATAAAAACTAATTTACGATACATTTACACACACACACACACAACTACTACAATTAAGCACAAATTATAAAATTAAATTTTATCGCTTTTTAACTACAAACAAGTTGACGTTGTTGTTATTGTAATTGTTGTTGTCGTTGTCGTTGCTTGTGAAAAACAGCAGTAGAATATGAACTAGCCGTACAACAAGGCGTGCTCTGACTGACTCTGGCAGCAGGCTCCACCAGCAGCAGCAGCAGCAGCGACGAGGCAAATGAACTTTTGGAGATGTGCCATGGCACACATATAAAAACGCACAAATACAATGACTCAAAATTAAATAAAATTTAATACTAAAATACAAAACAAAAATCTTTGTTGATAAACTTTATTATTTTGCAAAAAAAAAACCAAAAAATAACGTAATGAAAAATAAACTTTATTTCTTTCGAAAAAAAGGCAAAAAAACACCATCAAATTTGGCACAGATTGTACTCAAAAGTAACAACAACAAAAAAGAATAGAAAAAATATATATAGGTAGTAAACTCAAACAAATTGGTTGAGTTGTTTATCTCAAAGCGTTTTTATGGCCACCTAAGTTTAGAAGAACTTTAGCTGAAAATAACATAAAGGTATATAATATATTTAAATATATTTATAAATTATTTTTATCCTCGCACAAATTGAAATCTTTTTTCGTATTTTTAAGTGCAATCTTTTGTTATGTTTGAGTAGGCACCTATGAACGCCTGAAAATATGCTAAACATTTAATGCACTTTTCAAGGTTTTCGGAAAAAGTCGACACTGGAAATAATACGAATCAGTGGAAAATTCTTATACTTTGATGAAGTGAAGGGGTCTTCGTGTGAAAGTGTTTACACGAATATAAAAGGAATTCGATTGCACACATTTCCACACACAGACGTCAGAAGGCAGTTGTACACAGCACTAAACTTTTCAGTACACGTTTCCCTTCGAAAAGTGAAAAGTACACAATTTTTCATTTGCCTCGATTTGTATATCCAAACAATTTGCTAATTCCGTATACTTTACACACACACACTCACACTCACACTCACACACACAGAAATGTTCGTACTTGGCTTGCACGAAAATGTTCATTAATCGATTCGAGCAAATGACTCGCCTCATTGCTGATGGCAATCATCATCATCAACAGCAAATGCCAACGCCAGCAACAACCACAAACAAACAGAAAAACATATACTTTGGTAAACAATAACAAATCAAAAGGCATTTTAAAAACATCCATAATGCCACAATTCAAAAATTTCGTTGAAGTGTTTTTCTCATTTCTCAATACCAATTGCCGCAATTTGCGTCAGTTTGTCGAAAAAAACAAAAATTTCAGAAAAGAAAAAAAATTATTAGAAAAGGCAATATATTTGAAATGCATCTTAAGCACTTAAGAAAATTGATAACCACACTTTTAACAGATTTTTTTTTTTTTAAATTTACTTGACTTTATTGACTTGAATCAATTAAAATTCCTACTTAGTGGCTATACTAATAACGCACATTATGCATAGTGTTGAATCTGGTAGAGGGAACTACTATAAATATATAACTCATAAAATTGAAATTCTGCCAAGTTGTTTTCGCAGATTTCAAATGCTTCGATTAAGTCGCATTTGCCGCTGCTCGATGGTTAAAAATAGTTGAGCACAGCGAATCGACGAATGGTCGAATTGCATATTGTCGTCCTGTGTATTTGTACCTACTCTGTAAGCAATATTTGTTTTTATTTTATTTTATTTTGTTTTCTTTTTTTGTGATCTCATGTCTCATGATCATGTTGTCGACATGTGCAACATTTATTTTTATTCGCTAATAATGTCTGTCTGGCAGTTAACTAGATTGGCCACTTCTCTTGAGCGGTTAATGACTATCGTATGGAAAAATGATATCCAGTGCGTTTGGACATATTTATGAATGTATGTTAATTAATTGATCATGTGCGGCCATAGATTCTGAATATTTCCATAAATATTATCATAAAATATTCCATGATTCTGAACAGGTTAAAATACCAGAGTTTATACATAAACCGGAACTAGACAGTTTTCTCAGAGCATTTTTAAATGGACTTGAATGGATCGACGTAAGGGTTTTCAGGAGGTAAAAAAGTGAAGTGTACAATGTTGAATTTTTCATGCAAGGGCATTTTGTTGTTAGGAAATATTTTTATTTTACACTTAACTCCACTGCATTTTGCTCAGACTTAGCTGGTACCATTTTTGTTAGGCTATTTAGCGTGGAAAACATTTCAAAAATTTAATATCAAAATGTTACCATCTCTCATCATGCATTTCATCAGCATCTAATTCTTCTTATAAATAAACAATTTCCAACAAAATTTTGACCCAAAAAAAGAAAATAAACAGGAAGTAATTTCACCAAATAAACAAACAGAATAAAGAAATTGAGCGTATTTAAATGTAAATGCATTGAAACAACTACGACAAATTAACCGTGGGTGAAAGAAAGGCGGAATGTGTAGGGGGGATATTCACAAGTGCACTGCACACTGCACACAATCATAATAATAATAATGAAAATCATAATAAAATTAAAAATGCCAAAAATCAAAACATTTCCGCATTCGTAATTATTTTGGCACTCAAACCGAAAGAGCCACTGAAACGAAGTCAATCGAAAATGTCCTCAACATGCACTCATCGCGCTTTTATATAACTTTGTTGATGGTTATGCAAAAATACAAACTAATTTTAATATTAAGCGATTAACGCATTCGCACCGAAATAGTTGAGATCGCCACATCTGCAGTTTATTTTGACAATTTTTATAAAAAATTTAATTTCACAAAATTTATGACTTGACTTTGAATAGTGTGTAGTTCGTATGGAAGAGAAGAAGAAAAACAATTTTAAATTTCGTCGCATTTTTTTCATTTTTGCGTACAAAGTTTAAGGATTCTACCAAATCGCCCATACCCGAATGCTGTTGACACATTGATGATAGTGTCTTTTGCGATATGGGCCACACAAACACACACACACACACACATTATCAAATTTTATACACACCCTCGTTCGGACACCCTCAATCATCAAGCGCTGACGTGAATTGTGTGGTATTTTGTTTTTATTCGCTTGACTCTCAAATTGTATTATTTTGTGAGGATTTTCAAAACTTACTATGTGTACAATTTTACGCGAATTCTCAAATGTTAAGCCGAAAATGAACTAAAAAAAAAAACAACAACACATCTGGCATTTGGACACAATCGCTAGCGCTCAACAGCGTTGGCTGTTGATTAGAGACACAAATGCGATTTATGTACAGTAAAAAAAAATTATAATAAAAGAACATTTGAAAAAAGAAATGTAAAAAAAGGCATACTAAAATAAATATTTGTATGCTAGTTGGGAGATTAAATTAATTGACCCAGTTTCGTGGCGTTGCCTGCCATTTACGATTCGTTATCATTTGATTGTATGTAGTGAATATTTATACTTCTTTGTTTTTAATTAATAATTTCATTTTACGTTATTTTTCTAAACTTTTTGTAAGCTGTAGATATCAGTGTGTTGTGCAATTTTTTGCGTAATCTATCTTGTGATAAATGAACGTTTAAAATTTCAAAATCCTACATAAAAAATAATTTCCTTTTATGAATATGTTGAGCATGTGTTTGTTTACAATATGTTCTGTAGAATCTTGCGAGCTGCCAATATAGTAACTACGAAGTGTTGACTACACTCAGAAAAAAACTCACAGTAAAATCAAATACGAGCGTATTAACTCCTTACATTTTTGATTAACAATCAACGGATTAACGAAAGTAAATTCGCGATTAACTATGCCCAGCTTTGGTAATAGTAGATGATAAAGTTTTGTTTTTTTTTACCCTTTTCACAAATATGAAAATCAACAAGTTAACGTGTTCGTCCAATCAACAGTATTTGGCCAACAATTACCAATTAAATATTTATAGGTATTAGTAAAGAATGCGCAAATAAAATAGCCGAAGCAGACGCGCACCGAATACAGATTCATTCAATCCACTGATAAACAAATGATGGAGCACTTAAAAATTTCAATAGGCGCCAAGCCGAAATGTAAATAACAATTAGTATATGTTTATGCTGATTTGCCAAAAACAAGAGTGGGGGAAAACATTAAAAGCGAAAACGGTGGGCGTGGTGGAGATGAAAAACAATCAATCTATAAATAAACACGCTTGCCTGCTACTATTTACTACCAGCTTTTTGTTTTCAATGGAAATTTTGCCAGCTATGGAATGGTAAACAGAAATGGTTTTTTTTTTTTTTGGGATGAATTTCTCGGCATTCATGAACATTTTTGCACAGCAGTCACGTCAATGAATTTAGCAACAAACGCTCTACAGCATGTTCATTCAAAAGCAACAATTAGTTCTATCAGGTAGTTTGGAAAGGATGCTTTCGCACATTATTATGTATGTAAGGGAGCCTGCCCAGTTGTTGGACTTGTGATCGCCATAACTTTTATTTAATCCTAATTTTACGGATCTTGAAATTTATTAAATGTTTATTCCTTCAATG